>JAQQTO010000059.1:71367500-72567500 GCA_029884595.1 Ormosia semicastrata
TCATAAGAAGGAATGTGACTGATATGAAATTACTTTTGAATAACTCTCTCTCGGACAAAATATATATCTAACTCAAAGTATTTTATTCTAGAATGAAGGATTGGATTGACTGCTAGAAAAACAGCACTGAGATTGTCACAGAACACCATAGGAGGGTCAGGAAGAACAAGATGCAGTTCATTGAGGAGAGATTGAATCTAGGTTAATTCAGCTACCAAGGATGCTAAGCTTCTGTATTCAGCTTCAGTGCTGGATCTGGAGACAACATATTGCTTTTTAGAGGATCCAGAGACCAAATTGGATCCCAAATACACAGAATACCCAGATGTTGATTTTTTGTCATCAGGGTCAAAGCCCCAATCAGAATCACTAAAACTAGTAAGAGCTAGAGTAGATGATTTTTGTAAATGAAGACCAAAGGATGATGTAGCCTGCAGATATCTCAGAATTCATTTAACTACTTTCTAATGAGACTCCAATGGATTTTGCATCAATTGACATACACGGCTGACACAGTAGCTCAATTTTGGCCTAATGACAGTGATGTATTGTAAACTACCAACAATAGACCTATAGAGAGTAGGATCTGAAAAATAATTACTGCCAGTAGCTAAAAGTTTAAGGTTGGCAGTCATAGGTGTTGAATAAGGCTTACAATTTGTCATATGAGCCTTGGTCAACAGATCTTGAGTGTATTTAGATTGTGAAAGAATTAAGCCTCCAGACTTTGTAGTTTTGACTTCAATACCAAGAAAATAGTGTAGAGGACCTAGATCCTTTAAAGCAAATGCTGAGTTTAATGTCTTGATTAGTGCAGAGATCCTAGAAGATGAGCTACCAGTGATGATTATATCATCAACATATACAAGAACCAACACAGTTGAAGTTCGAATGAATTTAGTGAAGAGTGAAACATCACTCTTAGTAGCAGCAAATCCAAGAGAAGTGAAAACTCCAGAGAGCTTCTGAAACCATGCTTTTGGAGCTTGTTTTAGCCCATATAGTGCTTTATCCAATTTGCAAACCAAGGCCTTGTCACCAGTGATAAAATCCTCAAGGTTGAGTCATGTATACCTCCTCCTCTAAATCTCCATTCAAAAATATATTATTAACATCCAACTGGTGTACAGGCTAGTTGTTGATCAGAGCAAATGTGAGAACTACTCGAATTGAAACAGGTTTAACTACAAGGTTGAATGTATCACTAAAATCAAATCCTGGCCTTTGATTGAATCCTTTTGCCACAAGCCTAGCTTTATACTTCTGAATAGTACCATCAGCATTATACTTGACACGAAATACCCACTTGCTACCTATAGCAATTCTGTCAAGAGGTAGAGGAACTAGATGCCAGGTGTTGTTTCTCATTAAGGCCTTATACTCATCTACCGTAAACTTTTTCCACTTAGGATATGAAAGAGCTTGACTGACAGTGGTTAGTTCAAGTGAAATGTGATAAGCTTTGGGCTTATGAATACCAGCTTTGGCCTAGTAACCATAGGATGCTTATTATGACCATGAGAGGCAGTAGATAGAGGTAAATCAGTAGCAGCATCTGTTAGGGTCAAAACGTGTTGCCCATTTACTAACCGCAAGTGCACGGATCGCACAAGTAATACAGATACAGAGTAAAAGTTCATTCCCACGAGGATATTACGATATAAAGCTAAATGCCAACCAATAGCTTAATTAATTCTAGACAAGGACATAAAAATAGGAAAACAATATAAAAACTATCTAACCTACAAAAGCAATAAACCTAAAAGTGGTTAGGTTATAGGAAATCCCCCTTCACCCCCTACATCTATCAACAACATGTAATTCCCCTCATAAACATAAATGCATTAATTAGGTTAGCTTGAGAATCTTCATTAGTCAAAAGCCTATGTCTAGGTCAATCAACCCTGGTTTCTACTTGCCTAACTCACTAAGTTTCCTTGAGAGCTAGCACAACTTCCACTCATGAACGATCTATTCTCAATCACACACTATAAATGGCCAATAGGTATATTTCTATCCTATTAACGAATCAACTCATCTAAGCTAATTGAACTTTCCGAACATGCATCAACCATACCATATCCATATCAACAAATCCCTATGTCTAGTTCATTTGCTAATATTAAGATCATGCAATTGAGGCCAACCAAGAACAAGCATTAAACACAGATAATGATTGAACCATAATCAAACATCCACACAAACTCAGAGAAGAACACATCATTAATATATATAAAAGGATCCAAAATATTCCTAAACAAAGCTTAGCTATACAAAAGATGAGGAAGAGAAGAGAGAAAGGGAAAAGAGAGAAAGAAGCTCATTGATTTGTCTCTGAAGCTTGAATCCTCCTTCAATCCTTTGATCCTTGCCTCCAATCCACCAGCAATGAAGATCTAGCTAAATTATCTAACCTAAAACTAACCTAAACTAAGAAAAACTATCAAAACCTAAAAGCTAGAAATGGCCAAATGGCCAGAACAGAAAAAACTGAGAGAGTGTGAGAGAAAAACGCATGAAAATCTATTTATAGGCTTAGCAACCGCCTCAGCGCCGCGGCGCCCACATACTGATAATTACATAGAATGCAGTTATTTGTACCCTATCCTTGTGCTAGAATGAATGCTATGTCCTTGTTTAAATGCATATTTGAAAGGTTTTGTGCTTATATTTGATATATTCTGAATCTAAACCTTTCTGATATGTTATTGTGCAAAACTGAGCTTTAATGATCATGGATTGAGTAGATTTATAAATGTTATTAATTTAGTATTTTCTCTATGATAGGAGGGGTTCCAAACAAGGTTAAATATGGAGCAAATGAGCTTAAAGAGGAAGAGGAAGCCAAATTGACATTCTAGCAAGCAACGCCGCGGCGCAAGACAGAGCACGCCGCGGCGCAAAGAGGGTTTTAAGCCTGGTCATACTTGGACCCGGGGCAAGAGTGTCGCGGCGTAGTGAAGTGAACGTTGCGACGATACATAGACCGACCCATTGGGCGCCGCGACGCGCATATGTGGCCGCCGCGGCGTGAAGGCGGCTGCTGAGCCTATAAATAGATTTTTATATGTTTTTATCACAATCTCTCTCTCTCTCTCTCTCTTCGTTTTCTCTCTATTTTTCTCGAGTTTTGGCCATTTGGCCATCTCTCTCTTTTTAGGTTTTGTTAGTTTAGTTAGTTTAGGTTAGTTTTAGGTTAGATAGCTTAGCTAGATCTTCATTGCTGGTGGATTGGAGGCCAGGATCAAAGGATTGAAGGAAGATTTAAGCTTCAGAGACAAATCAATGAGCTTCTTTCTCTCTTTTCCCTTTCTCTCTTCTCTTCCTTATCTTTTGTATAGTTGAGCTATGTTTTAGGAATATTTTGGATCCTTTGATATATATTAATGATGTGTTTTTCTCTAAGTTTGTATGGATGTTTGATTATGGTTCAATTATTATCTGTGCTTAATGCTTGTTCTTGGTTGGCCTCAATTATATGATCTCAATATTGACAAATGAACTAGACTAGGGATTTGTTGATATGGATATGGTGTGGTTGATACATGTTCGGCGAGTTCAATTGGCTTGGATGAGTTGATTCGTTAATAGGATAAAAATATACCTATTAACCATGTATAGTGTGTGATTGAAAATAGATCGTTCATGAGTGGAAGTTGCGTTGACTCTCAAGGAAACTTAGTGAGTTGGGCAATTGAAACCAGGGTTGATTGACCTAGACATAGGCTTTTGACTAATGAAGATTCTCAAGCTAACCTAATCAATGCATTTGTATTTATGAGGGGAATTGCATGTTGTTGGTAGATGTAGGAGGTAAAGGAGGATTTCCTGAAACCTAACCGCTTTTAAGTTTATTGCTTTTATAGGTTAGATAGTTTGTATATTATTTTTCTATTTTTATGTCCTTGTCTAGAATTGATTAAGCTATTGGTTGGTATTTAGCTTTATATCGTAATATCTTCGTGGGAACGAACTTTTACTCTGTATCTGTATTACTTGTGCGACCCGTGCACTTGCGGTTAGCAAATGGGCAACACGTTTTGACCCTAACACATACTCACGCTGCGGCACACAATGGGTCAGTCTAACTACGTCGCGGCGCCCATTTCACTAGGTCGCGGCGCTCTTGCCTCGAGTCCAAGTATGACCAGGCTGAAAATCTTCTCAGTGCCGCGGCGTGCTCTGACTTGCGCCGCGGTGTTGACCACTGAATTGCTAATTTGGCTTCCTCTTCCTCTTTAAGCTCAATTGTTCCATATTTAACCTTGTTTGGAGCCCCTCTTAATATAGAGAATACACCAAATCAGTAACATATATAAATCTACTCAATTCATGATCATTAAAGCTCAGTTTTGCACAATAACATATCAGAAAGGCTTAGATTCAGAATATATCAAATATAAGCACAAAACCCTCTAAATATGCATTTAAATAAGGACCAAGCATTCTTTCTAGCACAAGGATAGGACTCAAATAACTGCATTCTATGTAGCTATCAGCATTAAATAAGGATAGATCAGTAACAACATTAGTAGAATGTTATGGATTTGACTGGCTAGCAAGTAATTGCTTAGAAACATTGTTTGCAGCAGAAGGTAGTGTAATTATTGCAGTTAAATCAAGTTGTCTAGATAGGGCAGATTTTGAAATTAAAGAATTATGGGAGTTGAAGAAGTTAACTGATCAGTGAAAGTAGAATTAGGTGACTGAGATTGAAATATATGAGAATGAGTTTTAAATGGGAAGATTAGCTCATCAAACACCACATGAGGAGTTACAAATTTTTTTCCATTATATGAAATACACTTGTAGCCTTTATGTGCACTATTGTAACCAAGAAAGAACAAAGATGTTAGAGGATATACACTCTACTTAAAATTATTAATTGTATTTGTTTTCAGTTGTAACCATTTTCTATTTAAATTATTTTCTATTGTAATAGTTAGTTAGTTAGTTTTCTTTATTTTTCAGTCCTTTGTATAAACTTTTCAATTATGATCAATGAAATCAGTTTTCATTTTTCCAATCCATTACAATTCTAACATGGTATCAGAGACCTTGGCCCTTTCAAGTTTTTTTTTTATTAGAAGTTGCTAGATCTAAAGATGATATTGTTCTATCTCAAAGGAAATATACTTTAGAATTATTTGATGATGTTGGATTACTTGGTTCTAAACCTGTCAGCACACCTATGGTTTCTAGTTTAAAGTTACAAACAGCTATAGGGGACCCTTTTACTGATCCGAAGTCCTACAGAAGACTTATAGGAAGACTATTGTATCTTACTACCACACATCCAGATATTGGTTTTGCTATTCACAAACTAAGTCAATTCATGTCCAATCCAATGCAGAATTATTATCTTACTGCAGTTAGAATTCTTAAATACATCAAAGGTTGTCCTGGCAAAGGTTTAATTTTTTCTTCAGTTTTAGATCTCAAACTGACAGGCTTTAGTGATTCAGATTGGGGTTCATGTCCTGACTCCAGAAAATCAATTACTGGCTTTTTCATCTTTTTCGGTTCGTCCTTAATTTCCTGGAAATCTAAGAAACAAAATATTGTCTCTAGATCCTCCTCAGAAGCAGAATATCGTGCTCTAGCCTCTACTGTGTATGAGGTACAATGGCTTTTATATATGCTGCACGATATGCAGTAGCCTATTCAGCTACCTATTTTTCTTTATTGTGATAACCTCTCTGCCATTCACATTGTTAATAATCCCACATTCTATGAGCGCACAAAGCACATAGAATTGGACTGTCATTTGGTGCGGGACAAAGTTCAATCTGGTGTGATTCACTTGGTGCCAATCCCTTTTTTTGCTCAACTTGCTGACATTCATACTAAGGCCTTAGATTATACTCCTTTTCATTCTCTTGTATCCAAGCTGAACATGATTGATATATATATGCTTCAGCTTGCGAAGGGATGTTAGAGGATATGCAATCCACTTAAAATTATTAATTGTATTTGTTTTCAGTTGTAACCATTTTCTATTTAAGTTAGTTTTCTGTTGTAATAGTTAGTTAATTAGTTTTCTTTATTTTTCATTCCTTTGCATAAACTTTTCAATTCTGATCAATGAAATCAGTTTTCATTTTTCCAATTCATTACAATTCTAACAAAAGATGGGATTTAAAATCAAACTTGACTTTGTTATAGGGTCTGAGAAATGGAAAACAAGCACACCAAATACTTTGAATGTTGTATAAGAAGGAGATTTGTCAAACAAAATTTGGTCAGGACACTTATTACTAAGAACAAGAGTAGGGAGAGAATTTATCAACTGAGTGGCAGTGAGAAAAACTTCCCCCCAATACTGAAAAGGAATAGCAGAGGCGGCTAACAGTGTGAGACTAACTTCTGTTATATGTCTATATTTCCTCTCAGCACTGCCATTCTGCTGATGAACATAAGGATAAGACAAATGATGAATAATTTCATTGGAAGCTAGATAAGAAGAGAAAGAGAAGTATTCCCTAGCATTGTCAGTTTGAATTGCTTTTATTTTTACCCCAAGTTGTAATTCAACCATATTTTTTAAAAATTAAGAAATATAGAAAAGGCTTGTGTAACATCCTCTTTAATATATTATGTTTGTAAATAGTTACAGATGGTATCAGAAATGGGTCCTCTCATAGTACGGTGTGGTTTGGGGACGAACCAAGTGGAAGTTGGTGGGCATGTGTGTCCCGGGGCCGACGAGGGTGGGGAGTGATAGCTGGTGTAATGAAGCACGGACAAGAAGCGGCTTCTGGTAGGCTTCTAAGAGAAGGGTTGCATGAATGAACTGAATACGCACTAGAATGAGAGGGATTCAGAGACTGTGCAAGTATGAGACTGCATAATTGAGGATGACTTAAAGGAATTAATTTGGGGTAGCCATATTAACAAGTTACAACTTCTTTTCGGAAGTCTAGAACATAAGAACTCCATGGTTAAGCGTGCTTGACCTGGAGCAATTGTGGAATGGGTGACCTCCCGAGAAGTTTCCTAGGATGCGTGTGTGTGAGGACAAAGCACGCTGAAAAGACTCGTGTTAGTTTATGGAGATACTCGTCAATCCTGCAGGTAGTCCCGGAACGTTACATCTTATGACTTGGAATGCAATAAATAAATCCAAGTATATTTGGAGTAAGCAACAATAAAATGGATATAATAGCAAGCATAATTTGTTGTATTAATGGGAGCTGGTCCCCAAATATCGATATACATGCTCCAATGGCCTAGTTTACATAGTTTTCAGAAATAGGAAAACGAAATTGATGTAAATTTTCTATACAACAATCAACATAAATAGAACTAGAAACAATAGAATCTATAAGTACATTACAAATTTTTAAGACTTTAAAGACAACTGAAGGAGAAAGATGACCAAGTCTTGAATGCCACAACTGAAAAGTTGAATCTGACTTAGTTGAAGCAACATTGGATTAAATATGAGCAGCATATGGAATAAGGTTAAAATTCTCAAATGCATAAAGACCATTTTTAATGGTTCCTTGGAGAATGATCTTCTTGGTAACTTGACATTTGACAAAATAAATGTTAGCATGAAATTTTTTAAAGAAAACATCATTGTCCTTTTCAAATTGAGAGACACTAAGCAAGTTCTTTGTGATAGAAGGAACATGTAATAGATTATTAAGAGAAAATGATCGAGATATAGGACTAGAAGAATAAAATTTAGAATGCCCTATGTGAGATATCAACAAACCTGATCCCTTACTTACGACAACCTGTTCTGTGCCACCATAATCCACTTTTGTTGACAGATTAGAAGAATTTGGTGTCAGATGATAACTGACTCTAGAATCTGGATACCAGTTTGGATAAAAAAGAGTTGTTGGAGAAGCTAACTCAGTACTTATAGCTAGATGAGCAGTGGGAGAGAATGATTTATTATACAAATTAGCAGCACTATGATTTTGAGAAAAACTATTAAAACTTTGATCAAATCTATACCAGCATTGTAAAGAAAGATGGCAATTTCTGCCACATATTTGTAAAGAAATTTTATTTGTGAATTTCCCACCAGTTCTTTCAGATCCATGGAGACATCAACACGCTTCTCTTTGCAAACTTTCTCCAATCCAGTTTCATTTAAGCTTGATGAAGGAAATTTTCTTCCATGGCGTCAGTAAGCTCTGGCAACAATTAAAGGTTTCAAGCTGCAGCACTTCATTCAAGAAGGTACTGGTTCAGCACCAAAGAAATTTGCATCAGATGAAGATGCTTTAATGGAAAAATACACTGAAGAATACTTGAATTGGGAACAGCAAGATTCGTTGCTGCTTTCATGGCTTCTTGCTTCAATGTCAGAGTCTCTAACTACAAGAATGGTTGGTTGTGAGCATTCATTCCAGGTGTGAAAAAAGCTTAAAATATTTTTTGCAAGTCAGACAAGAGCCAAAGTTAAGCAACTGAAAACTCAGCTTCGGTGCATGAAGAAAGAAACCACGATTAATGAATATCTTCTTCAAATCAAGAAGATTGTAGATTCTTTAGCTGCTGTAGGAGCTCCAATCTCAGTGACAGATCATATAGATGCAATTCTTGAAGGTCTTACAGAGGATTATGATCCGTTTGTTATCTCAATTTTTTCCAGAACTGATCCATATTCAGTTTCTGAAATCGAAGCCCTTCTTATGGCTCAGGAAGAAAGAATTGAAAAACATAAGAGTTTGAAATGACTGGATCCATTCAAGCAAATGTAGCTCAGTACACACAACAATCTTCATAGCAGAACAAATTCTTTAATGGTGGCTCTAGACGTGGTTATATGCATAGAGGTGGTTCATCTCAAGGAAACTATAATGGTGATCAGCTTTTTCCTAATTTTGGCAGAGGTAGGTCATTTGTTCGAGGAAGAGGAAGAAATTTCAGAGGAGGTGGTAGATCTTATTGGTTCAATAAGTGTCAATTGTGTGGTAAATCGAACCACCTAGCCTGGGAGTGTTGGCATAGATTCAACAAGAATCATCCTAATCCATTTGGTGATCATTCAACTACACCACCAAATCCACCTACTCAAGCAATGATAGCAACTACCTCTGCATCTTCAGCAGCCACTGCTCCTCATTCAGTCTTTTCAACTATGCTTGCAACTCCTTCCACATTATATGATCCTGCATGGTATCCAGATTCTGGTGCTTCAAATCATTTGACACCAGATCTGTCCAATTTACATATCAAGTCCAATTACACTGGTTCTGATCAAGTTCAATTTGGTAATGGCTCAGGTATGCCTATTAAACATATTGGATATTCTGAGCTTTCTTCCTATAATTCCTTTTTTCCTTTAGTTCTTCGAAATCTAATGCATGTGCCTGGAGTTTGTAAAAATTTGCTCAGTGTATCTCAATTTTGCAGAGACAATGCAGTCTTCTTTGAGTTTTATGCTGATCATTATTTTGTTAAATCTCAGGCTACCAAGGAGATCCTTCTCCAAGGTAGGCTTAGAGATGGTTTGTATGTTTTTGATCATTTGCTGTCAACTCCAGCATCATCTACTGGTTTCTCATCTCCATCTTCTTCTTCCTGTATCTCTTCTTCCAGTCCTATTGATGTAAATATTGTCACTTGTATTTCCAATAATACTGTTTTTGATTTATGGCATGCAAGATTAGGCCACCCTGCTCAAAGAACAGTGTATCAGGTTCTCAAATAATGTAATGTTGATATTTCTTCATATAGTTCTAAATCTGTTTGTTCATCTTGCTATATAAGTAAATCCCATTGTTTACCTTTTTCACATTCCACTACTGCTTATGCACCTTTAGAGCTAATTTTCTCTGATATTTGGGGACCCTCACCTATGGCTTCTACTGTTGGTTTTCGATATTATATTGTCTTTGTTGATGCTTATTCTAGGTTCAGCTGGATTTATCTCCTGCATGCTAAGTCTCAAGCTCTTTCTATATTCATTCAGTTTAAAACCATGGTTGAATTACAGCTTGGTAGGAAGATAAAATCTTTACAGACTAATAATGGCAAGGAATATCTAGCTTTTACACCATTTTTGACTTCTCATGGCATTCAGCATAGGCTGAGTTGTCCTTACACTCATCAACAAAATGGGTGTCTTGAGCGAAAACACAGGCACATCACTGAGACAGGCTTGACACTTTTAGCACATTCTTCTCTTCCCTTGAAGTACTGGGGTGATGCTTTCCTTACTGCCACTCATCTTATAAATAGTTTACCTACTCCAGTTCTTCAAAATCTCTCTCCATTTGAAAAACTATTTCAAAGGAAACCAGCTTATTCTCTTTTCAGAACTTTGTTTGTGCATGCTATCCATTTCTAAGACCCTATAACAAACACAAATTTGATTTTAGATCTCATCAATGCATCTTTCTTAGTTACAGCACCAATCATAGAGGGTATAAGTGTTTGTCCCCAAATGGTAAGATCTATCTTTGTAGACATGTTTTATTTGATGAGTCTGTTTTTCCTTTTAAAAGTCTTATGACAGCTTCTGTTCCTTTTTCCTCTACTTCTGGTTCACAATTTAACTCTACCCCTTGTATTCCAGTTGTTCATCCCACTGCTCAGAATATGTCATATGTTATTAGTCAACCTGCTTCCAATACTATTTTGTCTTCTGTTCAGAATGCTAACCATGACAGGTCTAGTTTAAATTCAGTTCAGCAATCTGAATTGGTTCCAACTATCACACAACCTGATTTGATTTAGCATTCTAATCTGGCAGCACCTGTTCCAGACTCCACACCTTCACTTAATACTCATAGTATGATTACAAGGTCCAAATTGGAAATTTTTTTACCTAAAGTATACACTGCTGTAACTGAACCTAAATCAGTCAAAGATGCACTAACTCAACCTGAGTGGAAATTGGCTATGCAAGAGGAGTTTAATGCTTTATTGGCTAACAGAACTTGGTCTCTCGTTCCTCTTCCATCTCATCGAGAGGCTATTGGAAGCAAGTGGGTTTATAGAATTAAATACAGTCCAGATGGTTCAATCAACAAATATAAGGCAAGGTTAGTTGCTAAAGGTTTTCATCAGCAAGCTGGTTTTGATTATGCTGAGACATTCAGTCTAGTTGTCAAACTAGTTACCATCCGCCTCATTCTAACCATTGCTCTTAGTCATGGTTGGCCTATACATCAATTGGATTTCAATAATGCTTTTCTTAATGGAGATCTTACTGAGGAAGTCTACATGCAGTAGCCTCTGGGCTTTGCAACAGGATAATCTAATTTGGTTTGCCGGCTTAATAAAGCCCTTTATGGTCTAAAACAGGCTCCCCGGGCCTGGTTTCATAAACTCAGCTCCACACTTCATCAATTTGGCTTTCAATCTGCAAAATGTGACTCCTCCTTATTTTTTCGAATCACTCCTCAAACTATTGTGTTTGTTTTGGTTTATGTTGATGATGTGATTGTAACCAGCAGCTCACTTCATGCACTTCAAAGTCTGCTTGCTGATCTTCATTCTACTTTTCCACTCAAAGACTTAGGTGCCTTGCACTATTTTCTTGGTATTGAAGCTAAAAGGTTGACATCTGGTGATCTATATTTGTCTCAGTCAAAATATATTGTTGATCTCCTCATCAAGTCCAAAATGCAAAATTGTAAGCCTGCTCCCACACCAATGACTGCTGGTCTGAAATTATCAGCTCATGGCAGTATTCCTATGTCTGATCCATCTCTTTACAGGTCTATTGTTGGTGCCTTACAGTATATCACTATAACCAGACCCGAAATTGCTTATTGTGTGAATAAAGTCTGCCAATTTATGCATGCTCCTCTGGAGAGTCATTGGAAGGCTGTGAAACGCATACTAAGGTATCTCAGTGGTACTATCCATCATAGTCTCCATCTTTACAAGTCTTCCAATTTTCAGCTTCATGCATTCTCTGATTCTGATTGGGGGTCTGATCCAGATGATAGAAAATCCACTACGGGTCATTGTGTCTACTTTGGTAACAATCTTGTTTCTTGGACTTCCAAGAAGCAGGCTGTCGTATCAAGGTCCAACACTGAGGCTGAATACCGAAGTCTTGCCTCTGTCATGACTGAATTGTTATGGATCCAAGCTCTTCTTAGTGAGCTTCACATTGCTGTTCCAGTTCCTCATATCTACTGTGATAATCAGAGTACTATTTTACTCACTGCAAATCCCATTCTTCATTCTCGGACAAAGCATTTTGAGTTAGATTTACACTTTGTTTGGGGAAAAGTTCAGCAGAACCTCATTGCAGTTCATCATGTTCCAGCTACAGAACAAATAGCTGATATTTTTACAAAGGCTGTATCGAGTTCCTTGTTTCATCAGTTTAAACACAAACTCAGAGTTGAAGAATTCTCTTCCCCTGAGTTTGAGGGGGGCTGATAGGAGTATATAAACTTTCAGTTATTAATTCTGTTACTCAGTTTGTTAGATTCTGTTACTATCAGTTAGTTAGGGTTTAGGGTTTTCCTAAACTCATATAAATTGCCAAAGGGAAAAAGAAAACTCACAAAGTCTTAATTATGTACGAATTAATTAATATTTCATTGACTGCATCAATAAAAAAATAAAAAATAAAAAACGATAAAGTTGAAATCTCCTCCATGAGGAAAGTTTAAATCAAAGTCTCATGATACAATGCAAAATACAAAACACAATAGCAGAATGCAAGACTACATTTACCTATGCACAATCCAAGATCATATCTCAGTGACACTCGACACTACAACTTAAATATGTACATGTTTAAGACAACATTCGAAGACAGGTCAATGTATGGTGTGATTAATGCGAGTAAGGGTATATCTAGATGAAGGTTTTTTTTTTGGAAGAAAAGAAATATAGTGGTATATTTTCTATTTTAAGTGAATATTCTTTTACTTATAAAATTTTTAAATAAAATAAAACAAGATATTATCATGTAATTTCTTAATCATCATTTATTTATTTTTATAAATATCTAATAACTATCCCGATTTAAAAATTGAAAAAAAAAATCAACTCTTTCTCTCCAAAATACATACCATAAGTTTACAAACATTTCCAATCAGACAACCTCACAACCACAATAGCTTGAAGCCAAAGGTAGCATTGACAATTTCCATCATTAACTAATTAAACTTAAGCTTGTAGATTTATGAAATATATGCCTTGACAGTTCTGTGTAGCTGTAAACTTAACTTGCCCTTGGGTAGATGATTAAAAACAAAACTTGACTTTACCATTTCCCTTTAATTTCTTTAATCACCATCTATTTGTTACTTCTAACCTCATTTAATTGAATTAATGGATACATAGAAGGTGATTAAAGGAGTTAGAAGGAAGGGTTGGTGAGAAAAAGTTAGAATCAAGTTTTAGTTTTGTTCGATGATTAACTGTACCATTATTCTTCTTAAGAGTCTCTTCAAAAGCCTGAAAAACAGCAATAAAGAAAAAAATAGAGCATTATTACTTTCACAGACATCTAATCACATAAACTTCACATATTTCATTTTTAAATTTTTCTTTCGGTGGCCACATACTTCTCTCTCCTTTGAAGAAGATAAACAAAAGAAAAAAAATTAAATCTATGAGGTTGTGAGTTATTTTTTTTTTGTGTGTGTAAGTAGTATTTTCCAAAAAGAAAGAAAAGAATTCGCCTCATACGCTATGATAATATATAGAACAACTAGAATAACAAGGACCTTAATGATGTAAACATATACGTTGACCAAGACTTGTGTGGTGGCTTTCAATGTTCATTATCTCCTTTGTTATGTAGCAAACAAGCTTTGAGTGATGTTGCTTAGAATAAGGTACGTAGTGGCAAGGCTACATCACTAAACGCGGCAACTATAGAAGGTAAACTGATATGATAAATTTAAAATTTACTCAACTTCAGCAATTTTGTTCTTTCTGGCTTGCCTTTACTTGTAGAGTTGGTCAACTGAAGTAAGCAACCTTTACTTTGCCATTTAAGAGGATTGAAGAGAAGCGTATTATGTTTTGTCATGTAATGAATTTTAGAGGTTTCGGTGGGATGGAGGAGTGAAATGGGGAGTGTTAAGAGTCTCACATCGCCTACTTCAATCTTCCGAGTGCGGTTTATATATTTGTTAGATCACTCTTCTTAATGCCAATTGATTTTAAGTTGAAATCTAACATAGTATCACAGCCAATATTTCATCTTCCTGTGTCGCCTATTCCGTTAGATTCGTCTATTCTGTCTCAATCTTCTGGGTGAATTTAGTTCCCCCTAACAGGGGGAAATTCTTTTAATGAGTTACAAAGAGTTGAGTAAACGAAGTTATAAATACTGCATATTGCATGCCAGATACATCGGTGACAAAGGAATGAAGGAAATATTTCTCAGTTAAGATGGAGCCTGCAGGGATTAGGTGCCTATGATAAAGCTTACCAAACTAAGAATTACTCAGAAGAAATGAATCCTAGTTGACATGGCTTTAAAGAGGAGAAAGAGCTCAACCAAAGCTAAAGCAAACAGCAACAAAACAAATGGTCGATAAGAGAAGAGAACTGATGTGGCATTTTGAGAGTAACTAGTTATTAGTTGTGCATTGTACGGGATTTTTTAAATATTTTTTAAAAGTTTAATTTGTATTTAGAATATAATTTAGATACTCAATTTTTAGTATGTTATGATTTTAAATTTTTAAAATTGTTAACATTTTATTTTAAAGTAATAAAAAACAAATAAAAAAGATAATTTCTTTTAGATTAGCTAGAATATATGTATAAAAGCAATGTAGGTACTAATTATTAACTTCAAGAAATAAATTATTAAAATTGTATTATAATTTAGAATAAAAAAAGATAATAGATTGATATCCTTAAAAAACTTTCAGAACTTAATTGATTTGGGAATTAATTAGCAAATGAAATAGGAATTGATTTATACGGAATTGATTAGGGAAATGAAAGAATGGGAATTGATATAATTAGATTAGAAAATAGGGGGAAATAGGAAGTAATAATCTTATTGATAGCCAATAAAAAAGGAAGGTAGCCAAGGAAGATCAAGAATTGTGTTTATAGCCAACAAAGAAGAAAATACAGTGAATTGAAATAGAGAGTACTCAAAAATATTATCTTACTCACAAAGAGAGAAAATATGGTTAATAGAGAAAGAGAATATCCCAAAAAATTATCTCGCTCTCAAGTAAGAGTATTCAATTTTATTATACTAATATTTTGTATTTGTACAATGTATGAGATAAATTAAAAAATGTTACAATAAATAAGAAAAAATATATTTAACCTAGAGATATGACATCTTGAATAATTTAGATGAATTTGATTAATTAAAATTAGTGGAATCTACAGTGAAATTCACTTAATTTATTTTTTGTTTTTGTTAACCAGTTCTTCATGTGTTATGATAACCAGGTTATGTAGCTTCTCTTAATAAGTATTTCTTTTATATAACCTCCCAATAAATAATTAGTTTATATAGTTTTAGATTATTTCAATTTCTGATTCTATATTTTTTTTTTAATATTAATTTTTATGTATTTATTTATTTGGATGTTTTATCAACTTATTATTAAGATTATACCAAAAAAAATTATTATATTTTCTTAGTCTAAAAATACTTAATAAATTATTATTTTCTTCATAATAAATTACATTTAATTAATTTTACAATATTTTCATGCAAAATTTTTACTCTTGTGTGATATATATATTGAAATTTTGTAAATAATAAAAATAATTATATATGAATAATTATAGTTATTTAAAATATAATTAATTAATTTAGTGTTGCAGTATATATATATAATAGAGATAATATTAGATACTTACAAAAATTTTGAGATTTTAAAATTAATTACTAATAAAAATAATTAATAACATAATCAACTAAAGATAGGTGAATATTTTTTAGAATTTTTTGGAATATGAATTAATATGCAAATGTTTATATGTTAGGATAATTAATATGTGATTATAAATTTTTATATTTGTATGTGTGTACAACAAATTTAATTTAGATCTCACAACACATACACATTTTTTTTAAATTACAATATAAGATGTCACATGTCAGTTATTAAAATCTTGTATTTATCACATGACAGATTTTTAAACATAATATTTTATGTCAGAATGAAAATGTCAAAATATGAAAATATATACATTCTCTTTATATATTATATGATTTGGATAGATTTCATAATGTCATAACTTGTGAGCATAATTTTATATTGGTGAATAGATAGTAAAAATATAATTTCATTTAATGCAACTTAATAACATGTATCTACACTTCATGAAAAGTTTTACTTTATACCAGTTGCACAGGTGCAATTTAATTTTCCTTTTTCTTTTTTAGGAATTTCAAAAAAGAAATTGCCAATTGGAATTCACCAAAAGAATCTGCCAGGTGGGTCAAATAAAAAATAAAATGCAACCAAACTTCAAATATATATTAGAACTAGTAAGTAAGCCCATTTTTAAAAAAAAATTAAAGCATATTTAGTTTTAATTTTTTTAACAAAAGCTTTAAACATTATTATAACAATAGTTTTTCTTAATGAATTGCTCTCTATTTTTCCAAAAAAGAAACTTCCTATTTTATTCTCTTTTAAGAGATATTTACAACATTTAGAAAACTTAGACTATGTTTGGAATGTAAAAAAAAAAAATTGATTTGTAAATCAAATTTAATTAAATCTTATATTTAGAATATTAAAAAATAGGAAATGATTTGATTTTTAAAATCTCATGGATTTTATTCCTTTTATTTTAGAAATTTCATCAAATTTAATAAGATTTGTTAGGATTTGATTTAATTTAAAATGAATAGACTATTTTACCCTTAATAACTACTTTTAACTATCTCTTATAAGAGTAAAAATATAAAATAATAAAATTAAATTAAATTAATTCTCATTTTAATGAGTTTCAAACACACAATTTGATTTCTAAATTAATTCAAATATCATTTTTTAATAAATTTCAAACACAAAATTTAATTTTTAAATCAAATCATTTTCAATTTTAATTGATTCTAAACGCTACCTTAAGAAAAATATGTGTATTTTTTTATCCAATTTTTATGATGTATAGTTTATTATAATAAAAATAAATAAATTATAAATTGATTCAATTTTGAGAGTAATTTCATCATGTCATAACTTGTGAGCATAATTTTATATAGGTGAATAGATAGTAAAATAGAATTTCATTAAATGCAATTTAATAATATGTATCTACAGTTCATGAAAAGTTTTACCTTTTTACCAGTCCTATAAGTGCAATTTAATTTGCCTTTTTTGTTTTTTAGGAATCTAAAAAAATTTGCCAAATGGAATTTACCATAAGAATTTGCCATCAATAATATGGCAGGTGGACCAAAATAAATAATAAAATGCAATATATATTAGAATGTGAAGCGAAAGAGAATACACAAAATCATTATCAATTGGTGAAACAAAAGATGTCTACTTCAATCCATGGAGGAGTATCCTTCTTGCTTCTTCTTGTTATAGTGTGTTTCAATAGCTCAACATTATTTGTTGATTCTCTAAGTAGGTCTCCAGCTCCACCCAACCTTCCATCTAATTCTATCCATTCAAACGACGCATACCCAAACATCAACCTACTCTTCATATCCATTAGCAGTGACTTGACCCCTGCTGATCCACCAGTGTTCTTCTTTTACAACCTCCAACAACCTCGGATTGATTTGTTACCAGGAAAACCTTTCACTCAAACTACCAATTTTGATGTCAAATACTGTTTAATGTTTTGGGACGTATTGTGTGCCAATTTCGATCTGTATGATCCTAGCAGAGATGCAAACCATGCTAAAGCCTATTGGTCAGTGAGAGGTGATGGTTTGTATCACAGTTGGGATAACGTAAACTGGGATAAAAGGGCAGCTTGGAAGGTGCGGGGACCCTTAGGTAGTTGTAATTGAATGCTCCACTTTCACAAGTACAATCATGTTTCTGCTTCTTGTTAACAAGCCATATGTATTACATATTATCAATAAATGGTGGCTTTAGTTATAGTTTCCTTGTCGGTTGATATTGCAATACAACATTAAATTAAAGAAATTTTTTTATTTTTTTCTATCTTACTTGATCACATTTTGTCTCTTGATTCTCTCTCAATACTCTTTGGTTTCGGGGTTGTTGCCCCTCATTCTAGCAGCAATACTTCCTATCTTTTTTCTTTCTCTGTAATTAACTTTTTAAAGAAAAATTATTAATCTCTCTCAATGTTTGAAACAATATATAAAGTTGAAATCCCCACCATGTGGGAAGTTCAAATCAAAGTCACATGATACTATGCAAAATACAAAAAACATCATAGAAGAATGCGAGACTTGATTTACCTATGCACAATCCAAGGTCATATCCCAGCAGCGACACTTGAAACTACATCTTACACATGTACATGTTTAACTGTTTAAGTCAATACCGGATTGAAGCTTGTTGGCATTTGGTCGTGTTTGATATGTTGGCATTTAGGCTTTGGCCAATGCTACTATATGCACCTTGCTAAGTTATGGTCTGTGGTATACCTTTGGAATTGACCTTCTATTAGAAGGAATCATGCTTTTTTTACCCATTTTGTTATTTATTTTTCAACTCTATAGCTATTATTTTTTTCTGCAAATTACCTTCATTTCAACCCCATGACTATTGTATTTATTTTTCAATCCCATGACTTGTGACTTGCAGAGTCTAGGCTCTTATGGCGGTGGATGGTGGTTTTCGCTACTGACATGAGCATAGATCAGCAGGGTCGGACACAGAACAACTTACAAATTTAAACTTCTTATAATCATGTGTACAACGATGGAACAAATTCAAGCACAAAATTATGATGTATAGAACAAAACAGACCCAACCAACTCAGCACAAAATTTTTGGTTTACTTATAGGTTGCATTTTAGTGAGCTTAGAAGAAAGAAAAAGACTTCTTATGATTTTTGGTGAATTTGCTCTTCAAAGGAACCCATTCCCTGCTTGAATTCATGAAAAAAGCTTGAACTGTTCTTTGTAAAGATTTACAAATTTCAGAAGCAGGAAGTTTTTTTTTTTTTTTTTTATGACCTGTACAAAACAAACAAAAATGATTTTTTTTTAATAAAAAATAAAGAGATTGAAGAAGAGAGGCACCTGAATATTGAAATGGAGAGAGATCCATACATTAAAAACAAATCTAGAACAAAAGAAAGAGCAGAAAAAGGCTTGGCTTGAAGAAAAGATCAGTTTGCGATAGAGAAAAAGAAGACTTTCAAAAGAAGGATTAGAATCACCTATCTCATTTCATGTCATTTTTTACTCTTTGATAAATATTTTAAATTTAATTACATGTTTTCTTTTCACTTAATTTTTAATTTATTTTATATTTATCAAAATTTAAATAAAAGAACAAAAAAGAAAATAAAAAATAATGATAAGTGATCTCCATTCCCAATAAAATCTCAATCCGGCCATTTCCACCGGATCCAATATCTGTATTAAGTCAAGGTACATATCTCAATAGAGTTAGCCGTGACAATTTATGCATACACACTAACACGAAGTTGAAATGAGAACCATGCAAATTAATGAGTAAATAACCGGAAAGTTGGCCAAGTGCAGTACATAACCTTTACCTCGCCATTTAGGAGGATTGGAGAGAAACGCATAATGTTTGTCAGCAGCACATGTAATGAATTTTAGAAGTTGTGCTAATGGAGGAGTAAAAATGGGAAAAAATTCATGTGTTAAATTCATGTGCTGCTATATCATTTTATCAGTTTGACATTTAATGTAGTTATTACTATCGTCAAGTTCATTAAATAAAATATCAACACAATATTAGATAATTTTATAAAATTATTTTATACAAAAACACATCAAAATTACACTCTAAGTAAAGGTTTGTACATGAACTAATCAAAGTTTCAACTCTTAGGGGGTGTTTGACAACTTTTAAATCTAGTTTAAAATGGTATAAGATAAAACCAGATATATATGGTTCAAAATTAGTTCCAATATGAAGAGCTTAAAAGAATAAGAGAGATGGTTTAAATTAATTTTAAAATTCATATTTTATAAATCGGTCATACAGATTGAAATTGGCACAAAAAGGTCCCAAAACATTAAAAAAATTATAAAGATATGTTTTAAATTATTTTTTAAAAAAAATAATATCTTTATAAATTTTTGTTTATTTCCTGAAACAAAATTAATTGTATAAGAGAGAAAAGAAGAGAGTCAAGAAAAGTTGGGTTAAAAAAAAATATACACACAACTTTAAAATGGTATTTAAAAAATCAGTTTTATTTTAAAATTGGTTTAGATAAGAATTATATTTCCTTTAAAAATTAGGTAGTTAACAAGCAGCTTATATTTTAAAATGGGGTCCACTATCTTTTGTTTTATTGACGCCCTTCCAACCAATCATATGGTGGGCTAGGAATGAGGATGTCCTATTTATACTTTTCGAAGCTGCCTTCCTTTTGTTGATATAATCAGGTCCTATGCTCACCTAGTGAATTGGTTTCCTCCCCCTCAATCCTTTTATAAGGTTACGTTGATGGCAGTACAAAAGGGGAAATTTTACATGCTGAGTTAGTTGCCATTTTGCATGCCTTGCGTGTACAGCTTGGGCTTTGGGTGTCAACTAAGGTGATTTGTGATTCTGATTCCAAGGAGGCAGTTCGTCTTGCTCTGGCTGAGGACGATACTTTCATCCGTTTTCATAAATTAGGTGCCATAATTGCTAATATAAAGTCTTTGCTAAAGAATCATGGTTGGGAAGTGACTCTAGCCCATGTTCTTAGGCTGCGCAGAATCAGATATGCTTGCTAAGAAGGGTAGAGAGGATGCTATATGTCTCAAGCAGTGGTCTTCTCCACCATCTGGTCTCATTCATCTCCTTCTTGCTGATGCAGTAGGGGTGCAGTACCTGAGGCCTTAGTTTCTTTATGTCCTTTTGTTTTTGGTTTTTCTCTACTGTACCAATAAAAATATATCTTGTGTTTGAAGTTTCCAAACTCCCTCTTAATTATCTAACCAATTAAAGACCAAGTTACGATGTACGAATCTTTGTTTGTCATTTTTAGCTAAAAAAAATACAACTCACAAAATTTTAAAATTATAAATTTAATTAATATTTTACTGACATATAATATATTTTTAAAATATAAAATTTAATTGTTAGAAGAAATATTTATAAGCACCCAATTTAACTTAAATTTAATAAGCGTGATTATTAGGCAAGATTTTATTTAACCATCATCTCCGACACAAAATTATATGAATAATTTCCTGCTCCGAATAAAAAAAATTAAGCATGATTATTTGACAATTCACATAATTTAATAATATTGACAATAACATGATTGCATTGTAATTCGAAGGGCCTCCCAAACTTTATAAAACTATATAAGCAACCCTCACTTTTTAGTTATTTTTGTTATTAAATATAGTTTTAATTATTTTAAAATTATACTCCCTCCCCATTTCTT
Organism: Ormosia semicastrata; assembly: GCA_029884595.1. Lineage (NCBI taxonomy): Eukaryota > Viridiplantae > Streptophyta > Magnoliopsida > Fabales > Fabaceae > Ormosia > Ormosia semicastrata. The sequence goes on from JAQQTO010000059.1 coordinate 71,388,955, forward strand.
TTAACCTACTCATTTTATAAAAAAGTATTTAATAATATAAATATACATATCTTATATCTAAAGTAAATGAACATCAAACCAAACTCTACATATATTAAAAACTTCTAATTTATTTTTTAAAAAAAAAAACTTTTAAATTTACTTTAATTAGAGGAGTGTCATGTGATACATTTTCTTTTATTTTCTAAGTATCGCTTAGTAAAACCACTTTGTTTGATGTTAAAAGTACTTTAACTACTTTAACTTTATTTATTATTTTTCAAATTTATCTCAACTTTAAAATCGTGTTGTCCTCTTTCATGGATGAAAATGACCTGTACTCATTTTTTGTCTCTTTTTCTATCTCTTCACTTAAATTCTGACAAATGTTCTAAACTTAATTATATGTCTTTTTCTCATTTAATTTATTTTACACTTATCATAATTTAAATAAAAAAACAAAAAAAATAAAGACAAGTGATCTTCATTTCTCTTTTATATCTTACTTGATCACTTATCTCTTGATCCTCACTCATTGCTCTTTGGTTTCGGGGTTGTTGCCCCCTCATTCTAGCTAGCAGCAACCTCAATACTTTCTTTCTTTTTCTCATTAAAAATTATTAGGTATTTCATTTTTAAAAGAAAAATTATTAATGTCTTTCACTGATTGAAATAATATATAAGGTTGAAATCCCCTCCATGTGGAAAGTTCAAACCAAAGTCCCATGACAGAGAAGTTCGTCACAATGGAAAACACAAAATCAATGTATGCACATTTTTAAGTGATATCCCAGTGACACTCGAAACAACATCTTACATATGTACATGTTTAAGACCGGAACACAAGTAAATGTATGGACTACTAAATGCGAGGCCCATGAGAGTCATTTTCCAAACATTTCCAATCAGACAACCACAGTAGCTTGAAGCCGAAGGCAGGATTGACATTTTCAATCACTAATTAAGCTTAAGTATGTAGATTTATGAAATGTATGCCTTGACCAGTTCTGTGTAGCTGCACACTAAACCTGTCCTTGGGCAGATGATTCTACCATTATTCTTCTTAGCCATCTCTTCAAGTGCCTGAAAAATAGCCAAAAAGAATAACAATAATAATAATATTAGCCTCATATGCTGTTCTTATACTATAGAACATCCAGAATAACAGGGACCTTGGTGCTATAAACATATCCGTTGGGCAAGACTTGCGGTGGGTTCTCAGTGTCCATTAGCTCCTTAGTTATGTAGCAAACAAGCTTTGAGTGATGCTGCTTCGAATAAGGTAATGGCAAGGCTAGTGTGCGGAAAGCCTCTTGTGATAGAGGGTCCTCTTTTGTGCAATCATCCTCGTAACAATATCTTTATCAAGTCAAGGGACACATCTCAATAGAGTTAGCCATGACAATGCATACACACTAACACAAAGTTGAAATGAGAACCGTGCAAATTGATGAGTAAAGAGGCTTTCGTGTTATCAGCATGAGCATTGAAATCTTCGATAACAAGAGTTAAAAATGAAAAGCACGAGAGTGGCAAGAACCGTACTTTTGATAAATTATAGGAATGGCAATAACATATAGGAAGTAGCATATGAACATCAACTCAAATGTAAAATGAGTTGCTATACTGTACCCCAAAATAAACTATGATTATCATACAATGAATGCTCTTAGACTGTTAATTATGGAGGATTATAAGATACCTGCATAAATAGTGACCCACTCCAATCAAAGGAATTCAAATTAATAGACAGCCCATTAAATTTCTAAATCCCACAAAAAGATAAGGAGAGTCTGACTGGTTTAAGATTTATGTATGCAAGCATGATAAAGCATGGCTATCCGCACATCATAAGAGCATTTAGCTTAAAAAAACTGTGCTTGCAGATGATAGTCTATGGTTAAAGATCTCTGGAAACTACAATAGGCCAACAAAGAGAAAGTGGTTAAAGAAGGAGGCAATTAACTAAATATATATTACAAAGTTGTTAATGGATACGGAGTCTTGAGAGCAGAAAGGCCAGCTTGAAGATAGATATTAAGCAAAGGCTCTAAAGTCATGCCATATAACTTGCAGAACTCCTGTTTGAATTGGTCCACTAGATAATCCCATTGCTTAGCTTCAAATAAGACCTGTAAAATATTTTGCAAAAGAAAATTGAATATTCCAAGTGCTGAAATGGAAGCTCCCAAAGAATAGACAATAATGCAATATCACACAAAAAGTCTAGCACAGAAGAAAAGTATCAAAATGCCCTGTATGACCAATATTATGTTGATAGGCTTCATTGGAAATACAACAGGCATGAAGATTTTCTTCAATAAGAAGTGATCACAGAAAAATCAAAATTCAAGTGAATAATTGTTCTTGTTTCTTACCTAATCAACAGGGGAAGAACTTTGCTTAAAATAGGTAAGAGATGCACAATGCATGATACAGGTCATATCGATTATTAAAACAGCTTAAGACTCACAGCTTGGGTTGTCAACCGCAATTATTAACAACTAGAAAAACTAAGAAACATAGTTACAAACTTACAATTCATATCCATTAGATAGAGCCATTAGCACATTGCTTGTCATTCCTCTTCTCTTTTCTAGAAAGAAAATTATAGATACTTGAAGAACTACACGCTCTTCTACAATGAAGTTCATGGTTTAACAAAAATTCAAAATGAACCACTCCGCCATTCACTTCCAATTTTTTTACTCTATTATTGATATAAACATAGTTGTCAAATTGCTAATTGTATCGAGAATTGTTTGTTCAAATTTTGAATCATGAATTGTGAATCGTAACGTATTGTATGATTTAGAAACAAATCAATAAAAAAATCTTAAATATACATGATTCCACACCTAAAACATGAACAAAATACTAAAATGTCTTAAATAAGTACTTAAATGTCACATATTACTAAGGAAATAGTAAACTCCATGGTACCATCATACCATCATAAGTCATATGTCATAAGTAAGCTCATAAGTCATAATTTCAATATAGATAAACCATTCCAGAGTGACTGTGAAGACCCAGAATCGAAAGAACCAAAAATGCACCCAGAACTAGAAGAATCAACGAGTCAAGTGACTGGTCTGCAACGTGAACAATGGCCTGCGATGTGAACACCCAGAAGGCCTCTCTGCCCCTCCAAATGAGAACAGAGCAGGGAACAGGGTGCGATACATAACACCCCTTCAATTCCTTTTATTTAACAATTTAAGCCTCTCTGCCCCTTCGAATTCTCATATGAAAATTAGTGGGGGAAAAAGACAAATCTCTGAATCATCCATATTGATGATACAGAGTTGCACTTATTCATTCAATACATGCACGATTCAAAGCCATTTGTGATTCACCACATGCTATGGCTTACTGAATAGTATCAAATCATGCAATTTGAATCAAGAATCGTGCAATTCTAAAAACTATGGATATAAATACAATCCTAACAGTGTTGCATTTAAAAAAATAATAAAATTAAAGACACACAAGTAAATTAAATATTATTAATCTCGCCAACTAGACAGATCTATTTTTATCATTAATGCACAAAAACACCCAAAAACAAGGCAGGCTCACCTTGTATGTGGCACATTCAGTATCTCTTTTAAAAGCAAGTGTTGCAATGACTCGCTGCAATTCTTTCATGTGGGTGGCTCCCCATAGTGCAAGATATTTCCTAGCATATGTGATGGCTCGCAAATTGTTCTCAGCTCTTACCAATTCTATGAACTCTTGAAGTCTCAACTGGAACTCCAATTTGCTCTGTTGTCATTAAACCACTCTAAATTAACAATAGTAAATATGCTGAGATACCTTAATTATGCATTTGTCACTGACAAGTACCATCGCATGAGAAACCCAAGCAGTAGTAGTGGATATTCAAGAAACTCTGACTTAGCATTAATTTAGAAAAAAAAAATTCCAATTTTGAGCCAGACTTAGACCAATATTTATATTTCAACAACCTCATATGGTGGATATCTTTCTCTTTTGGATGAATAACTTCTATAGTTGCAGTGTGTCTTTAGATGATTCTCTATTCTCAACACCTTAAAAGAAATGCATATTGTCTAGACTCTAGAACCAAATAAAACCAAAAGCCTAAGCTATAAGTATGGTGCAGCAACTATTAATAAGCTCAAACAGCAGTATAAACCTTGGACTTCTTCAGCCTTGATTTGTTATCGGCACACCATGCTAGGGCAGGTGCAACATCCTTATTTTGCAAAGCATCAATAACCTTTTTTGCTTCTTGGAATACATCAATGTCAACAAGATCCTGATGCAAAAAGATGAATAAGATTATTGTTATAACCAAAGTGACACAAAATGCAGATTGCAACATATTAGATGGAGAAAAACCAGAAGGAACAGCATATTGCTAGCATTCACAGATGACCACCATATTCATTACACAAGTGAACTATGTCTGCAGCTCAAATATGATACTTATCTGTTTTACTGGATATTCGATTCAATAAATGTGAAAGGTTAAACTCCTCTTTGGTGGTTTTAGAGACAGCTCCTCATATATATCCATTTTAAGCTCATTATATCCTCCCAACATATTCATTACATTTGAAAACTAGTAAGATTACCTGTATGTTGCTGCATTCGGCAAGTTTCACTGCAGTGTCATAATATGACATCCTCAACATGTAATCAACAAGAATCCGCTTCAAGCGAGTGTTGTTCCATTCTGACAGATTTTCTGCATCAGCAGATTCTAAGTGATCGAGACGTACACGACACCTCTGCGCTTGCAAATGCTCAGCTCGACTTCCTTCCTCCAGCTTAACATATTTTACAAATGATGAGCGTCATAAACTTACAAAATGGGTATATAAGTTTTCAATTACACAAAAGCTAATAATGAATCTAACTGAAACAATTTGGGAGAAAAACTGAGAAGGAAACGCAGGACAAAATTGAGCACGAAGCATGCTAAAAATCATAACTACTCACAGTAACCACATTATCACTGAAACAAAGTTGGTGTATTTCATGATGCATCAAAATATTTACTGAATTTTAATTGAAAACACATGGAAAGGGCTTTAATTTATCACCCAGAATACCATTTGGCACTGTAATCAAAATTGAACAAATAGAAACCCAAAACTCAAATCATTTCCAATACCATAACAGTGAGATTCGTGTGAAACGAGAACAATTCACTCGTTAAGTCAAAATTTCAAATAGGAAATTTAGGTTTAGCAGTTACCTTCCTCTTGAGGCCTTGAAGGCGGGAGACGAGGGAGTTGAGGTGGTTGACAGCGTCGTCATGGGACAAGTCGGCGGCGGCAGCGTCGGTGACGCCGGAGATAACAGCGGACATCTCCTTCTCGACGGCACGATGGTTGGCACGAATGGTCTTCTTGTAGTGCTCGAAAGGGACCCTCAGGAACTGGTGCTCGAGCTTGATAGACTCGGTAAGTTGGGGAAGGTTTGAGGACGGAGGGGGCGTGGTGTTGGAGGCGGCGGTGGCGGCGATGGGGGTTCCGGTGGTGGCGGTGGCATTGTTGCCGTTAGGAAGGGAATCCATGTCCATTGGGAACAAACAAAGGGGAAAACGGAATCTCAGATTGGAAGTGGATATCACTTGCCGCAAAACAAAATGAACTTATATTTATATTTTGTTCAGAAAAGATATATATATATATGAATTTTTATTTTTATTTTTGTAATGTCAAAATTTTTCTTTTGTTTTGACTTGGGCTAATTTTTTGGATATTGTAATGATTAAAATACCCATCAAACAATTAGGGGTGATAATCGAGCTAGCTTGAGCTGTTTAAGTTTGGTTCATTTAGGCTGCCTAAACAGATAACGGATTAAATTAAGGAAACTATTAAGTTAATAGATTAGTATTTTACTAATTCGACTCATTTAAAGATAATTTGTGAGCTAAATGGGTAAATCTCTTTTTTTTGGCAATTTTATTTTATTTTAAAAAGTATACAACGTAAATTTAATAACATCTAAATTCTATCAATTTCAAGCTTTTAAATCTAATTCTAATTTCTAAAGCAAAGTTATTTGTTTCCTTTTAATTTCAATTTCAATTTAGATGATGATTCTTATCTGATTTTTTTTTAAGTTATGTTGTTTTATTTAAAAAATTTATTGATTTTGTTTTAACTATTATTATTTTGTTTTTGTAGTCTAGTAGGCCGTAAGGAAATCAGTTGGACTTGGGTGGAATTGGAAATTTGGGATTTAGGAGGTATTACAAAAAAATAATAATTAGGCAGGCCAATAAGCTGGTTGCAATTTAATCAAGCTCATTTAATTCGTAGGTTAAACGAGTTGCACAAAATATAAAATAGTTTAAACATATAAATATTTTTTAGGCTCAACTCGTCTAATTTAGTAGATAAATGGGTCAATCTAATGGATTTATCCCATTTTGACGATTCCATTAACAATTATCTTATTTGAACTTTGGTCTTCTATTGGTTTATGCAATATGAATAGAGGTGGGCATACAAGTCGTGAGGCGCGGGTTGGTTAGGATTAACCAAAATGTTGGTTTGTTTAAACGTAAATTTATTGTCTCGATTCACATAAATCAACAATTAAACGAGTTTTGGTTCACGGATTCATAGACTAGTTTGCGAGCCCACATTATATATATATAGTATGTATGAACTTTGAGTGTTTAGCTTTCAAGTGAGACAACTGTCTAATTGGAGATGACCCAACAATTTCGACCCACCAGTTAGATGCCTTGAAAATGAAAATTATTGAAATTAAATGTTAACATAGAAAAATAATTAGAAAGAGAAAAGGAAAGTAAGAGAGTCTTAACTCTATTTTTATTTATGCAAAAAGTAAGTTTGCTCCACTGTCCCTTTCCCTTTCACCTATGTAGTTCGCTCACACAGTGAAAGTCTTTGCTTCTAACCTCCCCGACCAGACTAAGCTACCACGTCATTGCTAGTCTGCTGCTTTTCAGGCGAATGACCCCAACCAGACGACGACCACACTATTGCACGATCGTGAATTTGAAAATTTTATTGGAGTTCTCAACATGTTCTGTTCTCTGTTTGATTTGTTCTCTCAACAAGTTAGATTTGAATTTTCTTTTCCAATTGGAATTTAACAAATGTGGGCGTTGTAAACCTTCTTTTAACCATTTAAAATGCAAGAGAGAGAGAGAGAGAGAGAGAAAATGTGTGGACCGCGAATCAACCCACAAGTTCGCAGTTTTAAGCGATGCGGACGCCTATTGGTGTTTTGTCTGTCCATTTAATGTGTAGGTCAATCCGTACTGACCAATTTAATTGTGATTCGTCGCGAATCAAACTAGTTTGTATACCCACCTATTAATATAAACCTAACCAATTAAAATAAAAATAAAAAGACAAAAAGTGGAATAAAGGGGGAAAAAGAACATCATCATAGTAGAGATTTTTTTAGGGGGGCCCAAAATCATAGGAGAGACTAGTCAGTGTTACATTACATGTGTGAATATGGGTTTGGTCGGCCGAAAAGAAAAATAATGAAATTTTGGCCAATTCAAATTCGACTTGTTTACTCGGGTCACATTTATTTTTGGGTCAAATGGAGGCAACCCTATTTGTGATGATTCATATAACAATGTTTTTTAAGAATGTATTTGAAATGTTTAAAATTGTGATTTAATTTAATTTATAGATTAAATTTTGTGTTTAAAATATTTAAAAATGATAAATAATTTTAATTATAACACTTCATGAATTTTAATTGTTTATATTTGAAAATTCTATTAAATATGATGAGATTTCTTAAGATCTGATTTGATTTAAAATAAACAAATAAATTTATTTTTACTAATTAGAATCATAAATATGAGTTAACCCAACTCACTCAAACTTAGTTCACGTGGATCAAGGTTGAAAGATTCACAAGCAAAAAAAGTCTACGAGACTAAAAACTTCTTAGGAATATGTAGACTGCGACCAGTCTATTATATTTAAAAATTTATATTTGACCTATCAATTAAATAAGTCGACCCTAGCCTACTTCATAAACCAATCAGTTCACTTAAAAAAAAATTAACCTACCTGTTAAATGGACTAGTCCTAACCCAACACATGGGCCAGCCCACTAAAATAAATAAATTTTGGTCCGTAAGGTTTTTTTCTCCTCTTTGGGTTTGGTCATGACATTAAAGATTAAACAGGATATAGTTTTCACATGTTGATTTTATGTACATGAAATTTCACATGCAAAGTAATCTTGCCTTGTGATTTGAGGCTATGTAAGAAGCAGATCTAGGTAATAAACACCACATTAATGCACTTGGTACTAAGCTAGAGAACACATATTTCATCAGCTTTCATAAGGTAAAGACATTTTTAAGACATTTTTGGTTAACACTTACAGCCAGTTCAGTACGTGCTTAAAATCGGGAGTGAAAATATTCAGGGATGAGTTTTCATACAATTTTTCATCCTTAAATTTTAACCCTCATTTTTAATGGACACCAAACTGACCCCTAGAAGATATGACAATATGAAAAGGAAATACAGCTTACCACTTGATAATGTACCCACATTCAGGAAGCAGGATGTACCATCTTTAAGGAAATTTGGCAATTGACTGAAGGGATGCCCCGTAATTTTGACAAGAAGGGGAGGAGAAAGCATATAAATAGTGCCTACACTAAATATATATTCCTGCATTTAGGTATCCATTTGTATTTATACTAATGTTTTGTACCCTAGCAACGCAAAGAGTAATTAGAAAAAAAGTCAAATAAACAATTAGTCAATATAGTTTTAGTCAATTTGGATTTTAGATTTTATAACTTTTTTTAATATCAATTCTTATATTTTATTTATTTGAAATTAGTATAGTTTAAAGACTAAATTAAAAGATTTAAAAGTTTAAGATAATTATTTGAAATTGAATAAAAATTAAAGTGGCTTAATGCTATTTTAACCCCATTTGTGTTTAATTTTATAAGAATGTGGGAGTGAGGCAGGCCTCTTTCCCAAGTTGTTGGATTTTCAGTCCCAAAATTCAATTTGTGGTGAATCAGATAAGAATGCCCTTCATCATAGATCTCACATAAGAGCACCAGGGCCCTAGGTTTAAGAAGGTTAAATTAGCAGATTAAGTACAGAAAATTTACTAGTTGCTCATTTCCATTTTATAGAACCACTTCATAAACGTGATAAACTCTGCACTTCCTAAAACTTTAAACAATAGCCTGAGTAACCTCCAAGGCTACCGTGCTTTCCCTAACCCTTTTTTCCTTAGATTAGACAACAAATGAAAAATATGTTAATGACTTACTGTTTATGTATGCTCCATTAAGGTGATACGTAAATGATTTTTCTAACCCTTTCGATCCATCATCTCGTTAACAAAGTCAAAAAACTCAAAATAGACTGACAAGGATCTTCAAATCCTGTTCAGCGCAGTTCCATCTTGAAGTGATGTAGTCAATGAAAAGATTCGAAGGCTACTGAATATCGGGTCAGTCTCAAACAATATCACGCTAGGATGATTAGCCGTTAGGTGAGTTCAATAATATTTTTAGACTTAATATGTTTACCAGAATAGTGGGTTAAATTTGATTGAGTTGATGAGTTTATTTCGCTCAACTCGACCCGACCCGATCCGCTCAAGAATGGGTTGAGTTGGATTGAATCCGTAGATCCGATATATATTTTTTAAAAATATATACTTTCTTAAGAGGGTTGGGTTGGATCAAATCCGTAAGTCCGACATGTATTTTTTTAAATATTTTTTTAAAAAAAGTCAAAATACAAAATTTAATAAATTAACATCAGAAATCTTAATCTCAAACATAATAAGTTTTAATTTAATAAATTAATATCATAAATCTCAATCAACTTTACTCAAATATAAGTCTTAATCTCAAATAAATTAAGCAACGTAAGTCAATAAGTACATAATAAATTAACAACTAACAAGTCTTATTAAATCCGAAATAAATTAAACAAAACTAATCATAACTCAAATAACAAATTAATCTAACCATAAACTAATCGAAGTCAATATCATCACACATGTCATATGTATTGACATAATCATTAACTTCACTTTCTAATTTTTTAATATACTTTTTATTATCTAAACAATTTTTTATTAAAAAAAAGCATGAATAAATCGAATTTGTACTAGTTAAACATGCTTCAACCCGCTCCTCGACTCATACACTATGAATTAAAACATTTTTCAACCAAACTTAACTTGCATTTTACGAATTAAATTAAGTCTAAACCTTTGAATTCACATGTTAACCCGACCTAGTGAATACCTCGAAGGATGACTACATTCAAAGACAAGACAGATGCCAGTCCCAAAAAACAAAGTGGAGACAAAACAGATGGTAATCTTTAAATAATAGGCTACTGAATATATCATTATTATCACTCAGTAAATTGCACCACCGAATAACTCAATCACATCCCGACACTAGATCCCTCAAGCGATTGTTTTATCTTGTATAGGTTGCCCAATATCCTGCTGTTAAGATTTGATACCTATAGCATAGGGGAGATAAACATGCAATTGCAATTCAACTTCACGAGTAATAAGGAACTTGCAAATCGAAGGTCATAATAAGATTAAAAATTGGATATTCGATGACAAAGGGCAAGGTCAGCCACCCAGTAGGACAAACAACCCCTCACAACAGGGTCGTAAATTACATTTAGTATTTACATTGATCATGAGATTGGAGAACCAAAACAACAAAATTATCGAGAGATTTTTTATTACAGAACTGTTCATTAGCTCATGTTTCAAGCCATGTTAAGGATCCCATTATCAAATACTTGCTTGGCAGTTCTCCAGCAGATGGTGCAAGGTATGTTATCTTCTTTCTGTAATGTACAAACCAAGTAAGAAATGCAAACCATCGTGCAAAATTTTTTCATAAACAGTAGAATGAAATGAAAAATGAAAGCTAGCGATACAAACCTCTGAATGTCAATGTCCGTTACATAGATAAAGCCAGTAACATTGCTGCACCAAAAAAGATGTGAGTGACGCAGTAAGAGGTATACTTCTTGTGGGAATGGGAAAGGGGTACATAATAGTCCGAGTCTTCCAGTATTTCCTATTGTAAAACTAGGATAATGACTATCAATGAAGCCCACAAAAAGAAGTCAGACAATGGGGGACATACATACGAAAGTTTGGCTATTCTGAAAATTGAAAATGTTATATTAATATAATGTATTTTCATCAATTTTTTTTTTCATTTTTCCATATCTGTTCTGTCTGTCTTTGAGGGTTATTATTCGTTAAATAAATTTTTAACCTTAATATGACATCATATCTCACAAGTGACCCCATTTGTACCCACAAAAATTTTTCTTCAGGATAAGGGAAATAAGTTTAAAAGAATAAAAATGATTAAATCAAGTCTTAAGAAAAATTCCCAGAAACCATTTCTGTCAAAAGCAAGTCAAAGCAAACTGGACAGCATTCTCCATTTGACTGTGCCATTCTGCTACTCAGCTTTAATAAATTTATATTTAAATCTCTACTGTATCAAGTCAGCATAATCATATGAGGCACATCTCTCTCTCTCTCTCTCTCTCACACACACACACAAAAGCACACACCCCTATACACATGCTCTTCTTTCTTTTCTCTTTTGGCCTACACACGTCACTTTACGAAGTTTGATTCTTTAGGTAAAGGGTTACTAACATTTACAACATCAACAACGACCAAAACTATGTGGATCAAACACCATCACTGGGCTCTATCATAAACCAAATTTAAAGGATTACTAAGATTTAAATTATAAAAATTTAACCATCCAGAATATTATAGTTACCTTGAAATGATCTCATCAGGTTCCTTGGCAAATGAGACAGCAAGGACTAAGTGGAGCAAATCACGATTTATATTCACAGGTACAACTCTTGTTGGATCTGCAGCAGGTTCTGCTCCAATTGGCAAGGCTGAGCGTGGGGCCTGTGGCCCACCACCAACCCGATAGACAAACAAGTCACTAAAATTTGCAATATTAGAATGCGGTGAAAGATCATTTGTAAGGCCATAGAAGTATTCCTGCATCAAAATCAGATGGCAGCAATTTCCATTAGAGACCCAAAACAGTTGAACTGGCAGGACAACTCCGTGAATGTTAACAAAACTCAGCACACGACACTCAACTCAAGGCTAAAAAACAAATTGCCCAGAAGGTAAAAGAGAACTTCTGTCAATGCAATTTTACATTGCACACAAATATGTATTTGTATGCTTTTAATCAGCAGCTAAGGGCTCATATATGCAGAGGAGCCCACGAATTTCATAGTAAAAAAGAATAAGTGCCAACCATTTGACTATTTATGTTGACAAAATATCAAGCTGTTCAAACATTCACTGCACCACTCAAGCAGTTTTGAAAATAAGCACAGTTTCTGGCTTCACTCAAATTCACAATTGTTTTTTCACTTAGATTTCCAATTCTTTGGGAATACACAAGCATTCTTTAGTGTCATTACGAGACCAGTTTTTGTTACTCAGCATTGAATCATTTTTTATCCCATCTATTTCTCAGCACAAAAATAATCAAAAAATTCACCCCTCTCCCATTGAACTGTTTGGCTAGATCAGGATTTGCAGTACAGCATGGATTGTGGCCTAAGAGTAATAATACACTCTTACACTAACAATTAATAAATAATAAGTTCAGCAGCACAAGTGCCGTCAGACAACAGATTCTCATAGTTTAAATTGAAATCCTCTCAAATAAAAGAAAAGAAGGAAAAGGTCAAGATATGGTTAATACATGTAGAAGAAATCCAAAAGTGGACAAATATGTTTACCCTTATCCTATAACTTCGGGCCTTCTGACGGACTTTTGCGTTCCTTGATACAACTCCACCTGATCTCTGAAGCTTCACAACATCTACTTTGGGCTCACTCTTCAGCACTTCTTTGAGCATGCTGCACAGTTTTTCCTATATGGAGTTCAAAGGGAAAGCCTGAGACACTGACCTTTCACAAAAGGTATAACATCCAGCTTGGTAACCCCTTTCCTAATCCTCAACTCCTCCCAGAAAAGAAGAATCTTTTATTTCGAAAAAATTCAGAAATAAAAGCATGAATCTTCAACTATGTATAAGGAAAGTATGATACTTAAATAACCAAATACATATGATATTTTGGGGACATCAATCATCAGAACTGACTTTCAATGCATAAATAATATGGAAGATGCAATTATGCATATTGAATATAGATAAGGCATTTACCTGACCTAAAACCAAAACAACATTGGCCTTGAATGTACGGATTGCATGCAAAAGCAACTGCAAGAAAATACCCAAAAAATGAGAGAGAGAGAGAGACCACTACAATCAAGATTTTATTAATCAGAATTAGCAGAGCATTCCATGTTTGAATAGTCATCAATTAACAAGAAGGTAGAGCTCAAAGGACAATTACATCATAGCCTACTCCCTCTATCCATCCCATAGTATTTATCACCATGCCTGCAGCTCGAGATTCAGCATTTCCAGTAAATTGTCTCTCCAGCATTCCCGCAAGCTCCTTGACAAGCACTTTATACAATTCTACGTTGTTACTGTAAAACCAAATAATATGTTTGGTGATTGTATTTTCACTTCCTTCATGTGTTATCAATGATTTTTAAAACTTGAAATTAATGAAAGAATAAATGGTTTTGCCAAGTTATAATTGAAAAAATGACAGAAATTACAGCACTAATTACCTTGGAGTTGTGTGGCCATAAAAGTAAACAAGAGGCATTTCAAGAGGAATTCCTTCCACAGGATCAATGGGCATTTCAATTGGAGTAGCAGCAATGGATCCAGGCATTGTTATAGATCCTTGGCCAATATCCAAGTCAACAAAGGTAGGTTTCCAACCTTGTTTAGCCGCCCAACTAAGAAGCATCCTTGACAAGGTACTCTTTCCAGAATCTGTAGGTCCTACAACAATCACCCTAGGGCCCTGACCAACCAAGTCTATTAAATTCACATACTATAAACTTTACATAAGAAATAAGAATTTTGGTCTCTAGAGCCAGCCAAAATATGGCAATCTAGGATAAAAACATAAGTTTCAGATCTTTCAGCATAATTTAATTTATATAATATAAAAAGAACGCATGATTTCGATGGTTCACAAAGATGCATTGACAGTAAGTAAAACATACAAGCTGCCATACAAATTAAGTAAAAACAAACAAACAAACACTCTCGGCACCAACTTATATGTCAACCATACCATCCAATCTGCTAATCGTAAGACATGAAAAAAAGAAACACCTGAGAAGATTCAGAATCATCGGATGGTGAGGCTTTAGCACGATTTCTTCTTCCTTCTAGTACAGCATGCACATTTACATAACTGACCATTGGTGTCTGCAATCACCAATCCAGAAAGTTAGGATGATTTTAACAGAAAGAATATATGTGATTTGATGAGATGTGATAAGCCTACTACAATGCTTTACCTCATCAGCAGTATAATCAGTTTCAGTAGCACCATCCAATTCAATGGTTGCACCATACCAAGTAAAGACCTGATGATACAAGTAATATTTATTTCCCTTAAAAACTGGCAAAAGGGGCTATTTATGAGAAACAAATCAATGCAATGCAATGCTGCAATTAGAGTTAGTTATAAAAACAACGAGGGAGGTTTTGGGTTTGGGTTTCGAAATGGGAAAAGAAAAGTTACAGCAAACTTGAGCCTGGGAGGAAAATTGAGCCAAATTTCAGGGGGGAGCTCAGTGCCAAAAATCTCAGCAGTGCCGTTAAGGAGTCGAAGGCGAAGGGGTGCATCGTTACCCACTTCGATTCTGAGCTCGCTTTCTCTCTCCAACTTGACCTGCTTAATTGCTGATGCTGAACCCGAACTCGAACCACCCACGGGACCTGCACCCATGCCTGCACCACCATACGCCATGCCTTTTAAAAAAAAAAAAAAATACTTCAATTCAATCACGCAGACAGCTGAGTAGGTAGAGAGTCACAGTAGGCAGTAGCCGCTGGCCTGGTGAGTGATGAGGTAGCAATGGCTGGCCCTTGGACTTGGAAAGGTTTAGCCTTGGGGGATTGAAGATCCAACAGTTGGGCTGCTTGTAGGCCCAGCCTTAATACTTTAAAGATGGGTTGAGCTGTATTGGTCTAAGGCCCATGGTACTGGTCAACCCTTCCTTTTGTTCACCTTGTCTTCCTTTTGGTCTAAGTATTTGAATTTCCCTTCCATACAAAAGCATTTCCCTCAATAGTAGGTATACAAATTTTCAAATTTCAAATTGTTTTAGGTCCAATTACAAGAATTTTTTTTATTTTTTATTCATAGATGTTAGATAGGAAAGTTAGGTCGAGTCATGCTTAAGATAAGTCATCTCTAAGAAACTAGTTTTAGTATAATTCAAACACGCATTCATTTTTAAAAATTTCAAACTACTTATCACTTTATTTTAATACTTTAAGTACAAAAATAAATAAATAAATATATATACATAAAAGTAATTTCAAAACAAAATTTAATTAATTGATTAATTAAATAGAAAAATAATGTCAATCAAAGCTTCTTTACACTCAAATTATATAATAAATTTATAAAAACTAATAATACACTAATCAAAGCTAAGAAATTTAATTGACTATTGGCATGAAGACAATTAACACTGATCAAAGTCCATCAATTGAATAATTGACAAGAAAGTTAATCCCATTTTTATCCTGCAAATATTTAGTAAATACAACTAATTAAATAGTAAATAATATTTTATATTAATTAGTGTGTAATAATTTGTGAGAGATGTAGCAAAAGAATTTTCTTGTTATATACTATCCAATGTATGTCATATCAATTATATCATTAAAAATATAGCTAAATTAGGATACAATAATACCACACAAAGTTAAAATAACATACATTGAATGATAAAAATTTCTCAAAATCAGTGGACATAATTTTTTTTCCCGATTTAAGAAATTCTTATACAGCCAATATAGAACTACTTCATAAACGTGATAAAGCCCCCAATTCCTAAAATTTTAAACCATAGTTGTATAATTTAAATTAGAAATTACCCAGATTAAAAGGTTGAGTAAGCAGTTTGCCGCGAGTCAAGCAGTCAAATCAAAAAATTATGACAAATAAATAAAAAAACTATATAAAAAATACCTTATATAAAAATTACTATATGAAAATTTAATATATAAAATAAATTATATGAAAAATATTTTATATGATGTAACCAAACTAACAATGATAATAGTCTAATATCATATTTAAAAATTAGATTGATTAGATAATAATATAAATTAAAAAACTAATAATATAACTATAAAAAAAAACACATGGTCTAATGGCATAATGATAATAAACTTAATCACAAAGGTCTTTTATGTACCAAATTCAAATCCTATAAAAAGACATTTTGAAATTTTATATATCTAGAAACTTGGTCAACCTAGTTCGAGCGGGTCACCCAAGTCTGACCAATTTACTATGTTGACTCGTAATATACAAGAACTTGACTGGGCCAAAGGCCGAGTCACAGGTTTTTCAGTTCGACTGGCCAGATCGGTCCAAGTCAAACTACTATGTTTTAAACAATAGCTTGAGTAACCTCCAAGGCTACCATCTTTTCGTTCATGTTGTCTCTCTCCTCTCCCCTCCCCTCTCATCCCCTGCCTTGCATTTTATTCACTCTCTCAACAACTCTTTGGGTTAGCCTTGCATTTTATTCACTCTCTCAACAACTCTTTGGGTTGCAACTGCAACCTCACAATGATTTCGTGGATACTAAAAGACATAGTTGTATAATCCAGATTGAGGGTTGACCCACTTAGATGGTCAAGTTAATGGATCAGGCCGTCCAATTGTATGTCAAGTAGTTAAACCGAAAAACTCGAATATAGAATAAAAAAAATACAATATGAAAAAATACCTTATATAAAATTATTTATTAAAAAATATATATAATAAAACATGCTATATGAAAAAAATACTTCATATGATAAACTATTATGTAATGTAACCAAACTAATAATGATAATATTCTAGCATCATGTTCAAAAATGAAATTAATTGGATAACAATATAAATTAAAAAACTAAGAACATAACGCAATAACAACATAAAGTCTAATGGCATAATGTACTTGCACTCAAGGGTAGGGGTGATCACAGGACGGGTCGAGTTTAAAGGGAAAAAATTCAAACCAATTAGGTGAGGTCGAGTTGGGATGGGTTGGTTTTTAGGAAAAAATTTCGAGTAACCCGAATCTAACCAACCCAATTAGAATCGGGTTGGGTAATTAGGTTGGTCAAATTTTAAATCGAGTCTGTCGGATTGGTCGGGTTCGTCGGTCACCGAATCGGGTTGTGCACCATAAGTGAGAAAGAATAAAATGAGGGTTTGAATTTAGGCAAAATAACGTCGTTTTCTCGGGTCTTCAGGTTTGGTCATCGGGTTGGTTCACTAAACCCGTTACCCGAACCGATATCTAGACGGTTTTATCGGGTTTGACCCGAATAGACGCGATTACTCGAACCAACTCGGATATATTTGATCGGGTCAGGTTATTCTGGTTCACAGGTTTACGGGTCAGGTTGTGCACCCCTACTTAAGGGTCTTTCATGTATTAAGTTCAAATCCTACAAATTGACATTTTAAAATTTTATATATCTACAAACCCAGATCGAAGGGTCACCCAAGTTTAATTGATTTATCATGAAAACCCATAATAAACAAGAATCGGATACGGGTCACCCGCGTTGACCCTCCTTCTAAGGACAAAATTCAAGATTCATTCATCACCATCACCATCACCATTCTAGCTTAGGCATATTTTACAATTCAAAAACCATATTTTATATTATTATTTAAAAAAATTAGTTATAAAATTATAAATAAATATTTCAAATATTATATTTAGCTTTATCGTTATCTTACTATCTTGGACCGATATCCAAGTTACCAGCTAATATGGAGCAACCTGGTCCGCTCAGACTGAACCTTGACTCTAGCCCCGGATAACTTAGTCCTTAATGGCTAAACAAATTGGGAATCAATATGTTCCCATCAAATCCCCCTTTATAGGAACAATCTTAAATGACAATTATGACCATAACAACCCATAAAGTTTAATTCAAAATGGGATTCCCTCATTTCTAGCTTAACCACTAAGCAAACCCACTTTATAAATAACAAGTTAAGCTACTTAGGTAATTCTCTAGACTCTAAACACTCATTCCCTAGTGCATAATCTAACTTAAACATCGAAATATATTTACAAGTACACCATCTTCCTCCTCCGTCGCTATAGTCACCACACCAAGAAAGAAAACACTATCTTCAACTTTCTAAAGATGTTTTTAAATGACCCATTTAAACCCCTTCTAAACACTTACCATATCAAAGCAAAAGTATGAAAAAAGACAAAAGATAAATATATATATATATATTGTGTCAAGTTCATTACTATTGGTTGTGTGGAACCCATGCAAATATCCAACGGTGTTATGTTGCTGAAGGAATAAAATTTCTTCCTCCAATAGCATACTAATTTTTTTCGTGTAACCTATATTGCCTGTGTGTCCGAGAAGGAAGAATTAATCCCCTCTTGACAATCATAGTAGAGCCATCATGGTCATTGCTGCTTTACCTTTCATTAAGATAGATCAACAACTTTCACTGTTCTTTTAGTACCCCAAATTTTGTTGAATTCTGTTAGGTTCTTAAGAAATTCTCTTTTATATTTTAAGGAGGGGGAATTTTGTCTAAATATTTTTATTATAACTGTATAATCCGAATTGATGGTTGACTTAGTCAAAAAATAAAGTTAACGATCTAATGTAAGTTAAGCAATCAAATCAAAAAAATTGAGCAAAGAAGGAAATTATTTTTAAAGATATTATGTGAAAAATTTATTTCATATAAACAAATTATATTACAAATATTAGTGATGATAATAATCTATTAGTGAGATAATAATGTAAATTAAAAAATAATAATATTACTTAATAGGAACATGTAGTCTAATGACAAAGAACACTTTATCATCTTAAAATCGTCACTTTGAAAGAGTTTTATTTAACCATAACTCTAACATGAAATTACGTAAATAATTAGTCAAAGATCAAAAATACACTTTATCACGATGATTCTATATATATTACGATCAAATCTTATAAGTTATATCATTTATTTTCATACAATTATGATTTTAAATTAATAAAAAATAAATATAAAAATAATGTAAAGATGAATCAAGAAGATTTATTAAAAATATTATTAATTTAAGTAATATTTTTATATATTAACTAAACAATTATCTAATAAAATTTAAGAGATTGGTTTAGTAGTATACTAGCATATGATGTATGGGTAGGCATGCATGGTTACTAGTTCGAATCACACTTATATTAATTTTTTAGGAAATCCCAAAGAATATTCTTATGAATCTCTTAGTAATCCAGACACCATCTGACTGCAATAATAATAATAATAATATTACCTAGTGAATCTCCTTATGGTCATAGTAATTGAATCATCTACAATTTTAGATAAATTGTACAAAATTTAAACAACAAAAAATGTCTCATTTCTTTGTAAAATATAAAATACTAGGTTATATACTCGTGTAATCTACGGGATAAATTAAGAATTAAATAATAAAATATAACTATAATTATAAATAAAATAAAA
The DNA here is from genome assembly GCA_029884595.1 of Ormosia semicastrata. Taxonomy (NCBI): domain Eukaryota; kingdom Viridiplantae; phylum Streptophyta; class Magnoliopsida; order Fabales; family Fabaceae; genus Ormosia; species Ormosia semicastrata. The sequence goes on from JAQQTO010000059.1 coordinate 71,408,620, forward strand.
AATATGCAATGAAATTATGTGAAATGCACAAAAAAATAAAATATGTAAAATTAGAAGTATTTACAACCATACATAGAATATAATTATCTAATTAAAACCACTTAAAACAATACATTGAAATTAGAATATACTTATAACCTAATTATCTAATTAATAAATAGGCAAGTGGGAATTAAATAACTAAAATTTATAATGTAATTTAATTAAAACTTACTAAATATAAAATACTTAAATTACCTTCAAATTATGAAAGAAAGTAAAATCTTAGGACAATTTTAGGACAACACTAAGATATTCCTCTTTTATATATAAAAGATTTGGTCTTCAAATAAATAAATAAAGAGAAACTTTAAAAAATCATTAGATTATTTAAATTAATCTTTAAATATTAGGTGAGTGGAAATTAAATATTAAATGAGTAAAAATTATAGTAAAAATATAATTAAGAGAGTCGTACAAAAATTATAAAGTTTGAACAAAATTAAAGATAATTAAGATAGTTATTTAAAGAATTTAAAATACTTAATATTATTAAAAAATTAAAAAAAATAATTAATTAAAAGTATTTAAATATAAAATATCTTAAATACCTTTAATTTAAAAAAGAAAACAAACTATAAGACAATATCAATATATATATTTTTAATTACATATCAGCACCAGGTGCAGTTATTAGAGGATCCTTTTTCTAGTTTATATGGCAGAAAACTAGAAGAAGTTAATGGTTATTTGATTTTTATATGTATTTTTTTAAAATTAATTCTTATTGAAAGGTATTTCGTTGGGTCAAATCGCAAATTTGGATGACAAATTTAAGGATGTCATGCTATCCACTCTTTCACCAGTGGTGTTTCCCTTTTGTGACACATCATTATGCATGGCATCACCTTTTACTTTTGGTGGCTTTGTTATCAATAATAATTAGAGATAAAAATCATTCGTTTTGCAGCTGGTGCATAATGTCCACCACAATCATGACTAGAATTAACAAAGATGTGGTTGTTACCTTTATTTCTGCAAAATTTGTTTTATTTGTTTTATTTTCCTTTCAAAAGTAAAACCGAGTTACTAGCAATCCGTTTTATTTATTTTTAGTGTACTTGTTAAGATTCTAAAGTAGAAAATTTTAAATAAAAAAGTAATTTTTTTAATTTCAAATATATTAAATACTTTATTTTTATTTAAAATTTCCTATTTTAACTTTTTATTTTAGTAAAATCCTTTTTTAATGTGATATTAATATATGGTTCAAGTATAAAATGGCAATTTTGCTCGAACTCTTATGGCCAGTCACATCTTCAATTCATAATCATAATTGAGTAGTGACTTGTAAAGTAGTGAGTATTTTTTTCCCCCTTTTTATATCTCTTTGCTTTGCCCTTTTGCTCTTGTGGTTGCTCATGATTTTCTGTCTGCTCAGGTAGTACAAATTGGTAAGAGAAAGAGGGGAAAGGAGGAATGTGCTTATATTATCATATTTTACTTCTCTTGAAGCAAGCAAAGGCATTAAAAACTGGTAACTTGATAACTACGTTGGCTTTATGGCATGATAGTCATGGACAATATACTTAATTCCTACTTTATTAATTTAAATGGTGGATGTATATAACTCTGGAATTGGCTCCTCTACAATTTAAAAAGGAATGTACCAGGAAAAAAAAACTGTATGTGCTGCAATTCTCAATCTAACAATTCATATATTTTTGAGTTTATGTTTACAATTTTTATTATTGCATTGTGACCTTTTTTATGGTTGAGATTGGCTAATTTTTTTTAAAAAATGTAAACGATCTCAATCTATATAATTACTATCTTAGTATCTCCTTTAAAGTTTTTTATCTATTCTAATGAAGGTGTCTAATGGGTTAGTTTTATAGCATTTTTAGATTCGATGTGCTAATAAAAGCAGCAAGCAAGGTCAAGTTACGGCAATATTTTTTATTATTATTTCAACCCGAATAAAGTCTAAATAATTTTCATAATACAAAATCAAAAATTCGTTACACATAATATATTTTAATTAAAAATTACATATGTTTCAAATAAACTAAAAATCACATAACTAATATTACACAAACATAATAAGTTTCAAATAAAATAAATAAACATAACAAGTCTTACTAATTAACATAATTCTAAAATAAACTAAAGAAAGTTAACAAGTCTTCAAAATCATAAACAATAACTATATTAGTCAATTGAAGCAAATGGCATCTCATATAGTATATGTATTGACATAATCTTTTAATTCACTCTTAATTTTTTTTTAACATACTTTTTGTCATCCAAAACGTTTCATTATATTTTCATAGCAATTGTGCATTATGTAATATCCTAAATGACATGTTAGACTTGTGTATATGTTCAAAAGGTAGCATATGACTTGCTTAACATGTGTATTTAATTTTGTGACAATCTGAATTAGTTTAGGTACTTAGTTATAAAATGGAGTATGAAAAGTGACTTAAAATAACTTAGATAATAACATAAATTACTTAGATGAAGGAAATAAATATGAATAATTTATTTTTATATCACAAATGTATGAAACAAGTTACAGTTTCAATTTCAAGGTAAACTGAGTTAGTTTGACATTTTTAGGCATACTGATTTTTTATTTATAGTCAGATTTATCACTGGCAGATATGAAAATATCAGACAATAATGAAACGACTTTTTATATGAATTTTAGTATTTATTTTAAAATTGTGGGAAGTAGAAAATCTTGATTTAATTAAATTTGAGTGGTTATAGCATAACAAAATTTATCAATTATGGTCTTAAGGGGTTTATGAGTCTTTTGACATCTCCTTATAAGCCTTCACTCACGGCTTCTTTGCTTCACAAATCTGAAATAAGAAAACGTGCAAGGAGAAAGGAAATAAGAGGAAGCAAAGACCAAGGAAGAGGAAGACAAAAAGAGGAAAGTCAATGGCAAAGTCAAGGCTTGAGATCCAACTAAACTTGAATCTTCTTCACAACTGTCAAACGTAGGGGTTTTATGTTCATCTTCATCTCTTTTCTCTATTTTTCCCATAGATGCAGTTATGGTGCATAGTAGGACAAAATGAGTTTTAGGAGTATTTGATGTGTTTTGCTTGCATGATTGTGTTTCTATGGTTGATTATGATTTGTTCAAAGCATAAGTTGAAGTTAAAAAACTTAGAACATCTCATTTGAACTCTTGATTCACAAAATGAAGCTTTAGGTCAATGTATGTAGGATTTTGGTTCATAATCCAAATTAATAGTTCTAAGTTAGTGGTTAAATGACTCCTATGTGTTGAAAAACTAATTAGAAACTTAGGATCACCTAGAAATTGATTTGAGATGACCAAAAACCATGAAAAGTTCCAATGGAATAGTGGCACAACTCTGCAAAATTGTATAGATTTTCTGTCATACAGTGAGCGCCTAGACGCCCTATACCGAGCGCTTAGGTGCTCATGTGCTAGAGATGAAGGTTCGTGTAGCAGGGCACTGAGTGCCTTAGATGGTCAATGGACAAAAAGTTTTCATGCGCATCAGAGTGTGGAGTGCCTCAGCGCTCAGTTTAGAGCCCTTAGGCTCGCGGCATGAGACAGCACAAGGCTGTTCTCTGCCTAGTGAGCGTCCAGACGCTCAAGGAGAGGGCGCCATCACATAATTCAACAAAGAGTTGTTTTTTATGTTTTGAAGTCCTTGACTAGTTGGAATCTTTTATGTATACTTTCTATGAAGTGTTGAGGCACAAAGATGGATATTTTCAAGAGAAAAACTATCACCTAACAAGTATGAGAAAATTCAAACCTTTGAACATTCAAGAATTATGGTTTGCTTTAGGTAAGTATCTAACACCTTAGGCTACTTTTGTGGTAATATATGTCAATTAAGAGTAATGAGTGATGAGTTAGTGTTTAGATATATGTATGATGTGAAGGATTAGTAGTATTGATTTTTGTGAGTATCATTTGATGTTGTACACCATCATTAAGGCTAAAGAAGATAAGTAGGGAGTCTGTAAGGTTCTTTTGAATAATGATTCAGCCCGAACTTCTTAGCGTGTCAAGGTACATGTGATGTGAGAATGAACTTTTCTTCTATTTACCACAAGATAATACACTAAAACAGTATTCCTAAACTTTACATATTGATTTTAAGTTAGACTAAGTATGTATGTATGAGATGTATGTTAACATGATTTTTCTAGATACTAGAGTTAGATATTGTAGACGCTTTAAACATATCTTTTTATCATGTATTAAGATTATATTTATTATGCTATATATGCTAATTTTGGTTTACTCATATTGAGAAATATTGTTTCTTACCCTGCTGTGTACTATGTAATTACAGGTGAAACTTCTTTCAAGAATAAGAAAAAAAAGGAAGCTAAAAAGTATATTAGTCTTATAGTTTAAATTATAAATGTTGTATCTTTTAGTATTTCTTTTAAAATGTGAAGAATTATGTAATATTTCAAGCTTTTACTAAGGCTAATGTTGTATATGTATATACATTTTTCTATGAAGTTTATTTTTTCCGCATTTCATGACTCGTTGTAATATTTTCAATGAACATTATGGATATATCTATCAAACTAGTATGTATATAGTGACGTTGTAATGTTAAATATTTCCTTATATGTTATATATATTGAGATACTAGTATTAGGATGTTGCACGTTAGCTATTTCATAAGTTTCTCATCAATATTTTATTAGTCACACTCTCAATGTAACTACAAATGTTTACATCTAAACTTAATTAGCACAATAAAAAAGTCAGAGTAAAGCAACTTCAAATGCTATAATAGCTAAATGACTTTTATTTAAAAATAAGTTACTTATATAAGTTAGATTTGTGTTGGTTAACACTTTTTAAATCTTCTATCTAATACGTACTTTATAAGTTAAAGTATTTTTTAACCTAACCTAAGTTATAAATATAATCAACTCACATTTTATGTGTTAGATTAAGTGAAAACCCATGAATTGATAAATTGAGTACCAATTTTGACTCAACCTACTACTCACCTCGTAATTCTAACCACCTCCTTGCTTTCTTGATGTAGAGCAAAATTTGATAAATAAATAATTTAAAATATAAAACGGATAAATACTGGAAGAATAAAAGTTATAGATATTTAACAGAATATAATTATTACTATAACTGTATGATGTAGTAGTGTGGTCCTCTAAATTATCAATCAGCTGAAATAATAAAGTGATAAATATATGGACCTTTAGAATTGTCCAATTTAGCTACTCAAGAACAAATATAACACAATTGGTATAAGATTCGAATTTGCAAATAAAAGGTTCAATTTCTGACTTCCTCTAACTTATTAGAGCTAATATAAATATAACAATTGAAATAGTGACTTGATTAATCAACAATATTATATATTGCATGAAAATCCCTTCCTTTATGGTAAGTCATTAACTATTGGATTTTGATTCTATTTTTTTTAAATGATCAAATTATCAATCTCAGCAATGGCAAATCTTGAACCAATATTTTGGAGTGTCCAAAAAATATACATTTTCATATTTATTTCAACTTTAAATAACTAACATTGAATAAATTAAGTGTTATTCTAAAAAATTTGAAAGTTGCTTATTTTCATATTCAATTCTTAAACTCTGAGTACCAAAATAAGTATTTTTTAAATCTTAAAAATTAAGTTTTTTTAAACGGATAAATATGTTGAAGCTATATATTCTTCTTAGTTACCACAAGCTTTCATATTAAAAAACGTATCAATTGTTTTATGTTTAAATCTTACTATTATATTTTAAAAATAAACATACAACTTTTAATAAGTTAAAATATATTTATGAATTTAATTTGAATATATTGTAAGTATAAATTTTTTTATATTGTCATTTAATCATATATTATCAAGTCATTAAAAATATTTTATTCTCTCAATAATTACCTTAAAAGTCATACATGTAATAATGTATGATTGATTGATGATATAAAAGATTTTATAGACTATTTATAAACATAAAAAAACTAAATAAAAAATTTAAAAAAATCACTCGCTGCTCAACTAACAAAAAATGAACATATATATATATATATATATATATATATATATATATATATATATATATATATATATATATATAAAATATGAAATCTCTTAAATAAATTTGGGATGGCATAGGCAATTCCGTAATGCCATGAAGATTCACCATTAAATCTTGGTGACCAAAAGTCATCTAGGCGAGTCTAATACTATAATAATATAAAAACATTGACCGTTTTTTCAATATAATCTAGTGGCCGTGGGACCCTCACTGGTTAAGACATTAATTAGTAACAAAAATGATTATCTTACATTCTTAAAAAAGAATGTAAGCACTATTTATACTATTTTTAAAGAATATAATTAAGTAAAAAAGTGATAAAAATATATATATAATGAATGATATTAGATGAAGTGTATATAAAAAAAAATATATTTATTGATATAAGAATATAAGTGTTGAATTAATAATTAGAAATTACTTGAAACTGAAGTGGTACAGTGCGCCTGATCCAAGTCCAACAAAACCCCGCTCCTACACCGCATATTCCGCGCGGCATACAAAGCTTTTAAATTTTTATTCCCTGACCATATTGCCCTTTCCATTTTCGTAAAATTCTCACATAAATAAAACCTGCAGACTGCAGAGCGTGCGCCTTTTCTTCGTCACAGAGTGAGTGAGAGACTGAGAGTGAAGTGAGCGTTGAGATTCTTTCGGTTCGCTGTTCAAACTCTGTTTTGAATTTTTTTAATCACTTTCTCAAATTGAATCATTAAATCCCTCCCTTTATGGTAAATCATTAACTCTTGGATTTGAATTCCATTTTTTTTTATTTTCGAAATATTGCAACGGAAAATAATTGCAGTTACCCAATTCAAGTCAAGGGTTTATCTCCTTTTTATTATTATTTAAATTTAAATTTGTATATTGAGGATTTTAAATTTTGGTTTCTTTGAAGTTCGGATTTGATTTCAGGGGGTTTGCTTTCTTCTTCTTCTTCTTCTGCTAGAAAGTGCAGCGGTGGAACTGGATTTTATGACCGTTTGAAGGCTTGTGAGTGAATCACGCTCTCTTTATCTTTTATCTCTTTTCTCATGTCTGATTTTCTTTGACAATTTTTTTTTGGGTTCCTGTTTGTTTACTGGGAAAGTTGAGAAAGGAAAATTACAACAGAGACAGTCGAATCGCAAAAGTTAGATTTTTCTTTTCTCTTCTTTTCTTTTTTAGTTCACTCACTCAAGAAACTGTAGACCCGTTCCCTGAATTCCAGGTTTTCCCCTCTTTTCCTGTTAATAAATCAAAAGAAATTTGGATGAATATAGGCTCTAATTATGTGATAATTCGTTTCTTTCTAAATTTTCTTACCTAGGAGGTGATAGATATATGGATTTTGTGGTTTCTGCTGTTGTAATTGTCGGGAATGGAAAATAGGTCTTTTACAATTCTAATGAAATCTTCGATCTTATCGAAGTGAGTAACTCCTTTAGTCCTTTCACTGGTGTCAGTAATAATTTTCTTTCCCCCCTTTCTATAGACTAAGCAAGTGTAGCTGATGGAATTAATCAAAGCATGTTTATCATCATCTTAGAAACATGGTTTTTGATGCAACAGATAATATGGTCTTTTCGTTCACTGCCGCTGTTTGGTTGGATGGATGATTCTATTGAGTAATATTAAATTAAAGCTCGTTTATTAATTTTTATTTTTATTTTGAACTAGTGAACGTTATTGAAATCAATGATTCACTTTGATCTCACATGGTTCTCCTACTTCTTCCTCCTTAGTGTTTTATTCTCTCTTCTTTCTTCTGTTTTTACCTTCTGTCTTTGTTCTCTTCGTCTTAAAGAATTTCTTCTTTTATCAAAAAAAAAAAAACTGGTTTGTATAATCTAATTTTGCCTTTTTAGGTTTTATATTTTGCTTTTCTGTAATAATTTCGGTGAGACCTGAGTTATTATCAACTTTGGTCCTGAAATCCCCGTAAAGCTGGCCACTTTGATGACCTTGTGGTAGCAATCATAAAGAAGGTTTGACGCATGAAGAAACTATTCTTTTTCAAATCTTCTGCATCTAGCAGTGGAAGCAACAATGCAGCTCCTCCAAAATCAACAAATAAGCAAATGTGCAGGGAGAATTCATCAGATAGTGGAATGAATAATCAGCAGGCTCATGGTAATGCTGAGGATTGTTTCCAGAGCCCAAAAGGCTTGTTCTCCAAATCTCAAAAGAAAGTTTCTGATAGCCAGAGTTCTTGTGGTGGTCCAGGTCTTAGAAGGAGCAGGTCATTGTCATCAGCTGCATGCCAGTTCAAAGATCCAATTAGATCTCCTTCAAGTAGCATTGCTAGTGATCCATATCATCAATTTGAGCATTCGTCTTGGTGAGACCTGATAACCTAACTTTTAAAGCAAAATCTTGACTGAACTGAAGCTTATTCTACAATGTATTAGTTATATTTTGCACATATTTATCTTGGTTGAACTTTCTGTGCATCTATTAGTTGTCAGGCTCTTAACTCTCAGAAGCAAAAGCGAGATAAGCCAACACAATTTGCAGTGTCTTCTATCCAAAATTCGCACGGATATGACAGACCTGGGTCTACTAGTTCTTCAAGATCTCATCATGATTTATCTGGGAACTCTTCCACTTGTTCTAGCAACATTTCAAGTAAGATTGTGGATCGTTATATTGATGGAGAGCAGCAGCCAGCGGAAAGTAGACCCAGGAACAATTCACATAGAAATAATACTAGACATGGAAATTATGGTATGAAGCTTCCTCCAAAAATTCAGCATACAGCACCAAATTCACCAACAGATGGAGTCAAAGATAAACCAAGGGCTCACTCATTTAGAGAGGCTAAAGTTACCCGTCTTCGTTTCTCATCCCGAGATTGGACAGAAAATGGGTTTGGACATGAATCTCCAAGAAGTCTTGCAAAGAATGTCATTGAGAGACTTTCTCAGTCTCATGATCTCTCTAAAACAAGTTCAAAGGATTTTGATCTCGATAATCCAATCACAATTGAAGACATCTATGCTAGATCTGTGAATGGATGCCATGACTCTAATTTAGATGATGCTCTGCCAAAAAGTTATTTGTTGGATGAACCATACAGAATGACAAGTGGTTATCATGGCATGGATGGCAATTCTGAGGGTTTAAGCTGTGATGAACCTGAAGAGGATATTGACGCAGAACTAATGAGAAAATCAAAGGAGGCTGAGGAGAGAGTTATTCTTCTTTCTAGGAAATTTGAACGAGAAAACTTTTTTCCTGATGATGGTTATGATGTGCCAACACTGATTCAGACAATCAGAAACCTGGTAGAGGAGAAAATAAGCTTGGCACTGGAAGTTTCAACCCATCTAAGGTCTCAAATTGCTGACAGAACGTCTGCCAGGGAAGAACTTAGACTTGTAAAGACAGAACTGGAGTTTCGGACTCGACGACTAGAAAAGGAAAAGAATGAGATGCAGTCAGCATTGGAGAAGGAATTGGACAGGAGGTCAAGTGACTGGTCATTTAAGCTTGAGAAGTACCAGTTAGAAGAGCAAAGGCTTCGTGAACGAGTTAGAGAGCTGGCAGAGCAGAATGTATCGCTTCAAAGGGAAGTCTCCTCTTATAGTGAGAGGGAAATGGAAAGCAAAAGTGTGATGACATATACTGACCAACAACTCAAGGGATTGACTGAAAAGACAGAGGAAATGAAAGAGGAGATTCTGGATTTGCAGCAAAATCTCTTAGAACTACAAGAGAAATATAAGATAGCAGAAGAAAATAGGGACTGCTTCCGAAGAAATTTTGAAGAGAAGGAGAAGGAGTGCAAAGAGTTACACAAGTCCTTAACAAGATTACTAAGAACTTGCAGTGAGCAAGAGAAGACAATTACAGCATTACAAGATGGGTTTAGTGAGGACTTTCAGAAGAACCAGTCTATGGAGAGCGTTGATAAGCACATTGCAAAAATGCAAATGGAGCAAATGAGGTTAACAGGAGTAGAATTGGCCTTGAGAAGGGAGTTGAAATCTTGCAGGTTTGAGGCAGATTCTCTTCGCCATGAAAATATAGTTCTGTTAAACCGCTTGAAAGGTGATGGGAAAGAATGTGTTGCTGCTACTTATAAACTAGATAAAGAACTGTGGGCCCGCATTTGCTGCCTTCAGAATCAAGGCCTAACAATGTTAAATGAAAGCACATATTTGTGTTCAAAGTTACTGGAATTCATTAAAGGGAAAGGAGGCCATCTTTGTCAAAATGTCCAGCTGGATATAGAATTGATTGGAAAGGGTTTAGATGGGCAATTTATTGTCGAATCTGAAACTAAAATTCAGGGACTTAAAAGTGGCACCGAGGGTTTAACAAGGAGTTTGCAGATGATGTCTTCTTTGTTGAAAGAAAAGTCAAGTCCATGGACTTCTAAATTTCAGCCTGAGATAGACGCTGATAAATTAGCTAAACTGAATGATCAATCATCTGAGGTGAGTTTCTTCTGGAAGTTTTTCTTGAATAGTAGTTTTAGAAGAATGCATATTGTAAATCCTCTATTCTAACATTACCATTGTGCTTATTTATTTTAAACCTTTTTAAAAATCCTAATTTGTTTATTGAAATTATCTATTCTTTGCATATGATTTATGTTGTTGCTTGTATAGGATCTTATAAGAACTGAGCTTAAAGCAGAATGTTTGGTAACAAGTTTATTAAGAGAGAAGCTGTACTCTAAGGAGCTTGAAGTTGAGCAGATGCAAGCTGAACTTGCTACAGCCGTAAGAGGAAATGACATACTTAGATCTGAGGTGCAAAATGCACTTGACAACCTTTCAAGTGTAACCCACAAGTTGAAGGACCTTGAACTTCAGGTCAGTCACCAGTATTGAAATTAATTGTTTAAATTCAGCTAATGGATGTTTATTTAGGGTACTGTGTATTTATTAGTTGTCTTGTAGGTAAATAGCTCTGCTGGTTTTTTAATTGCTGTTACTTAAATCTGTTCCCCCAGCCCCTGGGGGAATAAAATTGAAATTGTCTCTTGTTCAATTGTAACAGATATTGAAGAAAGATGAGAGTATAAACTGCCTTCAAAGTGATCTGCAAGAGGCTACGAGGGAATTGACAATCATGAGGGGAATATTGCCCAAAGTGTCAGAGGAAAAAAATCTTATGTGGGAGAAAGTGAAGCAATATAGTGAGCAGAATATGCTGTTGAATTCGGAGGTCAGTCTATTGAAGAGGAAGATAGAAGCTCTTGATGAAGACATACTTCTGAAGGAAGGTCAAATAACAATCTTGAAAGACTCCCTTGGCAAGAAACCTTTTGATCTCCTTGGGAGCCCTGATTCAATGCATGATTTTTTGCTTAGTTGATTACTATAAAAGCTTTTTTTCCCTGTTAGGCCAAATTATTACATTGTTCATAGTCACCTATATCTGTGAATGAGTTTTTTTTTTTAAGTTGCTCTTCTTTTATAATCTGTTTCACAGGGTTTTGTTTTTTATATATGAAGTGTAAGAATGGCCATAGAAGTAAAAGAATACAACTATACAAGGTTCCTTTTTGCCCCATCCCTTGAGAAAACAGTGTTCTTTTCCACCTCTGATTGTTACAAGCTTGTTCTTGACTTTTCATTGTGAACATATCTTGCATTCCAAAAGAAAGATATATGCAGTATTTAGTGATTGTTTAGAATTGTTTTAATATTATACTCAGCTCTTAGTTTCAAATTTCTTGTTGATAATGCTCAATGAATTTGCAATAACAGTCAATTCTTCATTGACCTTAAAAACTATGATCTTCAACCCAACAAGAATCACTATATACCTGTATTTCTTTGTCTATTTGAGGATTCTTGGATTTGTAAGTAAATGGCATCATTCCAAATAATGGCCAGTCTCTTTAGCTTTGAATCAAGTACATTTACCATGGCTTCTTATTGGTCGTCTTTATGACAAAAATATATTATTGATCATGCAAAATTAGAGGTGCGGTGGAACATTAGTAGTTTTGCTTACTGCATGTTAAACTATTTAAATGCCAAAATCTGGACTTCTGGAAAAACTGAAAATAAATTGAGAACACAAACTATGATAGATTATTGAAACCGTGAGTTCTTGTCCCAATGAAAATTTGAAATAGCAGTCTCATCAGTAAACTAATCAGGGTTGAAAACTTGAAATGCTCGAAAATTGGGATATTTGAAAAGGAAAAGGGAAAGAAAGGATAATATATCTTTTAACTTTAAGCTTTCAGGTGCGATAAGCATCATTCTTGTTTACAGAAAAATAAAGTTCAATAGCATTCAGTTCTTGTTTAATGGGTCATGGAAATGATTGCCGGAATATATTACTTTTAGTGCTAATTATATAATTTTATTGTAGTCGGCATGTTAATAAGGACTAAGGAGGCAACCTGGTAACTGATTCTTAGCAGAAAGAAATCATAATTATATAAATTTATTTAATAAGACTTTTTATCCTTAAAATTTAGATCACGCTTAAGGTAGTAAGATGAAGAATTCATAATCGTTGATAAAAAGATTGGTGATAACAAATCATGAATATGGTAGATTCTACTCTTAATTTTCTATCAAGAAAAAGCTTGAGAAACAAAGTGTGAAAGCAAGCTTATCATTTTTCTTTTCAATAGGATGCTTTCGTATTTTTAAGTATTTAACATAGCATGGCAGATATATTCTACTCTTTATCAGGATCAATGAACAATCATTTTAATTTTTTTTTGGTGTAACAATCAAAATTTTTTGAGTGAATTATATGACCCTCTTCAACAAAATTAAGGCAAAACGAAAAAAACATTGGCAAAATTTTCCAAAAAATGTTTTAATAATTCAGACAATTTATAGACCCACTTTAAGAATTACAGTATATTGCTAAGGCAAGAAAACAAATCATGTCAGCTCAAATCAGACCAATCACTTCAATTGCTGAATTTCAACAAAATCAATTGAAATATGATCTTCTATTATAAATTCGAAAGAATTCCAAAAGGTAATTGAAAATGATGCCATGCGTCGTCACATTTGATTATAAAAATCCATCGGAGAGGCTACCATGAAAAAGTCACGCGAACTGTTTTGTCAGTGGAGTCATTATTATTATTATTATTATTATTTGATAAATTATAAGGATTTCAAAAAATCTCACAAGTAAACTCTCACAAACCACAGGTTGTTAAGTTACATTTTGCTCCTCCTCCTTGTCTTCTTCCTTTTTTGGTATTTAACGAGTATCTCCATAATTATTACTATGAGACTAATCCATTGTACACTCTCTCAATTAAGAAACCCTCTCAAAGGAATAGGAAAAGTAAGATATAAAACACCAAGAGGGTATGCACAAAAAGAAACGCGGATGCAATCAATATAACCTCATTTTATGGAAAAGCATACTAGATCCTGCAGTAGAACTTGTAACAACCATAACATGGAGCATGCAATTGGCTTAGTTATTACCATGAAGCATAATAATACTCTAAATCCTTATAATAAATACAGCAAGCATGAACCGACCGATATTCATAATTGTAGACACCATCCTTAGGGTAATCTAATATGGAAGTCCAATTGGTTTAGCATGGGGCTAATGGAAAGGGAATAGAGTACCCATTGTTGACTGATCCAATTAGCAGGAGAAAGCCCCCGAACTATAGAGATTCAGTTTTCCAGAAGTCAATTGGCTTCCTTTGCTGAAACCAAAGGAACACATGTATGCATTAGGAAACAGGAATTTCAAATGCTGTACTGCTCTAAAAATAAAACCTGAACCCATACCCGCATATATCACAATAATTGTTACCTTAGCAATTGGCATCTTCTCCCTTACTGAATCAACCAATGATAAATCAATATCAGCTACTGCAATTCCTGTAGACAACCGATCTGAAACAGAAAAATAAAACCAACCAGGGAAACCAGTAAAAATAATTGGTAATACATGAAACTACAGGAAGCAATGCATTTGTTGAACCATAAAGAAGATTAAAAAACAAAAGTATCATGGAGTAAAAGGAAAATTTGAAATTTTAATGTATAAGCTCATAACCGCTGAAACCTCCAAGAAGGACACTGAAAGCTCCACCAAAAAATTTTCAACCAAAGAAAATTCAAATGAAATATGTCTTGATTTTCGAATGATTCCATTTTTGTATTTCATCTTCTGTCACATGTTTGCAATAAGTTATAAATGATAAATTTCTATGAGAACAGTTAGGCATAAACCCTTTTAGTTGTGAAAGGTCCCTTAACTTGGACTACTTAAGCAATAAGAAAGAAGAAAAAAAACTAGGGAAAAAATTGAAAAAATTACGATTAGCGGACTTCCAATTTCATAAATTAGCTCAATGAATATGGGGAAGTATCAAGTTCCTTACCTGGCAATCGACCAACAATGGTCCCCCATGGATCGATAATTAATGTGTCACCATAGCTTTCTCTTTTATCGTTATGCTTACCAGCTTGTGCAGCAGCTATGACCTGACAATTCATTCATCAAAACGTCCTAAAAATAAGTGGCAAAGAAGAAAATAGTTGAAATATATTTCCTCAAATTGCTTTCTCAATAACTTGTCCTATTCATTTCAAATGCATACAAATGAAAAACAAAGCCATAAGCCCATAACTTTGAAAACTATTCATAATTGATAATTAGCAGGAATACACAAGAAGTTGGGCTTGTGAAAGAATTTAATGTGTCCAACGATTATACTCTAAACACACTTCAGTTGTGGATTTTGAAAGCATGGGAGAAGAGGAGGAAGGGCAGTATTATTAGATGCAAAAATGATTTCTTACGTAGCATTGATTCTCAATTGCACGAGCACGAAGAAGTATCTCCCAATGTGCTTCACCAGTCACTTTAGTGAATGCTGAAGGCACCAATAGTACCTGTATATGGTAAAACAAAATAAAATTTAAAAGATTCTAAACAACCTATTTTAAGCAGAAAATAAAGATATCCACTTAATACCTGTGCTCCATGTTGGAAACGTAACAACTGGTAAATCTCTGGAAATCTCAAATCATAGCAAACACTGAGGCCCAAACGCCCAATAGGACTGTCTACTGCAACAACATCCTTGCCTGAAAACATCACCAGCATAGAAGATTTTCACATGAAATCATCATCACTCATATCATATCTAAGTGCTTATCTTCTCTGTCAAGCACTCCCCAACCCCTTCCCACAAAAAAAGAAAGAGGATAACTGCAGCTCTACATTTTCAGTAAAAGGAAATGAAGGAAAAAGAAGAAAACATCAGAGATAAATATAAGGGAAGGAGTGTACCAAAAAAAAAAAAAGAATCGAAGGAAAAGTAAATCATTGGAAATATTATCTGAATCTCCATAACTAATACTAATTATCTTCTTTATTCTTTAACTTGTTATGCTGTGAAAACTTGAACTGATCCTCAGATTTTCTAGTAAGAAAATGGGTATATATATGAACAGGATAAGAGGAAGTTACATTGAAATACCGTTCATCAAGGAGTTTTATATTTTGAAGGGGAAAAATGATTGATAGGTTCTTTCTTTTCATCTCAAAAATCCATTACAAAAATGAGAAATTCCAATAAGGACTAAAGCAAGACAGACTCATCCAGTCTTAATACCATGATAAGAGGAAATATCCTACCTGCTTCTGTAAACCTACTTTCTTTATATACCCTTCCACCAGGAACATCTACATCAAACCTTCAAATAAAATAAAGTGAATAAAATATCAATTGTTTATACAACCATAATAAGATAAATAGAAAGCAGTAAATTTCTCATTTCAGGAGGACCATAAGGCATAAGTTATATCTAAGAGTTGATGAACAAATCAATAGGTCTCTGATGGAGTATAGAATAGACACAATGGACTATAATATAGGAATATTTACTATATGAATAGTTATTAGGATTGTAGATAATTTTAAATTTATAGTAATTAGCCTAATAAAACTGCCCCAAAACATCACTTGATGGAAATAAATTCACTTTGACTATAAGTTAATTGTCTTACAGGTGTATCTTTCTATAAGAGCTTCTAATTTTCCCGGTGTCATCTACTACAACATGGGTATTACACAAGTGTTCATCATCAGATCCTTTTTCTTGGAAGCCTCCAAGTGACAACCAAATGCTGGAGTCTCTGCAGTGCAACAGAAGATGTAATTTATTCACATGATTAAAGAAATCTCAATTGGCATTAACCTCAAAATGCAAAATCAATATGAACTCAGTGAGTTGAGTTCTTTTAAGTAAAGAAAGCAGCTATGTCATCTAAAAAAAAAAAAAATCACAATCTACGGTGACATAGGATCAGTCAAGAAGAAAAAGAACACATTGCTTTAGCACCTGGCCAAAGAGCAGTATTGGTCCATAATTGGCCCGTCCAAAGGTTCGGCAATACTAACACTGTCCCCATCCTTAGCAGCCACATAAGAGAAGGCTTCAGGAAAGCAAAGCAATTTCGCTCCAGCTGATGCTGCTTCCTTCGCAGACAAATTAGACCCAACGGAAGACTTCATAGGTCAGTATAATAATAACATAACACAAATAAACAACTAATTTTCAAAATTCAAACAAACACAATTACGGTTTATGTGTGCATGTTTTTCATTCTCATTTTGCAATATTTCCCATATTTCCACCCAACACCCTTAGCTTGATCCGAATGCACTTTATAGATTATCCTATCATCTCCTTCCTCACTCCAGATCATAGACCTCCTTTGCAAAAAACAAAAAAATGTTTGAAAGACCAAGTTTTAATTGAAAAGGCACCAGTTGATGGCAGAAAAAAAAAACAAATGATCAAGAGTGAACATACATATAGATAACAGCGAGAGAGAAACACAAATTGTGAAAAATAAAGGGGGAAGCCAGATAAGACTGAAGATGAAAAAGTGAAAGTTTGGGTTGGGAAGAAAAAAGAATGAATACTTTAACGAGACGAGAGCAGGTGGCGAGATTGGCAGCAAGGTCGTTGATGGATGTCATCTGAGCGGCAGCAACTCGGAGTGAGTTGGCGGCCATGATTGAATTTGACTCGCAATGGCAATGGCAGTGCCAATAGCCTGAGAGAGAGATGGGGGGAATGGGAGTGTTGATTCCACCAATCACATTCATTGACACATTCACAGACAACAACATGTTACGTGGCATTGCTCTGCCTTGTTCATTTCAGACACACAAATCTACGACTCATAGGAGAGTTCGCATCCACTTCGTTTGTAGGATCCACGTGGGGTAGTGTATTGTGGCACTGACAAACGGACATTTTTCTTTATTTTTTTATAAAAATAAATCCACTTTTGTATTTAAAAAATTAAAAAATATATTATATATTATTTTAAATTTTATTCTCATTTTTTTATTTTTACTAAATTTAATAAATATATGGTTTCTTTAAATATATGTTAATTAATTTTTACAATTTCTTAAAATTAACGACTCTAATCAATTGTGAAATACTTGTCTTTTATTTAATTAATTAATTAAATTTAATTATATTAAATTTTATTTTTCTATCATTTAACATAAATATTAATATATAATTTTTATTGAGATATTTTCAGTGAAGTAATCTTGACATTATGTTTTTTAATATAAAAAGATTAATAAATCAATTTAAATAAAAAATATTATTAGTATAAAGTGTAATTATTTAATATATATTATTACGTTAAAAAATATTTCACTGTTATAACAATTATATCAAAAGTTATATTAAAATTAAACTCTAAATACATAAGAAAAAGAATTTGGATGTATAATAATGACAACTGACAACAAGCAAAATATTTGAGAAGAAGCACATGAAAAATTATACAAAAGTTCAAAATTAAGATAAAAATAAAAGGAGGGACGAAAGAGGTGGCAGTATCACTGTTGGTCTCCAACGCAGTTTGTATTTTTTTACATTGGAATTTAAAAATAAATAAATAAATAATGTAAATCTCTTTATATTTGATGAATTATATATATTTTTTTTAAAAATGTATACATATTTTTTGTTTTATTTTTAATAATTATTAAAAAAAATTACAGAAGATTGTATAAAAGTATGTGAGAGATTCACTGGTTTGGAGTATAAATATTGTTTATTGTGATTAATGATTATGTTTAGGGTTAGGGAATTGAAAAAGAGATAAATGAATATAAATTAAAAATATTATTGAAAAAGTAATGTGAAAAAAAAAAAAGTAATAATTTTTATTTATATTAGATTATATCTCTAATTAAGTAAAGAAATAGAGGGAAATATAATAATATAACTTATGAATTGCTTCCTCAATTAGATGACTAATTGTTTTCACAATGTATTTTAATAATCAACTAAGATATTTTGAAATATCATAAGATACAATAAATATATTATGAAATATTTTTAAATATTATAATATTTCATCTCAAGTTAAAATTAATAAACTTTAATTTTTTGTTTTATTTTTAAGTGCTTAAAAACATTACAAGAAAATTAAATTAAAAATAATTTAAAAAAACAACGTTAAGATCTTCACAAGAAGGGTGGTTTGGAGTATAAATGGAGGGTTTATTGTTGCAAAGGATTAGAGAGAGACTTCATTGCAAGAATGCACAACGAGAACAGAAAAGGTATGGGAGAAGTAACTACATCTAGGATGGAACTAAATTGCATTTAGGCTAGAAACAAGCCACATAAATTATTATTGAAAGATTATAAGTAGGGGTGGAAATGTGATAAAAAAGATAAAGTAATAACTCTTATTTAAATATTAGATAACGCTTTTTTATCTTTAATTAAAATCTAATAGATCAAGAAATATAACTATTTAATATATATAATATAATATATAATATTATAATAATTATAAATTATAATTATAATTATTAATTTATTATAATATATTAATATAGTTTTTAATTAAATTTTAATAAAATCAATAATTAAAACTTAAGTTAGTAAGTTAGAATAGAAATAACATATTTATTAATATATTTAACGAATATATTTATTAGAATGAAAATAATAAGTTAACATTCATCTTACTTTTATAAATCACTCACTTAATAAACTTGTTCGATCTTTGATCGATGTGGAACTTGAAATAATAAAAAAAGTAATTAAAAAGACGTCATCAAGATCTTAGAAAAGTAAGAAAGAAGTGAATAGGGAGGCAGTATAAGGGCAGTAGTAGCCCCGTCTCTCCGCCTCGCCCCGCCTCTATATGTCAGGGGAGCATCATCTTTTCCTCAAAGGTAAGCGGGTATCGCGGAGAGATACTTCATGGTGCAATAAATTGTAAAAAAAAAAATCAAAAAATCAAAAAAATAAAATAAAAAAATGAAAAAAGTATAATACTATAATTTTTAAATTTATCCAACACAACTTAATTTAAAAATAATGTCAAACACCTAAAATACTTTTAATTTATATAACTTTACAATATTTTAATTTATATAATTAAGTTTTTTAATAATTTTATATAAAATATTTATATAAAATTTTTTAGGGAAGGGGAACCACCTCCACTTTGTTTAAAAGCAGTTTGACTGACTCGACTGTTTCCACCCTAGTTATAAGGATAAGACAGACATAGAGCAACTATATCAACAAATCAAAACTAGAATAAAAAGTATCAAGATGAGGAGATAAAGAAGAAGAAAACAACAAAACTAAACATTGGTTTGAAAGTGGTGAATAATGACTCTAACGAGTTCCATAAACTCTACACAGCGGAGAAACTCTCGTTAAGGTAGATATTTGACTCTGATACTATATTAAATGATTAGGTTTATTTTTAGGGAATAAGAAAAAGAGAAAGACGAATGTAAACTGGGAATATTATTGAAAGATACGATGTGATACAAAAGACAAAACAATAAACCCTATTTATACTCTCTATCCTTAATTAAATAAGAAAATAGATCAAGAAATATAACAAAATTAAGAAATAACTTATAAGATTAATTCCTCAATTAGATGACTAATTGATTGCACAATATATTCTAATAATCAATTAAGATATTTGAAATATCATAAGATACAATAAAGATATTATAAGATATTTTCTAAATATTTTAATACCCCCTCATTTAGCTTGTTATTATTAGATACATGAAAAAAAAATTAAAAATAATCTAAAAAGACAACATCAAGAATTAGAGAAGCACAATGGAAGGGCTGCCGTTGTAAAGGCGCACAACGAAGGGAGCGTCGTTGCAAAGGCGGGCAGCAAGAGAGACTTCATTGCAGGATGCACAACAGGAACAAAAGAGGTGCGGGAGAAGTAACTACATCTAGAATGAAACTAAACTGTATTTGGGCTAGAAACAAGTTACGTAAATTAGGCTTGAACAGGATAGGCATAGTTATAAGGGCGTGCAACGTAGGAGCAGCTCTATCAACAAATTGAAATTATCAACAATTTGAAACTAGAAGAGAGCATATCAAGACTCAAAAAAGGGAGGTTGGGAGGAAACAAAGAATAAGAAAACAACAAAACTAAATATTAGTTTGACGATGTTGAATAATGATTCAAACGAGTTCTATGAACTCTACACAGCGAAAAGAAGGAACTTTTGTCAAGATGAATATATTGACTCTGATACCATGTTGAAGAATTAGGTTTAAGGCTAAGGAATAAGAAAAAGAGAGAGATAGTTATAAACTGAGAATATTGTTAAAAGATACGATGTGATACAAAAGACAAAATAATAATCCCTATTTATACTAGACTTTATTCCTAATTAAATAAAAAATAGATAAAAAATATAACAAGATCAAGAAATGACTCTTAAGATTGCTTCCTCAATTAGACGACTTATTGATGTCATAATATATTCTAATAATCAACTAAAATATTCTGAAATATCCTAACATATAATAAAAATATTATGAGATATTTTCTAAATATTCTATCATATTATGTTTCCTTGTTGAACTAATGAATGGACAAAAAAAAAATTCAGGATGCGAGAAGGTTTTGTGTAGAGATTACAAGAATGAGACGAACAATGAAATTTCTCTTAATGCTTCATTCTAGATGGTTGTTGCAACTTGCAACAGTTCTGAAGGAGGAGATGGTAGAGATAAAGATAATAACAGCAAAAGGAAGAGCTATTTATATATTAAAAAAAAAATATATAAAAGATCAATTTATAATTAGGTGAGCTATTCTAAAGTATGTAACTAAATAATCATTTTTTTTAAAAAAGACAAACCTTTAGAAAACTTGGGTTGGAGGTGGAGTTTAAGCCTCTCTTAACCTTAATGAAGGAAATAGTGTCGGAACTAGGGTAGTAAAAAATATAGGCAAGGCGAGCTATTCTAGAGGAATTTTTTTTAAAAAAAAAAGACAAACTTTTAGAAAACTTGGGTTGGAGGCAGAGCTTAAGCTTCTCTTAACCTTAACAAAGCGTTGCTCTTAAAAAGGAATGAAGATCATCTGTCTCCATTTCTTGTCTCTTTCTATGTCTCTCCACTTAAATTTTGATAAGTGTAAAATAAATTAAGTAAGAAGAGGACATGTAATTAAGTTTAGAACACTAATCAAAATTTAAGTGAAAAGATAAGAAAATGGAACAAGAAATAAAGACAGGTGATCATTATCTCCTAAAAAAAAATACACTTACACTCTTAAGAATTAATTAAGTGTTCTTATTAAATAAGTAGATGCATAGTTAAATACATAGAACCTTTAAATACATAAAGGTACAAATGCATGAATGTTAATTAATTAAGTGAATACATCGTCAAATTAAAGTTTCCAACAAGTTCATCGTAGACAGTTACATAACGATTGATCTCAAAGTTTAGCTTACATCAGACTACACAAAAGCAATTAAGGACAAATTGTACAAGATTATTGTTAGAACTTAGAAGCATTTGTTAGAGGAGATACAAATGCAACTTTTTGATTGCTGTTGTTGTTAAATTAATTCATGTAACCGGATCTATTTATTGAGAAAAAACTTAATTGTTGTTGTTGTTATACAAATGCAACTTTTACCGTACGTGTAATTTTACTGTCAGGTTTTACTGTAGGGCTAGGTATATGGTACAAACATATCAGCATGCTACGGCCATTTGTAAATGGCCTTGCTCTCCAGACCTTGCTATCACATGCCCAAAGTGGAGAAATGTTAAATTAAAAGTTCCATTCAGGAGTACAAGATAGACCTGATATATATCTTCTCAAGAAATTTTAGGATCAAGATCGAATTGTTGTTGACTGATTAGTAACGAGACAAATAACTTTTTGGAACAGTCAGAGATAGTGAGCCAAGTCAATCTTTTAGTTTGATTACAATTCTCCTAACGATAAGATCTTCCTTGCTGAAATGTCGCAGACAATGACTCTAACCTAAATTTTAAGCAGCTGTGAAAAACTTAACGCTTCATGGTCCGGGGCGCGCCTCATTGACTGTGAGAGGGCCATGGCTTCCAATTTTTTTTTAAAAATATTTATATATCCGTTTTTTTTTTTTGAAAAAAAATTATTGAACTTAGTGTCTCAAATAATGGTGTTCATTCTGTTTGGCTTCCCAATTAAGTAAAATGATCTAGTTCCACCTTGTTCTTTTAATTGGTCCATGAGTAAGAGCTTTATCCTAGTTCTCCATCCATAAAAAATGGATTGTGCGCCTAGACATTATCCAAAATAATTTGTGCCAACTAATAGCTTTGATGAGGATGGATATCCGATCTACAGATTACAGAATTAAGGAGGGACATTGGAATAACAACATGGAAAAAGATAGGGTTTAACTTGATAACTGTAAGTTATGTTGTTCCATCCAATCATCTAATCAATCAATATAATGCTCATATATCAATATCAAACTGTACAAGCAATCAAGCTCAATTTAATTTCTGTTTAAGTAAATCAATAAATGACATGATCTTGTCACCATATAACCCTTTATGAACCAGCTGATCTTAATGATAATTCACACACAAAATGAAAATGTATAATAGATTCCTTGTCCCTGCAAGTGAAGCATCATGGATATTATTTGACATATGCATTTCAGGCAACCACTTATGAACATCTCAGTTTTAACCTTCCTAATGAGAAATCTATTATGTTGGAAGATGATGGCACTATTGAGTCTGTACTCTTGACAGACCTGGAACACAGAAAACAATGTCTATAACATGGTTTGAACTTGAAAGCAAACCAAAAGAAAAAAAAAAGACGAAGAAGAAGCTCGGGAGCTTGATTTTGAAGAGTTTACTCTTCAAATTTTGTATACCATTGCGTGAATGGCTTTCAAGGAAACAGGATTTTTCAATTGTTAAGTTGCATTTTGTCTAGCTAGCTTGGGTGAACTTTCTTATTAAAAGCATCTTGGTTAACAAAGGGAAAGGAGGCACATGTTTCGAAGTCCCATGTACAGTAATGGGACAATTTACGCTACTTTTTAATTCCATGATACTTGTTATGCTTTAGGCACACTTGGTGATGATAAGGAATTAGTAGAAGCTATTAAAGAAGCTTCAGTGTGGGGTACATGACACTACGTACCATAGACGGCTTAATTATTTTATACAATGCTAATGAGCAGCACCTTATCTAGGCCTGAGTTTGTTTGGGACACTTCATAAGTGAAGACATATTCACTTATTTACAACCCACATTATATTAACTGAAAAGTAAAATTAACACATCTATTGCCCTACTGCCTGTAACTCTGCGTCCATAGTTTAAATATTTTCAGTTCTCATAACTAGCTAGCTTTTTCTTATATAATGCTTCTCTTTGCTAACTGCCCTTTATTCAATAACTGTTTTTCTTTCATTACAATTTCTTACTTTGCATCCTCATATTTTTTAACCTTTTTTGCTGTTAACTTCCCTCTTTCTACCTTTCTTATTAAGTTCATTAGTAAACATGCATATACTTACCAAATCCTAGTCCTTATATAAGACATAATAGTAACTAATTTATGTTCTCTACATGATACAGATTTACAGGTATCTGAGGAGCAGATAAAACATTTTGCTTTGGCTGAAACTGATCATAACTCACTAAGAAATGGAAAAGTCTTAGGGACTAGCCTCGACTTCCCATTCCTGATGAGATTTGTAAGTTTAATTAGATTTAAGAAACAAATTCATCATGGACCAACCCAAAATTTTGGCCAAAATTCCTTAGCTGCTGAAGGCCTGAAGCTTTTGAACTTATAAGCAACATGAAACTAGCTAGAACAGAAGACTGCATTTGACACTACATATGATAGAATTTATGCATAACTATAAAGCTATAATAACCTCATCCTTTCACTCACAAGATTATTGTATTGACAATGGCATTGACTGTGTTTCCAAGAGACTTCTATGTCCAGCGTGGAGTGAATTGATATTCAAAAACTTTTCTGAAAAGGCCTTCTAAAAACTTATGGGAGCTACTTGAGAGAGAGAGAGAGAGAAATAATGCTCAAATATCAATACATATGCAAAATAAGAAAACGTAAAGCTAGCTTTATCTGTATATTGCACAAAAATGAAGACGTAATAGGGTAGAGAGAAAGTGCAAAGAGTGAACAAAGATATGACATGGAGTCTTACGTTCATGAATGTGTTTCTTTATTCTTAAAAAAATCGAAAATTTATCTTCCTTGTTATTTTATTTTTGAAAATTACTTCTCCATTTCCTAACTAAAACCTCAACTCCCCAGCTTTGCATTAATTTCAAATTTTGTGTGAGGCTTGAGTTTTTTATTTTGGTTCAAAGGCTTCCATGTCTGTCCCATCCCTTCTGCTATTTTTCTCGTACTACTATACTAATTAAGTGCTCATGCCACGGATAATCTATATAAAATAATAGCTCGTCACTTAGTAATCTTTTTTCTTAGTTACAATGACTGGGCATAAACCAATTGGTATATGTGGACTGAGTTAAACGAGGCATTAATAAGCTGAGTTAGAATGGAAACCCACTCTATGATTTTTGGTTTTCTGCAGCAATGAGCAGGATTCAAATTGAATTAAGAGTGCCTCATAAACGTTTCAATCCTTTAGTTTGTATAACAGTGGTCTGAACAATTTGGTATAAAACTTAATAATAAAGTTACTATAATCGTCTCAAATATAGGTTTATGGGTTAATGCATTTTTTGTATGGCTATTATTGCATGTAGTATTTCATTAGCTGGGAATCCTGCCGGTAATGATAATTTGTACAAAGTTATTGCACGCTGATTTTTTCTTTAATGGGATTTTAATTTTAATTTTAGTAAGAAATAATATAATCTCCACAAGCATGAAAAAAATAAAAATAGAAACAAAATAGAAAGAAGACTTTCAGATTCTGGTTCATAATAGTATTATTACTCATGAACAGGCTATTGCAATAAATGTTGGTGTTTCTCTTTAGGATACAGTTAAAACGAGCTAGTGTTTTGTTTTTGTGGCAATGACATTAGAATTAGATGCATATATATTTAGGGAGAGAGTTTCTCTGTTATTTTATGTTTTTGTATGCTCCAATCCCCATTGTACCATAATTGATGCATTGTGTGATCTATTGTCGTTCCTCATGCAACCAGATTGATTTTAAATCTGCATTCCTTAATTACCAGTTTTTCAATTCAAAAACAAGGCATTAGCTGAAAAGTAATTCAAATTCATCAGGTTCAGTTTATGTGCATATATCTCAACAGTTCGCTTTGACTGCTTATATGCTCTGAAGTAGTAGAACTAACATACGTGTTACTTCCCTCGTTTGAAACCAAAACAACTCGAGATTTTCAGTTTGAACTAGAATTCTTGGATACAGCTAATTAGCACTTATTAAACACCAGTAGGAACAGTCAGAAGTATATTGGACAGTGAGGGATGCTCATTAAATTTCTCCCCCGGGCATTGTTTTGCAAGATTAGAATGTCAGCACATGAAACCTAGGCAACAGTTACTGAAGGAAATAACTTTTAGATATTCTCAACGCATGCATGCATACGATTATACATTTAGGTATATAGCCCATGTGCACGAATTGAAACACTAACATCTATTTCACAAATTAAAAAAGAAAAAAGAAAAAAAGAAAAACAAAAGCATTAACCAACTGATAAGTGCATGAAGCTTGAACCATACTCCTCAGTGTACAAAAACAGGAAAACCATTACTGAGAAGGAAAGCTTACAACATTTTGAATCTTGTTCAGTTCAGGCAATCAGATATTGTTTAAGCTTCAATATATTTGAGGTATCAGTTATATTTACATATATAGCTCGTTTGTCTTAGTCATTCACTTTACTTCTATATCAGAACTTTGTGTATGTAGCATTCGCTTCACTTTAATTTACTGCAGAACGGTGGAAACATAATTACCACTAAACTGGACCAGATTCAAATCATGATACAACTCAACTAATCAAATTTTGATAAATTTGCTCTAGCCTGCTGTCAGATTTCGGTTATTGATCTGAAATCAGTCAAGCATTGGAAATTCCAAATGACGTTACATTCTACATTCTAATTTATATATAGTAAAGTAACTAAATTGAATATTCATCAGTATACTGTTTAGGCAAGATGTAAGACTGTCAAAATTGGAACATAAAACGGATAGCACATGCAGGTGTCGCTTGCGTGTTTCCCTTAAAGAGGTGAGCCTGAGACTCTTCTATTTCAATTGATTGTACCTTCTCCTGCAGAGAATCCCTGTGGTTGGTTGTTGGGTTACTCTCTCTCTGCTACTTCTTGCCAGATATCTGCCATTGGAATTTGCTTTGCCCTGCGTTATATACCCAAAACACAAAGAGCTATAATATATTTTATATAGACAAAACGTAAAATCTACCAACAGAAATTACCTTAACCAACATAGCTTTCCCATTCTGCTCAATTTGATTCTACCTTCTTAACCATCTATCAGTGTATATATATATATATATATATATAACCTAGTTCATTTTCTGCAAATCTGCACTTTACCTAATTTTAGTTGAAATTGTCAGAGTGCTCTCATCTCAGGTATAATAGAATATCTGTGGTGAGTGCATTCCTAGTTTGGGCAAGCCAAGTTTACGAGGATGCCCTGTTTTTTGGGGTTAAGGAACCTTCCGCATCCCACCAAAATTATAGTCAATAGGTAATTAACATCGTAGCAAAGGCAAGGCAAACCCAATTAAAATTAACGATAATAATACTAATAACCCTCGCTTAATTACACTGTTAGCAGTACTTAAATGTAGTCAACAAAAACCAAACGAAACGGAAAACAAATACACCAATAAAAGAAAGAAAATACCAACACAAAATGACTATTCTACTACCTCACTACTCATTCAGTTCCTCATGCCCTTGGTTCCTTTCTCTCTCTTACTCTCTCTCTTTCTCTTCTACCTCTTTCAACATTGAAAAATTCATGTTTTTTAATCATACCCATTTTATTCAAAGCCTACCCATCTCTCCTTCACCACTTCTAGCTGAGATTTTATGACCCTTTTCCCGTCCTCTGAAGTTTCAAGGTTTAGCTGACTCTGTTGTTTTGTTGAAGAACTCACCAACAGTTTCATCTTTCGTTCCCTTTTCTTTGTATTCTGTGGATAAATTGTTCATCTTTTGGGTACCCACATGCAGATTTTGTGCTTGCAAATCTCTGATTTTGTTTTTCTGTGTTCTAGGGTATTGTACTTGTTCTTACGAGGTGGTGATTTTATGGAGTTTTTGGTCTGCACCTTATGTGTAACGTTCCAGCGGCTATAAGCAAAAAACTGGGGTTCGAAAAGTTTCGGTTAAATAGTAATTTATAGGAGTAGATTGGGATCGACCTGCAAAGTTGGAATCTTTGTGGGAAATGATGTCTCAGCAGCAAAACCCACCTACGGTTTCGCAATCCCTGCTGCAGCAAATGGGTTCAGAAAAAACGAACACAGAAGCAGAAGTGAAACCTTTCTCAATAAGGTACCTACATGCTTGAAAAAGTCACCATAACTATACCTATGCTTTTCAAATTGTAATAATTTTTATGTTAATATTATGCCATTATTGCATGTTCTATATTTAGATTGACCTCTTGAATTCTAATGTATTGCGCTTCTATGGTTTGAAGTGCGTGTTGGTTGTAGGCTATTTATAATCTTTCCAACACTACTAATGCCTTGGATTATTCTCTGTTCAACTCTTTGTTTCTTCTTTGCTATAGCTTTGACTTTTCCTTTTGTGAATTTTATTAAACTTGAACAGTTAGTTGTATCTAGATTTTGGAAAGGATTGTTTGTAAACTTTGTAGGGTAGCTAAAGTTGAATTGTTGATAAACAGAAGAGGAAGTAGACAAGAAATAAAAATTTTGGAGAGTTTTATCTTAATTAATGACAGGTAATAAATTTTGTTGCAGACAGTATGTTCTTGCCTCACGTCACAAAGGTATCCTTCATAGCTGGCCATTTCCTGAGAAGTACTTGCAAATGTGTATAAACCATGGTCTCAGGGATGTGTTGCCACCATTTGAACGGCAAACTTCACTTGCTGAATCACTCAAAGGTTGTTCAAACTTGATGCATTCGCAAGATGATAGTAAAGATGCTGATTTTTGCAAAGCTGAAGTGCCACATCTCATTGAGCATCCACAAAATATAGAAAGTGAGTGTGACTTGTTGTCTAATGGAGAAAGATACAAAGTCACCAACCAAAGCCGGGACTGCTCTTCATCTCATGAAGAGGGAAATCAACATAACTGCAGCGTTTCTGTCAATTTATCTCAATCAGCAGATACATGTACCCTCCCAAGTGCAATTCATGTTGCCATGGCAATGAAAGATAAACGCAGAAGGCGTAGAGGGAGATGTAAGAAACGCTCCATGGTGGACATTTTAGCTGTAGCAAGACACTGTACGTTAGAGGAGATCTATAGGATGAACAAGTTTTGTTATACTGAAACTGCGATTGAAGGATGTCAGCAAATGGTGCCTTCTGAAAATATTTCTAAATCTGAGCTAACGGGTGAGGATTCATATAGAAAAGCTGGAAGTGAAGATCATCAAGTAGCTAATATTGATATGACAGGAAAGGGGATATTGCATCTTAAGTTCAAGCTCAATGGATGTAATGTAAATCGGGATTGCGGAACATAAGTTGATTCCGTTCAATAACCCGTGGAACATATACTTTATTCTATGTTATTATTATTCATTCTAAAATATTCTTCGACAATTGAACTGGGTTTCATTTACTGTCAGAGAGAAGCATAAAGGATATCAATATATACATATACACATATCTGTGTGTGTGTATTCTTGCATTTTTTTTTAAATTCCATCAATTTTCATTATGCTATGGAAGAGAAACTCTTAACTTGCTACTCAACTCTTCAAATTCTGTCTTAACAAATGATCGATATTAATCAAGATCTATCTGTGGGAAACTAGAACGATTATGTGTTGCATGATTTAATAAATATAGAGTAGAGTTTTTGGTATATGGGAGATTAGAAGGAAAAAGAGCAACAAAAACAAAACCAAGGGAAGAAAGTTACACCAAATCTATCAGCTGCTAGACTAATTAATGTACAGAATCAAAACTGTAATTAAGGTGTAGGTACATTGAATTTTTGTATGGCCAATTCCAATAACCTGTACTCTTAGTCTTAAGGGATATAATAAGTCACTTTTCTTACATTTATGGATCCTTTAGTTGAAATTGAATGCTAATGTATATAATGCTACAAATTTTTATTTTATCTTAGTCCTTCACTTAGCATCAGTGAGTTCATGGAGAAAATGCCTTAATATTTGTAGGATCACAAAAGAATCGTTTTATGGAGTTTTCTTGAAAATACAAAGTACAAACTAAATATATTTTGACGTGAACAGAAATCTAATCACAATTCACAAGTGACCATTTATCTCATTATAATGAAAAGTTGCTGCACATGCGAACATGTTTAAAGAAACACAGTTTGATATGAATTTGAAACAAAAATAGAACTGCAAATATGGAATCATATTAAAAATTGAAGGAAATATAATCCAAGCTGTACTAAAAAAAAAAAAAGAATATGATATTGACAGGTAATAATATCTTGTTTAAAACAAATCTACTCATTTCTCGTCAATCTCTTTCCTTTTCTATTTTTCCAAACAAATTCATCTACAATGAATGTCTCCCTCTTTCTCTTGTCGATTTCCTCCAGTGAACTTAATATTTGAGTCTTCTGTTGAAGAATTCCTGCTCACTATCTCCAATGTCCATTTCCTCTCACTTAAGCATACTTCTCATTGGTTCACTCTCTTCTCATCACTCCTTCCACTAAAAATCTCTTAAGCTCCTTTTGGGCACACCATGGAGCAAATCATGCATGGAAATGGAAGTAAAAGTGGATCAACACAAGTTGAAGGGTGCTCTTCCTGTAGCAGCATTCTTCTACAATTTTACAGGAAAATCGGTTATATTTCCCTGAAAAAGTTTTTGTTTCTACTCAATTTGGTACTAATCACTTTTCAAGAATTTCAGCTTGTATTTCAAGTTGTGTTTGATTTAATTCAGCTGTTTACAAGTTGGATTGGAAATAGTTAATAGATTTAGTGGACTGAGGGATATTACTGGGTTTGAGACTTTTATGTTTGATTATTTATCAACAATAGTGTTAGGTAATGTTGATTTCGGATCAATTTTTATTGTAGGTTAGGGGTTGATACTCTCTGTGTTAATGTTTATACCTTTACAATATTATTGATTGTAAAATTTGTTCATAAATAAATTAAGACACTGGTGATGAAAATGAGTGGTTATTCAAAATTTGAATGGTTGCTTGGCACTTTTACAAAAACATTTACAAGTGTGCAAATTTAGTGTGTATTTGAATGTTTATAAGTATGAGCGTAAAAGGGAATTTAAAATTATTCTTAGGAGATTTTGATGAAAAACAATAAAGTTCTTGTTTATGAATTATTATTGTGATGACCCTATAATAATTGTAAATGAAAAATAAATAATTTCTTTAGTCAAAGAAAAGTTTAGGGAAAGAGAAGGTTGTCTCATTCTAAAGTTAAGATATACAAATGGCCTACTAATAATTTTTTTTTTCAATCCTACCAGTTGATTAGCTTTCATTTAACTTGTAATATAACAATTCTTGCATGATTTTCAATATGAATTCAGCCTTTGATGTGATGGTAGACTTCAACCTTTTGAATTCTCTTACTTAGGCGGTTTTTCCTCGAGCAACCAGTTGGTCCATATATAAATTCATGATAGCGAATTTTTTGTCAGAGCATTTTTTTATTTAAAAAACTAATAATGGTTGGTTTCAAGAAAGTGCTTACATTGATATTTTAAGAAGAAAATGATAATAATACTAATAAAAAGATTATTGAAAAAGTTAAATGCAGCTCTTGTGACTATAACAAAAATTATAACAAAGTGTATGAACTCAGATTCCAACCGAATACCCTGATGCCTTGGTACACTTGGGATGAGCACAACTGCTTACACAAGAGCCTTACCCATTATAAAGGCCCAAATAAATAAATAAGATCTCACCTGAAGTGCTCAAGTCCAGTCACCGGCTTGCATGCATCGATTAGTATTTAGTGGTAGTGGAAGATAATCTGATTGGAACAAGGGTCTATTGAACTATTCACTTGGAGAATATTAACCAGTTGGTGAGGTTCCCTAAAAGCCATGGCCTCCACGGTAATGGTGATGCAGCCATAATCCTTCCCTTAAAGCCAGTTTCTAACAGCCAGTTAGTTGGCTTTGGTAGTCACATATCCACAAGAACAACTAACTAAAGCTTCGGTGGAATTTTCAATGATTGGCAGGTGGCAGCCAACCATTATAAAGGACTTGAATTCTCTCAAGTCGAATTCGTCCCACTCTGGCTATCTTTTGACCAAGAGAGAAGGGAACAAAGTGACTCATGCACTGGCCAGGATGACACTACTGCATAAGCTTCCTTTGAATTGGGCAGCATCTAATGTGGGGGAGATAAAGGAAAGGAACACGGTCTTCTTCTCTCACCCGGTTCTCTTCCTTTCCTTGACAAACGAGCAAGACTGCTGTTTTGGACTATTTTGCAGGTTTATGATGTACTTCGTTTTAGCTTCGTGACGTTTTATTGCATCTTCTCAGACCAAAAAGTAATAAGAGAAATCCATTCACACTAAAGAATCCTATTCCTATATTGACCTCGAGAAAATGAGGAAAAAAATGGAGACGAAAGGAAAGAGAACTAAAAGAAAAAAGAACGAACTGTATATCATTATACATTATGCAAGAAACAAATTATCATTTATTTCAGATTACTGATGCTTCCGCAATTTTTAATGCAGAACATAAAACAACCTTAACGGCATAAACAGTCAATCAGAATACCATTCCTATCAACCAAACAAAACTTCATAAGGAGCAGGCAAAATCTGTGTCATAAGAAAATGTTGGGTCATACAAAATCTGGACACTTGATATCAAGGAGCGTTATATAAAGGAGCAGGCAAAAAGGGAAAAGGTGCCACAGAGGCATATGCTACAGGTGGACGTGCTTGTGTCGGATAGGAACGCCTCCCCTTGATCTTCTGTTTACCATTTTTATTCTCCAGCTCTAAAGTTTCCGCAGAGGTTGAAGACTTCACAAAACTATTTGCAGTGTCTTCTAAGAATTGTTGGTTATCAGAACGACGGTGAATTAGAAGCCCAGACATAAACACAGGAAGATAGAGAAGACTGGCATAGAACATTCTTCTAGCTTTTTCTTTAGTACGGTCTCTATAGAATGAAAATGCTGTGGCGCTTATTGCAAGTGTCAGTACAGTCGACTCGAGACAAAACCATCCAGAAGCCACACCCCCTGTTGACAGGTGCAGAAACATGAGTCTCAAGATTCACCTTGTGGCTAAAACATTCACTTCTTTTTCATATTAAATGAAAACTGAAAAGCTTTCTAACATTTCAACCGTCCACTTATTGACATGCAATTTAAATGGTGAGTGTATATCCTCATCTCTAATAGTTTCTATAAAGATTCTTATGAACAATCTTTTAGTATATAAAGTTGAAGATTATGTGCCCTAAGCAAAAATGTAAGAGCTGCTACATAAATGTCTTTCAACATAAATGTCTTTCAGCACACAACATATGAACACGGTCTTAAATTGTTTGGCCAAGACAATGGCAACATATATTATTAACAAAACTAAACACACTCAATTTATTCTTAGTTGCAGTCTCTGTCTACTACCATGGCCATGAGCAAAGAGGCTTAAAATTCAGGGACTTGGAAGTCATACTCTTGATTTGATTAAAATTATAAACTTCTTATTTTATTATTATAAGAAATTATTAAAAATTCATACAACTCTCTAAATTGCACAAGCCAGAATGTTATGTAAGAAAGATTTCTTCACGAGGTTTTGACTTCAAAGGAACATTTATAAGGTATCCTATCAAAGTATGTAATCAGTATTTGCAACAGATAAATACGATAAAAAATCTCAAGAAAAAATTAATATTCAATAAAGTATTTCTAGTAGGAGAAAACATCTACTCACAATCATAAGCCAAGAACCCCAAAGGGATCAGATATAATGAGTTCCTCAAAGCCACCAATGCTGTTCTCCGTCCAGATGCATCAGCAAGAGAGTACATCTTAAACCTAAATTTGAGACACACACACACATTTCAATAAGTAAAGGATGTCATATAGTTTGGACCATCAGTAATTGAATGTAAGATATTTGAGAGTGCAGACCATCAGCCATGTGCAGCAATCAGTGTAACAAAATTCATATTTAATAAGCATGAAAAGTAATTTGTATGTTAAATGCTAATATAATTTTGATTAAACTAATCTATAGGTATCTATACTTTTTGGAAATTTTCAAATAGGTCCTTATAGTTTAAAATTTGTAATTGAATCCCAATAGTTTAAAAATAAAAATTTAATTGTTATCTTGCACCAGATTTGGTATTAGAGCCATCCAGTTCTTTGTTTACATGCACGAAGACTTAAAGGTGGAGAGATATTTCTCCTTTGAACAAAGGTATCCACCACTTAAACAATTTTTGTATGAGGGAGGCACCAAAATAGTTGCATAAAACAAAATTTTATCACTATAAACAAAGACATGTGACATACCCCCCTGCAGCATAGTCATCGCGGCACATATAGGCAAGGGCCATAAAATGTGGTAACTGCCAAAAATACAAAGCAGCTGGAAGAATCAATCCATTTAGTGAAATATCACCAGAAGCCGCAGCCCATCTGAAAATCAACCACAAAAAGGTAAGGGACAGCAGAAAACATAACATGCACATGACCATACACACATGAGAATGGAGTGAGAGAACAAGAGTAAAGAAAAAACAGACTAATTCAACTTCAAAAGAATTTAAGCTCATTTTCAAGAGGTTAGGTGTTGAATTATATATTCTTTCAGTATATCACTCATCAATGCCGTTGGAGAATAAAATTGACAAGAAATGTTTACCAATTATACTAATAATACTTTGAGCAACAGAAGGTCAGTAAGTATATCAGTTAACTAAAATTCTCCTCTGGCAATGGAAACTAAACATAAACAAAATATCAGCATGAAAAATAGAGTCTCCCTACCACAGGGAGAAATACACGAGATATATTTGATACCAAGCAGTCAAAATCAATATACATAAGTATGCTCATTCATGACAGAGTATGCAAACTAGTAAGCGGTTCACGTGTGCGCACACACACACAGAGGACTCCATAACATAAGAGGGATAGTGACACAGGAGCATGACTCCCATATCGGCTTGGGGTTCAAAGTAGAGGCTTTCCACCCTTAGCAGCCTAGCTTTTAGGATTGGGCTCTCCTCTACATCAGATAGGTAACATGAAACTCGACGCTGGCATAACACTAACTATAACATTAGAAAATATATATATATATATATATATACTTTTTTTTCTTAATTTCCTTTTATGAATATGGAAACTATGGTAATAAACAGGGATAGGAAACTATTTTCATTTTTTGTGCTTGGTTGAGCTTTTGAAAAGGCCTGATTATTCTAAGTTGCCCAAAATTATACTCACTTCACAACAATCTTGTGTGGAACAACTTCAAAGGATTTTACATTTCACATGGTCAAAAGATTAATAAATGGTTATATATATATATATATAGCATTCTGAAATTTGGCATACATGAGAGAGCCAAAATAAAACTTGTAGACAAATTACCCCAAAAGTGGTGGAATAGCACCGACAACAGCCCCCACCCATGTATTTACAGGATGAATCTGCTTCAGTGGAGTATATACAAATGCATACAAAATCAGGTTGGAAGCAGCAAGCCCAGCAGCTAACATATTAGCCTGGAACAACCTTGTCATAAAGCTGCAATGTTAGTCCCTCAAATTGAAGCACATCAAACATTTGGTAAGAAATACATTCAACGGTTTACACTAGAAAAACATTCAACCAAAGTAAGCAAATTTATTTCACTACCTGCGTTGCTAGCAGAGCTGTGCCAGCTAAACCAACAGAGGATGCCCAGCTGACTGCATGAGGTATTGTAATGCGTCCTGAGGGTAGTGGCCTACGACTTGTTCTCTTCATTTTGGCATCATTGTTGATCTCAAACACCTAAAGAGACACAATCATTGAACAGATTTTGTTATCCTGACCAAGAGACGGAGACAGAGGAGGAGGAATAAAAAGCACATACTTCAGAACAAATCTAGTTAAAAGGTCACGATGCAACATATTCAATGTTCCCAACAATCCGATAGCTAGAAAGACTAACAAGGTTCAGTTTATTATTGTCTACCCTAATATAGGCATTGTCACTTCTCTTTCTTTATCTTATCTCATTGTACAACATAACTCCATTAAAAATGGGTAAGAGAGGAAGAGGTTGTCAGAGAAAACAGAAAATGGACAAGAAAAAATATGAAAAGCAAGTAAAACTGTGCCATAGGAAAGTAGGGAATAACAACTACAGAAGAGAGTTGGGAGCATGATAAAAAATGACAGGAAAAAAATAAGATTTAGACGAATTTAAATAAGGGCACTTTTTCCATTAGGTTTGGGATAGATGGGAAAAGGAAAACCATATATATATATATATATATATATATATCGCATTTAAGCCTGTTAGGAATCACCATTCCCACCTCTGAAGGAGAGAATGGTTATTCCTATTTCTGTGGACTCAGGGCCTGGAATGGAATGGCCATTCCATGACATTTTTTGTACCAAACAAAGGAATGTTCATTCTCAGTTTCTCGTGGAAAAGAAGTAAGAATGGAATCACCATTCTTGCGTACCAAATGTGCTCATAATTTCGTTGACTCTCATATCTTAAGAGAAAGTAAAGTATGCCACTCAGTTTAAAAACAGAGGTTTGTAAAAAGAAAAAACAAATGAAACACAACAGACAACTGTAGAACAAGATCTTCTCCAGGAGAACCAACCTGGTTTAAAGAGTTAGCAGATGCAGCAACCATCATGGTACCCAAGCAAGTCCAAGAAAGTGCCGAGAAATCAACAGCACTACTACTCCCTAAGACAAATCCAGTCCCCGATGTTGCAACCACAAGCATGCTGGAATTGAGTTAGAAAATGGTTAGTTGAAAATTGAAATGATCATGTTGTAAAAACACAAAATGAACACGTTTTAGCACAATAACTGCTTCTGCTATGAGAAGATATGAATGCTAACAAAATAGGCGTACAAAATAACATCACTCTTGTCTTGGTTCAAATGGATAACCTTGGTTACAAGTGAGATGTGAAAGTTCAAAAAATGAAAAGGGCATCTAGTTCCAAAGCCCTACATATACATGCTAAACAACAAAACATGGACAAAGAACAAGCGCCATGATGAAGTAAAAAACGAATGAAGGTTTAACACTAATGAATAATCCTCCAATCCTACACCAAGTCTAAATTTTGTGATGGAGATTGAAGCAATAGAAGCAAACCAGTTGTCCCTATTCATTTATTGATTCCTTCAATAATAAGATTGTGATAGCACATGATAATACACCCCCAATTAAATTTGAATAATTGTAAAAGACCCAGTTGGGAAAATGTGAAGAAAAGGCACGAAGACATAATAAAAAGGTGAAATTTAGGGAAAGGAAAGGAAAGGAAACCTGAGACGAGCTTTGGAGAGCTCCCAATAGCAGGAGGCATAGTGGCGGGTCAGGGCCACCAGGTCCGTAGCTTTTACCGCTGAAGCTGAAGCTGAGAGATCCACTGCAGAGGAAGAGGACGCGGAGAGATATGGATTCGAAGAGTGGAGAAGATGATGATGATGAAGATGATGTGTCACTGGATTCTTGAGGAGTTTGGAATACAAGCTCAGAGAAGTCCTCCTCAACATGGTCGGGGGGAGCCAACACAAGTAACGCAATATGAGACACACACACACACAACGACCGCCCAAGCTGCCGCCTTTATCACTTTCTTCTCTTCTTTCATTTATTGAGAAACAAACACATTATAAAATAGTTAAATGGGTGAGTCTAATATACACAGGGTGCATGGTATGCTACACAATCTAAGTTATTAATTTATTTATAAAATAAAT
Organism: Ormosia semicastrata; assembly: GCA_029884595.1. Lineage (NCBI taxonomy): Eukaryota > Viridiplantae > Streptophyta > Magnoliopsida > Fabales > Fabaceae > Ormosia > Ormosia semicastrata. The sequence continues at coordinate 71,446,142 of JAQQTO010000059.1, forward strand.
TAATAATTTAGATTGATTAAAAAAAATTACTTAACAGATTTTTTTATTTTTTTTAAGTTTTTTTTAATTTTATATTTTTTTACATTCTATTACTACCATTGTCATAAGTTTGTAGGTCACTATTACATTACTTGTTGGTCACCTTTAATTTTTTTAAATTGTATAATTATATAAATATTATCAATTAAAATTTATAAGATTTTTCTACAAATACAATTATAGTTTTAGAAAATCGATTAACTTTAGTTTTTACTAAGTTGTATAACTGGATAAATATTATCAGTTAAAATTTATAAATTTTTTAACAGTTATAGTTATAGGAAAAAAAATTTAATATGCACAATTATTTATGAAAAATTATAAATATTGATATAATTTTAACTGATATTATTTACACAAATATATAATTTTAAAAAGTGAACAGTAATCAATCAAAAGTGACTAACGATTTTCAACAAAGGTGAACAGTACCAGGCAGTGGGTGATAAACAGTACCAGCCGCTGATGAACAGTATTGACAGTAGTTGGTGAACAGTACCACCGTGGGCCAATGAATAGTATCACCGGCTGATAGTGGTGGCTGGCCAACGGTGACTTGTGGTAGGAGGTGGTGATTGGCTGAAAAATAAAAAAAATTTGTAACAAAAAAAAAATTGTAATAACAAATAAAAAATAGAGTGTATGATACACTCAAAATAGAGAGGATGCACCATAACCTTCGCCTAAATGGGTGAGTCTAATATAAAGAGGGTGCACGATTACCTTGCATAGTTAAATATAAAACAAAATTTAATTTTTCAGATCAACAAAAAAAAAAGCAAAGTTTAATTTTTATTTTGATATATCATTTATGCTATGCAAAATGATTATCTCACATTATTTTTTAAAATATATTATTTTTTATCATATTTTTAATAGTTATGATTAAATAAAAAAAATAAAAAAATAATGTAATTAATAATGTAAGAAATAAATATAGCGAAAATATCATTCTTACTATGTTATCACTGTCAAAAGGAAAGGTTTTATATTATAACCGAACGGGTTAGCTCAATATGTGGGTAGAAGTTAAATAGTTATACGTCGAAATCCAAATTAAATTAATTATTTATAATATTTTGTGAATCACTTAATCATAATATGTGTAAGCAAAATAATATATGTAAAATTGTCTTTATCATATGAGAAATACCCTTATATCTCTCCATATGAACTATTAAATAGATGGTGTATAGCATATTTTTTTCAAAAGGATAAAATTTAAATAATTTTTTTAAGTATTTGTGATTTTTTTAATAAAGCATATATTTTTAATAATTTATTAATAAATTTTTAAAAATAATAGTAAAATAATTAAAAATATAATACATATTATATTTTTATTAAAAAATAAGACGTATATTATATTTTTATTATAAAATAATACTACAAACACCTAAAATTTTTACTTAAATTCTATCTTTTTAAAATCAGGTAGAACTTGTCAGTTCGATTGAGTTAACCGGAAATCAATATACCAATCGGTTCAATCAAATCTTCAAAACCAAAAATTCAAAAACTAACCTTGAAACCTTTGAACTGGCAGCAAACCTGTGAAACCGGTTGATCCAATCGCGGGTTGACTGATTGATCTTGGTGAGGCACACAAGCGAACTTCCAATCTTCCAAAAGTTTCAGCGGAATCAAACTTGGTATTAGGATTTTTTTTTTTATGGTGGTATTAGGATGTTGTTGTCCAAGTGTTATATATATTATAATTATAATCTCGAAACATGTTGATTAGTAATTTTATGATTATTTACTATTTAGTTTTGTATTTTTATATTCAAATATATTTAAATATAATTTTATTTGATGAAATTATATTTAACATAGAATATATTTAAATATGTTTACTTAATATAACATGTATTTCTTTAATTGTTGATTTATTATATGTGTCAAGATTTACTTATATTATTATATAAATAGATACTAACAATAATTTAAGATAGTTGTGAGTTAATTTCACTCCCACGAAGATGATCAAATTCAAATTTAAAAAAGAAAATTATTGGGAGAGTCTTATAATTGTGACAATATTTAAAAATTAATCTCATAATAATATTGTGAGAAAATACTTGATCAAAAATAAAAATAAAAAATATTATATAAATATTTTTAAATTCATTTTTTTCATATGAACGAACATCAATTCAACATTAAACTTATTCATTTACTTGTTCATACACCGATCCACTTTTAAAAACATTAGTTTATGGTATGATAAGCATCACTTACTTGAGAATTTCTCTCTCCTTTTTTTGGTTCTTTACTTGAGAATTTTCTCTTTTTGTTTTTTTGGTGCAAAGAGAATTTTTCTCTTAAAATCAAGAAGCAACACCGTTTCTGACTTTGAAGAATTGAGTTGGACCACGTGCGTGAATGAAGGAATGGAGCCGTTCCCCATTGGGCCGTGGAGCGCTGAGAAGAAGACCTGAATGAAGGAGAAGAACAAGCTGTTTCAGGTCTTATCGGCTCAACTAATATGTGGGCTGGCCCATGCAGTCTGTTACATTAAATGGATTTGAAGTTGCACTGAAAAAATATATATGTAGAACTAAGAGTACTCATGAACCGAATTTAACTTGACCCGTACTTGTTGAAAAAAAAAAAAACTGACCTACACTCAGCCTAAAATTTTGACTGGGCCAAGCGTTGTTAGGACCCTAACCAAACTCCACTATAATCCGACAAATGACTGGCTCTACCCATTATTTAAGTAAAACGTGTAAATTTAGAGATTAAATATACACTCTACTTGTTGAGTAACGGTGATATTAATAGATTCGATGGAATATGCTAGTTATCAACTATAGTGATTAAAATGAAAAAAATTAAAAAAATTGAGTGGGTCACTATAGTTGATAACCAGTTTTTTTATCCAAATATTATTATTTTAAAATTATTTATCAAAATATTATTCTTTTAAAATTATATATCAAATTATCACATTTTTATTCAGCGTGACATTTTTTTTTCCACGTAAAAAACGTCAAAAGAGGTGGCACATCTACATGGAAAATATCAAATAATTTGGTGTTTATACAATGAAAATGTCACCTTATTTAGTGTTTTTCATGTGGATACGGCAGTCAGTTTAGTGTTTTCAGTGTAAAAACGTCATCTTCTTTGACGTTTTCTATGTAAACAAAAAAAAATGACACATTATGTATACTTCTAGAACATTTAACCTATTCTACATGTATCTTGCACCATAACGTTAAAAGATATTAGTATCAATTAACTTATTTATATGTCAAATGTTTGTTTCTGATCAGTAAAATAGTTGATGTGAGATTTTAATATTGATAAGGTAAAGCATCTAATTAGTAAAATAATAAGGTACCTTCGTTCGAAGTGAGCTATATTCTCATAGAAAATAAATTACCTAAAATATCAATTAAATTCTACATCTTCTATCATGCCTTAACAATTAATACGCTCAATTTACAAACTTTAACCCAATAAATTTCAAATAAAAAATTGAAAGTGATAAAAAAAAATATTTTCGTACCAATACGAAAAATATTTTCATATCAATTTCTATAAAAATTATGAATTTCAATTTTACCAAAATATTCCCATTAGTCTAATTGGAGCCTTATTTTCATTGCAAATCTAATTTAGCAACAAAGGTACCTTTTTTAGTTAACGTAAAAAAATAAAAATCATGAAAAGTTGGGTTGCGAAAGCATCAATTTGCTAAATTTACAGTGTTTTGTTTTTTAATCTAAACGCAATTTGCTAATTCTATTTCTTATATAAAATTGGTATGGAAATATTTTTTTATCACTTTAAATGTTTTATTTGAAATTTATTGGGTTAAAGTTTATGAATCCGATCATGTTAATTGATAAGGCATGATAGAATATATAGAATTTAATTGACATTTTAAGTAATTTATTTTCTATGAGAGTATAGCCTATATTGAATAAAGGTACTTTATTGTCTTACTTTATTATTTTATCTTACTAATATTAAAGTCTCACATCGACTACTTTATGAATCAGAAGTAAATATTTGACTTATAAATAAGTTAATTAATACTAATATCTTTTAATATTATGATACGAGATCTATGTGAAATGGGTTAAATGTTCTAGAAGTACATGTAACATGACATTTTTTTTGTAGAAAACGTCGAAGCGGGTAACATATCCACATGGAAAACGATGATGTTTGTACACTAAAAATGTCAAACTAAATGGCGCATCCATGTGAAAAACATTAAATATGGTGACGTTTTCATTATAAAAAATGCCAAATTATTTGATGTTTTTCACGTGTATGTGTCACTCTCTTTGACGTTTTTCACGTAGACAAATAAAAATAAAAAATGTTACGCTGAATAAAAAAGTAACAATTTGGTATATAATTTTAAAAGAGTAATAATTTAGTAAATAATTTTAAAATAATAATATTTTCATAAATAATTTTATCATAAATGACAATTTATTAAAAAATTTGTTGATAACCAACATATAGTTGATAACTAACTATAGCATAACGTGTGGCCCAACAATTTTTTTGATTTTTATTATTTTAATCACACTAATTATAGTTAATAACTAGTATATTTAATCAAATCTATTAAAACCACTTTTACTTAACAAGTCAAGTGGGGTGGAATGTCATTTTTATTTAAAAATAGGGTTAAGTGTCATACTAACAAAGTTAAGAGAGTTAGTGTATTTTACTCAATTTTAAAATTGCGGAATTAAAACTAAATGATGTTTTATAGTATATATATGTCAAAATAAATTATAATAATAATAAAATATTATGATATTATATAAAAGGTATTAATTTAAGTGAATAAATTTCATAATTTATCAATAATTTTCCAAAATATTATGTTTACAATGTTGTTATGTTATTTGACTAAAAAAATCTTATCTAGTGTTAAAAAAAGAAGAATTCCTATATTTTTAATGTTAAAGCTGATAATGACACTTTTTTTTCCTTAAAGTTTATTTATTTGTTTATTTATCTTCGTGTATGTTATCTTTGACAAAATATATTTGCCAACCAAAGCTGGTGAAGATTTGTGATTCTGCTCCGATGTCAACGAGCTTATTAGCCCCTTATCTAAATAGAAGCGGATAAAACAAAATATTGACAGCAAGAGTATTCTTAGTATATACTTTTTTTTTTCTTTTGTAAATTTATTAGACAGAAAACGCCAAATTTCAAACTCCCTTAACATAGCTATTATTGTTTTAAACTGTTAAAGTGAGTGAAAATTTTAAATAAGAAGATTGACAAAATTTACATAATGTTAATTATTCATTTATTTACCAAAATGCAACTAATGTTATAGGATGTAAAATTTATTTGAAAACATGACAATGAATGTTAAGATTAAAAAAAAGGATACAAATTACTGCTAAAAAACTCGAGCGGTATTAAAGTTCCTTTGAGAAGTTACACGAAAAAAAAATTTATTTTGAGAAGTATAGATTCCGAAATCCAATCATATACTCTCATAATAGTACACACTTATTATTATAGGATTTGAAATTCTATTAAAAAAATGATAATATATGCTATAGAAAAAAAAAGAAAGAAGAGAAAAGACAAAACTTACTTATATTATATATAGTGTTGCATAAATAATAACGAGTATGTTTATAGAAAAAATTGCGCATTTCCTTAAGAAAACATGAGCCTATGATCCTATTATGTTCTTTTTATAGGTGTTTGTTGGGTGATTTGGTGAGTTCACCATATTTTTAGATTTAATAAGTTAACTAAAGTAGTGAGTTAGGTTAGGTTTGGTTGAGGAGAATTTTTCACTCAACTTGACTTGTTCAAGAATAAGTTGAGTTAGGTTGGGTTGAATTCGTGAATTCGATATATTTTTTTTAAAATTCAAAAATGTTAAAATACAAAATCTAATAAATTAACATCGTAAATTTTAATATCAAATATAATAGGTCTCAATTTAATAAATTAACACCATAAGTCTCAGTCAACCTTACTCAAATATAATAAATTTTAATCTCAAATAAACTAAATATTATAAATCAATAAATGCATAATAAATTAACAACTAACAAGTCTTGTAATTCTGAAATAAACTAAACAAAGTTATTCATAAGTCAAATACTTGTAAGAAAATTTCTTCTACCTTACTTCTGTTCTCTAGTTTTTTTAGATACATTATAAGTTTATTATCATGTAAATTTTCTTAGTAAGTAGAGAACATCTTCTAAATCATTCATCCAATTATAAAATATTAGTAAAACAAGCGATATTATTTTGTTTGAGTTATTTATTTCCTTTAATTGGTTTATAAACATAAATATATGTAATATATAATTTTGATTCTATGTTGATTGTATTATTTTAATCCTTCAGAAAATTTAATATCAAGAACACAAGTTAATGTTATAATTAAACTTAATAAATTTTACTAAGATAACATAAATTTAAAATAAATTAAGATAAATTAACATGTCCTAAAAGTTATAAATAACAAATCACATTAGTTAATTGAAATCAATGACATCACATATAGAATATAAATTGACATAATTATTTATTTCATTCTTAATTTTCTCATGATATACTTTATCATCCAAGTAATCAATTAGACTTTTATCGCATTGGTCTATCAAATGTTTTATAAATTTTTAATCATTATTTTCTTGATTACATTCTTAATATAACTATAATACCTATATCTAAACTTAATTAAATGCATAAAAAAGTCATAAAAAATAATATAAATTACTACTATGGCTAAATAATTAAAAAAAAACTACTTAGATAAATTAAATTTGCTTGGATCGACTTTTCTAAATCTATCATTCGACTCGTACTTTATGGATTATGATGTTTTGTAATCCGACCTAACTTATGAATTCAAGTCAACTCATATCTTATGAATTGAATTGAGTAAAAACCTATGAATTTCTAACCCGTTGCAGAACCTAGTTCTTCTCACTAAAAGTGAAAACAGAAAGAAGAAAAAGATTCGAATATGCTATTATAGATTTATAATATATTGAATAAAAAGGATTATCATATTTTTTTATCTTTTGTTATAGTTGGAAAAGATTGAGAGGTAGAGAAGTAGCAAGCAGCTAGCCAAAAGCACAGGCTGAGATTGTCCACAGCCTGTGGACCGCAGGAAGAATCTATACATCATCCACCTCCTCTTCCTCTTTTCTTTGGCTCTCTCACACACAACAACTCAACTCAACTCAACTCAACACAACACACTTGTAACTTGTTCTTCACTACAACTACAACTACAATCCAAGTGGTTGTGGTTCATTCATTTTTCAAGCTATATCTTAGTTTACACTAAACTACCTTCATGGCTTCCTCTTCCTATTTGCATCTATCCCAAGCCCTTTTGGCACGTGCTGTTTACCTTCATGGCTTCAACTCCTCCTCTTCAGACCGTGTCTCACTCTCCACTTCCACTCTCTCCTTCCCATCCTTCTCTGGCCTCAAGTCACATTCTTCCTGCAAACCAGCTACCTCCTCTGCACCTTCAGCTTCACGTCGCAGGGTTGGTTCTGTTCGAGCCACTGCTGTTGAGACACTGGACAAGACCACTGAGGTTTCTCTGGTAGAGAAATCCATCAACACCATTCGCTTCCTTTCCATTGATGCTGTTGAGAAGGCCAACTCTGGTCACCCGGGTCTCCCCATGGGTTGTGCTCCAATGGGCCATATCCTCTATGATGAGGTGATGAGGTACAATCCAAAGAACCCCAAATGGTTCAACCGTGACCGCTTTGTTTTGTCTGCTGGCCATGGCTGCATGCTTCAGTATGCTCTTCTTCACCTTGCAGGCTATGATAGTGTCAAGGTCAGTTTTCCTTCTCCTTCTCCTTGTTTGTGTGTGTGTCTCTGTGTTTCCTTTTAATTGTGTGGATCTATGAGAATCCAAATCTGGGTTTCACCTTTATGATGAAAATCTATTTCCGGGAATAAAATGTGAAAAGAATTGTAAGGATGGATAGCAGTCAGTTTTCAAATAGTTGTGATCTTAATGTCATCAGCATTTGTAATAGTGTAATGTTGTTAGCTGTTCTTCCATTCTGTCTGTTTAATTTTTAGCACTGCATTTCTCTAAATTCATTTACATGGATTAGTGAAACAGTTTTAAATCCTTTTAAATTTGTGCAACATTTGTTTTATCTGTTTTGGTGAAAAGTGAGATGATATATCCCCACCAAAAGTTCATATGACCTTTTTATGGAAATATAACTGTGAAGGGATGTTCATTAAGCTGAATTTGTTATGTTGGGTTATATAATAGGAAGAAGACTTGAAGAGTTTCCGACAATGGGGTAGCAAAACTCCAGGACATCCTGAGAACTTTGAGACAATTGGAGTCGAAGTTACCACAGGTTTGATATCTCTTTAGTTTATGGTACCATCGGCCTTTTGTTGTGTTCTGTTATCCCAATTATCCTCATATTTTGTTTAGGCCCTCTGGGTCAGGGCGTTGCCAATGCCGTTGGTTTGGCACTTGCTGAGAGGCACTTGGCTGCACGATTTAACAAGCCTGACAATGAGATTGTTGACCATTACACGTAAGATTACTACATCTTGTTCCCTGCCCCCTCCCACTTTCTCTCTCTCTACATTGTGATCTATGAACTTGTAATGTCTTACTTGCATGGTGTTTTACTTTGACATGTCTTTTTTCCTCCAGGTATGTTATATTGGGTGATGGTTGTCAAATGGAGGGAATTTCAAATGAAGTATGCTCACTTGCTGGGCACTGGGGTCTAGGGAAGCTTATTGCTTTTTATGATGACAATCACATTTCCATTGATGGTGACACTGAAATTGCATTCACTGAGAGTGTTGATAAACGTTTTGAGGGACTTGGATGGCATGTAATTTGGGTAAAGAATGGAAATACTGGCTATGATGACATTCGTGCAGCCATTAAGGAAGCAAAGGCTGTCAAAGACAAACCCACTTTGATCAAGGTTAGTTACTTGAAATTGATATTGAAGTAAATGGATTTATCCAATCAATCATATATATGACTTGATTATACTAATCCAAGTGGCTTAAAGTGATAGCTGTAAAAGTATAACATTTTTATATCAGTTTTTTTTTTTTTTTTTGGGGGGGGGGGGGTGGTATTTATCAGTTTTATTCAGCTTTGATGTTGGTCATATCATATTTAACTGTGAATCTGTGATTATTATTTCACAGGTAACCACTACCATTGGATACGGTTCTCCAAACAAGGCTAACTCCTACAGTGTTCATGGAAGTGCATTGGGTGCTAAAGAAGTGGATGCTACAAGGAAGAATCTTGGATGGCCATATGAGCCTTTCCATGTGCCTGAAGATGTTAAAAAGTATGGATGGGCCATTAGAGATATCTTTGTTTCCTATTAGTCTATTGAGATTTTAATGATCTTGGAATGAAACTCACTTAACTTTCCGTAGGCACTGGAGTCGCCATGTTCCCAAGGGTGCTGCACTTGAAGCTGAGTGGAATGCTAAGTTTGCTGAATATGAGAAGAAACACAAGGAAGAAGCAGCAGAGCTAAAGTCTATTATTAGTGGTGAATTACCTGCTGGTTGGGAGAAAGCACTTCCGGTAAGTAAAGTGCCAAACTTCTAGGTTTCTCCTGAGATATCTCCTTAATAGTTGCATGATGTCCAATCCAAATTTATCATAAATCTTATGTCAACAAGTGTTAAAATTCGTATTAAATACCATGTTCATCATCACACTTTTGCTTCATGCCTGTACAGCCTCAAAAGTTTTAAGATAAATACAACTTGACTTCCATCAAATCGTGTCTGGAATATTGATCACGCTTCCAATTTGGTTTAAACTTTCAGACATACACTCCAGAGAGCCCTGCTGATGCTACAAGAAATCTGTCTCAGCAAAATCTAAATGCCCTTGCTAAAGTTCTTCCTGGTCTGCTTGGTGGCAGTGCAGATCTTGCCTCTTCCAACATGACCTTGTTGAAAATGTTTGGAGATTTCCAAAAGGATACTCCAGAAGAGCGCAACCTTAGATTTGGTGTTAGAGAACACGGAATGGGAGCAATAGCCAATGGTATTGCTCTTCATAGCCCTGGATTCATTCCATACTGTGCAACTTTCTTTGTCTTCACTGACTACATGAGAGCTGCCATAAGGATTTCTGCCCTCTCTGAAGCTGGAGTTATTTATGTTATGACACATGATTCAATTGGACTTGGAGAGGATGGGCCAACTCATCAGCCAATAGAGCACTTGGCAAGCTTCCGGGCAATGCCAAATATTCTGATGCTTCGTCCAGCTGATGGTAATGAAACTGCAGGAGCATACAAAGTTGCTGTGCTTAACAGGAAGAGACCCTCAATTCTTGCCCTTTCAAGGCAAAAGTTGCGCCAACTCGCGGGGACTTCTATTGAAGGAGTTGAAAAGGGTGGCTACATCATTTCAGACAACTCATTAGGTAACAAGCCTGATGTTATTTTGGTTGGAACCGGTTCTGAGTTGGAAATTGCTGCCGCCGCTGCTGAGGATCTAAGGAAGGAAGGGAAAGCTGTTAGAGTTGTTTCTTTTGTTAGCTGGGAACTTTTTGATGAGCAATCAGATGAATACAAGGAGAGTGTTCTCCCTGCTGCTGTATCAGCTAGAGTTAGCATTGAGGCGGGATCCACATTTGGTTGGGAAAAGATTCTTGGAAGCAAGGGAAAAGCCATAGGCATTGATCGATTTGGAGCAAGTGCTCCAGCAGGAAGAATATACAAGGAGTTTGGTCTCACCAAGGAAGCTGTTATTGCTGCTGCCAAAGAAGTTTCGTAGATCTATTGAGTTGTTTTTTTTTTCTCATTTAGAACTTGTAAGTTTCACTTGTGGCTTTGGGTTTCTATTACAGATCTGTTTCTTGAGAAGTCGCCTTAGCCACAATAAGGAAGATGAGATTGCTCTTGCATATGATTCTCAGAGGAGCAACATAGACTAAAGGATGAGTTGAATTAATGAAGTGGTATGAATTTGTAACAACTATTTTGGCTTGTGAGTTTTGTACTGTGATGTAGTTGAATTCCGTGATCCTCACTCTAGCACTTACTTATGTCTGGTCAGATATGGCTTCTTGGAAGAATTATATCCTTCTCTAATGTTGTTTTTAGGATCTAGTTTAAAATCATTGCTATATTGTTTCTCTCAAAAGTCAAAAGCTATTGATGGCTATATAATTGTTTCGATGATAATTCAACTTTACTTTGTTAGTGCAGATAAGCATTTCAAAACAGTCAAATCTAATTCCTTGTTCTTTGGGATACCGTCTGTTCCAGGACTTTGATCCTGAAATTTTGCCTAATGTGGTACTGGTTAGGTTGTTCATATTTGTGTAAAGAGTCTCTTCTGCTCAGAGGAATGTTCAATTGAGCATGGTGAAATTAGAGTGTTTTTTTTTCCGTGTGCTTGAACATAGTAACCAGATTCTCTCGGTAACCCTGCTAACTGCGTACTAGTTCTTGCATATTGTGTATCGCGTACTAATTCATGGTACTTCACAGTATAAAGAAAGTCTTATAATTATAAAGTAAAAAGTGACGAATACCAATACCACTTACGCCACGAGCCTGGTAACTATGTGCTTGACTACGGGGAGGCATAGGACGTGAGCAGCTGATACTACTTAGTTCCTGTAATACATGAATTTTCATAGCTAGCATGTTGGCCACATGCAGTAATGTTTCCGTAAGTAAGAACATATTAATCATCAGATGCTAGTAATCTAGCCAAAGGATTGCTAACTCAAACATCTTGCTTCAATAATTTCTTAGCTTGAGCATATCCTCGAAATCCACGAGTAGTTTCAGGATGTCTTGATGTAAGACGAACTTGTTTTATACGAGGCTTTAGTGGCAACCGTGACTTGCAGAGTTCATTTTAGCCCTAGCTGAACTGATTGGGTGGGGTAGGAACTTGAGTAGATATTATAGCTTTAGTTCTCATGATATAAAAAATGAAAGTATTTAATCGCTTCCGTAGTAACTTCCTTGGATTCATTGATCCTCACTCTAGAGTTTGAGAGAAAGAACTAGAAAAGAAGAATAAGGTGTAATGATATTTTTAAGTTAGGGCCAAATAATTACACAATCGGGTTATTCAATTTATATTATGAACCTATTAAATCACAAATATAAAATGAAGTCTATGCTGTTGTGTACGTTTCAACGGTGCATCAAATAGAATAATGTTATCTACACACACTTATGTATACATCACCTCATATTTATACAGTTTTCATCATCTGATTATAACTAATCCTATTTCGTTTTTTACACACCTATACTCTGATTTTGTCACCTCATTATGATGTGAGGGGATATGAACCTTGGAGTTGTGTATCCAGCATTAGTAGATCAAAAATTATTGTTGGGGATTGCCTTTGTTTCTGGTCATGCTAAATAAAAGGTGTGCATACACTAATTCATTCCACAAGTCAGGAACACCGGGAAGACACCAGTGGCTACAATCCTGGTGTTTGAGCATATATCTTTTTGCCTCTTCAGTCATATTCATGTTTCTATACAAGGAAGGGTGAGCATCATGCCGGAAATCAGTCATTTTGGTGATGTTCAAGTAGAAGACTCGAGTCTTCATTTCCCTAATTACTGACTCAATGGTCTTCATCATTGGAGGATGTTCTGACAAACCAGACTCATTTTTCATTGGTTCTGTCTCATTCTCACACTGACCACCTGAATCCCACTCACCACCCCTGTAGCAGAAAAGATGATCACATGGAGTCCTTAATCCAAAGCATTAACTAAACAAAATACTCTTTTATTTTACCTGAAGTGAGAAGGAGAATAGCCCCTGAAGAAAACTTTAGTTTTCTTAGGATCAATATTGGTATCCACCCATTGTGACCATGTCAACAAAGCTTTACGAATTGCCTCCTCAACATTCATTTGTCCATGGATATGATTTCCTTCTTGATAGTATTCTTTCCTGCGAGTTTGCTTATAAACGTTGTCATCTCAATTTTCCACATTCCAGCCACTAAATCTAAATCATTTTCACTTAAGAGTAGAAAGATCGTGCATTGATCTGTAACCCTGTCTGTCCTAAACATGTGGGGAAGAGATAAGCAACATCACTTCTACCAAAAAAATTAAAAAGAAAAGCAACATTACCCTTCTGTTCTTTTCTCATGAGTCCACCAGTGACCTGTGTTGAAGATCAGAACATCTGCATCTTTGTACTTATCACATGATCTCTCAACCAAATCAAGACGTAGTGTTTCTTTCATTGATCCTTTCTGGTCTGGAATTTCCCACTCTTGAACAAGAAATGGCGAACGGAAGAACTCAACTGAACAATTGTAATCCTGTTCAATCATTAACCAAGAAGCACAAAAAATAAGTTTTCTAATGTAGAACAACAGTAACCCCAACTTAAATTTTGATCACTAATACTTTTCTAGCTCTAAGAAATGGGAGCTCAAGCCAAGTAGCCAACCAAACAAATGGGTATATTAATTTTAATTTCTGGACCTTTTTCTGTTTTCTTATTGATCATTTAGTCAGTTGCAAAGTGAAATATCTGCAAATTTCCACACTTGAATGTGAGTATCTCCTCTTGTAATGTCGTCTCACATTTGTTTTATTTGTTAGCCAGAGCTAGAATATCTCATCGACCAGTCAAAGTAACTAGGAAAAGATATAAAGAACCATAAAAATCTCATCTTAAACTTAGTGAGGGAATAACATATCACATACTGTGAAGATAAATGAGTAAGAACCTTCAGTCCGAAATTCTTCTCTACCAGAGGCTTCAAAAACTCTGCTTTTATCTTCCACTGAATTTCTAAGAGTACAAACCAGAGATTCCCACATATTCCTATTGAGGGAATCACCAATAAAGACTAAACGTTTTCCTCTCAGTATCTCCAACATGTCGTTACCATTTAACCTGCACTAAAAGAGAACCAGAAGGTACAGCAGTCAGCAAGACAAACAGAATTCATCACTCTATCTTGATAGAAAAATTAGCTAGCTATAATTGAAGTCTAGAAATATGAATTTGGGTTTATAGCTGGCTTGACATGGCCCTTCATTTATTTGAGTCCCATAGCAATTTGACATTGCTTCCAACATATATTGTCATTGATAACATGAATTCAGAAAATACCTTGGAATGTTGCAATTCTTGGGCTGCCACCGGAACTGCTCAAACATATTATCACTCCTACCATTGAGGAAACAGTTAAAAGGCTCATCAATATGGGGACAAGACCCAGATTTGTAAAGTGGGTATGAATCGTCTCTAACCCATGACCCTTCAAACAAATCACAATCCTTCAATTCCATCCAAGGTTCTCTTTGCATCGCATGTTGAGAACCCACTTTAGCAGCTGTTTGGTGCAAGCCATTTTGAGAACCATGATTTCTCAATATCTGCTTTCGTTTACTGTGCTTTGATGTGAACCCAGACCCTTCCTTTCTGGAAATTTTAGAGGAAGAATTACGAGAACTCCTAAGCGTATGATTATCTACTACTGCACTATTGTTAGAACTTGCACTTGCTTTCACTGAGGAAAATTCTTTGCTATGAGTAGTGCTGGCATTGGTGCTATGAGTATGAGGGATGGTGTAAGGGGGTGAAGAAAAGGAAGAGTTGGTGGTGAAAATGTGAGCAAAAACTTGAGAAAAATGGTAACTACGTGAAGAGTGAATGGCATTTCTGAACCTATTAGGAGAAGCATAATAGCTAGAAGGATTTAGAATGAGGAACAGCATACACAAAGCAGAAGCACAAGTGAAGCCATAAGCAAAGGCTACTGCTCCTTTGGAACCAAAGAAGCGCATGGAGTCTGATATTGCGAGTAAACGGTGCCCCAAAGCTAATGGTGAATCCGCCATTATGCCTCCTATCCTATCTGTTACGGTATTACACACAAACCACCTTGTTCTTCTGCAAACATGAAGAGCAAAAGAAAATGGGATAAAAGATGTTGTAGTGCTACTTTTGGAGACAGCAAGAGATTAGGAACATTCATAGTGAGTGTGGTTTAACTTTAAAATGAGAGAAGAAAGGAGGGGACAGAGGAATGTATGTTCAAGCCGTTTTCGTCGTTTCACATGTACGCACAGCCCGCCACGAATCTATGTCCATGCATGGCAAGCATTTTTTTCTCTTTTTGTCATTTACAAGAAGGAAACAAAAGACATGTTATATCTCCTTTTTTTTTTAAAGATAAATAAAACGTCTAACGCACTTGCAACATATTATTACAATTTTAGATTTTAATAAATAACAAAAAAAAAGACACTATCATCTTCTTCTCACTGAACTAGTAGTATGCAAAGAAATGTTACTATTGTGTACCAAAAAAAAACAAAGAAATGTTACTATTCAACAACCGAACCATTTAGGCCACTTCATTTTTCTAGCGGAGATCATCACCGTTCGTGTTATGGTGCAAAGTGTCTCTAGTTTCCAAAAGTTTCCTATATTACGGTACTAAAAACCAAGCTTAATTTTTATAAGGAAATTATGATGAAACATTAACTCCTACAGTTATATGGAGTTCCACGAATTCTGTTTGCCTGTCATGTATTCACTCGCTGCTCACCCTAGTGCATAGCATTCATTCTGAATTTTACAAAGTAGGCATTGGCAAAAGTGGCGCGGAGTTTGCTTCAACTCAATTACGCATATCAGAAATAGATATATTTCTCCTTAAATACTTATTTTATTCATACAGCTCACCAAGCAAACAAACAACAAAAATACATAAAGAAAAAGGAATATGTCACTGTAACATTTATGAACTTCGTAAAAGGGATATCGAAATAGCATCCACGAAGCTTTTGTAAGTGGTAGAGCAGCTTGAGGTTTAAGAGAGACCAATGACTTTTCCAGTTGTTGTATCAAGATCAATGTCATAGAAGCATGGCCTTGTTGGAAGCCCTGGCATCGTACTCATTGTTCCAACTAAAGGATAAATAAATCCAGCTCCTATACTAGCTCTTACATCCCTTATTGGTAGGATAAACCCAGTTGGAGCTCCCTTCTCTGCAGCATTGTCTGAGAAAGAATACTGAGTCTTAGCCATGCAGATTGGAAGACCTGAAAATCCTTGCTTGCTATACATCTCAATCTGCTTCTCAGCCTGGTTAGACAATGAGAATGCCAATCAGGTGGTCAGAAGAGGCCATCTTCCATTAAACGATAAAAAAATAGAGAGAGAAAATAATTCTGTTTGTATTCAATTAAGAATTAAGAATTATAGGTACATCTATAAAGGTTTTGGTAAAAACAAGCAGACAAAAACTTTGTGCAGTGTGAAGTTTATGCCTTTGGTGTGTGTGGTTGGTTGGAATGCTCTCATCTTTAAAGACGTCTCTCTGCCCCTAATAAACTAGCTATGGGATAGAATTATGTCCGTGGGTTCCTTTTAGTGTTCTACTCGTGGCTATTTCAAGTTGCTATCTCTGATATGTAGATAGATTGGGCATCCTTGCTACATTCTTAGATTTTTTTGTATATAGGTTTCACTGTTTTTGAGAATTTCAAATCCTCCCCCTGGTTTTAGTTTTTCCCTTTCCTCTCTAATAAAACATTTTTCTATACCAAAAAAAAAATCTTGGCTAGTACAATAAAGGGGCCAATATTGTGCTGAAGCTAAAGTAAATTGTCACAACCATATAAGAGATGAGATCACCTGCTCTGAGTAGTCAACACCACTGGCTCCATATGACTTTGCTATTGCCTCTATTTTCTCTTTTATACTGAGATCCAGAGGATATAGAAACTTCAATGGCTGTGCCACATTCTCACAAGCTTTTTGAACTGCAATACCCAGGTCGACCTGAATCATGACAAGGCAAACCTCAGCAAGTAATAAATACAATTCCTAACTGAATGATACTATGACTTGTATTGCATCCTATTACATGCATGTACATAAACTAAATTGTGTTGCTAATTGTAGCCCTGAAATGGTTCCATTTGCTAAAAATCTCAACTCCAATCCATTGGATGGATAAATTTGTGTCAACATAAGCACCACTAGGGTATTTGATCCAACACAAATTAAAAGGTATAAGGGTTATGATGTGGGCAGGTCAATGGTTTTAAAGGGCTAGGGAGGCAACTTGATAACCAGTTCATCTAGCAGGTTAAAAAATAAAGAAAGCTTAGAGTAAAATTTTATATTCAAATATGCTAGGACACAACTTAATCAACAGTAGTCTATTGATTCTTACATTCCTCCATTTTCTCCTTGGGCCTTATTAATTTTTATAATTCAATATCCAATACTTTTGTGTCAGGGTAAAAGGTAGGTATCGCTTCTTTGTTAGCTCAAATGTAAGACTTGTGAAGCAAGAACTTACTGCTCCTCTGCCACCATGGGCATGATGGGTACAAATTACAGCATCATAAGCCCCAGCAGCTAAAGCAGCATTTCTAACTGCATTTAGCTCAGCTTCAGTGTCAGATGAAAACTTGTTGATAGCAACTACAACATTCACACCATAAGCTTTACTATTTAATATATGCCGTGCCATGTTCACACAACCAGCCTCAACCATAGCAACATTTTCAGTCAAATATGCATGGTCAAGAGGTTTTCCTGCAACAACAGATGGCCCTCCACCATGCATTTTTAGTGCCCTTATTGTTGCCACAATAATTGCACACTGAGGTGTCAAACCACTATATCGACACTTAATGTTCATAAACTTTTCAGTTCCAATATCAGCACCAAAACCAGCTTCAGTAACTACAAATCCACCAGGTCCCACCAACTTTAATGCAATCTTATCAGCCGCAATAGAAGAATTCCCATGAGCAATATTTGCAAAAGGACCTGCATGAACAAGAACAGGGGTACCTTCCAGAGTCTGCATAAGGGTAGGGTTAATGGCATCCTTCATTAAAACCGTTAAAGCACCTCCAACACCTAGATCATCAGCAGTTACAGGGTCACCACTCTTGCTATTTCCAATAACCATTTTCCCAAGCCTCTCTCGCATATCAGCTAAGGATGTTGTCAGCGCCAAAACAGCCATTATCTCACTAGCAACTGAAATATCAAATCCTGTTTCTCTTACCATTCCTTTCTCATCAGGTCCCTGGCCAATAGTAATTTTTCTCAAGAATCGGTCATTGATGTCCATTACTCTCCTCCATGTAATAGAATCTGGATCAATATCAAGCCTAGCAAATTTATTTACTTCTTCTTGTGTAAGATCGTCTGGATTGGTCTTTGAAATACCAAGTTTCTTAAGACGCCTATACATGACATCACTAAAGCTCCTTTTTCCTTCTTTATTAGGAGGGCATAACCGGTTAAAAAGAGCCTTATCTGACTGCGTTGACTCATGGAAAATTCGGGTATCAATTGCAGCAGCTAGAAGATTGTTTGCTGCAGTTATTGCATGAATATCTCCTGTTAGGTGAAGATTGAACTCATCCATGGGAATCACTTGGCTGTAACCACCACCAGCTGCACCTCCTTTGATTCCAAAAGTAGGTCCTTGTGATGGTTGACGAAGGCAGGTGACTACCTAACAATAAGAGATGAGATGGGATTATTTATCCAGCATAACCTTGACATATGATTAAAAGTAGTAGTTTTCCATTAATATCTTGGACCCACATAACCAGTGAAGACCTAAATGATGAATGAACAACTCCTACATCCAGTCATCTCATGACCACAAGAAAAAAAAAAATTCCAAAGCAGAGTGAAAATATTTGTTTTCTTTCAGATAAAGCACAATGAATGGTATTACTAAAATCAGTCTCATAAATTCAGAATGCTCAGAAATTCTAAAATAAACCCACTGACCCATGCTGAAACGGCATACAAAGTATATCCTAAGAAAATCCAGAGACTTAATTGTTATCAGGTGCGCATTCCTGATTAAGAATATGTGAGGCGTAGCATAATAAATAAATAATGCTCTCTAGGTTTCGGACCAATTGGCTAATTACCAAGTATCCATCATTAATCTTTTGGGAACAAAAGATTACTACAAGATATCTTAAGTTTAGAGTTAAGAAACTTTAAAACACCCACATTGAATTCAGTATGAGATAAAGAGGTAGCACAATGCCATAAATGTAGAAGATAAGAAAAAGATTACCTTTTTATCAAGAAAAGCACCCAAAGCTTGACAGAGCCCCACTGTAGTAGTAGATTTGCCTTCTCCAAGAGGAGTTGGAGTAATCCCTCCAACCACAACATAATACCCATCTTCTGATCCTTGCAGTTCATCAAGAACGGACAACAAAACCTGTGCATTGAAACCAATCTTCAGCTAAGCCAAAAGGCTGAGAATGTTATATATATCCATGCAGTCAGCCAAAAGTATTCATAAATTGTTAACCAGAAGAGAAATATTCAGAAACAGCTGGTAAAGTCTTCTTGTAATCTCACCTTCACTAGGGAGGGGAGGGTCCTATCCTAGAGAAGGGAGAGCATTAGCTCCCATTATGCAACATAGACAAACAGCCCAGAACACCCAAAAAGAGAGAGAGCGTCATATAATTGAAATCTAACATAACTTCCTAATCCATTGTATACTATCAGAAGCTAATAACATTCAAAATTAACCATTTTCAAGCGTAGAAAGTGAAGGGGACTAGGACATATGAATACCCATTACCTGGCTATTAATGAGGAAAAAAGAGAGAGAAAAGAACAGAAGCCCAATTACCTTGGCCTTATATTTTCCGTAAAGGTCATAGTGATTGGGACTAATATTGAGGTCCTTGGCAATCTCAGAGATATGAACAGGCTCAACAGAATTAGCAATGTCTATGTCTGCTGGAACAGGAGACACAACCTGTAGCTTCCTCACTGTCTTTGAGGAACTCATTGTTTCTGGATTAAGGTGAGTTGAGTTTTGTCTTTGAGAACCTGTGAATCTGAAAACAGTGGCAATTTTTGTTTGACGACGAGGGATGTGAAGGAAAGAGAGCACGTTGATTTGATTTGTTTGTTGTTTATTCATTCGTTGCATCTTATTATCTTAATCTTATCCCGTGTACTTTTTTTATTATTATATTCATTCACTTCCTCTTTTTTTATTTACTAGTATATTTACTAAACTTTTTTAAAAGTTGAAAATGTATTTTTTATTAAAGTTAAAAATATAATTTCTTATATAAAAGAAAACTACATATAAATATAATATATTAATTTAAATATAACATAAATTATGTACTAAAAAGGAATATAACACAAATTGATATTAATCATTAAATCTATTAAAGAAATCTAGTAAATATAAAGCAATTAATGTTTATATTCATTAAAAGTAAAGAGAATGTTAAGAATACATTTTTTATCACACTCTTTTTAATACATTCTCTTTTATTAAATACGTTACATATTAAAGTATATATTTAAACTTGATTATATGTTAATCGAATTTATTATATTGTAATTCGAGTTAATTATACATTAATCGAAATAAAAATATATGTTTTAATTTATGACGTGACTTAATAAAAGAGAGTGTGTTAAAAAGAATGTGATAAAAAGTATATTTTTAACACTCCTTAGTAAGTAAACATATATATTAAGAAACATCTTTAATAATTTACATATATAAAAATAATGTTTTTAATATAATAATATCATTTATATAATCTGAATTAAATAGTAAATTATGCTACACTCCCCATTGTACTATGTCACTTCAGGTTCTAAAAGTTGGAGAGTTGCTACTATATACCCTGCTTAGTTAGGATGTATGATGTACCACTCAAAATGACCTATAGTAACAAGTTAGCCGGTTGGATTTTTTTTTTGGTAAAACTCTCAAACACCACTAGAACCATCTCATCGCCACTACCACTACTACTACTACCACCACCACCAGGACAGCGCGGTGAAAACGATGACGCAACGGTGGGAGTGGACGCAAGCAGTGTTCGCAGTTGGTGCTGCATGGTGGTTTGTGGAGGGACGCGGTGGCTTGCGATGGTGGTTCGTGGACGTGGGTGAGAGGCAGATCTAGCACCGGATCTGCGTGGTGGTTCGCGAGTTCTGGGTGGTTGGGAATCATGATTTACAACTGGCGTAGAGGTTGAGGTCGCGGTAGCTGGATGCTGAGGTTGAGGGCGTGGAGGCTGAGGTCGTGGTGACTGGGCGCAAAGGCTAACGATTGTGGGTGCAATGGTTTTTGGGTGGTGGTGGCAATAGAGGGAGGAAGGATGGTGGTGGTGGTGGTGCAATTTTCTATAACTTGCTTAACAAATTTCTTGTCCTTGATTTAAGTTATTAATATTTTTATATTTAAATTAATGGCTTAAAATTTAAGATGTATCATACATTTTAATTTTTAAAGTGCATATTAGACAATGCCCTAAATGTTGTGCTATGGCACTTGGGATTCCAAACTCTTTAATTTGAATAATTTCTTTTGGGTCATTTGACTGTGCACACTTGCACATATTTTTGAGACATGCACATATTTCAAGAGCCTTTTACGGTGCACCAGTGCTCTCATGACTCAACTTGGTGTAACAAGTTATTATAATTTATACTTTGTTACTTTTGTCTTATTCTGTTTTTAGCCTTTAACTTTTAAAATTTTGAAATTACTCCTTTTGCTAAAAATAACCCACTCGTTGAAGCATTATTTGAGCAAGTCTTTCACAACCCACTCGTTTGAGATCTCTTCTTTTGTTTGCCCTGCATTTTCTTCATCATGGTTTCTCAACCTGTTAAGCGCAATAGTGGTTTCAAAGTCTGTGCCTGACAAAATCCCATCGCCCATAGAAACGACAAAACCTGAGTCAGAGCTTAAAACAAATTAAATCATCTTCAAAATGGAAATTATTTGCAATTGGTTCCAAAGGTTGTTCTATAGATGCCACAGCCTTGAGCTTCTCTGATACCTTCTCCTTATATACCCTTTCTGTGGAATTGTCAAGAATTTCTGCATTAACACCTCATCCAGCACAATTTTCTCTCATATAAGAACCCAGAATCAATAGAAACCTGATTTTCCAATGGAAAATCATCATTTGAATGAACGAATAATTCCTTGACAGTAAAATTTGAAGCCTCTGGTTCATCCAAGAAGAGGCTGAAACTCTTGCATGTGCTAGGTGTTTGAATGCCACTTGTATTACTCATGTTTAGAGGACTATATCTGCAGATACTTTTCAAAGCAATAACCTTAATTTTCATGTATTAGATTGCAAATTCAAAATTCACAAACTTAACTAGTAAGCATGTAGCCCATGCTAAATCGCAGCTGTCTATCACCTTTGACTAATATCCAATGATTTTCATTTGATAGAGCACGGGTGCACATTTAACGCCGCCCATATTTCATAGCGAGTATGAGATAAAGTGTGCGCGTGTGTTTTTTTTCTTGTTTTTTTTATTTGAAGATAAGGTGTTATTTGATGACTTGACTTGTAGAATATGAAAGTACATATGTTCAAGTGTCATTACCAAAGACGTATATCGATAAGACATGGAGTAATTAACATTATTTACCAAATAAATTACAAACCATTTATGTTATACTTATGAAAAAATGTGTAGCCTATGACGTTATCATTAAAAAAGAAAAAGTAAGTTTATAATTTTATATACATAAATTACAATTTTTTGTACTTACAATAATAGTCAAAGTTATGTAATCGTCGAAAAAAGGTTATATAATTTTAATGCCATTGTCATAACAAGCAAGAGTAACTCAGCAAATGAAGTGTTGATTACAGACTGTCTAATTATTTAAACAAACAAATTTCATAAACAGCTCAAAGCGACTTATTAGTTACGATTAAATCAGTTTGACTATGAATTGATTAAATCTTTCAGGATTATTTATTTATTTATTTTGTGCATAGATAGCTTGAAGCTAGATTTTCTAGTTGGGATGGTGGGGAGTGGGATTTGATCCCCGGGTATCACCTTATGGGAGCACCTATTGGACCATTTGTGCTAGTGGGTGCTGTGTAGATCTTTCAGGATTTGATACCATAAATGTACACGAGTTGTATAAACATTTACAGATTTACTTGGTAACTAAATAGGAGCTTGAAATAGCAACTCTTGCTGGAAGTATTTGCTCAGAGTTTACATATACATGGCATTTGGAGGTCAATTCGGTACATGAATATCATATTGTAACATTAAAAATGGACATTTTCCATACAGAACCTAGAAAGTCATTAGGTGATAACCAAGCCAATGGTTAGTGTTGTTCTGGAATGCCTCCAGACCAAAAATATAAGAGGCAAAAAATCTTCCGCATGTTCTGTACTAGGAGTTGATTACCAAGGCAATCACCGATTTTGTTAAATAGGAGGAGAACATTCCACTCATTGTGCCAAAATGCATCATTAGCAAACCTCTTTTGTGCTCCAACAAATGACTGAAAAGGATGTAGTACAGTGAGCAAGGATAACAAAAGATAAGCACCCAACTAGACATCTATGACTTCATGGAGTAGCATAACAGAGAAAACTTACCTTCTAAGAGTTTGGAAGTAGCCGTCCATTATACATCTTATCAAGCAGTTTCCGTGCGTCAGGCCTCCTCAGGAGACCTTTATTGTTTGCCAAACCAGTTCCTAAACAAACAGGGCAGACAAGCTTTCCTCGACCTGTAATTTATAAATATTATTGATCAATCAAGCAAGTTAATTGCATAGGGCAATACTAGAAAAATAATGCTATGTTTGGATAAGGTAAAGAAGGGGAAGAGATGAGAAAAGTGACCCAAACCCTTGTTTGAAAGACTTCTAAGGAGGGGAAGCGTCATTCCCTCTACTTTAAATCCAAAAGAACGGGAAAAGAATTCCCCTCATTTCCTTATTTTGAATATCTAAAGAAAAGGAACTCTCCCTACATCCCCTCCCTTCCCTTCCCCTCCACTCAGAACTTCCATACATAGCATAAAAGAAACAAACAAAGAAGTGTGTGCAGATGAACAATAAGAGGCATAAATGTTCATTACTTGACCACGAAAATAGAATTTATAGTCATTAATGCAGTAAAAGGAAATTTTTTGTATTGCATAAGTGCATATTGAAAAACATGTCATCAAAGGCCATCTTCGAATATAATTAACAGATCAAATGAAATTCAGAACAGCAACTTCTGAAAATGTTTCAAACCATGCCATCATTATTTCCTCCTATAGCTAATAACAATGGAGGAGTCAAGTAGAAACTAGAGTTCATACCGTAACAATTTGAGATCGAAAATGAGGAGAATTGAATTGTATTATGTAATCTCAATTTTTAATGTTTACAGTACCATTATTATATAGATACAATGTTGTAACAGGCTTCCTTGGATAGAGGAAGTTCAAACTAAAGATAGAACTTTATCTTATCTAATATATAACAGAACGAAACAACTCTGATCTTATCTAAAACAATATCAACTAATGATAACAGAATCATATCTTATCTTTAACTCCCCCTCTCAAACGAGTGGGTGTAGGAAGAACTCCGAGTTTGTCTCTAAGCTGGCTGAATCTTGAATGAGAGAGAGCTTTAGTCAGGCAATCTGCGATTTGATCAGCAGAGGGGACATAGGCTACTATGATTTGATTGCTTAGCACTTGATCACGTATAAAATGAATATCAACTTCAATATGCTTGGAACGTGTATGCATAACAGGATTAGAGGCCAATGCTTTAGCACTTAAGTTATCACACCACAGAACTGGTTGTCTTGGCAGAGAAAACTTTACTTCACGTAGCAAAGATTTGATCCATGTGATTTCAGCAGCTAGATCAGCCAAGGCTCGGTACTCGGATTCAGTGCTTGATCGAGAGACCATTCTCTGTTTTCTAGAGGACCATGAAATGAGAGTTTCCCCTAAGAAAACACAATGTCCTGCTACTGATCTTCTGTCATCAGGGCTGGTTGCCCAATCTGCATCTGAGAAGCCAGAAATGTCCAGATCAGTGGAAGGCTTTATGTGTAGACTTAGTGTCTTAGTCCCTTGGAGATACCTGAGAATTCTCTTCACACCTTGCCAATGAAGTACTGTGGGGCAGCTCATGTATTGGCTTAGTTTGTTTACAGAGTAGGCTAGATCTGGTCTTGTGTTAGTTAAGTACTGGAGTGCTCCTATTGCCTTCCTGAACAAGGTTGGATTCTGCATAGGTTCTCCTTCTGCCACAAAAGCTTTGCCTGTGACCATTGGAGTAGGACATGAAGAGGAGCTTTCCATGTTAAACTTCTTTAACAAGTCAGTAATGTATTTTGTTTGTTTGAGATACATTCCAGCCGAGTCTCTTTGAACTTCTATTCCTAGAAAATAATGCAGTGCTCCAAGGTCCTTTAATGCAAAGGTTGCATTTAGCTGTTTGATGAAGTCCTTTAGAAAGTTAGGATTACTTCCTGTTACAATGATATCATCAACATATATTAAGAGGAAGGTAATCTGATTTTTCCCTTTGAGAAAGAACAGGGAATTGTCACTCTTTGTATTCTGAAAACCCCAATCAAGCAAGGCATTTCTGAGTCTATCAAACCAGGCCCTTGGTGCCTGTTTTAATCCATATATTGCCTTTGTTAACTTGCAGATATGATTGGATCTTGACGGATCCTCAAAGCCTTCTGGTTGACGCATAAAAACAGTCTATTTGAGATAGCCATTTAGGAATGCATTGTTAATATCCATTTGCCTTACCTCCCAGTTGTAGTGAACAGCAAAGGTCAGTATGATTCTCACTGTGCTGGCTTTGATGACTGGGCTGAAAGTTTCATCAAAGTCTATGCCTGCTGATTGTTGAAACCCTTTTGCAACAAGTCTAGCTTTCCTCCTTTCAATGGTTCCATCGGCCTTGTACTTGGTCTTAAACACCCATTTTGAGTCTATGACATTTTTCTGACCTTCATAGGGTACTAAGATCCATGTGTCATTAGAGATAAGGGCATTGAATTCTGATTTCATTGCTTCCTTCCATTCTGGCCTTTGAAGAGCTTCACTGGCACATTGTGGTTCTATTTCTGCTAGCCGTTTCTCAACTGTGCCAACATATGGATGCTTTGGTTTGAATATTCCAACTTTGCTTCTTGTACACATTTGGTGAGTGTTTATTGGTGAGGCTGGATTCTGTTCTGTGTTTTCATAATTTAGAGTTGCATCTTCACCTGAAAGAGCTGAGCCTGATGAAGTTTCTGTTCTTTGTTCTTCAGAGGGCTGCTCATTAATTTGACAGATAGGAGAATTTGGCTGCCTGCTACTGGTTCTGCTTTCCTGAGAAGAAGAATTCTGAGTGCTGCTGCTGCTGTCATCATTATTTTCTGAATTTACAACATGTTCCTGATTAGACATGCCTTGACCTTCATTGTTGATAGTAGGAGCAGTAGGAAAGAAGAAGTTAATGGGATGAGTTGTGATTTCAGGAGGTCTTTTTGTGTTTAAGAATCCATCATGAAAGGGATAGTGATCTTCATTGAACACCACATGCCTGGATATATAAATCCTGCCAGTTGGACTGATGCATTTGTATCCTTTGTGTGAGCTGCTGTACCCGAGAAAGACACACTTTGTTGTGTGGAATTGTAATTTATGCTTGTCGTAAGGCTTTAGACAAGGATAGCATGCACATCCGAAAGGCTTTAGAAGACTGTAATTTGGGCTTTTGCCAAGCAATAAGGAATAGGGATTCTGTTTTTCAATTACTGGAGAGGGCAGCCTATTAATTAAGAATGCTGCTGTTGAGAAAGCCTCCCACCAAAAATACAAAGGCATCTTGGCTTGAGCTAGAAGTGTCAGTCCTAACTCCACCACATGTCTGTGTTTTCTCTCAGCTCTGCCATTTTGGGCAGAGGTATATGGGCAAGAGAGTCTTAACTGAATTCCTGACTCATGGGCCAGTCTTTGGAATATTTTGTACTCACCTCCTCCATCACACTGCAATGTTTTGATCTTTTTATTAAATTGATTTTCAACTTGATTTTTAAATTGAACGAAAACTTGCAATGTCTCGGATTTTTGTTTCAATGGGAAAATCCAGGTATATCTACTAAAGTCATCAATGAACAGAACATAGAATTTAAAACCAGAAGATGAATTTATTGGTGCTGGTCCCCAAACATCAGAATGGATTAAATCCAGGGGTTCCTGAGCTCGTGAAGTAGATAAACTAAAAGGCAATAAATGAGACTTTCCATATTGGCAAGCTTCACAAAATGAAAAGGGGTCACTAGGTGACACTTTTATTTGACAACTCTTCAAAACTTCTTCTAGGACTCTACTGCTAGGATGTCCAAGCCTCCTGTGCCAACTTTCTTTGACTGATAGAAAAACTTTAGGCTCTTTTGCCATTTGATACAGTCCTTCCTTAAGCATCCCTTCCACCAGGACTGTTCCTGTCACCTTGTCCTTAACAAAGCAATGATTTGCATGAAATTCAACAATGATATTATTGTCAGCAGCAAGTTTGGAAATACTCAACAGATTTTTAGTGATATTGGGAACATAAAGAACTTCATTCAAATTTAATGGCTTCTTATTGGTATTAATAGTTGTGGAGCCTGAAGCAATTATTTTTAGCTTTTCCCCATTACCAACAGTTAGAGCACTCTTACCATCATTTTCAGTCATCTCCTGAAACCGATTGGAGTCATGAGTCACATGGTTGCTGGCACCACTATCAAAATACCATTCTGGATCCTGAGTTGTGTGTGGAGAGGCAATGTATGCACTGTGATTTTGACCTCCAAAGCTGTTCTGGTGGTTGTTTTCTTCTGGAGGCTGTCCCATGTAGCTTTTGTCAAAACGATAATAGCAATGTACTGCTACATGGCCTGAATTTCTGCAAACTTGACACACGGGTTTGTCTTTGGAGGTCCTGCCTCTACCTCTTCCTCCTCTAGGGCCTCTTTGGTTTGCTCCTCTCCAGCCTCCTTTTGAGAAGGGCTTGTTGCCCTTGTAATTTGATCTAGTGGCAACATTTGCAGATGGGTTGCCAGAAGAATTGATTGTCAGGTTAGAAAAATTGTTCAGTTGTTCGAGCCTATTTTCAAAGGCCAACAGCTGAGCCTGCAAATCAACCCATGTCAAATCAATCTTATTAGATAACTGAACAACTATGGCATTATTCTCACTGTCTAAACCAGTAAGGGTTTGAATGATGAGATCAGCACTCGAGATTGGACTGCCTGCAAGTTTGAGGTTATCTGAAAGAGTTTTCATTTTGATCAGATATTCTTCCATCTTCATTGAACCTTTTCGAGTACTATGGAATTCTGATTTCAGCAAAGTGATCCGAGATCTTGTATGTGCACCGGCTAGGCTTTGAGCAGCATCCCAAAGTTCCTTGGAAGTTTCACAATGTAGCAGCTGAGTGGCAATGTCCTCAGTCATTGAGTTGAATAGCCATCCCAAAATCTGTTGATCACTGGCAATCCATTCTTCATAGGCAGGGTTGGTCTCTTTGTTGGATCCTGCTGTGAGGTGTTGGTCTGGACACTTCTTTGTCCCGAGGATGAAACCATCTAGCCTGCTTCCTTTGATTAATGGCAACGTGAGAGATTTCCACAGCATGTAGTTGTTTCTGTCCAGCTTGACAGAACATAGGGAGGGAAGAGTGTTCTTCTGATTTGCAGCGGAATCCATAGTGTTCTTTTGATTTGCAGCGGAATCCATGATAATTGGATCGAGTTGATTGCTCTAAAAGCTCCTGATACCAAGATCGAAAATGAGGAGAATTAAATTGTATTATGTAATCTCAATTTGTAATGTTTACAGTACCATTATTATATAGATACAATGTTGTAACAGGCTTCCTTGGATAGAGGAAGTTCAAACTAAAGATAGAACTTTATCTTATCTAATATATAACAGAAGGAAACAACTCTGATCTTATCTAAAACAATATCAACTAATGATAACAGAATCATATCTTATCTTTAACTATTTGGACATTCTGTAAACTCATAAACATCTTTTGCTCGCTTCCTGTTTTGGGCTTTCCATTTTCCTGTACCGCCACACATATCACCTAAATGAAAAGTAAACATCTTATGGATCAAAGAATGTTAAAAGAAGAAGAAGTTATTTAATGATTATCTGTTCCTAAATACTCTAAAGAAAACTCACATCCACTGGTTCCACATTGATAAAAATGTATCACATATGGTGCCAGGAATAATATGGAAACAGCCTTTACTGATCCAACAATCAATCACATTATAATTAGCAACTTGGTTTAATTAGTTATTCTTTAAGTCGGGGAGTTAGGCTATTTACATGAGTTTCGAAGCAGGATACACTAGCATCAATAAAGCCCTTTAAAGATCAAATTGTTTCTGTATTTTGATTTGCTTATGATTATGGGGCTCATTGTAATATTCCTTACAGTTGCAAGAAGGGTCACCCACTTAAAGAAACAAGGTTCTACTGAGATTCACAATTATGGAAATTTTTATTTCTCTTCTTAGAAGAGTAATGCGTAAATTATTGAGCTTATAAAATGGAGACATGCTGTTATAGAGATCATCATGTCGTACTTGTAAATCCTGTATTGTTCAGCTGATGCAATTAAGATTTAAGAAGAGACTCAGACAAGCAGAAAGCAGTAGTTGTTTTATGACAACTTACATAGCACAGCACCACTTCCCCCGCAGTTTCTGCACACAGGTCTTTCCATTCCATCACCAGCAGTTGCCTTTGGTACAAAAATAGGTGTGGCATAATCAGTTATGAAAAGTAGAGTTGAAGACAAGCATGTGAGACAATGACGCCTGGAAACTGTTAACGGGAGTTGCTGCATTGCATGAGAGGATGACTAACATCCATTGTTTTGAATATTTATCATCGAAATAATGCATGATGTTTACTAACTCATCAGTGAAATAATCATAGCCACGCTTCTTCATTGATTCTTCATAGCTCAGTCTCAGTCGGTAAGCCAATGTGCTCTAAGACTAACTATGAAAGTGCCTTGTGTTGTAGAATAAACAACTTATTTGATTTATTTACCCATGAAACGCTATGAAATTAAACTACGTGGTGATGAGTGAAATAAAGGAGGACAGGCACATGCTAATAAGTTTCACTTCAATATGCATGTAGCCAAGCCAGCCACAGTCATTCAACTTTTCGCATCACATAACAATAACATATATAGACAATGCAATGCAAATGCACTAAATAGAATGAAATTGATCACCAGTAATTAACATCGGTGGTTTTTAATATCAATAAGTATCAGTAATTAAATTAAAATAATGGGTGAAGTTTGTTTGACCTTGGATGGATTTGAGGAGTGGTGTGGGTGTCCTGAAGCAGAAGCAGAAGCAGAAGCAGAGCTCTCATTTTGTTGACTTGATTTAACAACATGCAGATGCAGTACCTTTACCTTTCTTGACAACAAGACAAGTGAAGTGAACTACCAGTCAAAATCAATTCATTCATTTCATACAATTAGAATTAGAGCAGAGCAGAGTAACATGGAAAACTCACGTCGGTTTGCAGTTGCAGTTGGAGGAAGGCATCGAGGAATAGCTATAGCAGAGAGATTAGCAAACGCCATAAGCCTCTTGTTCTTGCGATGCCCAAAACTGATTGAACCAATTCGATTTGGATGTCACTCACTCACTCCCTCGCCAGTTGCGATAGAGAGAGAGCGAGGGACTAATATCTTGTGCAATGCAATGTAACTAGCTAAATTATCCGTGCAATGCACGGAAAAATTGTCATGCTATTAAATTAGTATGATTAAGATCAAACTAAACAGTAATTCATCTAAATTATCCAATCATATCACTTAAATTTTTACTATTGATTACCGTGTTATATATTTAGTAATAACTAAAAGAATCATGTGAAAAGGATGAAAAACATGAGGAATATGAATCTATAATTACGATTGATAATAGTTATAATAAAAGAGTAAATAAATTACTTTAATTAAGTAGATTTCATTATAAACTGATGATATATTGAAAGACGATAACATATATTGTATAAAGATTTTTATAATACAAAATAACTTAATTTTCATAAAAATTATAATACAAATTGTTTACGGTAACATACATAATAGGAATGAAAAATATCGGATATGGGTTTATCTTTTTTTAGTTGTAGCTTATTAGCATTAGTGTGTGTATGTACAAATAATCCAATAATAAATTATTGTGATAGAGATGATAATAAGTATGTACTGTTATTGAGTGAGAAATCAATTATGTTTATGAAATATAATTTTTTAAAGTTAATTTTGACTTTAGTTTATAAAGTTATATATGTACCAATAACTTTAGTTTTTAACTTTTGTAAATTAACAAATTCGTCAATGAAATTGCAATTTTTGTCTATCAAATTACTAATATAATTTCATGGACTAATATATCAATATTTTAAAATTAAAAACTAAAGTAACTGAAATAAATAATTTTAAGAATTAAAGTGAGAGTTTACTCTTTAATTTTGAGATCAAATATAAGAAATACAAATGCTCAATCAAACACATCAACGCATAAATATAAAAGCACAGTAAAAAAAATTGAATGGAAAAGAAGAAAGAAAAGGCATAGTAGATTATGTTACAGTGAGTTGTCAAACGTAAATGGATTTTAAAAGAATATAAATTGCAATAACTTTTTATTTATTCCAATTGTATTGTATGAATTTTTAATTAAGAAAATTATTATTTTTTGCCTATAAAATTGTTATCCTTGAAAATAAGAGATTAATTTTATAGGATATTATGAAGCACCTAATTGAAGACTTTTTTAATGATTTTTTTTTACACAAGAATTTATATATCAATGTCATCAACAAATTTAAAGTAATAAATAAAAATGAATGAATGATTTTAAATAAAAATTAAATTAAATAAGAATGAAAGTAAAAAAAAGTAGCAATAAATATTTTGAAAAAAGTTTTATTAGAATAATACCAATTTCATGGAAAAATAATAATTCATATAATGTAATAATTTATCTTAGAAATAAAGAAAATAAGAAAGAATGAAAGTATAAATTAAAAAGAAGATGAGTAGACTAAAAAAATAATTACTGAATGATTAAAAGTTAATAAAGAATTAAATTAGATTTGTATTATATTTAAGCATAGATTTTTAAACCTTACAAAATCATATAAATAATTATGTACTCAATAACATAATTCATATATTTATATGTATCACAAAATTATTAGAAATGATTTCTTAGTTGACCTTATCCTAATATTTGAGTCTGTCAATTATAAGATGAGTATAATTCATGAGAAATGTGTTAAATATCAATAGAAAAAATATCTATCAGGTTTGATATAACTACTCAAATAAGTCAACCACAATATCTCTACCAAACTCAGAACTATCATAATCACCAATAATTAGTACTGCAATCTCATCTACTATTGGAAGATTATACACTCTAGCATCACGAGATCGGTGTCTAAATAATCTCAAAGACAAATTTAAGCAATCACCAGCATCAAAATGATCTCGAACTCTCCTAAACGATTGAGCTAATACATTGTATTCATCTACCATATGCTTTAGATCTTTAACCAATGAAGGGTCAATACAATTGTCTCCATCTTTACATCTAAATAAATGCACAAAACCAAATTTAAAATATTAATATATTAAACTTCAAGAATACAAATTTGAAAATGCAAAGCACTTTTTAAATAATATTAACATGTATAGAAATCCATCAGTATTAATATTAACCAAATATATGTGCAAATAAAATGAAAATATGAATGATTCTGACCTGAAGTGGTTCATCCTATTAGAGATCTCATTCCTGGTATCATAGATATACAATTGACCAAATTTGGGTCTCTTCCCGTCATTTGGAAGTAAAGATCCCATCCGATGATAATTTTGCCCACTTAAAACAAACTGTAGAGGTCCGAAACCATCATTTAAAGACAAGTCAACGTTTCCTCCAATTGATGTGAAAGAGAACATATTATTGTATCGTCTTATATTTTGAATAAAATGTGAACTCCATGAATCAGTACCAGATATGAGATTTAACAATAGATCTGGAGGCTGGTGTAGAAATGGTAGTTGAACTTTTCCCTTCATACAACAAATTGAAAAATCTGGATTGGGTGATCTATGAGATTTCTCAGAACATTCTTCGTACCATACCATAGCACCACATTTTGGACATAAAACATTACAATCTCCAAAATTCAAGCATTCTTGAAAAAAAAAAGTATATAGATAGTGTCAAATAAAGTTTAGTTCAAAATTCAACCAAACTAAATATTCAAATTAGGTCAGTCCAAAAAAAACTTACCTTGTGCCTCACATTCATCATATAAAATAAATGCATTTGGTACTTCAATTTCTGGAACCAAGTTAGACCAATCATCATCATCAGCAGCAAAAGAAATTTCAGACCAACCATCAACTACAAGAAAACAGCACCATTTTATCTTAATTAAAGCACAATGAATGAATTTATTGGTACTAAGTTAATATAGTAATAAAAATATCAAATACAAATGAAATCTGAAGCTTCATTTTTTTTGTCCTAACACCGTAGGCAAGATTCAATACCTGGATTAAGTACATCATGTAAAAGAGAATGGCAATGTAATCATATTGCTTGTATGTCTAATAAAAGATCAAATTGAAGACGTGATTCATAGTTTGGAACATCAAGAGCATACAGTTAATAAGATATGAAGCATTTTATGAAAATTGGAATCATTTTTAAATCTTATATAATACCTATGGCAGATGTAGTTCCAATAAATGGGTCCATAGGAAAACGACGCTCGTATAAGTTAGACAAAGAACACTCTGTGCAGAATAAAACCAAAAATAAAGTAACATCAATGAGTTATAAAGACACATATATAAATTGTATTTCAGAGATTTGAATAAATATCAAATAACTAACCATTAGATATAGAAAACAGAGGAGCCCTCAGATTAGATGATGGAGTAACAACAACACCATTCTTATTTGACTTGGAGTTCAACTTGATGATATCAGCTGGACAAACGAACATAATAGGATCAGTATAACTCAGAATAAGACAAAAGTAACAAAGTATAAATTATAATAACTTGTTACACCAAGTTGAGTCATGAGAGCAACGGTGCACCGTAAAAGGCTCTTGAAATATGTGCATGTCTCATAAATATGTGCAAGTGTGCACTGTAAAATGACCCAAAAGAAATTATTTAAATTAAAGACTTAAGAATCCCAAGTGCCATAGCGCAACATTTAGGGTACATGATAATATACACCTTAAAATTAAGGTGTATGATATATCTTGAATTTTAAGCCATTAATTTAAATATAAAAAATATTAATGACTTTGATCAAGTACAAAAAATTTACTAAGCAGGTTATGAAAAATTGCGCTACCACCACTATCATCCTTTTTCCCTCCACTGTCGCCATCACCCAAAAACCACCGCACCCACTATCGTTAGCCCCCGTGCCCAGCCATCGCGACCCCAGCCTCCACGCCCTCAGCCTCTACACCTAGCTACCGCGACCTCAACCTCCGCCCCAGCTAGAAATTGTGGCTCCCAACCACTCAGAACTCGCGAACCACCAAATCCATCGCCCATGAGCTATGTCTCTAGATTCGCGAGTCACCGTAACCACTGAGACCCAAACCCACCATCAGCCACCGCGACCTTAGCCTCCGCTCCATCCAGCACATGACCTGTGAGTCAAGCTCGAAACCACTGCCCTATTCCACGTCCAACCACCGTATATCTCTGTCTCAACCCACGACCACCACATAGATCCGTCTCTCACCCACATCCACAAACCACCATCACAAGCCATCGCGTCCCTCCACAAACCACCACACAACACCAACTGCTAATCGTGAACGCCGCCTAGGTCCACTCCCACCGTCGCGTCATCGTCCACACCGCGCCGTCCTGGTGGTGGGGATGGGGTGGTTCTAGTGGTGTTTGGGAGTTTTACCAAAAGAAAAAAAAAATCTAACCGGTTGACCTACCACTATAGGTCATTTTGAGTGGTGCATCATATATCTTAACTAAGTAAGGTGTATAGTAGCAACCGCCCAACTTTTAGGACCCGAAATGACATAGTACAATGGGGAGTGTAGCATAATTTACTATTTAATTCAGATTATATGAATGATATTATTATATTAAAAACATTATTTATATATATATAAATTATTAAAAATGTTTCTTAATATATATGTTTATTTATTGAGGAGTGCTAGGAACATACTCTCTATTACAATTTTTTTAATACGTTATCTTCTATTGAATTATGTTACACACTAAAACACACATTTAACATCAATTAGCATGTAATCAATTTGATTACAGTGTAATTAACTCAATCAACATATAATCAAATTTAAATGTATACTTTAGTGTGTAACGTAACCCAATAGAAAAAAGTGCATTGAAAGAAGTATAATAAAATGTGTATTCCTAACATTCTCTTTACTTTTAATGAATATAAACATTAATTGCTTGATATTTACTAAATTTCTTTAATAGATTTAATGATCAATATCAATTTATGTTATATTCCGTTTTAGTACATAATTTATGTTATATTTAAATTAATATATTATATTTATATTCAGTTTTCTTTTATATAAGAAATTATATTTTTAACTTTAATAAAAAAATACAGTTTCAACTTTTAAAAAAGTTTAATAAATAATACATCGTAGGAGTAAATATACTAGTAAAAAAAAAAAGAGGAAATGAATGAATATAATAATAAAAAAAGTACACGGGATAAGATTAAGATAATAAGATGCAACGAATGAATAAACAACAGACAAATCAAATCAACGTGCTCTCTTTCCTTTACATCCCTCGTCGTCAAACAAAAATAGCCACTGTTTTCAGATTCACAGGTTCTTTCTGCCTAACGGAGTCTAAGACAAAACTCAAAACTCACCTTAATCCAGAAACAATGAGTTCCTCAAAGACAGTGAGGAAGACATTGCTAATTCTGTTGAGCCTGTTCATATCTCTGAGATTGCCAAGGACCTCAATCTTAGTCCCAACCACTATGACCTTTACGGAAAATATAAGGCCAAGGTAATTGGGCTTCTGTTCTTTTCTCTCTCTTTTTTCCTCATTGATAGCCAGGTAATGGGTATTCATTTGTCCTAGTCCCCTTCACTTTCTACGCTTGAAAATGGTTAATTTTGAATATTATTAGCTTCTGATAGTATACAATGGATTAGGAAGTTATGTTAGATTTCAATTATATGACGCTCTCTCTCTTTTTGGGTGTTCTGGTCTGTTTGTCTCTGTTGCATAATGGGAGCTAATGCTCTCCCTTCTCTAGGATAGGACCCTCCCCTCCCTAGTGAAGGTGAGATTACAAAAGGACTTTACCAGCTGTTTCTGAATATTTCTCTTCTGGTTAACAATTTATGAATACTTTTGGCTGACTGCATGGATATATATAACATTCTCAGCCTTTTGGCTTAGCCGAAGACTGATTTCAATGCACAGGTTTTGTTGTCCGTTCTTGATGAACTGCAAGGATCAGAAGATGGGTATTATGTTGTGGTTGGAGGGATTACTCCAACTCCTCTTGGAGAAGGCAAATCTACTACTACAGTGGGGCTCTGTCAAGCTTTGGGTGCTTTTCTTGATAAAAAAAGGTAATCTTTTTCTTATCTTCTACATTTATGGCATTGTGCTACCTCTTTATCTCATACTGAATTCAATGTGGGTGTTTTAAAGTTTCTTAACTCTAAACTTAAGATATCTTTTAGTAATCTTTTGTTCCAAAAAGATTAATGATGGATACTTGGTAATTAGCCAATTGGTCCGAAACCTAGAGAGCATTATTTATTTATTATGCTACGCCTCACATATTCTTAATCAGGAATGCGCACCTGATAACAATTAAGTCTCTGGATTTTCTTAGGATATACTTTGTATGCCGTTTCAGCATGGGTCAGTGGGTTTATTTTAGAATTTCTGAGCATTCTGAATTTATGAGACTAATTTTAGTAATACCATTCATTGTGCTTTATCTGAAAGAAAACAAATATTTTCACTCTGCTTGGGAATTTTTTTTTTTTTTCTTGTGGTCAAGAGATGACTGGATGTAGGAGTTGTTCATCCATCATTTAGGTCTTCACAGGTTATGTGGGTCCTAGATATTAATGGAAAACTACTATTTTTAATCATATGTCAAGGTTATGCTGGATACATAATCCCATCTCATCTCTTTGTTAGGTAGTCACCTGCCTTCGTCAACCATCACAAGGACCTACTTTTGGAATCAAAGGAGGTGCAGCTGGTGGTGGTTACAGCCAAGTGATTCCCATGGATGAGTTCAATCTTCACCTAACAGGAGATATTCATGCAATAACTGCAGCAAACAATCTTCTAGCTGCTGCAATTGATACCCAAATTTTCCATGAGTCAACGCAGTCAGATAAGGCTCTTTTTAACCGGTTATGCCCTCCTAATAAAGAAGGACAAAGGAGCTTTAGTGATGTCATGTTTAGGCGTCTTAAGAAACTTGGTATTTCAAAGACCAATCCAGACGATCTTACACAAGAAGAAGTAAATAAATTTGCTAGGCTTGATATTGATCCAGATTCTATTACATGGAGGAGAGTAATGGACATCAATGACCGATTCTTGAGAAAAATTACTATTGGCCAGGGACCTGATGAGAAAGGAATGGTAAGAGAAACAGGATTTGATATTTCAGTTGCTAGTGAGATAATGGCTGTTTTGGCACTGACAACATCCTAGCTGATATGCGAGAGAGGCTTGGGAAAATGGTTATTGGAAATAGCAAGAGTGGTGACCCTGTAACTGCTGATGATCTAGGTGTTGGAGGTGCTTTAACGGTTTTAATGAAGGATGCCATTAACCCTACCCTTATGCAGACTCTGGAAGGAACCCCTGTTCTTGTTCATGCAGGTCCTTTTGCAAATATTGCTCATGGGAATTCTTCTATTGCGGCTGATAAGATTGCATTAAAGTTGGTGGGACCTGGTGGATTTGTAGTTACTGAAGCTGGTTTTGGTGCTGATATTGGAACTGAAAAGTTTATGAACATTAAGTGTCGATATAGTGGTTTGACACCTCAGTGTGCAATTATTGTGGTAACAATAAGGGCACTAAAAATGCATGGTGGAGGGCCATCTGTTGTTGCAGGAAAACCTCTTGACCATACATATTTGACTGAAAATGTTGCTATGGTTGAGGCTGGTTGTGTGAACATGGCACGGCATATATTAAATACAAAAGCTTATGGTGTGAATGTTGTAGTTGCTATCAACAAGTTTTCATCGGACACTGAAGCTGAGCTAAATGCAGTTAGAAATGCTGCTTGAGCTCCTGGGCTTATGATGCTGTAATTTGTACCAATCATGCCCATGGTGGCAGAGGAGCAGTAAGTTCTTGCTTCACAAGTCTTACATTTGAGCTAACAAAGAAGCAATAACTACCTTTTACCCGGACACAAAAGTATTGGACATTGAATTATAAAAATCAATAAGGCCCAAGGAGAAAATGGAGGAATGTAAGAATCAATAGACTACTGTTGATTAAGTTGTGTCCTAGCATATTTGAATATAAAATTTTACTCTTAGCTTTCTTTATTTTTTAACCTGCTAGATGAACTGGTTATCATGTTGCCTCCCTAGCCCTTTAAAACCATTGACCTGCCCACATCATAACCCTTATACCTTTTAATTTGTGTTGGATCAAATACCCTAGTGGTGCTTATGTTGACACAAATTTATCCATCCAATGGATTGGACTTGAGATTTTTAGGAATGGAACCATTTCTGGGCTACAATTAGCAACATAATTTAGTTTATGTACATGCATGTAATAGGATGCAATACAAGTCATAGTATCATTCAGTTAGGAATTGTATTTATTACTTGCTGAGGTTTGCCTTGTCATGATTCAGGTCGACCTGGGCATTGCAGTTCAAAAAGCTTGTGAGAATGTGGCACAGCCATTGAAGTTTCTATGATCTCAGTATAAAAGAGAAAATAGAGGCAATAGCAAAGTCATATGGAGCCAGTGGTGTTGGCTACTCAGAGCAGGTGATCTCATCTCTTATATGGTTGTGACAATTTACTTTAGCTTCAGCACAATATTGGCCCCTTTATTGTACTAGCCAAGATTTTTTTTTGGTATAGAAAAATGTTCTATTAGAGAGGAAAGGGAAAAACTAAAACCAGGGGGAGGATTTGAAATTCTCAAAAACAGTGAAACCTATATACAAAAAATTACAAAAAAATCTAAGAATGTAGCAAGGATGCCCAATCTCTCTACATATCAGAGATAGCAACTTGAAATAGCCACGAGTAGAACACTAAAAGGAACCCACGGACATAATTCTATCCCATAGCTAGTTTATTAGGGGCAGAGAGACATCTTTAAAGATGAAAGCATTCCAACCGACCACACACACCAAAGGCATAAACTACACACTGCACAAAGTTTTTGTCTCCTTGTTTTTACCAAAACCTTTATAGATGTACCTATAATTCTTAATTCTTAATTGAATACAAACAGAAATATTTTCTCTCTCTATTTTTTTACCGTTTAATGGATGGCCTCTTCTGACCACCTGATTGGCATTCTCATTGTCTAACCAGGCTGAGAAGCAGATTGAGATGTATAGCAAGCAAGGATTTTCAGGTCTTCCAATCTGCATGGCTAAGACTCAGTATTCTTTCTCAGACAATGCTGCAGAGAAGGGAGCTCCAACTGGGTTTATCTTACCAATAAGGGATGTAAGAGCTAGTATAGGAGCTGGATTTATTTATCCTTTAGTTGGAACAATGAGTACGATGCCAGGGCTTCCAACAAGGCCATGCTTCTATGACATTGATCTTGATACAACAACTGGAAAAGTCATTGGTCTCTCTTAAACCTCAAGCTGCTCTACCACTTACAAAAGCTTCGTGGATGCTATTTCGATATCCCTTTTACGAAGTTCATAAATGTTACAGTGACATATTCCTTTTTTATGTTTTTTGGTTGTTTGTTTGCTTGGTGAGCTGTATGAATAAAATAAGTCTTTAAGGAGAAATATATCTATTTCTGATATGCGTAATTGAGTTGAAGCAAACTCCTCGCCACTTTTGCCAATGCCTACTTTGTAAAATTCAGAATGAATGCAATGCACTAGGGTGTACATGACAGGCACACAGAATTCGTGGAACTCCATATAACTGTAGGAGTTAATGTTTCATCATAATTTCCTTATAAAAATTAAGCTTGGTTTTTAGTACCATAATATAGGAAACTTATGGAAACTTGAGACACTTTGCACCGTAACACGAAGGTGATGATCTCCGCTAGAAAAATGAAGTGGCCTAAATGGTTCGGTTGTTGAATAGTAACATTTCTTTGTATTTTTTGGGTACATAATAGTAACATTTCTTTGCATACTATTAGTTCAGTGAGAAGAAGATGATAGTGTCTTTTTTTTTGTTATTTATTAAAATCTAAAATTGTAATAATATGTTGCAAGTGCATTAGACGTTTTATTTATCTTTTAAAAAAAGAGAGATATAATATGTCTTTTGTTTCCATCTTGTAAATGACAAAAGGAGAAAAAATGCTTGCCATGCATGGACATAGATTCGTGGCGGGCTGTGCGTACATGTGAAACGACGAAAACGGCTTGAACATACATTCCTCTGTCTCCTCCTTTCTTCTCTCATTTGAAAGTTAAAACACACTCACTATGAATGTTCCTAATCTCTTGCTGTCTCCAATAGTAGCACTGCAACATCTTTTATCCCATTTTCTTGTGCTCTTCATGTTTGCAGAAGAACAAGGTGGTGTGTGTGTAATACCGTAACAGATAGGATAGGAGGCATAATGGCGGATTCACCATTAGCTTTGGGGCACCGTTTACTCACAAGATCAGACTCCATGCGCTTCTTTGGTTCCAAAGGAGCAGTAGGCTTTGCTTATGGCTTCACGTGTGCTTCTGCTTTGTGTATGCTGTTCCTCGTTCTAAATCCTTCTAGCTATTATGCTTCTCCTAATAGGTTCAGAAATGCCATTCACTCTTCACGTAGTTACCATTTTTCTCAAGTTTTTGCTCACATTTTCACCACCAACTCTTCCTTTTCTTCACCCCCTTACACCATCCCTCATACTCATAGCACCAATGCCAGCACTACTCATAGCAAAGAATTTTCCTCAGTGAAAGCAAGTGCAAGTTCTAACAATAGTGCAGTAGTAGATAATCATACGCTTAGGAGTTCTCGTAATTCTTCCTCTCAAATTTCCAGAAAGGAAGGGTCTGGGTTCACACCAAAGCACAGTAAACGAAACCAGATATTGAGAAATCATGGTTCTCAAAATGGCTTGCACCAAACAGCTGCTAAAGTGGGTTCTCAACATGTGATGCAAAGAGAACCTTGGATGGAATTGAAGGATTGTGATTTGTTTGAAGGGTCATGGGTTAGAGATGATTCATACCCACTTTACAAATCTGGGTCTTGTCCCCATATTGATGAGCCTTTTAACTGTTTCCTCAATGGTAGGAGTGATAATATGTTTGAGCAGTTCCGGTGGCAGCCCAAGAATTGCAACATTCCAAGGTATTTTCTGAATTCATGTTATCAATGACAATATATGTTGGAAGCAATGTCAAATTGCTATGGGACTCAAATAAATGAAGGGCCATGTCAAGCCAGCTATAAACCCAAATTCATATTTCTAGACTTCAATTATAGCTAGCTAATTTTTCTATCAAGATAGAGTGATGAATTCTGTTTGTCTTGCTGACTGCTGTACCTTCTGGTTCTCTTTTAGTGCAGGTTAAATGGTAACGACATGTTGGAGATACTGAGAGGAAAACGTTTAGTCTTTATTGGTGATTCCCTCAATAGGAATATGTGGGAATCTCTGGTTTGTACTCTTAGAAATTCAGTGGAAGATAAGAGCAGAGTTTTTGAAGCCTCTGGTAGAGAAGAATTTCGGACTGAAGGTTCTTACTCATTTATCTTCACAGTATGTGATATGTTATTCCCTCACTAAGTTTAAGATGAGATTTTTATGGTTCTTTATATCTTTTCCTAGTTACTTTGACTGGTCGATGAGATATTCTAGCTCTGGCTAACAAATAAAACAAATGTGAGACAACATTAGAAGAGGAGATACTCACATTCAAGTGTGGAAATTTGCGGATATTTCACTTTGCAACTGACTAAATGATCAATAAGAAAACAGAAAAAGGTCCAGAAATTAAAATTAATATACCCATTTGTTTGGTTGGCTACTTGGCTTGAGCTCCCATTTCTTAGAGCTAGAAAAGTATTAGTGATCAAAATTTAAGTTGGGGTTACTGTTGTTCTACATTAGAAAACTTATTTTTTGTGCTTCTTGGTTAATGATTGAACAGGATTACAATTGTTCAGTTGAGTTCTTCCGTTCGCCATTTCTTGTTCAAGAGTGGGAAATTCCAGACCAGAAAGGATCAATGAAAGAAACACTTCGTCTTGATTTGGTTGAGAGATCATGTGATAAGTACAAAGATGCAGATGTTCTGATCTTCAACACAGGTCACTGGTGGACTCATGAGAAAAGAACAGAAGGGTAATGTTGCTTTTCTTTTTTATTTTTTTGGTAGAAGTGATGTTGCTTATCTCTTCCCCACATGTTTAGGACAGACAGGGTTACAGATCAATGCACGATCTTTCTACTCTTAAGTGAAAATGATTTAGATTTAGTGGCTGGAATGTGGAAAATTGAGATGACAATGTTTATAAGCAAACTCGCAGGAAAGAGTACTATCAAGAAGGAAATCATATCCATGGACAAATGAATGTTGAGGAGGCAATTCGTAAAGCTTTGTTGACATGGTCACAATGGGTGGATACCAATATTGATCCTAAGAAAACTGTAGTTTTCTTCAGGGGCTATTCTCCTTCTCACTTCAGGTAAAATAAAAGAGTATTTTGTTTAGTTAATGCTTTGGATTAAGGACTCCATGTGATCATCTTTTCTGCTACAGGGGTGGTGAGTGGGATTCAGGTGGTCAGTGTGAGAATGAGACAGAACCAATGAAAAATGAGTCTGGTTTGTCAGAACATCCTCCAATGATGAAGACCATTGAGTCAGTAATTAAGGAAATGAAGACTCCAGTCTTCTACTTGAACATCACCAAAATGACTGATTTCCGGCATGATGCTCACCCTTCCTTGTATAGAAACATGAATATGACTGAAGAGGCAAAAAGATATATGCTCAAACACCAGGATTGTAGCCACTGGTGTCTT
Source organism: Ormosia semicastrata (assembly GCA_029884595.1). Lineage (NCBI taxonomy): Eukaryota > Viridiplantae > Streptophyta > Magnoliopsida > Fabales > Fabaceae > Ormosia > Ormosia semicastrata. The sequence goes on from JAQQTO010000059.1 coordinate 71,489,379, forward strand.
CCCGGTGTTCCTGACTTGTGGAATGAATTAGTGTATGCACACCTTTTATTTAGCATGACCAGAAACAAAGGCAATCCCCAACAATAATTTTTGATCTAATAATGCTGGATACACAACTCCAAGGTTCACATCCCCTCACATCATAATGAGGTGACAAAATTAGAGTGTAGGTGTGTAAAAAACGAAATAGGATTAGTTATAATCAGATGATGAAAATTGTATAAATATGAGGTGATGTATACATAAGTGAGTGTGAATAGCATTATTCTTTTTAATGCACTGTTGAAACATACACAACAGCATAGACTTCATTTTATATTTGTGATTTCATAAGTTCATAATATAAATTGAATAACTAGGTTGTGTAATTATTTGGCCCTAACTTACAAATATCATTACACCTTATTCTTCTTTTCTAGTTCTTTCTCTCAAAATCTAGAGTGAGGATCAATGAATCCAAGGAAGTTACTAAGGAAGCGATTAAATACTTCCATTTTTTATATCATGAGAACTAAAGCTATAATATCTACTCAAGTTCCTACCCCACCCAATCAGTTAAGCTAGGGCTAAAATGAACTCTGCAAGCCACGGTTGCCACTAAAGCCTCGTATAAAACAAGTTTCTTTTACATCAAGACATCCTGAAACTACTCGTGGATTTCGAGGATATTCACTGCTCAAGCTAAGAAATTATTGAAGTAAGATGTTTGAGTTAGCAATCCTTTGGCTAGATTACTATCATCTGATGATTAATATGTACTTACTTACGGACACATTACTGCATGTGGCCAACATGCTAGCTATGAAAATTCATGTATTACAGGAACTAAGTAGTATCAGCTGCTCACGTCCTATGCCTCCCCGTAGTCAAGCACATAGTTACCAGGCTCGTGGCGTAAGTGGTATTGGTATTCGTCACTTTTTACTTTATAATTATAAGACTTTCTTTATACTGTGAAGTACCATGAATTGGTACGCGGTACACAATATGCAAGAACTAGTACGCAGTTAGCAGGGTTACCGAGAGAATCTGGTTACTATGTTCAAGCACCCGGAAAAAAAACACTCTAATTTCACCATGCTCAATTGAACATTCCTCTGAGCAGAAGAGACTCTTACACAAATATGAACAACCTAACCAGTACCACATTAGGCAAAATTTCAGGATCAAAGTCCTGGAACAGACGGTATCCCAAAGAACAAGGAATTAGATTTGACTGTTTTGAAATGCTTATCTGCACTAACAAAGTAAAGTTGAATTATCAGCGAAACAATTATATAGCCATCAATAGCTTTTGACTTTTGAGAGAAACAATATAGCAATGATTTTAAACTAGATCCTAAAAACAACATTAGAGAAGGATATAATTCTTCCAAGAAGCCATATCTGACCAGACGTAAGTAAGTGCTAGAGTGAGGATCACGGAATTCAACTACATCACAGTACAAAACTCACAAGCCAAAATAGTTGTTACAAATTCATACCACTTCATTAATTCAACTCATCCTTTAGTCTATGTTGCTCCTCTGAGAATCATATGCAACAGCAATCTCATCTTCCTTATTGTGGCTAAGGCGACTTCTCAAGAAACAGATCTGTAATAGAAACCCAAAGCCACAAGTGAAACTTACAAGTTCTAAATGAGAAAAAAAAAAAAAAAACAACTCAATAGATCTACGAAACTTCTTTGGCAGCAGCAATAACAGCTTCCTTGGTGAGACCAAACTCCTTGTATATTCTTCCTGCTGGAGCACTTGCTCCAAATCGATCAATGCCTATGGCTTTTCCCTTGCTTCCAAGAATCTTTTCCCAACCAAATGTGGATCCCGCCTCAATGCTAACTCTAGCTGATACAGCAGCAGGGAGAACACTCTCCTTGTATTCATCTGATTGCTCATCAAAAAGTTCCCAGCTAACAAAAGAAACAACTCTAACAGCTTTCCCTTCCTTCCTTAGATCCTCAGCAGTGGCGGCAGCAATTTCCAACTCAGAACCGGTTCCAACCAAAATAACATCAGGCTTGTTACCTGATGAGTTGTCTGAAATGATGTAGCCACCCTTTTCAACTCCTTCAATAGAAGTCCCCGCGAGTTGGCGCAACTTTTGCCTTGAAAGGGCAAGAATTGAGGGTCTCTTCCTGTTAAGCACAGCAACTTTGTATGCTCCTGCAGTTTCATTACCATCAGCTGGACGAAGCATCAGAATATTTGGCATTGCCCGGAAGCTTGCCAAGTGCTCTATTGGCTGATGAGTTGGCCCATCCTCTCCAAGTCCAATTGAATCATGTGTCATAACATAAATAACTCCAGCTTCAGAGAGGGCAGAAATCCTTATGGCAGCTCTCATGTAGTCAGTGAAGACAAAGAAAGTTGCACAGTATGGAATGAATCCAGGGCTATGAAGAGCAATACCATTGGCTATTGCTCCCATTCCGTGTTCTCTAACACCAAATCTACTATTATACCAAATTTCGGATGGGGTTTTGTACCAGTGGTGCAACCTACTATTATTTAAAGGCAATAAATCACCAAAAAGTTAAAGGCAATAATTGACCACAAATCAACACTATAATTGGAGCTAGGACTTCAAATACTTCCAATTTGGCTGCCAATTAGATAAAAAGCCAGAGTACACTCATAACCAACCAGAATGAATATATTCATTCACCTAGGGCCACGGATAATCTGGTCCCTATAAGGTGGGTTATTGAATCGTGTTCATTGGCTATTGAAAATCCCACTCAACACCAAAAGATTAGAAAGGGAGTGTTATTGCAGCAGGTTTACTCAAATCAAAAGTAGTTTGACAGTTACACTAGACTACGTGTTTTGCACTATGCACTCTTGTCTGCGCATAAAGAAGCACCATACCATAATCAATAATGGATGAGCAAAGATTTGGAAGGTTTATAAAACTGCAAGGAAATTAATATAGAAGCACTAGACATTATCAAAGATAGAAAAAACATTTATAGGAAGAATATGATAGCAAACACTAAAGTCCTTGGGCTGTTTGAAGGCAAATAAAGCTAGTAGCTATCTTCACCTATAAAACTAGCTTTGTACTCTGCACTCTATAGTGGAGCTTTGATATAAAATAAGTCGCAAAACAATCAGAGCAAAAAAGAAAAATGACCATTCGTACAAAGAAAGTAAAAAGTAGAAGCACCGAAGAATAAACCATGAATGAGGAAGGTTTTTCTGGGAGGGGGTGAAAGTGTGAAACTATCAAGTTCTTAATGTAGCAAAGAATTAAATAAGAGAAGTACAAAAAGAGAGACAAATCATGAAGAGAAATTAACGTAGTTAAGGGTTTCAGCAGTGTTTGACCAGCCAGTGTCGATTTGTCTGAGTCTACCTACTGAATCTGAATCATCCAAAAACAATTTGATGCAGCAAAATGACTGAAGCACAAACACTATTTGATTCTCAGAAAATCAAAATGCGGATATGCAGATAGAGCATTGAATGTGTCAGAAAAAATCAATACGATTTTCGTGTTCGAATTTCAAAAATGAAACTAAAAATCAAAACCTATCAGAGCAGAAATCAACACTGCAACAATGGTTCTCAAACCAATCAGCTAAGAAGATCGAAACACAAAAGCATTGCATGCTGCAGAAATCATAAATCTGTCTTTACCTAAAATGAGCTGATGTTATGATTCATATTAGTGTTTAAATAGATTGGAGCTAGCCCTTACGAGTATTGACTATTTAAGTATATGATAATGCCCCAAAGAATGCAAATTCTCATGTTATGTAGATACAAGAGATAGCTTTTGCAAGCACAACGAGCACAATGTGAACCGCATGCTTCTAAGTTCTAATGTTGTGCTCCTTGAAGCTTTTCGAGGCATGCTTTTAGGTCTTGCTCCGGAATTTAAGTGTAACCTAAGAAATGAAGTTTGTATATCCCAGCGTTTTAAAATTTTATCGTAGTGATCAAGTCTGGTGAAAACAGCTACACTAGAAGTTCAATTCAATTGTGGCCCTCCAGAAAAATAGCATATCCTAACTCCTAAGAGCGCAAGATGGACCAAGCCCAACCTCCCACTCATAATGTAGAAGATATGCAAACTGCCAAATTCTGAGGGATTGTCATACAAAACTATTAGGAGGTGCCAAATGAGACCCCTGTATGGAGGATAATGTTACTAGACTCCCCTTAAACACAAGCAATAATTTAAACATTTCCTGGCGCTTTTAAAGGCACACACAATTGCCAACAAAAATTCTCAAGAAACTGAAATTGCCTTAATTTAAATCACAAAAAGAAAGAAGACAGTCTAAAAGATAACAGAGAATAGGTGAACAAAACCAAAACCACTTCATAGATGAGAAAAGAAGGCCAAAATTTCATCTTCTTCTAGCAATCTTCAGTAAAGGAGAAATTATACCCTGTATCTCTTGCAATGACTGTTGAACCCGTATCTCCTCCTCAACACACCGCTTGAGATTCCTGACATGATTCTTGAGGGCTTCAGAAGCTCGTATATCATCAGCTCTCAATTCAAGAACCTTCTTAGTCAATCCCATTAATAAACTCGAATATCTAGGCATGGTACAATACTTATGCAAGAACACCAACAGCAATTCCAGCTTCTCCACATCCAAGTCCGAAACACACCTCAACAAGTTCTTCCTAGCCACCAATTCCTCCATCACAGCCAACACATTCCCAGGATTTTTACTCTCCAACACTGACACCAGAGCCTCTCCATGCCTAAACTTATTCAACAGCTTATCATGCTCTGCCAACTTCACCTTCTTTGGCCTCATAACCAAATAATCCCCCTCAGATGGTTTCTCTCCTTGTCCTGTGTGGAAATACCTAAAATGTGAAGGCTTCAACACTTGTCTCTCTGTGTGCTCCACAGCCCAATTTTCCAAAACAAACTTGACTCACTCTCCACATTTTCCTTCTCCTTTTCCTTTACCTTCTTCTTCCCAGCATAGATGACCCCACTGGAGGTCCCAATAACCCTTGTATTGCAATCTGGGGAGTAAGCAACAGACAAAAGAGGTGCAGGGAACCTCATGGAATAGGTAACCTTCATTGAGGCATAATCAAACACCTTCATGTACCCATCCAAACCCACACTCAAAACCCTAAACTGATTCGATGATTCCTCCCCGGAATCCTTCCCTATTCGACCAACGCAGATCGAAGTCACCGTCTTGTTGTGGCTCTCCATCGAAAACAGAAGCTTCCCGCCACCAATCAAATCCCAAAACTTGACGGAATTCCCACCCGCTGTCGCAACCATACCTCCGGAAGGCAAGAAAATCACATCCTCCACGGGGTTCCCGTGGTTCACCTGCATCGCTGGCTTCGAATTCCTAACCCTAACGTCCCAAAGTTTCACGGTGTGATCATAGGAACCGGTAACGAACATTTCGGCATTCACAGGGGAGGAATCGCCGCACCTCACGTAATCCCTATGGCCGTGCAATTCCAGTATCGGTGTTTCTTCGGCGACATCCCAGTACTTGACGAGGGCGTCGTCGCTGCCGGAGATGAGGCGGAGTTTGTCGAGGAGGGGGTACTGGACGAAGCGGACGGGGCGGGTGTGCGAGCGGAGGCGGCGGAGGGGGGAGCGGGTCTTGACGTCGAAGACCTGGATGAGGCCGGAGAGGTCGGAGGCGGCTACGAGGCGACCATCGGAGCGAAAGGAGGCGGAGGAGACGGAGTCGGAGAAGGAGGAGATGGTGGAGGTGAGGGAGAGGGTTTGGGAGCTGAAGAGGGAGAGGGAGGCGGAGTGGGCGGCGGCAAAGGAATAGGGGTAAGTGGGGGAGAAGGTGAGGGAAGGGACAGAGATGAGTTTGGGGATTTTTTGGGTGTTGAAGGAGGAACAGTATTTGGATTCAGGGGTTTGTTTTGGAGTTCTGGGTTTTGATTTTAGTTTAGGTTTTACGGGAGAGGTCTTGATCTGGGAGATAGGTGGTTCTGCCATTGATTCAGCTCAGAAGAGCTTCGGTGGTTTAGGGTTTAAGGGTTGTTGTTATTGTTCAACTCAATTCAGACGTAGCATTATTATACTCATAATAATGTGGACTATTGGTTCTGGTGTGGTAGCAGCCCCCATCAGTCTTTCTTCTATTTCTTAGGTAAGTTAAGGGGTTTGTATTTTGTATGAGTCTAATATGTCCCTGCTTGAGTTTAAGGAACACCTGCCTTTTTGTAATTGGTGATTAAAAAACTTATATTTGGATAGGTGAAATTACTATGATTTTTAACTAATTAATAAATAAATGAATTAGAACATTTTTACATTATTTTTTTATAATATTTATATTCTTATATTAAATAATATATATACATTCATTTTTATCTTCATCTAATATCATTAATTATACATATTTTTTTTATCATTTTTCTTTTTTCAATCACATCTCTTAAAAATAGTATAAATAGTGCTTATACCCCTTTTAAGAAGTGTAAGATAATTATTTTTTTTTTTTTAAGGCTGCACAACTCGATCTGATGACCTATGAATTTGACCAATTCGACCAACTTAATTTAAAATATTCGGATTGATTCGGGTCATCAAGTCAATTCAGGTTGACCCGAACAAAACCGTCTTCTCAATGATTCAAGTTACGAGTTTAGGAGATAGACTCAATGACGTGATCCGATGACCCGTGGTACAATCTCATTTTGCCTAAATTTAAGCCCTCATTTTATTCTTTCTCACTTAGGGCAGCACAACCCGATCAGGTGATCCGCGAACTTGACTAACCAGATCGACCCAATTTAAAATTTGATCAACCCAATTACCCAATCTGAATCAACGCGATTGTAATCGGGTTGATTCGGTTCGGGTTACTCAAATTTTTTTCCCAAAAATTAACCCAACTCAATCCAACCACACCTAATTGATTTAGATTTTTTTTTTCGCTTAAATCTAAACCAACCTGACCCATGATCTCTCCTAATTTTTTCCCTCTTTTTTCTTCGTATCTGTGTGTTTAAGCCTTGAGCTGAAGCATCCCCTATTCAAGTTATTTAATTTTTTACTGGAAGAAAAAAAGAATGAAATACATATCATATATTCAATCTTACTTATTTGCTAATACCAGAATACATAATTTCAATTTCTAATATAAGTTTAGTTTTAATATAATGTCAATGTAAAATTTTTACATCATCAATTAATCATATATTATTATATATGTAATTTTTAAAGTAATTTTTGTGAATTAAATTTTAAATACGTGATAATATATGATTGAATAATAATGTAAAAAAATTATATATATTCAAATTAAATCCATATAATATAATATCAAATTATTAGAGTTTATGAAAAAAAATATAGGCCGAGTTATATCCAAGCATGCAGATAATGGGGAAGAAAAAAGCAGCGATCCTTTGAAAGAAATACTTCATAAAAACTGATGAGTCTCATCCTCGTGAAATCAATGTAGCAATACAGACTTGAGTGACGCTTGATGAAAATGTTGTAAACATTTATTTAAAGGAAAAATTATATATTTCCTTTGTTGATACAATATACGTGCTAATCACCCGTATTCCCTCCCTATGTTGAGGCGTAGAAGATACTAACATCTCTCCAGACTCCACAAGACAATCAATCACCCAAATTAAGCTAATTGGCTAACATAAAAATGCAAAAATGCACTCTCTCAAGCTATTTGTACACTAAACAAGAACTTGATTTTCTACAACAAGAGAACAATACAGTACAAAATATGTATTCTGTCAACAATGGCAGATATAGGAACAGAACATTGAGTGGGCAGGATCAAGCCTGGCTGAGAAATCCACGAGCGCAGCATTCCAAGTCAAGAATTATCTTATATCATATGTATGCTAGTGAGCCACGGTCAAGGCCAGGCTGTGGTCTACCTCGAGTAGGAGTTGGTGGCCTCTGAATATTAAGCTCCTAGTATATGAACAAAGAAGAAAAACAGTTGTCATTCAACAAATTCACTTTTTACAGCAATTGTTAGACAAAATACAGGAAAGCAAGGTATAGCAGAAAGCTCACCTGCATCCATGTCTCATTCATGACACGCTCAGGAGATGTCTCTGGAGACTGAAGGGGCGGTGGTAAGGGATGAATTAATTTTGGAACCACAACCAAACCCCTACCAACTACCAGTATAGCTCCAGCATTGTTTGCCATTCCTAAATAACAAGCCCCGCATGAGACTGAAATGCTATCACATGCAAAGGAGAACACGGGTGACGAAATATGCTTACCACAATAGTTAGTTGCAGAAAAAAGTGTGATTAATTGTCCCTGTGCAAATCGCTCAAAACCATCCATGACACATTCGTGGGCTCTTATAATGAGCTGTAATTTATTTTTCTTACAGAATTCTGTGACACGATCAGGCTGTAGGAAATAAGAAAATAATGGGTCATAATTTTGGCACATTAAATGGTGTCTTAATTGTAACTCCTAATTAGTAACCCTTTTTGAAAGTCTTGTAAAATTTAATCCTTTTTTTAAATAAAATTTTGGCATATTTCCTTCTCCCTTTTTTTTTAAGGCATTGTTAGCTTATCCTTGGTAACTTAATAACCTTTTTGGGTCATGCACAGGAAGATTAAAGATTCCAACGAGAAAACTAACAATGCCTTAAAAAAAATCCTAAGGTATTTTCAACCTCGAACTGAAAACACCGATAACATGGCCAGTTCAACTTAATACAATAAGAAATTCTGTTAGAGAGAAAAGAGGAAAGTACAGCAATAGGAGGTCAAGATATCCTCCAAAACCGAAATAAGATAAATCAGAGGAGCAAGAAAAGGATGATGAATGCAGCAATGCTGCCCAATCTGAGCATATCTGAAATGACAACTCCCTTTAAACAACCATGAGCAAAACACCAAAGAGAGGCCATACATACATCCTATTTCATCATTGAATCAAATCGTTAAGACTTAAGAAATAACTATTATTCGATTTAAAGGTAATATTATAATTATCATTTCCAGAGAGAATCAAACAAAGCAGCAGGCTGGATAGCCTTTCCAACTATTTCTCTGACTTTTGGAATTCATATTTCACATGGGGGGTGATGTCTAAATTTTGTGATTATATTTTTCCCAGAGAATGCAAAAGGGTTTACGCTTATTGATTTAAGATAAAGATGTAATGGGAAAAAAATGAAACAGAAGGTTTTTCCAACACTGGATATGGATGATATAGTCATTAAAATAATAGTAAAATGAAATGATCAACTGGGGCGACACCATTCATGCACTCGGCTCTAAACATGAGAATACATTTCATACATCATGGGAGGTGGGATTGGAACATTGACTGATAGCATACATACCCCAAAAGTGACAAGCCCTGGCCCTCTAGCATTTGGTCTCAAACCCTCTACACTGTCATTTTCAGTGGGATCAGACCTACAAATATACAGATGTTATAAGACAGTAAGACAGGAATGCAAACATAACAAAAAGCCACAAGACCAAAAAAAAAAAAAAAGGAATCTAAGAGAAAAGCGTACCATAGAAGGTCCATTAAAATAATAGATCTTGCATCCATTGTTATGGGCCTTTCAAGCTTCTCTATTTGTTCTACTGAATGGATAGACCTTCCAATGCCACCATGCATACAGATAATTTTCTTTTCAATAAGAGCAGCAAGTGGAAGATAGTTAAAAAGTTGATTGAACCATGTCCATGCCCATATTCCATCATTTTCTCCCTACAAGCACATAGTTGCCGAGTTAAACCCAAGAACTGAATCTATGCAAGTATGTTTCATCCCTAGTTCCCTACCATTCTTTCAATGCACTCTATACGAAAACCAAATAGAGCATTTATGTCAGCAGCTTCATGGTTTCCACGTATCAAGTGAACATTCTCAGGATACTCAATCTGCACAATCACAAGGCCAGTACATGGTCAATTATAAAGATAAAGTAAACCAAATACAACAATATGTGAAATAATATAATTAAACAGTGGCCTGCCTTAAGTGCAAGTAGCAAGGTAATGGTTTCCAAGCTGTGCTGTCCTCAATCAACGTAATCTCCCAAAAACAGGTAGTCAATATACCTGAAACGTTAAATGAGTGGCTAATTACAGAATGCTCATATGAAGGAGCACAGCAAGAGACCAATGCCTGCAAAAAATTCTAACTTAACTATTAGCAAGGTAATGGTTTTAGACATGGTTGTTTGGATGAAAAACATTTTTGGACGAAATGTGGAGCTCAAATAGAACAAACAATTCAGAAGAAGTGCATATTAAAATCCACATAGCATAGACAAGGTATAGTTTTGAGAGCCAATCAAAATGGTGTTTAACTTATATATATATATAGTACTAGTATCCCCACACCCTTTGGATGTGATACTAATCCTCGTTGGGATACTAAGGCTGCCCCTCCCCACAAGTGCTTTCCTAGGGCTCGAACCCTTGAGATATTGCAGAGGCCCCTCAATTGCTGAAGCTCAAGCTTGCTTACCACTTGAGTCACCCCTTGTGTTTAATTGGATTCAAAGGATGAATCCTAGTGTGTTGAGAATATAAACTTCTTGATGTATCTGAAACGTAATTTTAACAAATGCTCTTAAAATTCTAGTGATCTGCTTATTAAGGAGAAAATACAATTTTAACCTTACTAGGAGACAATATTGGCTATCCATTCTTTTAAAATGTGATGAAAATAATCCTATTCAAAACCAGAAAGTTCTAATTTCTGAACAAATTAAAAGTTTCAATATCTGATCCTTTTGAAAAGTATTTATTTAGATTGAAAGAAAAACTAAAAACAAGTTATAACTTTCTGATATAATACTAAGTTATCGCTATGATCAACAAACGACAATAGCTTTCAAGCATCCCGACCATTTTCATATCAACTCATTACCCATCACTTCACTCTTGAATCCTGATTATGTAATTCAAAATAAACCTGTTAAATTTCACTCTACTGAAAAAAATAAGCTAACTTCTCTCGTACACAAACACAATCACATAACAAATTCTATGCTATCAAGTGAGCCATTTCTCCTGCCTCGCATTATCCATTTATTCAGGATCAAGATCCATCAAATAATACATTAAGGATGAATTATAAGTTAGGAATTCTTGGTAAAATATTTCAGTTTAGGAATAATTAACTAGATGAGTGGTTTATTAAGTCAATATATGGTTAATGCATTAATCACTCTTTGAACATTATTCGACATTCATCTGGTTAATTGTTCCTGTTAAGAGTCCCACATCGCTTGCCTCAATCTTCCGGGTGCGGTTTATATATCTGTTGGGCAACTCCACTTAATGCCAATTGGTTTTAGGCTGGAATCTAACATGGTATCAGAGCCAAGATCTCATCTCCGTTATCGCCTATTCCGCTAGGCTCGCCTGTTCCGTCCAGGCATCTGTGGAGGAGGGGTGTTAAGAGTCCCACATCGCCTGCCTTAATCTTCCGGGTGCGGATTATATATCTGTTGGGCCACTCCACTTAATGCCAATTGGTTTTAGGTTGGAATCTAACAGTTCCTAAACTATAAATATTTTAGCAAGTTCCCAAATTGTAATTCTCCCACACACTTATTACCACATCATATCGGGTGACCTTCAGATTTTTAGTTAATAACAGGCACATTCAACTAATCCTGGTAAATCAAAACCATATTAATATGAAGACAAATACCTCCAACAACCTTGATTTTCAACATAAACTAGTTGACCAACATATTCTAATGATGCTTCTAGAATATGATTGGCAGACATTTTAGTATTTTACATTATGTTAGTCTATGACTAGAATGTTGGAACTAATTTCCAATTAATGGAAGGGACTAAAATGATTCATAATATCAGAGGAACAAAGAAGATCTGATTGATACTCAATCTATACATAAGCTATTGACACACAAGCAATGCTAATCTACCAATGAACACATATAACAAACTTACGTGATGTCTCCTGCAGTTGAAGGGAATCCATATTCATCAAATAGCCGCATCAAATCACCAAACTGACCATGAAGATCACCAAATACTTTGACAGGAGCTTTCAGCTGAAGAACAGTTGGTTCATGCATAAATATTTGCTCAGCAGTATAGCAAAGCTCACCCACTTCATAAGAATCCAAGAAGAACCGCCTGTTTGCAGGAGCTTTCCAGTTGCGAGGCCTAAGCAAAGTCGAAATTATCTGGCAAGAAGGCAATGATAATAAGTGATTGTGTAATGAAGCGATATGATAATTAAAGGAGTAGACAACAATATGACAAAGCCAACAACATAAAGGAAAGAAGAATTTGCATCAAATAATGCTTGCCTTTTTATGTAAACCCTGACGGGATTTCTGCCTGGTGAACTTTTTTGTAGGATATGGCAAATCATTATTTATGGGAACCATGCGTCTGCTTTCATTTTCAAATTGATCCAATGATAACCGTCTCACCATTCCACCTAGGTTACCTACAGCCTATTTAGCAACTACAACCTGAAACAAAATGTATGTGAATTTGCAGTCTTAAGAAGAATATTATCAGACATCAGTTATAAACAAGGACTCCAAACACATACAGCTCTGGGATGAAGGCGAACATCTCCCTCTGTGTCACTTCCATCTGAAACTGTTTCTGCAGCTTGTGAGTTGTCATCTGACACAGATGTTTCCTCAGCAGGACTACTTGATATAGCCTGCACAGCTTGCCAGACAGCACTCGCTGCCTCAGCTTCAGCAGCTGATGCCTCCCTCAGTTTCTCCATGGAGTTTTTGTCCATTCTGGTAAAAATGAACACATATCAAGTTGTCATAAAATTGTAAAAGCCCAAGCATAAGAACAGTGAGGTAAAAGCGTTGAGCTTCCAAAGAAAGAACCAATGAAAGATATACCCCATGCCACCAGATGAGGGAATGTCTGGTCCACCATCTGAACTTGGTGTTGTTATATCATAATTGAAGTTAGACTGATTTTGTTTGGGGCTTGTAATAGGTGAAGGTCTCTCAGACGTTAACACAGGAGAATTAATATCAGACTGAAATGACGAATTTTCAGCCACTAAGAAATCATCTAGTAGCATATCTGCACAGGATATCATGGTTACTTTAGAATTGGTAAATTGGTAAATACTAAACAGAGAAAACAAATATATAAGGCACCCCAATTTAAGAGGAATAAAAATATAAAATCATCAGGACACTAGGTGGACTTTAATAGGCATTTTAGTTCCTGCTAACCAACTCTTCATAACCGAGATTAATCAACGCAAGGCATTATACATAGCCCAAAGGTTCACAATGTATTGAAAACATTTTGAGAAAAAAGGATATAGTAGAACACCACCTCAACCAGGAAAATGTCAAACTGTCAAAGAAAGCCAACAAAGGTTTAGAAGAGCAAATACAAGTACACTATTGCATTTTCAAAAGGGCGTCAAATCATTTTTCAGCAAGCCAGCATGACATGCAATAACCTATATGGCAATGGCTCAATATCAGAGCTTAATAGGCAAACAAATTTGCTTATGGCAATCAAATAGCTGTATGACTGGACATAGATAAGAAAAAGAATTAGACAAATATACATCTACTTTAATTAGTTGCAAGTAGAACTTATAGTAACACATGGATCCTACTTATTTCTTGCCAAGAAGGTATAACAGGATTAAAGCTCCATGCAGCTGCCAATAACCCTCAAAGGGATGATCAGTGTACATTAATGCCGTTTAATTCAATAAAAAAATTACAAACTTAGTATATTAATATGACAGACTTTCTTGATGGTATTATGTATATTTGTCTCATAATTCTTAAAGAGTAAACCATTTGGAATGAACACAAGAAGAAGTGGCAATCTATTCTTGTGATCTTGAGCTTGACTGGTTTTGTAATAACAAATAGAATATGCCACATTTGGTTTTCCAAGTCAAAATAAACACTCAATTCTCTGATTACAACTTCATCTCTCAATTGGGTAATGTGAGTACTTACCTCCTCTAAGACCGCCATGGATATATATACGAACACCAACACCTGCGGTTGCATGGTGACAACGACGCATAAGCTCCAAAGAAGGGTCATAATCATGACCTTTGTTTGTGCGTGAGGACACAATTCCATTTCTGTCCAACCATACCCCAGCGGCAGTGTCCAATACTGTCAAAACAAGAAAAAGAAAATAGATATATATAGGAAATGGCTAAAACAGCACTGCAAGAAGCACATGCAATAATAAAATTTGGAAATAACATATAAAGCAAGTTACCTGCAGTGGATGCTTCACCTTCTACAGCCCTTCCACCCTTGAGAACACCTCCTGTAACATGCAATCGTGCACCAACAAAAACCTAGAATGCAATGCCACATTCAATCAAAAAGCAAGCTTCTAAAGGAATGAGTAAATTGGTCAAGAACAATCAACACCATTATAATAGTAAAACTCTTACACCAGTTCTAAGCCATTGATCTTGTTTTCATCCAACAACTTAAAGACATCCAGAACTTAGTGTGGAATCTAGCATTAAATAGAAAAGACAGAAATCCACTTAAATTCTTTAAGAATTTCACAAACAGTCTCCTTCCATTAATAACGATAGCATGAGGATTGATTGAAGATAGAGAGAGAAAACTAAATAAAACATTCAACTGCTGAAGACAGAAATAGCATGATAAATGGTGTGTCCAAATTAATGTTAGCCATTAGATGAAAGCAAGATCAATGGTTTAAAGCTTTTATTTTGGATGTGTGTGTATGGGAGATAGCATTTAAGTAGGTAGCTCTCTTCCTTGAAGAAGGTGAGACCCCACAATGAATCTACATGCCTTTTAGCCATTTGATGGAAGCAAGATCAATGCCTTAAAATTGGGGTGCCATACACGTACATAAATAAACAAACTTTATTATGAGAGAGAAAGGAATTAATCTTGACTGTTCCATCATGCATGAATGGTCAAGATTAAAGCATAAAATCATGTCACTTTTTTAAGTGATAATGTGAGAGAGACACAAATCCTAGTGATGACAAAAATCATATCAAACATTTTTTGTAGGAATCTCTCACTTACCGCAGCATGTTGATATCTTGGTGAAGGGGAAACTCCAGGTGCAAGGGTCCATTCCCACTGGCCATTCCTATGCATGAGCAGTCCATAGGCATCTGCTAGTGGCTGCAGAGGATACATATAGTAAATGCTATCATAATTCACTAAATAGGACTCAAGTGCAAGATTCATAAATAATAATATTATGATTTTACAAAAGTATGCTTTTCTGCTTCATCAAAATTACTTACTACTCAACAGAGCACACTTTAACAACCAAAATGGGATGTCAAAAATCCAAGTAAGCATGATAGATTAGCACATTAAGTTTTCTAAAAGCAACGGATTGCAATGATCTGATGAAAAGAGTATGATTGATCATATGGCTCCAGAAGAGTCTCTTCCACCACACAGCAAAAACATTCCATCTGAGCGAGCACTAGCAGTTGCATACCTATAAGTTGAGGTAGAATAATGTAAAATTAAAATATATTTATATATGTTGAAAAAATGAAGATAGTTAAGGCCTCACTTGCCAAGAGACTAGACAGACTTACATTCTAGCAGAAGGTCGGGGAATCTACCAATGTGCCATTAGTACCAAATTTATTTACCAAATTGCCATCCTTTTGAAACTATTTATCAAAATGTCATTGTTTTTGCCATGTTGGACTATTTTATTAATTACTGGGCCACGTGGGATGCACTAATGAGGTTGGCGATCCACGTGGGATGCGCCAATGAGGTTGGCGTATCCAGCCCAAGCATCAGAGCATTGGCGCATCCCACGGATACGCCAACTTCATTGGCGCATCCCACGTAAAAACATGAATGTTTAACATATATATCACATGACGTGTCTACCAAAAAATTGCATCTTTTCATGCTAAAAATGTTGTATAGTGAAGTGGATATGAAAAATAAACTGTTTTACCATCAAAATGATACATGCCTCTATTATTAATTATGTAAAGTCTTTACCCAATTAAATGAAAGGTCAAGTCTAGGTTTAGAAAATTGTTTCAATGAAATAATGAAACTAAACATTGCAAATTAAATCTAATTATGAGCAACCATTAGATTGTTAGCGTATTACAATCAATCAATTTGTACAATTTGGATTGATTTTAAAAATCGAAGTTGATCACACTCTTAACGTCATGACGTTCATTGGCAAAAATATAATCCTATAGAACCTAACAAATTTAATTAACCTTAATAGTTCAATCGTTCGATTCTATGAAAAATTCGACAGAATATCCCTTAAAAATTAGACGTTCTCAAAAGTATATCATCTGTATAATGAGACATTTATATATATATATATTATAAAGTGCATTTATACATATACATACAATCATTTCCCTAAGAAAATGTAATAAAAGAATAAGAAATTCATACATGAAGTACAATGACTACATCAATGAGAAGGACCGAGAATCGAAATGTGGTGGTACGTGAGGGATCGGAAGAAGGTCCATGTTGTGAGGGTGAGGAGGATATGGTGGGTAACCCATATATGGTGGATATGGAAAAGACGGTGTCGGGGTAAAAGTCAAAGGATATGGTGGATAAGTGTAAGCAAGTGGTGGGTATCTTTGTAGATGGTGGATAACCCGGATATGGTGGGCAAGATAGAGGTGGTGGTACGAGATGGTGGATAAGTAGATGAGAACCGGACGGGGGTGAGTCCAGGCACACAGAAGAATCGTAGTCTTCTAAAGACTGGCATTTCGAAGGTCGTAATCGAGATCGAGTACTCGCTAACCCTCTCCTTCTACGGCGCGGTCTCGCTCATCGGACATATCGGATGGTCCCTGGGATGTCATCGCAGAGGAGCCGGGACGAAGCCGAGATAAGGTAATGCGATCATCTGAAGCTAATATGTCCTCCATGGATTTGTAGAAGGCTAGCCGTACTAAAGCCCGAACTAGGGTTCCTAGCCGAAGCATGGACGTTCTCCGATAATTCACCCTAACACACAGATCTCAATTTGTCATGATCAATATAAAATACATTTAGCAAATAGTATTCCATATTGGTAAAAAACTAACCACGGATCCAATAGAAGCATGACGAAATCCAACGTCTAGTAAAGACAAGGGCGCATGTACTCGTAATGCGCGGTGAGGGAAGCTCCCACCGGCCGTCCAAGAACACATCTTTCCCTCCGGTGTCCCGGATGGTTATGTCTTGTAGGTGTGTAACTCGCCAATCCTCGTCATGTCGGTAGGCTAAAGTAATCGAGTGCAACTCATCGGGTTGGTGTGGTCTCTGCGGTATTGGTTGATCCGGACCAAACCGACGCATCATCCCTGTCCGGGTGGTGCCACTCAACAATATGAAAAAGATGAGCGGAACCACCGCCAATATAATGTCTCTGTCAGGACACAAAAATATCGGTAGTGAAACCCAATCTCATCCGTATAAGGTGCCATGTTATACGCAAAATGATGTGTTCAAAACATTAGAAAACAAGTGAAAATAACATGCATAAATCAATGTAAAAAATATTGACCTCATCACTCTTCAACCGATCAAAAAATCGGCAATACGAAAGCACCCCCATTGGGGTTTCATTCAACACCTTGTGTTTATGCCACCTATTTAAATGTCGAGTAATATGATGTCAAAACAAGTATTGCATATAACAAACTAATATAAACAAAATATAGAAACTTAATCGAAATCCCAAGTGGACGTTGGTGACCACGATCGGCGGCATGGCAACAAGCCCGGCAAGAGAGACAGGATCAAGTATCATCTACAAGTGCAGGGACCGGGGTGGAAATCTATGTCAAACTCAAGATCGCAACAAAATGCAAGCACTTCCAATCTCGTGCAGGTGGCCTTGCACATTCTAGTACAAGTACGCCAAGACCACGGATCCCCAACCGTAATGCCCGGTAGCCTCAAAGTCTTCCAAGAGTGGAAGGAACATCATATGCACGTATCTACAGCAATGATCAACCAGAAGTATATATGCTCGTATCAGCCCAAGTCGTCTCTTGAATGCACTCCAAAGCCATGACATATCGATACGTCCACCCGATACGTGTGATCTGCGAACCTAACAAGTCCTCACATAGCAGGCGCATCCAATCTCCACATGATGTACGGCCCGAACGGCATCGCGTCAATAGGAAGTCCCGAGATAATGGCTACGTCCTCCAATGTGATGGTGCACTCTCCGATCGGCATATGAAAAGTGTGTGTCTCGGGACGCCCATCGTCAACCAACGCCGTAATCAATGAGTGATCGATGGTGCAATATCCCACGTGTGCCAACCCCGATGAAACCACCGATGTAGATATGGTGCTCATCGGGTCCATATGTCGAAATTTATGAGCACGTCTAACACGTAGATGACGATCAAGATGACCTTGCCATATATCTTTGTGAAACATGAAATTCCCGCAACTCCAAAGATCTTGAAGGGTCCTCCGGGCACTGGGCGCAAGTGGAAATGTCTACAAAGATAGCAACAATAGATATGTCGAATACAAAAGACATGATCGGTGGTCGCCATCACCTGTGGGTTCGCCCCGACTGTATGATGCCTTGATGTCGGAGATATCAAGCACAAGTCTTGTTGTTGTGTGACATGTTTGCGAATCAAGGCTAAGAACCAACTCCAAGCATCCTTTGTTTCTCCTTCAACAATGGCAAATGCAATTGGCAAAGGTTTTCTATCGCCATCTTGAGTTGTTGCAATCAATAGTTTATGACGATATTTACTATACAAATGAGTGCCGTCAATCTGAATAATAGGCTTGCAGTATTGGAATCCAACCACACATGGTTTGAATGTCCAAAATAAGCGATGCAATACAAGTTTTGAACGGTCAACTCTATTGCGCTCGACATAATCAACAGTTTGTATCTCCACCACTGTGCCTGGCATGTCTCTTTGCATGGCAAGTATCCATCTAGGCAACACCGCATAAGATTTATCTCAGTCTCCAAATACCTTCACAATGGCAATTTGTTTTGCCTTCCAAAGATAAGACACATCATATCCAAATTGACATCGAACCCTTTCAATAATCGAGGCATACAGGTAAATCGGGTTTTTGCTTAACCATCTCCGAATGCAAGAACATATCATAACGAGAATCTAACTTCGATGATCTTGTGACAGAGGGTTGATACAAGTGTGAGATCCATCATATTTTCTAATTTCCCACATGTTTGATTTCTTGCCTTGAATGGCCCCGAGCCTCCACATACAACCATCAAGCACATCTTGGACACTTAACAATTAGCGTGTGTATCAGAATCTTCAACCTTGTAATTCTGATGTCTAATAATCGAATAATGTTTTAAGGCCAACTTGACAGCATCTTTAGAGGAAAATTGCAATCCAACATAAAATTCTTCATCTGGACTCCAAATACCACGAGAATCTAATTCAGGCAAATTATCAGGTGCATTCAACGCATCCAATTGATTTCAGAAAACCGAGGGCATGGAGGCACAAATGTAGATTCAGGAGCAACTATCAATGGAGGAGCAAGTTGTTGTACATTTACATCAGGGTCAGATTGATCTTCTTCTAAGTCAGTATCTGTATCTTCACCCTCAGGCATCTCTCCTTCATCATCGCTTGTGTCAGATAATGCATCTGTCATAAGCGGGTTATCGGACTCGAAATCCAACCTAAATGAGCTCCCTTCGTGCATTGGGATGTACCAACTTCTTGAGATTGTACTAGGACGGGAGCATGTGTCATAGAGAATTGAGTATTGATAAATACGATGATTCAACAAGATTAGAAGGACCAGCTTGTAACCCTGTTTTAGAAGGACTGCAACATGCTCATTGTGCTCACTCGTTTCTGTCTCCATACAATTCTATGGAAGTTAAGTTAGCATGTTGATCAAAGCAATCAATCATGCAACCAACGTCTTCATCATCTTCTAATGGAAGACCTATCCATTTCAAACATTGCTCCATTGTGAAAATCTATACACAATACTGGACACAACTTGATTTTCTTGGAGCTTTAATTTTAAATGAATTCTCCTTTTCAGAAGCTCAAAAGTCATATCACGTTGAATCATGATAGACTTAGGACGAGGACCTTCAAACATTAAACCCTCTTCACCTTCGTACATTCTCCCATTGTAGTAAATGAGAACAACAAGGTGTTTGGTCATCTTAAACTTGAATAATAACAATACAACATAGATGAAATCAATTAACACATTTGACAACCGAAACAAATATGTTTTATACCTAAGCGATTTCAATCTCAATAAATCAACAATTTAAATCAATTCAAAATAATAAATAAAATTACAAAACTCAACTAATAATCAAATTGTTATTTTTTGTATGAACAAATTTCAAAAACCTATTAGCTAACAAAAGAACAAATATACAGGAGATAACAATAATCAAAAATCCTACAAATAAACTACATATACAACACACAATAAATATATAAACTTAAAAATAAACACAATAATATATTTTTCAGCAAATCAGGTAAAAATACTTACATATATGTGTGAGCAGAAGTTATAGCCAAAGGAGAGTTTGAGAGAGTTTAGAGAGATAAAATTTTTAGAGAGAAGGTAGAAATTTGAGAAATGAAGGAACCGACCGGCGAAGTGAAAGGGGAGAGGGAGGGGGTTTATTGGCGTGTAACTTGATGCGCCAACACGCCTGGCGCATCCACGTGGGATGCGCCAAGACGCCAGGCGCATCCACGTGGGTTGCGCCAACACGCCTGGTGTATCCCACGTGGATGTGCACTGGCGTGTTGGCGCATCCCACGTGGGCTGCGCCAACGGATGCGCTGCGTGTTGGCGCAGCCCACGTGGATGCGCCTGGCGTCTTGGCGCATCCCACGTGACCCCTAAACAATAAAATAATCCAGCGTGGCAAAAACGATGGCATTCGGATAAATAGTTTCAAAACTATGGCAATTTGGTAAATAAGTTTCTGGAAAAGGGCATTTTGGTCAAAAAGCCGCAGAAGGTCTATCACCTTCTGGGTTCAGCCTCTGCCACACATATGGTTTTTGAGCAGTATCCAAAGCACAAGCATCAGATACAACTCTTTTCCCTACCACATGGTAAAAAAACATGAAATTATTTGTTATATATCACATGACAACATAAACTTTCTTCACAAGAATGTACTACAACTTGCATTCTATTGCCAGATAGATATAAGTAGCATATGAATACACAAGGAAAACAACTTACAGAAAACTCCACTACCAATTTAATAGTGCTTATTCTCAAAATTTTGTATTAAAATGAGATGTAGGTATTATGCAATAAGAACTGGATAAAAAATGTCAAATTTTCAATTACCAAATTGGTCATGGATTGTGTTATGACAATTCTTCAGTTTTCCCAAACTTTCAATCTACCAAAGTATGACAAACCCTGATTCAGAAGGAACTTATATGTGTGCCATTCATAAGTCAAGCTTATCAATCATGTTTAGCTTCACCATTTTGCCTACTCGATGATTCGATCTAGAAAGTTTGCACCACATATCTTGTTTTTACAACAACGTACATTATTCATCTCAATTTTAATAAGAAAATGTAAACAATTAAAAAAATATACAAAGACAAGCAGGTGCTGAATTTCTCTCACCATCATTTCCGCTGACAGTGACAAGATATCTCTGAGCAACCAAGTCCATTGCATGACCATAGCGAGGCCCAGGTCCTTGCCCTTGTACAACGACTCTACATTAAAATAAATTGCAATATTGACTAATACCATAATTTTGCCAAATTTCAAGAACTGTAGGAAAAAGAAAAGCTTGTTGAATTACAACCAAGCTCACCTGTGCCATATGTATTTATCATTGGTCAAGTCAAGCACATAGAGATCATCAGTAGAATGTCCAGCAGGACCTATCCCACCCTAGCCAAGCAGAACCAATCAAACACATCATCTTAACACATTTTCCAAAACTCAGCATGGCCAAGCTAGTAAAAAGGAATCTCAGACCCACAATCACCTGAAAAACGACCATGGTGCCAACCGCGGCGGCAGCATGAGCAGCCCGAGGGGAGGGCGGCTCTCCGGAGGGTTTAAAGAAATAGGAATTGGGATCTATGTTTAAACAAATAGCTTGCTATTACCTGATTTAGGGTGAAAATCAAGAAACAGGTAATGTCTTCAATGGGTAAATGTGTTTGGGACCTACTTATCTTGTTCAGTGTTTCTAGCAAATAAACTTCCAAAACTGGTCCATCATGACTGCATTTTCACGACTGTTGTGTCAGGGTAAATTAATATTCCAAGATCTTTTTACGTAGTTATGTTTTCACTTTATGAATATTTTTATCCAGTTGTGTGTTCTTCATGTGTATATATAAATTTTTACACTGGGATTTCAATTACAACAATTTTAGTTATCTTGCAACTTGTTTTGGAGTTAAATAATAGTTGCATATATAACATGTTTGCAAACATTTCAGGGTTGTGAAGCCTCGGTTTTGGGAAGTGCTCACTGGTAGAAGAGATGGCACAGTATCGAAGAGTAGCGAAGCCTTGGCCAATATCCCAACACCTTTCTTCAACTTCACTTAACTCTAACAAAGCTTTGCCAGTAAAG
The DNA here is from genome assembly GCA_029884595.1 of Ormosia semicastrata. NCBI lineage: Eukaryota > Viridiplantae > Streptophyta > Magnoliopsida > Fabales > Fabaceae > Ormosia > Ormosia semicastrata. The sequence goes on from JAQQTO010000059.1 coordinate 71,511,965, forward strand.
GTCTCACTGTGCACGACCTGGTTGTATTATCAGGTACATTTGAATAAATGTCATATAAATCGAATTAAGGGTTGAATTTATTGATTAATAAACTGTTCACGAGGATGAGACTCATCAGTTCTTATGAAGTATTCCTTTCAAAAGATCACTGCTTATTTCTTCCCCATTATCCGCATGCTTGGATATAACTCGGCCTATATTTTTTTTCATAAACTCTATTAATTTGATATTATATTATATGGATTTAATTTGAATATATATAATTTTTTTTTACATTATCATTCAATCATATATTATCACATATTTAAAATCTAATTCACAAAAATTACTTTAAAAATTACATATATAATAATATATGATTAATTGATGATATAAAAATTTTACATAGACATTATATGAAAACTAAACTTATATTAGAAATTGAAATTATGTATTTTGATATGAGCAAATCAATAAGATTGAATATATGAGATATATTTCATTCTTTTTTTCTTTCAATGAAAAATTAAATAACTTGAATAAGGGATGCTTCAGCTCAAGGCTTAAACACACAGATACGATGAAAAGAGAGGGAAAAAATTAGGGGAGATCATGGGTTAGGTTGGTTCGGATTTAAGCGAAAAAAAAATTTAAACCAATTAGGTGAGGTTGGATTGAGTTGGGTTGATTTTTGGAAAAAAAATTTGAGTAACCCGAACCGAATCAATCCAATTACAATCGGGTTGATTCGGGTTGGGTAATCGAGTTGGTCAAATTTTAAATTGGGTCGATCTGGTTAGTCAGGTTCGCGGGTCACCAGATCAGGTTGTGCTGCCCTAAGTGAGAAAGAATAAAATGAGGGCTTGAATTTAGGCAAAATGACGTTGTACCACGGGTCATCGTATCATCGGATCAGGTCATCGAGTCTATCTCCTAAACTCGTAACTGAATTAATGAGAAGACGATTTTGTTCAGGTCAACCCGAACTGACCTGATGACCCGAACCAATCCGAATATTTTACATTAAGTTGGTCGAATTGGTCAAATTCATAGGTCATTGGATCGAGTTGTGCATCCTTAAAAAAAAGAAAAATAATTATCTTACACCTCTTAAAAGGGGTGTAAGGACTATTTACACTATTTTTAAGAGATGTGATTCAATGAGACAAAGTGATAGAAAAATGTATGTATAATGAATGGTATTAGATGAAGTGTAAAAATGGGTATATATACTGTTTGATGTAAGAATATAAGTATTGTAAAAAAAATGATGTGAAAATGTTCTAGTTCATTTATTTATTAGTTGAAAATCATGGTAATTTCACCTATCTAAATATGGGTTTTTTAATCACCAAATACGAAAAGGCAGGTGTTCCTTAAAATCAACTAGGGACATATTAGACTCATACAAAGTACAAACCCCTTTGAAAAACTTACCTAAGAAATGGAAGAAAGACTGGTGGGGGGCCTGCTACCACACCAGAACCAATAGTCCACATTATTATTAGTATAATAATGCTACGTCCTGAATTGAGTTGAACAAGAACAACAACCCTTAAACCCTAAACCACTGAAGCTCTTCTGTGCTGTATCAATGGCAGAACCACCTGTCTCCCAGATCAAAACCTTTCCCGTAAAACCTAAACTAAAATCAAAACCCAGAACTCCAAAATAAACCCCGAATCCAAATAATGGTCCTCCTTCAACACCCAACAAATCCCCAAACTCATCTCGTCCCTTCCCTCACTTTCTCCCCCACTTCCCCCGTATTCCTTTGCCGCCGCCCACTCGCCTCCCTCTCCCTCTTCCGGCTCCCAAGCCCTCTCCCTCACCTCCACCATCTCCACCTTCTCCGACTCTGTCTCCTCCGCCTCCTTCTGCTTCGATGGTCACCTCGTCGCCGCCTCCCACCTCTCCGGCCTCATCCAGGTCTTCGACGTCAAGACCCGCTCCCCCCTTCGTCGCCTCCACTTGCACACCCGCCCCGTCCGCTTTGTCCAGTACCCCCTCCTCGACAAACTCTGCCTCATCTCCGGCGGCGACAACGCCCTCGTCAAGTACTGGGATGTCGCCAAAGAAACACCGATACTGGAATTGCACGGCCATAGGATTACGTAAGGTGCGACGATTCGTCCCCTGTGAAAGTAGAAATATTCGTTACCGGTTCCTATGATCACACCGTGAAACGTTGGGACGTTAGGGTTAGGAATTCGAAGCCAATGATGTAGGTGAACCACGGGAACCCCGTGGAGGATGTGATTTTCTTGCCTTCCGGAGGTATGGTTACGACAGCGAGTGGGAATTACGTCAAGTTTTAAGATTTGATTGGTGGCGGGAAGCTTCTGTTTTCGATGGAGAGCCACAACAAGACGGTGACTTCGATCTGCGTTGGTCGAATAGGGAAGGATTCCGGGGAGGAATCATCGAATCAGTTTAGGGTTTTGAGTGTGGGTTTAGATGGGTACATGAAGGTGTTTGATTATGCCTCAATGAAGGTTACCTATTCCATGAGGTTCCCTACACCTCTTTTGTCTGTTGTTTACTCCCCAATTGCAATACAAGGGTTATTGGGACCTTTAGTGGGGTCATCTATGCTGGGAAGAGGAAGGTAAAGGAAAAGGAGAAGAAAATGTGGAGAGTGAGTCAAGTTTGTTTTGGAAAATTGGGCTGTGGAGCACACAGAGAGACAAATGTTGAAGCCTTCACATTTTAGGTATTTCCATGAGAGGACAAGGAGAGAAACCATCTAAGGGGATTACTTGGTTATGAGGCCAAAGAAGGTGAAGTTGGCAGAGCATGATAAGTTGTTGAATAAGTTTAGGCATGGGGAGGCTCTGGTGTCGGTGTTGGAGAGTAAAAATCCTGGGAATGTGTTGGCTGTGATGGAGGAATTAGTGGATAGGAAGAAGTTGTTGAGGTGTGTTTCGGACTTGGATGTGGAGAAGCTAGAATTCTTTGTTGATGTTCTTGCATAAGTATTGTACTATGCCTAGATATTCGAGTTTATTAATGGGATTGACTAAGAAGGTTCTTGAATTGAGAGCTGATGATATACGAGCTTCTGAAGCCCTCAAGAATCATGTCAGGAATCTCAAGCGGTGTGTTGATGAGGAGATACGAGTTCAATAGTCATTGCAAGAGATATAGGGTATAATTTCTCCTTTACTGAAGATTGTTAGAAGAAGATGAAATTTTGGCCTTCTTTTCTCATCTATGAAGTGGTTTTGGTTTTGTTCATCTATTCTCTGTTATCTTTTAGACTGTCTTCTTTCTTTTTGTGATTTAAATTAAGACAATTTCAATTTCTTGAGAATTTTTGTTGGCAATTGTGTGTGCCTTTAAAAACGTCAGAAAATGTTTAAATTATTGCTTGTGTTTAAGGGGAGTCTAGTAACATTATCCTCCATACAGGGGTCTCATTTGGCACCTTCTAATAGTTTTGTATGACAATCCCTCAGAATTTGGCAGTTTGCATATCTTCTACATTATGAGTGGGAGGTTGGGCTTGGTCCATCTTGCGCTCTTAGGAGTTAGGATATGCTATTTTTCCGGAGGGCCACAATTGAATTGAACTTCTAGTGTAGCTGTTTTCACCGAACTTGATCACTACGATAAAATTTTAAAACGCTGGGATATACAAACTTCAATTCTTAGGTTACAAGCTAGTTTGAAGTTTGAATTATTAGGGAGTATGAGGAGCAAGCTGGATATAAGTTGAAGAGATATTTGTAAAAATCTTAGATACTAATTCTTAGATACTAGGGTTTTCATATCTTTTGAATTCTAACTCATAGAGTGGGTTAGGATCAGTCTATAAAAAGGGTGGGTCAAGTTTTGTTTTTAGTGGGTCAAAGCTAGCCCATTAAATAAGTGGACCAAATTTTTTAAAAAAATTATTATTATTGTGGGCCAACTCATGGGCCAATCCTAATCCACTTGGTCCTATGGATTTTTGATCCTGTGAGCTTTTTTATCTTGTGGGCTTTTTGGCCCTAACTCATGTGGGTTAAGACTTGATGGTTTGAACTGGACCTTTTTTACAATTCTAAAAGTGTTATTTGATAACTTATAGAATATGAATGTACATATGTTCAAGTGTCATTACCAAAGACGTATATCGATAAGACATCGAGCAATTTACTTTATTTACCAAATAAATTACAAACCATTTATGTTATATTTATAATTTATGAAAAAATGTGTAGCCTATGACGTTATCATTAAAAAAGAAAAGGTAAGTTTATAATTTTATATACATAAATTATAAATTTTTGTACTTAAAATAATAGTCAAAGTTATATAATTTTAATATCGTCAAAAAAAGGTTACATAATTTTAATGCCATTGTCATAACAAGAAAGAGTAAATCAGCAAATGAAGTGTTGATTACAGACTGTCTAATTATTTAAACAAATAAATTTCATAAACAGCTCAAATCGACTTATTAGTTACGATTAAATCAGTTTGACTATGATATGATCAAATCTTTCAGGATTATTTATTTATTTATTTTGTGCATAGATAGATTGAAGCTAGATTTTCTAATTGGGATAGTGGGGAGTGGGATTTGATCCCGGGGCATCCCCTTATGGGAGCACCTATTGAACCATTTGTGCTAGTGGGTGCTGTGTAGATCTTTCAGGATTTGATACCATAAATGTACACGAGTTGTATGAACATTCACAGATTTACTTGCTAAATAAATAGGAGCTTGAATAGCAACTCTTGCTGGAAGTATTTGCTCAGAGTTTACATATACATGGCATTTGGAAGTCAATTCGGTGCATGAATATCATATTGTAACATTAAAAATGGACATTTTCCATACAGAACCTAGAAAGTCATTAGGTGATAACCAAGCCAATGGTTAGTGTTCTTCTGGAATGCCTCCAGACCAAAAATATAAGAGGCAAAAAATCTTCCGCATGATCTGTACTAGGAGTTGATTACCAAGGCAATCACTGGTTTTGTTAACTAGGAGGAGAACATTCCACTCATTGTGCCAAAATGCATCATTAGCAAACCTCTTTTGTGCTCCAACAGACGACTGAAGAGGATGTAGTACAGTGAGCAAGGATAACAAAAGATAAGTAGCCAACTAGACATCTATGACTTCATGGAGTAGCATAACAGAGAAAACTTACCTTCTAAGAGTTTGGAAGTAGCCGTCCATTATACATCTTATCAAGCAGTTTCCGTGCGTCAGGCCTCCTCAGGAGACCTTTATTGTTTGGCAAACCAGTTCCTAAACAAACAGGGCAGACAAGCTTTCCTCGACCTGTAATTTATAAATATTATTGATCAATCACGCAAGTTAATTGCATAGGGAAATACTAGAAAAATAATGCTATGTTTGGATAAGGTAAAGAAGGGGAAGAGATGAGAAAAGTGACCCAAACCCTTGTTTGAAAGACTTCTAAGGAGGGGAAGCGTCATTCCGTCTACTTTAACTCCAAAAGAACGGGAAAAGAATTCCCCTCATTTCCTTATTTTGAATATCTAAAGAAAAGGAACTCTCCCTACATCCCCTCCCTTCCCTTCCCTTTCCCTCCCTTTCCCTCCACTCAGAACTTCCAGACATAGCATAAAAGAAACAAACAAAGAAGTGTGTGCAAATGAACAATAAGAGGCATAAATGTTCATTACTTGACCACGAAAACAGAATTTATAGTCATTAATGCAGTAAAAGGAAATTTTTTGTATTGCATAAGTGCATATTGAAAAACATGTCATCAAAGGCCATTTCAAAGATAATTGGCAGATCAAATGAAATTCAGAACAGCAACTTCTGAAAATGTTTCAAATCAAACCATGCCATTAGTATTTCCTCCTATAGCTAATAAAAATGGAGGAGTCAAGTAGAAAATAGAGTTCATACCGTAACAATTTGGACATTCTGTAAACTCATAAACATCTTTTGCTCGCTTCCTGTTTAGGGCTTTCCATTTTCCTGTACCACCACACATATCACCTAAATGAAAAGTAAACATCTTATGGATCAAAGAATGTTAAAAAAAAAAGTTATTTAATGATTATCTGTTCCTAAATACTCTAAAGAAAACTCACATCCACTGGTTCCACATTGATAAAAATGTATCACATATGGGGCCAGGAATAATATGGAACCAGCCTTTACTGATCCAACAATCAATCACATTATAATTAGCACTTGGTTTAATTAGCTATTCTTTAAGTCGGGGAGTTAGGCTATTTACATGAGTTTCGAAGCAGGATACACTAGCATCAATAAAGCCCTTTAAAGATCAATTTGTCTTTGTATTTTGATTTGCTTATGATTATGGGGCTCATTGTAATATTCCTTACAGTTGCAAGAAGGGTCACCCTCTTAAAGAAACAAGGTTCTACTGATATTCACAATTATGGAAATTTTTATTTATCTTCTTAGAAGAGTAATGCGTAAATTATTGAGCTTATAAAATGGAGACATGCTGTTATAGAGATCATCATGTCGTACTAGTAAATCCTGTATTGTTCAGCTGATGCAATTAAGATTTAAGAAGAGACTCAGACAAGCAGACAAGCAGAAAGCAGTAGTTGTTTTATGACAACTTACATAGCACAGCACCACTTCCCCCGCAGTTTCTGCACACAGGTCTTTCCATGCCATCAGCAGCAGTTGCCTTTGGTACAAAAATAGGTGTGGCATAATCAGTTATGAAAAGTAGAGTTGAAGACAAGCATGCGAGACAATGACGCCTGGAAACTGTTAATGGGAGTTCCTGCATTGCATGAGAGGATGATTAACATCCGTTGTTTTGAATATTTATCACTGAAATAATGCATGATGTTTACTAACTCATCAGTGAAATAATCATAGCCACGCTTCTTCATTGATTCTTCATAGCTTAGTCTCACTCGGTAAGCCAATGTGCTCTAAGACTAACTATGAAAGTGCCTTGTGTTGTAGAATAAACAACTTATTTGATTTATTTACCCATGAAACGCTATGAAATGAAACTATGTGGTGATGAGTGAAATAAAGGAGGACAGGCACATGCTAATAAGTTTCACTTCAATATGTATGTAGCCAAGGCAGCCACAGTCATTCAACTTTTCGCATCACATAACAATTAACATATATAGACAATGCAATGCAAATGCACTAAATAGAATGAAATTAATCACCAGTAATTAACATCGGTGGTTTTTAATATCAATAAGTATCACTGTATCAGTAATTAAATTAAAATAATGGGTGAAGTTTGTTTGACCTTGGATGGATTTGAGGAGTGGTGTGGGTGTCCTGAAGCAGAAGCAGAAGCAGAGCTCTCATTTTGTTGACTTGATTTAACAACATGCAGATGCAGTACCTTTACCTTTCCTGACAACAAGACAAGTGAAGTGAACTACCAGTCAAAATCAATTCATTCATTTCATACAATTAGAATTAGAGCAGAGCAGAGGAACATGGAAAACTCACGTCGGTTTGCAGTTACAGTTGCAGTTGGAGGAAGGCATCGAGGAATAGCTATAGCAGAGAGATTAGCAGACGCCATAAGCCTCTTGCTCTTGCGATGCCCAAAACTGATTGAACCAATTGGATTTGGATGTCACTCACTCACTCCCTCGCCAGTTGCGATAGAGAGAGAGAGAGAGAGAGCGAGGGACTAATATCTTGTGCAATGTAATGTAATAATACAGAGAATCGAATCGATGGTTGAAAAGCCCTCCACGTACGGTACGGCCTCTTAATCCGTTATCTAAAATTAACATTAAGCAACATTAAAGAACCATATTTAAATTAAAGAGACTAAAAAAAATTAAAATTATTGAAAAATTATTTTACTCTTAATTAAAAATAAAGACTATTTAATCTTATCGAATAAATAATATTTTTTTAAATATTTTTTAATTCTTTATCTTTATCTTAAGAAGGATCAAGTTTTTTTTCTCCTCTTTTTCCTTCTATTTTTGCAACAACTCACATATCTCCCATATCTAATTAGCAGGCCATTTGCATGCTCTTAGGGTGGCTAAATTAAATTAAATACAAGAAAGAAGTGAACCTATAAAGAAACCTTCACTGAGTAAATTTTATTCAGTATTACAGTATCTGAATAATTAGTTGGAAAAGTAAAACAATTAAATAAAATAAAAAGAAAAATCTCACTACCGGAACCATTTATTGTTTTTCACAGTAATTTTTCAGAAAATTGTTTCTTCTTTCTATATGTGTGTGCTTCCTTTGGGAGGGGGTCATCTACATTCCTAAGCTAGACAATGTGAACAAAGATTAGACAATATAATGCAATCATTCACGGTTTTCAGATATGACAGTATGGAAAAACAAATTTGCAGTTGTTCAAAATATTGTAGTATATTTTTCCCCAGTTCCTTACCAGTAGATCAATCGGCCAAAGTGCAGAATTGATATTGATGAAATGAAATCAAAGGCTAGTGACGAAAGCGAAGAAAGTATTTTTTGTGCCCTGGTCCAGCGATGGTGAGCTGTATAGTACATTAATGATAGTGTCGTTCGAGAATAAAGAAATTGAGAAAAACATAGAAGTAACAGTAAAGAAATTAAGATAATTTATTAAAAGTAACTTTGATCGTTACATAAAATTATATAATCATTTTCTTTGATAAAATTAGAATAGTCGTCCAGTGTTGATAACTCAGGGACATACAAGAAGAATAACGAAGTTTAATTTCTGTAATTACTCTTATTTTTAACTTTTTTTCTCTGTGTCCTCATCTTTCTCTCAAATCTCATTAAAGGATTATTTAAAAATTTCTCTAAGGAGCTCTTCTACTAGATTCATTAAAATAGATCATTGACATTATCAAAAAAAATTAGAATAGTTATTTTTTATAATTTTTTTCTTTTAAATTAAATATTATTCTTTAATAGTCTATAACATTAATTTTTTAAAATTAACATTAAAATAAATATAAAAATAAATATTTAATACATTTTTAAATTTAAATTGATCCTTTAATATATTTTTACATTAAATTAATTTTTTTACTAATTTGATGTTAAAAATTAATATTAAATGACCATTTTAAATTATTTATTATTAAATATGTATTTACTCTTTCTTCCTCTTAGTATTGAAAGATGGGTCCTCCTATTATTATTATTTTTTTGGGTCATAGTCTCACTCCTCCTATTAAAGTTAAAATTGGACTTCCAAACGTACCTCCCGGCGCGATATTTTTGACAGACCCATCACATAAGTTGGGACTCGGGAGGGCACATTTAACCCATAATCTGGACACCATAAGAGGTGGCTCTCGAGATAGAATAAGCATCAATAACATGTTGAGAGTGTCTTCGGAAAGCAATTATTCCTTAAGAACCAATCAAACTAAAAAAAAAAAAATCCTAACATTTCTACTTCTTCCGATCTATATAAGCAACCTCAACCCCATTCGTAATTTGCAATAGGAGATATTTAGGATTTTAAGACCAGCTCGTTTTACTAACTCAATCTAACCAAAGTTAATTGAGACGAATTTAGATTCAAAAAATTAAACTTGATATATTTTTGAATCAAATTCAAATTATGCTTTAAATTGTTTTAATCCGGCTCGTTATTTTAAATTATTTTAAAATTAATACTTATTTTAATAATTAATTATAAATAATAAATTTTTTAATTTAAATTAATAATTTTTTTATATATTATGATAATATATTTATATTAATATTATTTATTTTAAGATATATATTATAAAATATATCTTAATTTTAATTTTTTACTTCTATGATTTAATTATATATAATATCTAAATTTATATATTATATCTACATATCAAGTTGACCTAATTTAAACTCAATCATATTATCATATCATGGTTAGGTTGGATTCGAATAAAGGCAAACCCGTCCGATGATATGAGCTTCAGAATTTCAGTCAAGAGACAACGGAGCTTCCCTCCCTTTCTCTTTTAGCCGATTTTATTACCATGCTTCTTCCTTGAAGACTAAATGAAATGAATTTGTGGCATACTTGGCCCTTTGAATGACTATGATCCTTTATTTTATTTTATTTTGGTTACAGTATGACTATGATCCTTTCTACCGCCACACGCATACGTCATGGATATTTTTCTGATTGGATTTTCCATCAGAGTATCAGTGACCAAATAGGACAACAATAATTTTAAATTTGAAAGGCAACATTTTATTATATGGTCATGGTCCACCTAAAAACATAAGGAAGAGCAGCCTCAAGTCTCCACCGCTCCCAAAGGCCTAATTAACATTATCTATGTCAGCATGCCAAATGTACAATAACATGAAGGAAACCAACATGAACACCTGAAATTAATTAATCTTGAAATGACAAAACCCACAGTTAAGCACTGTGATTGTGAGCAAGCAGCTAAGCACTGCAACTCAATCCTACCTCAAAACTATAAAATGTTCATAAGAAAATCTATTTCTCTGTGCGAAATTAGTGCCAGTATACTCTTACTCTCCTCCATCTTCTGACCCTGTTGATCACCGGCATCCCCTTCTCTCACCTGAAGAAGAAGCTCATAAACCCCCTTTGGATGACTTCTCTGAACCCAAACAGCTAGATTCAGCACCCACACCTATAACATGCGATGCATCCATATCAAAATCCTTCTCCGTAGCTTTATCATCTTCATAGTCACTTCCACCAGAACTGCTCTCCTCAGGAGTTTGAAGAGAATCTGCCTCGGTTTCATCCAATTTTATGTCAACATCCACCATATCAGTATCTGGTTCAGGAAGTCGTTGTTGCAGCGGTACAGCATCACTGATAACTTGCCCCATCTTCAGTTTCTCGCGATAATCCTCCATTTCCGCTCTGTACCTCTCTTTATCCTTCACAGCCTTCTCTTGATAAACCTTCATGTCAGTGAAACTTAACACATTACAATAATAATCTAAGATAGAATAACTGAAATAAAACCATGTCTTGTGCACTATATAAAAGCCAGCTCATAAAAAGACAACATTAAACAAATTCCTTACTGCTTTTTCCGAATCTTTTAACTTGTTCCAGAGTTCACCAATCACCCTACTAATCTCCCTGTCCTTCCCTTGGTGAAGTGGTTTAAGTCTTGCATGTTGTTCTGCAAAGAAGAAATTGTACCCACTTCTGTTGGGTTTTGGATGAGCAGGATCTCTCCGTTTTATTTCTGATTTCTTCCTGCGTCGGCGACGACGGACGCCCAATGAAGCAGATGCATTATTGTTATTAACCGAAACACTAGGATGGAATGCTGGCAATACGGTGTTTTGTGGAGCTTGATAAAGTACACCTTTGAGTTTCTCTGAACCTATTGTGACAGTAACTAGATACCCACTTTCAAATTTCCCATCAATGACCCCAATGACTGGAGACCCTGCCGAAGATGCTGCCATTGCTGAGACGCCAAGAGAATAAACAGTACTAGTTATCAAATGATCAATAATAGAATAAAAATTATAGGTATTGAATTGCTCATTGGTTATCAAGAACCATACAAAAATTAAGTCCAACTTCTATAAAAGATAGAATGGTTAACAGGGAAAAACAGACATATGTGAGTTTACAAGAGATAGGAAATAATCTTTTGAGCAAATTACATTATAGCCAAAGCAATATAAGCGTCATTAATCAAATACAAGCTCATGTTATCACAGAACACATGACATAAAACCATGTCCTTCTGATGACAAAATAGGTAACACAAAATTTCTAGTCATCATGCACAAATTCCTAGTGATTCCTTATAAATAAGATTGGGTGATTCAGGTAACTGCCAAATATAACTAATACAAATTTAAAAGAATATTGATAGTGTTTATTCCCATGAATGAATTCACGGAACATAAAACCTGAAAGGAATGCAAAAGATAAAATACTAGACCTACTTCTGGTTAACCATATTATTTTAACTTGGCCAGCGGCATGTACATAAATATTTAGGTCTTGATTGACCTTTTGACTTTTCCATGTTTACTCCACCTTCTCAGCATCTACTCCTAATCTCCAGTATGACTAAGACAGGTATGACTATTTCATGAAAATTAAAAGAGGATTAGAAGCCAAGACTAAAAATTATCATGACCATAATAACTACTTTTTCCCTTTTCTTTGTGGTTAGCAATTAATCTTATTTTAGGCTGAAAAAAAGCAGAGACCTTCAGGCAATTCAGCAGCATTAACACTAGACTGCTGAATGACAGCTGATTGAATTCCTGTGGGAGGCTGCAAAAACTGCATCTTTTGAGCAGGAACTGGCATGGTTGATTGACTCTGCAAAGCATCTGTCAAAGTGAAATTGCCATTTTATACATTAGAAAGGGCCCTGACTTTAGTTCAAACAAGCAATGTGGTTTAAATGAACATACCAGAAGTGATTGGGGTCCATCCAGAGGCTTTAAAATAGTAGATTCGTTCATAATGGAAAAGCAATGAAGCATAATACTTCCGCAGCACAAAAGAAGCATTTGTAGCTGTTGATGGAAAATTGAAAACTGCAGTTACTTCTTTCCATTTTCTCTCTCTAATTATCTGCAAGACAGATTGACCAGATATTATCACTACAACCAAACAAAACCAAAAGTTATGAAAAGTTATGATTCAAGAGAATAGTGAAAAATATTCAGAGTTTTCTGGCCAAGGTATCAAACAAAATGCAAACATCTTTCTGGTAAAGGCAAGATCTTGCAATCAATTACAATTCACAAAAGACATGCAACACCATATTTGCTTGAAAAGTATGAAGGACAAAGGACCCCAAGAATATTCTGCTGACTTTTTATTATCATAATCATGAACAAAACCTTCCAAGGAATATCTTAAACACAAGATAAATAGAACTAGGATATAACCAAGGAACATAAAAGCAAGGAAACCATTCTTGATACCCATACAATACAATGACCTTGAAACAGAAATTTATTGAGACACACAGGTAAAAAAATCCTCATATTCTACAACAGAACACTTTTCACAAACACTGAAGATGAAGAAAAAGTAACCAAGTTTGAAAAAGTTGTGTATCCCTTGATAAATAGCAACATAATGAAAAAGGAACAAATTGGCATGCTTCCCTAACACATTGTGGACATAAACATTTTAGCCAGCTTTACTGCATGTAGAGTACACTTCCAATACATTTGTAGCAAAAACACCATCTGTTATTTGAAGCCACAAAATTCAGTCTAATGACAATGAACAGCAGAAAATATTTATTGGTTTTATACAAATTAAACTGCTTGGGATCAGTTCTAAAAGAATCATCTTTCCCAACCAGTTTTCCTTAACACAACCTCCAACTACTTGATTTTTGAAAATGCTAATAACAATTCGTTAGAGTCAGCTATAAAATATTATAATGCTTCTTCAAAAAAAAATTAAGTCCTCATACAAATTTTTGTTTACAACTCAATCAAATTTGTGGAAACATTTACACAGTAACATTTTGTGCTCTGACTGAAATAACTATGATAAACTGAAAAAAAAAAGTATTATCCCAGTAAACCAATCACAGGCATGAGGCATTTACAGCAAGTTTAGTAAAATGCAGACCAGTATAAACAGAACATCTTTAATTCCATTATCAACATTGATTGCATATTTCGAACTAAACTCAGGATATTTAAATTCGGATATAATCCCTGAAACTTCTATGAGCAACGTATTCATCCTCTATTTTCATGACGAAATTTGGACAACATAAAAAAGTGAAAAGCACTATAGGACCATAGGTTCCAACTTCCAAAAGAAATTCCGAGCATGGTAGAACAGAATATTCAGAGATTAAACAAATTAATAAGAGGATAACAGCACAACTAGTTACAAACAGTCACATCTTACCTTCTCAATCCCTCCGCGAGAAGTCACTTCAACAAAAAGGCGATGCAAATCTAGTTCTCTTCCCCCAATAATGGGAATCCTGCAACAACATTTCAAATGTCATAAAAGCAACTCAAAATGGTGAAAAACAAAAAATATGCTTTTAAAGTTACAAAGCTATGCAATTAAAAGGCATTAGTAGGGTGCAATATTTCCAAAAACTATACAAAACTAGAAGCTGAGGCCGCACTGCTGAGCCATAATCAGTTGATTACAAGGATTGTCGTACACCAACTAAAAGGCCATATAGATGCACATAACATAGTAAACATGGAGCCTTCGCAGACATTGTAACATCAAAACCCTCCATCATTATAGAATTATTTTAAAGTTTAAACCCATCGACAAAGCCAAAGAATGGCAACATGATTAGGTAGAGTAGCAGCACATATATCAATCTCAAAATAGATATAGACAACTGAAGACCATGATGTCAGGAATTTGACATGACAAGCTTGTGTGTTCCATATCTTCATAAGGAAACCAAGACACAAGCACTAGTAGTTTACTCCATCGCATGTTTCCCAACTCACCATCCTCGCTAACAGTTCAGATGCTTTTAAGTTTTAATTAACCGAATGATATACAGAGAGCTTACATGAACTTGGTACCCATAGAAGCATGGAGCTTCTCCAAGGTAAACATGAAGAGCTTGGAATTTTCTGCAACCTCCTCATATTTTGCAAGAGGGGGAGGATATGCACGATAGCTCGAAGCTGCTGCTGCCTCTTTCATGGGTAATGGGCTCTTACTGACACAAGATGTTGATGCCATTAACAGCTTAGTAATTTCAGACTTCAGTATTCTCCTGCCCCACCATCAACAAGACAAACAACCTTAGTGTTTAGTAGAACTGCAGAGGCAAAAAAAAACAAACAAACAAAGAGAGAGAGAGAGAGAGAGAGAGAGAGGGAGGGAGGAGTGAGGGAAAAATTGAAATTGAAAGATGGAAAGGAAGAAGAAAAGCATTAAAGCCAACAAGTTGAAAACCACCTAGTGTTTGTAGATATGAAAAGGAAAATTAGTAAAAGAAATGAAATGGTTACCTACATGCAGACAACAAAAAAATGAAAAGAGACAAAAAAAAAAGAAACGGACAAGTCTACTGGATAAGAAGAGAGAAATTGTCCCATGAAAAGAGAGAGAGAGAGAAAGAGAGAAACCAATAAAATCACCATGCAGCAGCAGAAGATTCAGGAGTGAAACAATCCACGAGCCTGATATAAGATACACAAGCTCCAGGGCTGGTGAAATAACTCGCAGTAAGAAGGAAGATACAAAGCCCAAGAAAAGGCAATGGTACAGAAAAGCTGTGTCATAGCCATGAATTCCTCCAGATTACCGAGGATGTAACAGCAAGAACCCATCAAAGCTCAGGGCTCAGGCCTTTGATACAAACAGAACAGGGGCTAACCAAGAAAGAGAGACAGACCCTTTTAGGCTTTGGTATTAAAGACGCACCACAAAGTCCCTTTCTTTCTAGTCTCTCCCTAACCTCAGCCACTGTTCACAGACCTATATAGGCTATAACTGAAGCCTGACATTGGCAGCATAGGATGGTTTCTTAAGAATACGGCTACCAAACCTTTTTTACATAAATACATATATGCATAAAAGCAAGTCAATAATTTATTGATCTTTCTCTATAATCTGACACTTTTTCAGGGTAGAAAGGATTTGTGGGGTTGCTGCCAATCCATGACCAAATACCAAAAACATCACCTTTTCTCCAAAGAAATTTCAAATCAGATTTGTTGCCCTTTGCACTCTCAAACGAAGGTCAATGAAGAAAAGAAAATTGATAAAGAAAATATTATCAACCACAATAAAAAAGTGTGCACTGCTCATTACTTTATTTCTATGTGCAGTTTCCTTGTTGTTATTATATATTCATTAATTAAAAAAATTATAAAGAGACAAAAAAGAGCGAGAGTAGATAATACATGCATACATAAAAAGCATATCAAAAGAAGCAAATCCAGAGGCACAGAAGCAGAAATGTCAAACAACAGTTTTTTGTTTATAAAAAAATAAGCCAAATTAAAATAATAATATTATATATGTGTAAAAGATACTTACCAACAGTAACAGAGAATGGAGCAGCATCATCATCATGCAAATGAAATGACAATAAGGAAGAAGCTTTAAGAAGAATAAAGGCACTGTTATTAAAAAAAAGGGCCCGGAGGTGCGAATGAATGGTGAAGAAGAAAAATTAACCCTAATGAATTTATACCCACTTTCTAAAAGACAATCTTGTCCTTTCTAAGTTGTCAATTCATGGTAGCTACTGGAGGGTGATTCTGGCTTTGTGCAGATTTTGAGAGTGAATTTTGTATATCTAAAAATAAATAATATATAAAATTAATAATTAATTCTGTACACTAAGAAAATTAATTATTAGTTTTTTTACAATTTTTGAAAAGGAATGAAAAGGGCCTCGCTCGCATCACAATATTTTCCTTCTTTTCATAAAATTTACCATAAATTTCTTCCTTATTTTAAAAGAAACACCAAACTCATCTTAATTATTAAGGAAAAGAAAATAAATGCTTCAATTATAAAATGCATAGTTGTAACAAATGGATCAAGAAGCCGATTAGATCGAAAAATTGATTGCTTTGGCTAATTTGGTTGAAAGATTTAACCATTTTACAATTAATCCGATTGTTTTGAATCGAATAAAAATATGATAAGATAAGTAAAAAAAATCTAATTGGTTTTTGACCAACAGTTACAGCAGTGACCTGACTATCTCAATACCATTTTGATCAGATGGGAACATTTGAAAATGAGTATTTAAAATTAATTAATTAATTTTCAGAACAAGTTTACATAAGGTAATGTTGAGCACCTCATTAGCATGAGATGAGAATAAAACTGGTTGCATAAACAATCAAATATAGAGGGTGTTCACACCGAAATAATAATACAGCTGTCAATTTTCGTGACAAAAGAGATAAAGAAAAAATAATAATAATAAATGATGGGATATTGTGAATAAAAACTTAAAGTTCACTGTGAATTTTATATGTAGCACAATATTTATAATTAATTTTTATAATATGTATATATTTATAATTTTAAATTATATTTTTAATTATAAATATGTTGTTAAATATAAAATTTATCGTAAACTTGAGTTTATATCAATCAACACTACTCTAAATGATGATGGTAAAGTAATTGAGAGGTTTGTATAAAAAAATTTATTGTGTTAATATCATTATTCTTATCATGATTTTTTTTGTATTGCGTTGTGATAGTGTTTAAGTTAGATTGCACATATTTTAATTTATTTTTTTTAATTTAGTCAAAAACAAATTATTCATACTAAAATAAAGGAATTTATAAAAATATTTCTCTGATATGATTCTAAAAAATTGATATAATTAGAATTTAAATATGTAACTATTCACTTATTTATATATCACATGTTATTCTATCATACCAGTCCCTTGGGATTTATTCTTAGCATGATGCAATGCATGCTTTGTACTAAATGGGTGCCAGTGTAAAGATGCACCGCGGCATCCTTTTATTTTGTTGTTTATTTATATTTGAATGAAGTAATGAGAAATGATAGTGAAGTTTTCGAACGTTACTCTTCCCCTCAAATGTCCAACTTTTTTCTTCTTAAAATTGAAGGAGAATTGGATAAAATTCTATTAATCATCCAAAGAGAATGAAAATTATATTCCATTCTATTCATTTCCTTTCTATTCTATTCCTACCTATTCTGTTCCGTTTCATTAATGAAAAAACATTTAATCATACGTTACTCGTAGCATTTCTTCTTTTATTTAAACTCGCCATAAATTATATTATTATTTTGAAAGAAACACCACACTCAACCTAATTAGAAAGAAAAAATAAATAAATGCTTAAATCCATAATTATGAGTAAGATTAGTTTGGACACATAATAAGTTGTAAGTGAATCATAATTTAAGATGATGACAAAAGTTTGAATCCTGAAAATGCTACTTATAAGATGGTCTAACTATTTTACTCTGTGCTTAAAAAAATTAGTCTCATAATTAGAGTGTAAAAATACTAACAAATAAATAAATTAGTTTGTTTCATCATACCAAAAAATTAATCATACATTTGGCTAATTCTATTAAAAAGTTTGTTAATTTTTTTTAAATTTCAAAAATACAACTCATTTGAGAATATTATATAACCCTAATATTTTCGTGTTGAACAGGGATTAATACTATGACTAATTAAAATTATTCAAATTTGAAAAAATACTTCACAATCTCACAAAAAAAATATTGTCAATTTTTTAGTTAAACACTTAAGGGTAATGTTGAAATTCATGAAATACATCATACAAAATAAATAAATAAATAAAAATATTGTTGTATTTGTGTTTTGCAAAGTTTGTTTTGTTTTTTATTTTAATTTTAAAATAATAAGACTATGTTTAGAAGTTTTAAAAATAATAAAAGAAAGTAACTCATAATAAAATGAAAAACAATGAATAAAATGTAAAGATAATGAATGAAATAGAAGATATCATGTCATTCTATTATTTGGATGTTTAATGAATTTAATATAGGAAAAAGGTAGTGTTAAGTCATTCTTCCCAAATTAAAGAGATAAAAATTAAAGACTTTGAGTGTTAAAAAAACAATTCTTTAATCCTCTCTTATCATTCTTTAAAATAACTTTCACACATACTTTCATTAAAAT
The DNA here is from genome assembly GCA_029884595.1 of Ormosia semicastrata. Classification (NCBI taxonomy): domain Eukaryota; kingdom Viridiplantae; phylum Streptophyta; class Magnoliopsida; order Fabales; family Fabaceae; genus Ormosia; species Ormosia semicastrata. The sequence goes on from JAQQTO010000059.1 coordinate 71,530,494, forward strand.
TTGTAATTCTATTTCATGACATTTCTATTCTTGTCATCACCTCAAAGATAGCCTAAAACTAGTGTGTTTCGTTCAATTCGTAAATGGTTTTATTTCATAATAAACTCCTGAACATTTAAATCATGGTAAAATTCTAATGATTCATGTAAAAATGAATTTTTGTAATTTCTCTTTTTTATTTTTTTTATTTTTTTATTTGATTAGTAATATTTTCGATCAGACTGTTGAACCAAGTAGCAGATGAGGATGACCCAATTCATTTCTTACAACTTTGATCAAGTGTGAAAAACCAAGTATCTAAATGAAGGAAATTAAAACTTACATTAATTGATGTGCGTGAAATCAAGAGGTTGCACCTGAGAATAGCCAATAAGACGTGTTCTGTTGAGTTCCCGTTTGAAACGGCCCAATGCCCCAATCCCTCAGAACCTGTGGTTAATCAAATTCAAAGGACAATATTTAAAGATGAACAAAAAATTAAGGGATGAATGTAGACATAGGTGCCGTAACTGCAGCTCATTTGCATTTAATAAAGGCGTGCTTTGCATTTATAAACAAACACTTTGGAAATGGTCTCACCGCCTACCCCTTTATCGCATCTTTTTTTTTCCTTTCTCACTGCATTATTATTTTATTTATAATTTTTTCCTTCACTCGATTTTTTCAATCCAGAGGACAAATTTGTAGTTTTGAAGGTCTTATCTGTAAAATTAACCAAATAAAATATCAGAATATACTTTGATAAACATATCAGAATACTGAACCAGCTTTTCAAATCTTATTTGGTAGTCTTGCACCATATTGAAAATTTATGAATTAAAATGATATGTATAGTTAGTAAAAAAATTTACGTTGATATTTATTAATATTTTGATACATGTATTTTTGTTTTAATAATAAATAAAAAATGTAACAATAAATAATAATTTGTTAAAATATTTATAAATATTAATGTAATATTATTTTATGGTAACAATACAAACTAATTAAATTCAAAAATTATTTTGTGGTAAAAAACAAAATATTTAGCATTCAAAAGCTGATGACTGCATCAATAATTAATGGCCTATGCTGCTAAGTAATTTATTTTATAAGCTATGATTATGTCTAATTGTCTGCTCTTTTTTTGTACGAAGTTGTCTTTTTTTATTCATAGACATTTTAACACCTTATTAAGTGAGAATCTTGTTTTTTTTTACTGTGGTGCAGCTTAAAAATTATTATAATCTATCATAAACAACTTAGGGTTTTTTTTTTTTAACAAGTCATGGCACATGACTACAACTTAGATATTTTTTTATACAAGCCATGTCTCTTGCATTGGTGAGCCTATATCTATGACAACATCTGTGGTATGGTTGAGTGTTTGAGAGTGTAGGCAGGAAGACTATGCAATCGTTGTGTGGATTTAAGAGTATGTTTGGTAATGTTTATTTTGTGAGAGATAATAATTTTTTTAATTATAAGATGTTTTGAAAATTTAAAACACATTTAATCTTCATTTAACAATCATATAGCTTACTTAATGTCATGAAGGAAACATAGGTGCTGACATAAGTGGGTACTGTGAGTGTGAGGTGAGAACTTGGTGCTACGAATATGTACCCATGGGATAGCTAATTACTGGATGATTTCCGAGATTATTTTATGTCATTTTTTTATGTGGTCAAATAAAAAAAATAGATATAAAAATATTTATTAATAAGACTTAATCATAATTTTGTGAAATTTTTTTTATAACTTTTATATTTAACTACATAAGAAAAAAAAACATGAAAATATCCAAATGCAATAGTTTCATAAGTGGTGGCACTATGTGAAGTTTAGCATTTGTTTAGAGGTTTGAGTTGCAGAATTGGGGTTGAGGTAGATTGAGGCAAGGTTTTGGTTTCACTTTCACTTTTCCTCGAAAATCATAAAACATGTGACAGAAAATCTTAGGAACAAATAATTACTTTTATTTATTCCAGTTTTTTATTCATTTTAAATTGAGTAATAACGATACATATAAAAACAATTATTCACATATTTTACACATTCCTATCATAATTATTCACTTATAGAAAATAAAAAAAATAAAAATATATAATCTAATCTAATTAAAATTTCTTAATATACTCGTGCAAGTCATGCGATGTTTAATAGTTATTTTAATATCAACATCTCAATATTAAGAGTGTTTATTGGATGAGTTTTGGGATATTTTTAGACTCAATTCATTCATTTAAATTAGTAAGTTGAGTTAGATTTAATTGGGTTAATGAGATGTTCTTCTTCAACTTAATCCAACTTGACTCACTTAAAAGTATGCTAGATTATGCCAAACTCATGGGTTTAATATAAATTTTTAAAAATTCCTACTATAATAAATGTCGATATACGAAATCAAAAAATTATTAGACATAACTCGTTTTAATTAAAAATAATATAAGCCATAAATAAATTAAAAAGTCACACAACCAGTTTTACTCAAACAAAAATAAGTCTAAATAAGTTAAATAAATTTAACAAGTCTTATTAAGTTAACATAAATTTGAAATAAATTAAAGTAAGCAAACATATCTTAAAGTCATAAATAACAAATCACATTAATTAATGAAAGTCAATATCATCACATATAGTATATAGATTGACATAATTATTTACTTAATTATACTTAAGTATACTTATATAATATTGTTTTTATTTTTCAATAGAACTCACATGAATTTGGTACCAATATACTCATGGCACAAAATTCTTTTTCTCTCACCGTTTTTTTATATTTGCAGACTAGCGATAATGAAGAATATTATCTGCTCAAACTCACTCACATTTACTTCGACCACAATGACGTTTGCTCTCATTACCTAAAATTTATGGATTCATCACTTTGTGAGTTAGGTTTGATCAAAATTTGCGGATTCGTAAATTTTCCAAACCCACTAATACCCTACTAAATAATACATAAACATTTTAAAGCAATGTGATTTTGAAATCAGCTTCTTTAAAAAGAAAAAAAACGTGAACAAAAATTTTCAAACATAAAAATCTAAAGAGAATACATTGATAATATTTCAAACAAAAATGTTAGTTACACAAACTATTTTTACACATAATTCTCATAGACTATTTAATTAGCTATTAAACAGATTTAATAACTTAATTGTTTATAATTAATAATGAATTTCTTATGAATTTATTTTAGATTCATTGGTTATATATGTATATAATTGATTAAACATGCTTAATAAATAATTAATCAACTACTTGTACTATCTTAACATGTAGTTTGTTATAAATACGTCAATAGTTAAATCTATTTAATAGCTAGTTAAATATATGTTTGTGAGACTTTTGTATAAAAAGTTTATATATAAATAAATTGCTATATTTTAAAACATAAAAAAAGACATCACAAGACAATTAAAATTATAAAATAAATCAAGAGGAGAAAATTTATATTTTGATTTTATCAATTTAGAGCTTTACTATTGATTTATTTGCATTAAACCTTAAAAATATAAATTTGGTCAAATGCTCTAGTAACATTCCTGTTAATGGCCATAAGTTATTTCTTACTTAGACCACTTCATTTTCTCTTTAATTCTCATTTTAAGTTATATATCAGCAATCCTCTTTCTTCATCTCTAATAAATTGGAGTATTCTTATATTTTCATTAATACCTTTGCAACTTTCTTTTTTAATATAATAAATATAAGTAATATTAACTAGTCTTTCAGGATTGTAAATTTTTTATCTTCCAATTTAAATATAGTTAGTGTTTCTTATTCATTCATTATAATACTAAAGTTACAAATAAATTTTCTTATTTGACCAACACATCTAATTTATAAAAAAATACTTTAACATATTTTTAAGTTTGTTTAAATGTCACTTAAAAAAAGTAGAAACAAAAACAAAAGCACTAAAATTACTTAATTCTAAAACTAGCAATTCAATGTCGTTGAAAAAAGTGGAAAAAGTGATTCTTTAATATAATTTTATGAAAATACTATTAAAATAAGTACTTTTTAAATATTACATCTAAATATAAAATAATTTTAAAAAAAATGTACTACTAAAATAAGAGGTATAAAAAGGTACAATTTATAATAATATATACAAACAGTTCTTAAGTGTATTTGAATTAGATATGAATAAAATATTATATAAAAAATAAATTATGCATTTAATTAAATTTTGTAAAATTAATTATAAAAAATAAATTATATTTAGTTATTTTAATTCATAAATATAAAAAATAATCATCTTTTATTAAATTATTAAAATATAATATATAAACTTTAAGTGCCTAATAAGACAAAGATAAATTAATACTTTTCTTAGAATAAATAATCACAAATAAAGAAAATGATCAACTAACGCAGGTTAGTACAAGTGGTTAAGGTCTCAGTTAATCTCTTAATGCCCAATAATTAATTGAGTAAAAGTATGTTTGTTAATACTTAAATTATTGTTAAAATAATTTTTTTAAAGTTATTTTAATAGTATTATAATATATTTGATAAAATTAATTTTATTTTTTACACAAAATTTAATGTATTATATTTTTTTTTATAATACTGAATTTTAAAATTTATAATTTTAATTTATAAATTATTCTTTATACTATGATATATAAATATTATTTTTTTTAATCAAATAATTTTTTTAATTATTCTATATTTATTTTAATATAAAAAATAATTTTTTATATTATTTAAATAAAATAAATTAATTTTAACTAACATAACTAAATATAAAATTAATTTAATTATAATTAATTATAATAAAAAAATTTATATAATAATTAATTATTAAAATAATTAAATTTTCATAATAATCTTAAACACATACTACTTTGCGTGAAAAAGCAGCGGCATGCTACGAGCAGCTTACCGTAAGTACTCTAAGATAATTATCCTAGTTAAGCCTCTACCTATCTTTTCAAGATTCTAAAGTAGTATTGGAGTTATTTGTCCTCACCAACAATTTCTCCACCGAAAAAAAAGTAATTAAAAAAACCCCAACTATTATTATTTAGTATTATCCAAAATAATAACTCCTTCAGAGTAGAATAGTAGACTCGTACTTATTTATAGAATACAATAATATCAATGAGATGATCCATACTAAAACTTTACACCTTTTGGATGCAATTTTTCTCTTATTTTTTATCTTTTCTTTTTTTCTGGTTGTAACTAACCTTTATTTATGTCTCGATTTTTTCTATTAGATTTTGTCTAAAACTATTTGTTATTATTATTATTTATTCATTTTTTTATCTCTAATTATAATTATCTTTAAATACTTTTTAACTTCTCATAAATACTATTCTGTACTATGATTTTGGACCTGGGTCCACTATAATTGGGTTTACCAAATCCTATAGACGCCCGTATCGACCTCGTTAGGTAATGCTCAAATCTCCTAGAGATGGATAACATAACGTCTTATCTCCAAATATCAAATAATAACTCCTCACAAAAAAAATTCAAATAATAACCAGTGTTAAAAAAATTAGTAAAATCAAATAATAACGTCTTGTCGGTCATTGATCAGAACCAGTGAAGAATATCAGTAAAAAATCAATTAAATCAGTAGTAAATTGATTTGTTTTTTTTTAAATTAAACTATTTTTTTCAACAAATTTTTAATTTATTTAAAAATAATTTTTGAGCTAAATAAATGTGCAATGTCAAATTTCATATATAAGATTCAATAAAAGCATAAAAAATTTATTCATGCTTGGCTTTTATAAATTGTATACTTAGATGTTTCACTCTTTCTTATATATAAAATTTATAAGTATGATTTTCTTTTAATTTTTATTTATATATATGTTATATGTTTGGATACTTTATTTATTATATAATACAAGATTCTAAAATATTAAACAATATAATATGAGATATTTATATTAGTATATTAATTTATTACTTAATGTATTATAAATATTTAAAAAAATATTTAATTATTACTAATTTAATCACGATTCAACTACAATTGAACCAATAAATCGGAAACTAATATTTTCATTAGTTGAATGGTAGGTTTGATTTTAAAATCATTAATAATAACCGAATAAAATCCTCTTTAATCCCAAAAAACTAGAAGATGATGTCTCTTAGATAACTTCCTTACCAAGTCACCACACATTATATATAAAGGGAGTGAAACACTCATGTACAGATCTTATCAGGGATGAATCCAGTATAAGGAGAATTGGGAGCCTCGGTCCTACTAACCCAATATTTAATTAGTAATATAAGAAATTTTTTGTTTAATTCATATTAATTTTTTAATATTTTTATTTTGACCCCTACATTTTTTTATATAAATGACAAATTAGACAGATAACATTTTGGTAAAAGAAAATAGTATGTAAAGCCATTGGATTACATATAAATCTATATAGAAAAGTAATAATTGATCCAATATAAATTTAACTTTAATGTGATCCTATATAAATTTATGCATTTTACCAAGGAAAATAAAATTATTTTTAATTAATTTATTTAATATTTATTTTGCCCCGTGCAACACTTCTTTCATAGATCTATCCCTGCATCTTCTCCCACTCTCACTAGCCTCTTAGTATCGTTTTTAATTTGAGCATCAAAGTATCTATATTCAACCACACATTAAGAGCATCATCTACCTTCACTTGTTCTACTTAAGGTCAGGTACACCCTATCACTTTAAATACTATTCATTTTATTATTTAATTTATTCTAACAAAAAATACAAATTAATAAAAAGAGACATGTGTAATTTATGATAAATTAACCCAGTATGAAATTCTTATAAAAAAGTAGAGTTGAAATGAGTTAATCAGAGTCAAGTTAAACCAAGTTTAGACTTGACTTTATAAGAAACTAAGCTATTTTATTGGCCCTAGCTTGGTTTTATAATAAACTTGCAAAAAGTGTAATCTCGATTCATTGTCATATTTCAGTTAGGATATGTTGTCATATTTCATTTAGGATATGTTTTGTATTATGAATGGTAAAAGAAATAAAATATGAAATAAAAAAAATAAAGGAAAGGAAGAGAGAAACATAAACAAGAGTTATCACTTTCCTTATTTGATATTATCTAATAAAAAAAATAAAAATGTATACAAGTATATGACAAATACCACAAAATTATTTCTCTTCTATTCTTTTCCATGTAAGAGGGGAAAGATAAAAAAAAAAGGTAGTGAGACCCACAAAATATTATCCCTCCAACGAATTTCATTTGTATCACAAAATATGATACCAAATAAGAAATAAGACTAAACATTAGGTACAATCCTTTTTTACCCCAAAATATAATAATAAATAAAACCTTAATTGGCAGATAATTGATTTATCTAAAAGGAAAAATCTATATATAGCCTAGATGAGTTCTATAGATTAGCATGGATAGAAACAAAAAAGCATATCCATGCTAGTGGACCCCACCATAAAATGTGTTCCATTTGGACTTAAGCTTGATGCACATGGGATGTGTAGTAGAGCTATACTTGTATAACTATTATCAAAGGTCAATCTAATCGGTAAATCAGATTAATTATTCGATCATGATTTAAATAATGAAAAAAAACAAAATTTAAAAAGGATTATATAAAAAAGTATTTTATATAAAAATATTATATTAAAAAATATTTTGTATAGAAAAAATATTATATAATATAAATAAATTAATAGTGATAATAATTTATTTATTAGATAATAATTAAATTTTAAAAATTAAGAACATTATTGAGCGAGAACTTGTGGTTTAATAGTAGAATGTATATTTAAATTAAAAATTTTATTACAAGAAATCATCATAAGTAAAGATCGGACCAACTCAGGAGATGATTTGTGCATTTTTTAATGGAATCAACTGAGCTTATTCGATTAGTATAACTATGAACAGAATTAAAAAGTAGAACAATTATTTTGATGCAACAAATGCAATCTAAATTAAAATTAAAACTAGGACATGTATATACACATGAATTTTCTTATCATGACCAATATCATCTTATTTTGAAAAACATTTGGAAAATGAACAAAAAAAAGAAGCAAATTATGCTTCTTACACATTATTTAGGAGCACATTTCCTCATATTTAGGCTTAGCAATTTCACCTCGACCTATGGGTGCCTAATTAGTCCTTATCCGCATGAGGTGGGACGGGTGCAGGTTTGGGATCAATTTACCTCATTCTGTCCTGCATACCTTATCTAAATAAATACCCTTTATCAAAATAAACATTATACTTAATTTAATTACTAATAAAATCAATCGTGTTATACTTATTTTTATTAGTTTAACACTTATTTTAAACATATTTTTAATTTATATAAGATAGTGAATTAATTTTAATATTATGATTAACTATTGTATAAAATTAGTTAAAAATAATCATAAGTGTCTGGTGGTGCGAGAATTAATTTTTTATTTTGAGACGTGTTCAAGTTTTAATCCTAAAAGTGTAGGGTGAGATTAGGTTGAGTGAAAATCAATGATTAAAAAAATGAACTAAATTAATCGGTTCAATTGAAAATTTAGTGAACCGGCCATGACTCTAGTCCAATTAAGCCAAAAAGAATTGAAATTTCAAAGAACTAATGAAAAATCAATAAAACTTCGTCCAAACTGATTATGACCCAGTTTACAACAGTTTGAACTGATTTTTATTTAAATATTTTTAAACTCAATTAAAAATAATTTTTTTTATCTAAACTAAGACCTAATTTAAAACTATAAAGGCCCACATATGTAAAGTCCAAAAAAGTATGTGAATATTTGCCCCTACCTCTTAGTTTTTATATAAATTTATATTTAGATATTTTATTCATTATTTTATGTTAAATTTATAATTGTGATTTTTTTCTAATTTTTATATGTTATATATTTAAATATTTCATTCATCATAAAATACGTGACTCTGAAATATTATGTAATATAATGTAAGATATTAGTATAATAATTTATTATTTAATATATTATATAATAATAAAATATATATTTAATTATAATCAATTTGACCATGATTTAACCAAACTATAGACACTTTACCGGTTGAATGATTAGTTTAATTTTAAAAACATTAGTAAAATTTCGCCCATACCTATCCTATTGTCAAGCCTACTTGACAGATAGTGAATTGTGCATACATAACATGAGGTGATGTGATGTGTTGTATGTGTCTATATATATATATATATATTGAAGATTATTAGAAAAAAAACTATTTATTGGACAGAAACGATCATAATATTATTGGAAAATCAAATATTATTGACGTCGAAGAAATTTCTTGAAAGAAATAATTTTCCTGTTTTTCACAGGTCCACCAGAAAATAAAATCTAAGATTTCTTTCGATCTTCGACTTTTCCCTGTTAGGCTCTTCTTGCCGCATAGTACTTTCCTTTTTATCTGCTGTCGAGTCGAGCTTGCTCAACCGTCAAACCCTAAGCCTAATCCTCCAATTTAATCCCCCAATTCCTAGCTCTCGAGGAATTGCGCTGGTTAGCTATTTCCACAAAATTCCCCCTCTCTTTGTTTTCATTTTCAAAATTCATTTTGTGAAAACTCATAATTTCAGCCATGAATCTGATCTCGTAGCTCTGGTAAGGCATATAATGATCGAGGTTCTTGGCGCAGCGAATCGATTGCATGGGTTTAGAGAATGCCGAAGCTTCGTAGTGGAGTGCGGCGTGGTCGTGCTGCGGTAGGCCAGAAAGGCTTGGAACCACCGGCACCTGCACCAGCGAGGAGGAACGCGAAGACTCGTGTCGCGGCGGAGAAGGTATGTGATATAGATCTCGCGAAGGCGAAGAAGAAGAATAATAAGGAAGAGGGTGTAGGCGTGAACGTGATGGGTGATGATAGTGGTGGGTTGAGTGCTAATAAGGGTGTTGCCCCGGAGGATCCACCTTTTCCTGAGAGGGTATGTCATGTGCCAACATGTTTATTTACTTTTGAATTTTGATTCTATCTATCTATCTATATGTCACTAGGTTGCTTTTTTTTTTTTTCTGGAATGATGGTTAATTATTATTTATTTTCTTCATGTTAAGGTGTTAGTGTTAGTGATGCCACTGCGAGGACCAATGTCTTTACAGTAGTTGGTGTATTGTTGCTTATTCATTGATTTTTATTTATTTATTTCTAATGAATTTGGAATTTGTTTTTACTCCCATAGGTTCAAGTAGGAGGATCACCTATGTACAAGATAGAGAGGAAACTGGGTAAAGGTGGATTTGGTCAGGTTTTTGTTGGCCGTCGTGAGCGTGCAACAGGCCCCGGAGCTATGGAGGTAAGCTTCTCCTATTACCTCTGGGTTTTGCATGTTAAAGGGTTTAGTACTCTTTTGAGACTGATTTGGCTTTAAGTTGATTTCTATCTTTCATATCTCAGGTGGCTCTAAAATTTGAACATAGAAACAGTAAAGGCTGTAACTATGGCCCTCCTTATGAGTGGCAAGTGTACAAGTAGGTACTCTTTTATTTTTATATTGTGTTTTATAAATGGATTCGAATTTGTTTATTATGTTTTGTGATGAAGTAAATATAGTTAAGATTTGACTTTTATGTTCTGTCAAAAGCATCCTTGGTGGTAGTCATGGAATACCTAAAGTACACTATAAAGGAAGACAAGGAGAATATTACATAATGGTATGATCTATTCTACAAAACAACCATTACACTATCTCATTGCCAACTCAACAATTCAACTATTTCCTTTATATATATGCAGGTTATGGACATGCTTGGTCCAAGTTTGTGGGATGTCTGGAATTCCTCAAGCCAGACGTGAGTATAAGCATGCCTGTATCTGGGCTTTCTGATTGTATCTGTTGCTTTGTTTATATGGCTTGTGCCCTTGTGTATTAAAACAAGGGCTATTATATATTGATTTTATGTGTTTTTTGGGCTTTCTTCTATGAGGTTCATATTGAAGCAAGGTGACTGTTTTTAGTTTCATTTTCTTCCAAATACATAGTTAAGTGAATATGCTAAAGCAATGGAAAACAAAGTCCGAGTGACAAATAGTTGTATATGGTGTGTTGTACTCAATCCTTTTTGGCATAGTTCTTCAGTTTTTAGTTATGCTAATTTCCATTTTAATATAAATAACTACTCAAGTGAATAATTCCTATGGTTTGACCCACTGTATGCATTAATTGTGTTGCAAATGTATATTCTATTTTCCTTCTTCAATCTATTACTTGTGCCTTCAACTTCCAGCTGTGTTACCCTCCGTTTCCTTTTGCTCTTGCTTTTTTTTGCTTTGTTGAATTCTTTTTATTTGCTTTTAACCCTCCCTTCTAGATGTGGTTTGAATGTATGAGTGGATTATGTTGGCATTATTACAGTAACTAATATGTTCCTTGTTATTTCTTTGACTTATTGTTTTTGCTCTTTTTTATTAATAAATGTTTAGGATGTCTGCTGAAATGGTCTCATGTATAGCTGTTGAGTCCTTATCGATACTTGAGAAGTTGCACTCGAGAGGGTATGTTATTGGTCAAACATTTTTGTTTAAAAGTTAAAACATTTTTTCATCCTGATTTATTCTTCACTCATAGTAAGTTTTAGACTGTTTATAAGTTGATTCAGTTTTAATTCTCTTGGATTCTGAACAATAAACATTATTTTTTTGCTCCTGTTGTTCATTGTAGTTATGTGCATGGAGATGTAAAACCGGAGAACTTTTTACTAGGTCAGCCAGCTACAGCACAAGAGAAGAAACTATTTCTTGTTGACCTTGGATTAGGTTAGTATATGCAATTCAAGGATAAATGTGTATTTGAGGTTTCTTTCTTATTAACCCCTTCTTAATATTTGCACATGTTTCACAGCAACAAAGTGGAGAGATACCTCCAGTGGCGAGCATGTTGAATATGATCAACGCCCTGATATGTTTAGGTTTTGCTTTTCTCCCTCCTCTTTTTTTTTTTGCTATTATCTTTATTTTCCTTTTTTTTATTAATGGTTTTTCAGTTTTTATATATGGTTATCAATCTTCGCGAGTCTTATCTTTTTGAGTTATGTAGAGGGACTGTTCGATATGCTAGTGTTCACGCTCATTTGGGAAGAACTGCTAGTAGAAGGGATGATCTTGAATCACTTGCATACACACTCATCTTCCTTCATAAAGGCCGATTACCATGGCAAGGTTATCAGGTACATACATTTATTTTATATGCGAACCAAGTATTTTACTGTGCCAATTGAATTCCTTTACATATCATATTTCAATCTTATTTTACCTTGTTTGTTAGGGTGATAGCAAATCCTTCCTTGTTTGCAAAAAGAAAATGGGAACATCTCCTGAGATGCTGTGCTGCTTTTGCCCTGCTCCTTTTAGGCAATTTCTTGAGATTGTTGTGAACATGAGATTTGATGAAGAACCTAACTATGCCAAGCTAATATCTTTGTTTGATGGTATGATCGGACCAAATCCAACATTGCGGCCAATTAATACTGAAGGCGCTCAAAAGGTAATCACTAAAGTATGGTTTTGGAGGTCTAATATTTCTGGATTATTTTTTCTTTCCCTCTTCTGGTTGGTCTTTGTATTCATCACAAGTGTATGTTTACTCAAAACCAAAATTTGTCAGGTTGGGCAAAAGCGGGGTAGATTGAATATTGAGGAAGAGGATGATTCACAGCCCAAAAAGAAGGTTCGTTTAGGGGTTCCTGCTACGCAATGGATTTCAGTATACAATGCAAGACTACCAATGAAACAAAGGTAGAACTGAAATAATTCGTTGTAGCAGTTTCCTTTAATCCAGCAGTCAAATATATAAGGTCGAGTATGATATTATCTCCATGAGTTGCTTGTGACTTTTAAATTGGTTTAGGTATCATTACAATGTGGCTGATGCGAGATTAGCACAGCATGTTGAGAGAGGGATTGCAGATGGCCTCCTTATTAGTTGTGTGTCTTCTTGTTCCAATCTTTGGGCACTTATTATGGATGCTGGAACTGGTTTTACAACTCAAGTTTACAAGTTGTCACCTTGTTTCTTACACAAGGTGAAATATGCTGTATGTCTTGCAATTTTTTTTAATCTAATTTCATGTTATGAAACTTATCCATGTGACTCTGTTTCTTAGCAGGAATGGATCATGGAGCAGTGGGACAAGAACTATTATATTACTTCTATTGCAGGGGCCAATAACGGTAGCTCTCTTGTGGTGATGTCAAAAGGTTTGATTGCTAACAGGGTTACTTTTTGCAGTGATGAATTGGTTGTTATTTTCCTGGTTGATGAATCTTATCCAATATCATCAAAAGCCTTTCAGGATTTGCAGCTTTTTACCTGTAGAATTATTCTCATTCTTGGAGATAAACAAGTTTTAGTGTTTACTTCTGTGCTTTTATTTGATATACTTGGGTTATTTAGTCATCTTTTGAGTCTCATTATGTACCCAAACTAATTGCCACAGTTGTCTAACTACTTTTGCTGATAGTAGTGCGTGTTGGACATAGTACACTTAGCTTGCATAAGTTCCTTTCTGTTAGGTACACTTAGCTTGCATAAGTTCCTTTCTGTTAGGTATTGACTGTGTCCTTTTTTTTAATCCAAGTTTTGGTTAGTGCTTTTGTTTGGACAAAGATCTGAATTTCTGTAGACCTCTACATACAATGATTCTACAGTTGTTACCTCTGATTTTGTTGTGATTTGAGATCTAATTTCTGCAGGTACACAGTATACTCAACAATCATACAAAGTAAGTGATTCTTTCCCCTTCAAATGGATAAACAAGAAGTGGAGAGAAGGTTTTCATGTCACCTCAATGGCTACTGCTGGAAGTCGCTGGGGTATTGTTATGTCTCGCAATGCTGGATTCAGTAATCAGGTTTGCTGTTAATTTGTATTCTATTATGTGGCATATTGGTATAACAGCTTTACCCACCTGGTGGGTAAAGGCTTTGGTTGTTGTATTGGTATAACAGTTTATCTGCTTTCTTTGATTATTTGATTTCCTGCCTCTGTTCAGAATGTTTTGCAATGATATCTCTGCCACTAGACTTTCTTCCTGCTTTCTCATCGTTCGCCTTTTAAATGCAGGTGGTCGAACTTGATTTTCTCTATCCAAGTGAGGGCATCCATAGACGTTGGGATAGTGGTTATAGGATTACAGCAACTGCTGCTACATTGGATCAATCTGCTCTTATATTAAGTATTCCGAGGCGCAGGCCTGGTGATGAAACTCAGGAAACTCTGCGTACATCTCAATTTCCCAGCACACATGTTAAGGTAAGGGAAGGTGAATGACTTATTGATTTTGTAAGTTAACATCAAGACTGATTCTCTCATTTTGGGTTCTACTTGTGTTCAGGAAAAATGGTCAAAAAACCTTTATCTTGCTTGTTTGTGCTATGGGCGCACAGTATGCTGATTTACTTCACAGGTTAAAGCATTTTGTTGACAAAGGAATTATGGATGGTCTGCTACCCAATCATATGAGATCTTTTTGTAGAAACAAGTTATGCCAGCAGAGAACCATATTATTCTGTGTTATATAGATTATTGTTCTGTTCTCTTCCCTTCCATTATAAGCTCTACTTTGGTTGGGGGATATGTTGCAGAGTAATGTATGCAGTTTAGCTTTATATATGTTCCTCCAATATTGTTTATGCAGTTTTTATCTGATTTTGTTTCCGCGTACTTAATGCAACTACTGGCAAACATCCCAAATCTAGAAATCTGTTCTTCCTGCCATATGGCATAGAAATCTAGAAAGCAATGGTAATATCTGTAATTTTCAGAGACAACATTGTGCAGAAACATCCCAATGTATCTGCTGTAAATGTCCAGAGAGATGTTATTGTTGTGACGATAAAATAATAAACCAACTCAAATAAAGTCCCCTACAAACTGGTTAGCAAACGCAATTATAAAGTAAAAGTATATATGGTCTTTTATTAATGAAAAAAATTGGAGAAAGGAATTATATCTGTGTGGACGAAAATTCACATTTCGGTGACTGCCTTTTTTGGGTAGATTTGGAATTCGGATGACCTAGTGAATGTTTGGTTTGCAGTTGGTAACTCCCTTCTTCCTCGAACGGCTCAAGATTCTTTTGGCAATTGGCAACTTTCTTTGCTCCAACAGAACTCTCCTCACATTTTGAGAAAAATAAGATTTTCTTGTTTTTATGTTAAATTTTTGTTCATTGAGATAATTAAATGTAAAATTGAATATTCTCAACTACTTTTTTTCATTTTTAACCTTTTTTCTTTTCTTCTATAGAATGTTTAGTTCTTCGCTACTGTTGACATTTTTAATGTTCAGTTCCTAACTAAAATTGAATGTTCTGAATGTTCTCAACTACTTTAACCAATTTTTAATATTTTGTTATAAATTTTTATTTATAATTTAACTATACCATTAAAAGTAAAAAAATACAATATTTATGTAATGTGTTCATGCACACTTAAAAATAATGAAATAAAATAAAAGATAATATTAATATTGTAATATAAACTCATACTTTTTTAATAATTACACATCTAAAAGTAATTTTGATTATTTACATCCAAACAATATTTTGTCAAACTCATTTTTAAGATAAAAATTTTCAAACATAAATCATGTTATTACAAATTTACTTTTAATCAAACTAAAATTTACAAACACATTTTTATTAGAACTTAAGTTTGTCAAGTGAAACCAAACACACCATTTGTTGGGAATCCATTTGCAGCTGCAAATGTGATTTTACCATCCTCAAACGGTGTGCATTTCTGTTTGGCCTTTTTGCTTTTCCTATGTTTGAACAGAATTTCACTCTAACGACGTTTGGAGTAAAGCAAAAAAAATTTACTTTTGTGTTGAGATTTTTCTTTGATGGGAGAATTGAATGAGAAAATTTAAATCCCAATTATTTTCTCTCAAGTTTTTACCTTCTCAATTATTTTCATCTAAATAACATTTATTTTGTTAAATTTATTTTTAAGATAAAAGTTTTCAAACATAAATCACATTATTATAAATTTATTTTAAACTAAAGGTTTTAAATTCATTTTCAATCAAACTTAAATTTATCAATTCTAATCCAAACAAAATTAGTTTAATTGCTCAATCAACCCCAATTTGAAATTTGCAGTATATACTTTTTAGCTTGCGGTAGTTTATTCAACATTATACTTTTCTCTATGCATCAACCATGTCTAAACTTCTAAATGAGACAGTCCTAAACTTTCCTGTACTCAAAAGAATGATATCACTAATAGGTGACATCATAGAAATTCTTTTTAAAAATTAATCATAAGACACTAAAAAAAAAATCATAAGCAGCTTATAAGGGTAAGTCAGGAGTCTTGCAATTGCCATTTGAGGGTGTCATTTTGAGGATTGATGATTGTAATGAAAATTGAGTGAACAATATGCACAAAGAAATCCCGTCCGTTCAAGTTGCAGCAGCTATACAGCATGTTTGGTTTAAAGTTTTCCAAACACAACGGGGCAATCACCAAAAGCATATAAAACAAACATGTTCTACGCAGGTGTCACAAGAAAAGAGTAAACCATATATTAAAAAGCACACTCAAACAGCAGAAAACAGATTCCCATACTGATGTTCAAATACAGAAACACAACATTCTGATAAATATTCCTTCTACAGATGCTTGGCAAATATGGACTCAACAACACCTTGAGCAATTGGATGGTAACACTCACGAGCCTCTGAAAAAAGTCTTTTGGCAAATACTTTATCTTCTTCCTTTCCACTGCCTTTCACAAGAGCAGTGTAAAGTCGACGAAGATACCTCATCCTCCCAACTTCTTTTAAGGTTTTCTCCACTTCCCTATAGTAATCTTTGCATCCACATGAAACAGCCCGTTGGAGAAATGACACCTTTACCTCGTAATCTTTTGATTCGGATAGCTTGTAGCGTGAATCCAAGGCTTTGATCTGCATGACATATATTATACAACTTTAAATACAACTGCCACTGAGCACTATGTTATTTCTCCTTTGTTTTTATCTTTTTTGAAGTGCTCAAAGTGCATCAAGCAGTAAAAAGGCAATATGTGTGAAATAAGGCGCATGATATTCAACTAATGTAATGGATGACTAATATTGGCATATACTGTCTTTATCCCACCAAAAAAGAGAACATATACTATTTAAGAGCTTAGAATAAGAATAGGCAAGTTAAATTCATAAGCATGGGTTAAAAGGGGCTTGAATTTTAGTAGAGTTGAATTTCTTGCCAAAAACTATGCTTAGTGAATTAATGTTTAAAGGTTAATATTTGATGAGGTGATACAACTCTTTAAAATCAAAGTTACACTTCATCCTAGAGAAAAATGCATAAGAGTATCAAAACAATAACTAAATTTTTAACCAGAATTCAGAAATTAACATTTTTATTCCTGCAATGTTTTATTCTTCTGATCCATACCAACAAATCACCAAACACGAATCTCTAGACTTGTGACCGGAGTGCTTGTTAGCATTCTAGCAGAAAAAGCCTGTGACCAACCTATGAAATCCAATAGAAATGTGGAGGAAAAACTAGCTCATTTATAGGACCTGAATTAAAGGTAGCCTAAAAGAACTTCCATATTTAATATGCTTTCCTGGCCATAATCACTTCTGTCCATTTGAGAAGCATTTCATTTAATATTCAACTGATACAGCAATATGAAGATACCAAAAGCAACATTCGCATATGAAATTCACACATTGAGCAGCTCAATGCCAAATCAAATACTATAAAACCTTTAATTCTCAACACCTGAAAACAGCTAGGAAATGAAAAATCACACAAATGATCCAACACTAATACCATGTGTAAGCAAGAGCAGACAAATTTCCATTAATGGACTATATTCTAGTCAATGAACACAAGAAAATCACAGGATCCGTTTCAATAATCTAACTTACCAACCACAGAATCCTGGAAGGGGAGAGAGAAAGGGGGGAAAGGAAAGGGGAAGAAAAGAAAGGAAAGGCATAATTTCCCGTGACCAGCAATAATCAAATGGAAGATAAGCTTCCACAATCATATAGTGGTCAGTTCCTTTAAGAGAGTGGTTATTCTGAATAAAACACCATATTCCAGATAGGAATTAGCAGTTCATCTCAATCAAGTTACCAAAGAAGGGAGGAAATAGAAAGACCACTAAAAAATTGAGAAAACAGTATAACCTGAGAAGCTTCAATGGATTTTGGCAAGTTGTCCAAGTAGAGCTCCCATTCCTGACCTTGCCAATCAGCAACTTCATCCTCCCTTGGCATCCTCCCATTTATGGACTCGTTTGCCAGTGATATGATCGTTTTATATACATTGGAGTCAGGTTCATAAGCATCAGGAGGGATGCCAGTACCTTCTGTCCACAGTACTAGGTCAATCTGGTTCTCTATGCCAGGGATGTTTGCTTTAAGGAAGTCTATGAATGTTTCAGTATCAATCGATTTGAACTTGAATGTAGCAATATATTTCTTCAGAAACTCATCAAATGCAGGTCTCCCAACCTGTACATTCCATTAGAAAATCAACCAATCAAAAAAGTACCCATTCCCAATAAATGAATTTCAACTTTAACTCCTAAATGACAAAAACATGGATATGTTTTTCAATCCAAAACAAGAAAAGAAAAAGAAACACAGATGCAGAGTATGAGCATAGTTTAACAATCATTACTTTCAGTAAATACAGAATTTCCTGAAAACACAAAAAGTATCAGGAATATGATGCAGAGTGAGCTTATCACATATAGGAACAAGTAAACAACCTCACATACCTGTCGTTCAATGCGCCATAAGAACTGGAAACCTTTTTCATATGGAACCTGAGAATACACATCATCTGGGTTGATTCCTTCCTGATTAGTTTTTAGCTTTGTAAACTCCATATTGTCCTTGAACCTCTCTATTTCCTCATTTAAACCCCTCCAACCAATTCCAATATTCAACGTGGCTCTTTTCTCTCCTTGCACAGCCTCCACAATCCTCCGCTCTGCATATGTAGTGAAGCCCTAAAACCCCAATGAAGAATAATTTCATGATCACAGGTTTAATTTTGCACGGAAATAACACAAATCAATTAAGTTTACGAAGCAAAACTCTGATACCAAGCAAGAGAATATTATTCTCCTTGTTAACTTATGAAATAACCAAACTAAAGACAACAATACCAAAGCCAGGTTTCTTGCCAACAGAAAACAAATCAAAGGAAGAATGCAAAAGACAACAAAGACTGCATTTTAAATGGGAAAAAACTAAGTAATCTTGTTACTTGATGCTTGTCAACAATCAAAGACATGAACCAACAATTTCAACAAACATACAGAATTACAGACTGTAAAAGCTTGAACTGCATATATAAGGCTGTCGTGATTTTTATTATCATAGAAGGAGGAAGTCAACAAATTACTAGAAATAAATTCTCGGACAATAGCTATAATAACTTCAAGGCATAAACAAAACAAAATTTGAAGAGACCTTCCCCCTTGGATACAAATACAATACAAACAATGAATTTGGAATCCCAATAAATATAACTAAACAGATGAAAAGCATTATACCTCATTCAACCAGAAATGTTCGTTGGTCTTGTTAGTGATCAAATTCCCAGTCCAACTGTGAGCAAGCTCATGAGCCACCACCTGTGCACCAGTAGCATCCCCCTTAATCACAGTTGGTGTCAAAAACACCATCCTAGGATTCTCCATACCCCCATAAGGAAAACTAGGTGGCAAAACCAACAAATCAAACCTCTCCCACTCATACTTCCCAAACAACCTCTCCCCTTCCCTTATCATGTCCTCTGTCCCAGCAAACTCTGTAGCAGCAGAATCCAACACTGCAGGCACAGCTTCAGCATAGACCCTTGTCCTTGGCCCCACCTCCCTATTCCCAAGTTCCCCAGCTGCAAATGCAAACAGGTAAGGTGGCACTGGCTGTTCCATCACAAACTCCTCCACCACCCTCCCTTGTGCACACCAAGAAGTCAATGCCACAGCCTCATCATCACTGGGAGCACGACGCTCCACGTGCCTTGCAGCCATCACTGCTGACAACTGAGCAGGGATGTTCAAACGCGCTGAATAGCATATCCTCACAGCTGGGGTGTCCTGGCAGGGGAACACAGCACGGGCATGAATGGCTTGGCACTGAGTATACACAAAAGGGTGTGCCTTGTTGAAGGTTTGAGGTGGCAAGAGCCATTGCAGTGCAGAAGAAGAAGGGGAGGTGGTGTATGTGACAAGAAATGAGGCATGGTTTGAAAGAGAGAGAGAGAGTTGGGAACCCTTTATTGGGTGAGGGGCAGAGAGTGAAAATGGGATTGGGGTGTTGGTTTGAGGGTCGATAATGGAATGAATGGTGAGTGAACGAGTGTCGAGGAAAAAAGGACCAGAGTGAGGGTTTTGGAGAGAAATGAGTGCGGAGCCATGGATGGTGGAAGAGGAGAAATCGAAGTAGAGGGTGAGGGAGATGTGGGTGGTGGGTGGGTGAGTGGAGTCGGTGAAAGAGTGAGGATCAACGGGTGCCATTGATGGACAAGAGACGAGAATGGAGGATGGAAATGGTGAGCTTTTTTGTTTTGGTATTTTATTTTATTTGTTGCAAACAACGGGGGCCGGTGGGTCTGTTTTTTTATAGGACTGGGTAACAAAGTGACTAGGTACGAAGGAAGAATATGCAATAGGAGGAATATGATGCTTTTATTATCTTTTCCGAAACTTCACTAAGGTTGTCCCAAGATTGATGCTTTGATTACGTTTTAAGGAGGAAAAATATAACAATTCTTATACTCTTACACCAAATATTATATATATTTTTTATATTTTATTTAATATTATTTATTATATATATATTTTTTATTATTTTTTTTACTTAACTATATTTTTAAAAATAATATAAATAATATTTACATCTTTTTTAAAAATGTTAGATGATAATTTTTTAAAATTGAAGCATGAAAGACGATTGATGAGATTTGCTTCGATTGTAGTTGATTATTTTTTAGCCAAAATATATATTCCATCAAATGATAGTAAGTTTATGTTTGGAATAATTATAAAATTTAAATTATTTTAATAATTAATTATTTTATATTTTTTTTTTTGTTATAATTGATTATAAAAAAATAATTTATGTTTAAATATATTAGTTGAAAAATAATTTTAAGTTAATTTATTTTATTTAGATAATATAAAAAATTATTTTTATATATTAAATGATTAAAATAAATATAAAATAATTAAAAAATACTTAATTGATGAAAAATATTATTTAATTAAAAAATAATATTTATATATCACTATTAAAAATAATTTTAATAATTTTTTAAAAAAATACTTAACTAAAAGATGCACCTTGGACAACTTTTTTCTCAAAAAAAAAATTTATTGATTTTGAAAAGCAATTTTATCAAACACATTACACACTATACGCAATAAGTTAAAGCAAATAAAAAAGTTGAATTGAACCAAACATACTCTGAATATTGACACTCACACAGAACATAATACGAATATGATGCTTTTATTATCTTTTCCCAAACTTCACTAAGGTTGCCCCAAAATTGATGCTTCGATTACGTTTTAAGAGGAAAAAAAAGCGTAAAGGACGATTGATGAGATTTGCTTCAATTGTAGTTGATTCCTTTTTAGCCAAAATATATATTCCATCAAAGGAAATAATAAAGAATAATATTTTCTAGCAAATGCAACTTTCCATGACCTAGTAAGTATTGACATGTTTAATAAAAGTATGACTCGAAACCACAACTTACTTATGTACATGTTTAAGTCAATTTCCGAAGACAAGTCAATATATGATTTGATTAATGTAAGGATATGTTTAGATTAAGATTTTTTGAAAGAAAAAAAAATGGTTGCAGATTTTTTTATTTTAAGTAAATATTATCTTATTTATTTTTTTAATGAAAGAAATAAAATAAAATATTATTATTTAACTTTTCAATTATCTTTTATTTATTTTTATAAACATCTAATAAAGCTACATCACTAAACGCGACAACAGCGGAAGGTAATGTGATATGATAAATTTACATTTTGGTCGACTTCAGCAATTTTGTTGTTTCTGGCTTGCTTTTACCCGTAGAGTTGGTCAATTTAACGTTGCCATTTAAGAGGACTGGAGAGAAACGTATTATGTTTCGTCATGTAATGAATTTTAGAGGTTTCGCCAGGATGGAGGAGTGAAATGGGGAGAAATTCATTTACTCTTTTAATGAGTTACGAAGAGTTGAGTAATCCAAGTTATAAATGGTGCAGACTGCAGGCACAACAGTCACAAAGAAATGAAGGATTTGTAACTGGGTTTAAGTAGGCTAAAATTAATTAGGCTTACTCCATTGGATTGACACATTCCGAAATCAATTTTGAATTGGGTTGAGGTAGGCTAAAATTAAAGGATTTGTAACTGGCAGTTTAAACTTGAAATTTTTTATAAAATTCAATCAGTAAGTAATTATAAAATTAGAAAATATATAAAGTTTGGTCTCAAAAAATTAGTGTAATGAGGATTTAAATTTATGTCTATACATTTATTTATATATTATATGCTCGTTTATCATTAGGTAAATTACTTGGGATTGGGTTTTTTTAATTATTATCATTCTTGTTGTTAAAAAGATGTTATCATGCAAAAATGAAAAAAAAGTCTTATTCGATAATGTATGTAGAGAAAAGAAATTAAAAGGGGGTTAGTAAAATCCAATGGTAAAGGTGGCGTGGGTGTAGAGAAAAGAAATAAAAAAAGTCGAAGTATTGACACTCACAAAACATAATACGAATATGATGTTTTTATTACGTTTTAACTAAGGTTGTCCCAAGATTGATGCTTCGATTACGTTTTAAGGGAAAAAAAAAACGTGAAGGACGATTGATGAGATTTGCTTAAATTGTAGTTGATTACTTTTTAGCCAAAATATATATTCCATCAAAGGAAATAATGAAGAATAATATTTACTAGCAAATGCAACTTTCCATGACCTAGTAATAATTACGGTCACACAAAATATAATACAGTATTATTATTTATCTAATTTTTATATTTTATTTTTTTAATTCATTTATAAATTTATATTATATCCTGTAAAAATGTTACAATTATATATAATATAATTTATTATTTGTCTCATATTAAGATATGATAAATAAAAGTTATAAATATTTTTATTAGACAAAAATTATTTTTCAACGTAATACGAGTTTGACTAAGGGTGTCAATTAGGCTTACTCCATTGGATTGATACATTCCGAAGTCAAATTTGAATTGGGTTGAGGTAGGCTAAATTCATGGATTTGTAACTAGCAGTTTAAACATGAAAAAAATTATAAGTTTCAAAGTGATTATGAGATTAGAAAATATATAAGGTTTGGTTTCATAGAATTAGTGTAGTGAGGATTTGAACTAATGTTTATACACTTATCTATATACATTATATGCTTGTTTATTATTTGGTCAATCACTTGGGTTTTTTTTAAATTATTATTGTTGTTGTTATTAAAAAAATGTTATTATGCAAAAATGAAAAAAAACGTTTTTATTCAATAATGTATGAAGAAGAAAGAAATTAAAAGGAGGTTAGTAAAATCCAATGGTAAAGGTGGCGTGGGTGTCGGCCGTGGAAGTAGAGAAGGGAGTTACAGAGTCAATGTAGATGGCCGGCCCAATCTGATTCTAAATCTGACAATCTTTCAGTCGTTCATTTAAAATATGTTTAGGTGATAAATAATAAAAAAATAAAAAATAATAATAATAAAATTTTTTATTTTAAAATTTTAAAATACAAATATATAATTAAATTATTTTTTATTTTCTTAAATATTTAATTTTTATTTTTTAAAATTAAGATATAATAAAAAAATACCTAAATAAAAAAGTTCTATTTCATTTTATTATTAATCATCTAAATAAATAATATAATAATTATACTTCATCCATTCTTTCTTTTTCAATCGATCCACCTCTATTCCATTCTATTACACTAACAAAACACATCCGAAGATAAGATTAGGTAATGAATGTTTTGCAAGTAAGGGGATGATATAAAATGTACGTTTAAAAGTTATTTTATAAAAAAAGAATGAAATGATTAAGCTGAGATTTTAAAATTCTTTTTTTTTTATTAAAAAGGTCAATTTATTGTCCGTTCAAATTAAAAATTTAATTGAAAGTGACTTAATTTTTTCTTATTTTTTTCATTAAACTTTTAAGAAAATCGTATATTTTTTATTTCATTTTTTTATCTTTTTTATTCTATTTCATTGTAAGTCACTTCATCCCATCTCCATTGAAACTCCAAACATGGTCTTACCCTCGTTCTCTTCTATGGCGCCCATACAATACAATACAAGCATTGTTGTTGTATTTGTTTTGTAGCTGAAACTGAAAGAAACTTGAAGCACAGAAGAAGAAGGTGTTGAGTTTGGAATTGGTAGAGAATCGAGAGAGATGGATGACTACACGCGGGAAATGATGGACCTGAAGACGCTCGTCACCCGCACTCTTGAGAAGAAAGGCGTCCTCGCCAGGATCCGTGTTTGTACTCTCTCTCTCTTCTACATTCTCAATCCCATTTCCTCTTTCTCTTTCAACACCTCACCTAGGGTTTTCTTCTTTTTCCCAATTGTATCCACTAGGTTCAGGTTAATTGGAAACGTAGATCGATCGATCGATCCAATTGTAATTGTATTATTCATTCACAAGTCATGATTAAATTAGGGTTATTGTGTGTGTGTCTCTCTCTCAGGCTGAACTGAGAGCGAGTGTGTTTGAGGCTATCGAAGAGGAGGATCGGGTAATCGAGAAGGAAGAAGGTTTGCCTCCTGCATTGCTTGGCAGCTGCAACGATCGAGCTAAACACCTTCACGCTTCTCCTTCAGGTTAATTTTTTATTAATCTTATTCACATGAGATTGGGCTTCCTTAACTGTTTCACTGTTCCAATATTTCCTTATTATTCACCGTGCAGGTAGACTCCTTACTGCGCTGATATGTGAATACCTAGACTGGGCGCAACTCAGTCACACACTCAAAGTTTATCTTCCAGAATGTAATTTGGTAATCAATCAATTTTTTATTTTGCCGTAGGTAGTATTTCTGATCTTGTGCCATTCTGTTTAATTCCCTTTATGATCCTTTTGATTGACTTTATTGTCTCCCAGGAAAAAGATTTTTGGAAGGCTGAGTTGAAAGAATTTAGTAGCAAAAATGGATATGATCTCAACAGAAACGGAGATAGCCCTCTTCTTTTGGACGTGCTTGAAGGATTCTTGAAGTTTGAGGTTTTTCAATTACTTACATTTCATCATTTATCTTTCTTCGTTTTAGGAGGGGTTTGGATCCTAACTTGTGGGAATCAAGGCTTGCATTGCTGCACTTTTTTTTGGTTTACTAGATTGAGCATAAGCAAAGACCTTTTATTGAAAAAATTAGCTCTTTTCAAGCTAGCAAGCACTTGCCATATTTATGGCATAGCCTGTGAGCTAGTCTCCCAGCACCCATGGTCTATGCTGCTTCCAGTGTGATAACTTCAGCTTGGTTAGCTCCAAATCTTGTTACAATAGGAGTTATGTAGAAATGCATAAGGGTCTTTAGGTTGGGTTTATTATAATTTAAGAATTGTAGAGATGAAATTTGAGACTTATTGAAATTCATATTTGGAGATTTAGGAAGGGAAACTATTGACTGTAGATAAGGTTGACGAGTAAAAGATATATAGGCTAGAGTCTTGATATTTTTCACAATTGTTAAAAATGACCTTGAAATTACAATATAGAGTATAGATTGGATGGAATGAAGGCTGCCTGGATTAAAAGACCATAGCCTGGTCTTTTGGTGATTTAAAGAAACTGATGGAACACCATTAAACACTGGTATTATTCCAAGAATTAGGGCTGAATACCCCAAGAAACTGTATACAAGAGACAATGTACACTCTCACAACTCCTATCACAGATTCGAGGTCTGTGTAACCTCCCTCTAAGCCAATGTTGCTTCCCTTCCTTTACCCAAAAATGCCAAGATCCCCTCCGTCATACAATTTCCCTTATTTGTATCCTTATTCCCATTGCCCGGTTCCTAACCGAGTACCACAAGAACAGCAACTAATCTCTATCTAACTAACCAGAAGTTAGTTAGGTCTCATTGAGTTTGGGCTTATGTCTTCTGACATAAACTTTATTTACTGCAAGCCCAATGTCATTAATACTCCCCCCCAAAGCTTTCACCTTGTCCTCAAGGTGAAAAGAGGGGAAATGAAGCTTCAGAGAGGATGCAGACTCCCAGGAATTATCACATGGAGGAGCCCCCTGCCACTGGATGAGGAGCTCTGCTGCTCCCACTGCATTATATCTCTGATCAAGTGCTTCTGCAGGTTGTGTTTCCAAGATCCAATCTGCAGATAGTTCTGGAGGTAGAGGATGGGATTGCTGGTCCTTAGGGACTGCTGTCTTCAGCCTGCTCACATGAAAAACTGGGTGGACTTTGCTATAGGGAGGAAGTTGTAATTTGTAAGCCACTGCCCCCACCTTGTCCAGCACCTGAAATGGCCCATAATAGCGAGGACTAAGTTTTTCATTTCTTCTCTTAGCCATGGATTTCAGCCTATAGGGTTGGGCTTTTAAATAAACCCAATCTCCTATATTGAAGACCAAATCCCTGCGTTTCTTATCTGCCATCACCTTCATCTGCTGCTGAGCCTTATCCAAATTACTTCTTAATTCCTCCAGCAGCATGTCTCTGTCCATATGCAACTGTGATACAGCCTCCACCTTTGAAGGGAAGGCTGTCCCTCTAAACAACACAGGGGGGTCACGTCCATAAAGAGCTCCGAAAGGTGTCATCTTAATGGATCGGTTGTAATTGGTGTTAAACCAATATTCAGCACAACTCAACCAATGGGACCAAGAGCTCGGTTTCTCCCTAGCAAAGCATCTCAAATAGGTATCTAGACACCTATTGGCAACCTCTGTTTGCCTTGAGGGTGGTATGCACCTCTTGTGTTGTGAAAGGATGAGAAAGGGCCATGAAGTGGGCAAACTTGGTGAAACGATCCACAACCACCATGATAGTGTCTTTGCCTTTGGATCTAGGCAAACCAGTAATAAAGTCCACAGTTACTTCACTTCAAACTTGAGGTGGAGTAGGTAAGGGCTGTAATAACCCCGCTAGTGACAAAGTTTGTACTTTATTCCTTTGACACACATCACAACTAGCAATAAGATCTACAATATCCTTTTTCATGCCCTCCCAGAAAAAAATTCCAGCCAACCTTTTATATGCTCTCAGAAATCCCAAGTGACCCCCAAAAGATGATGCATGGAAATCATGAAGTAAATCAGGAATCCTAGGTGAAGAGCAAGGAAGGACTAGTCTTCCTTTATAAAATAGTTGGCCATTCTGCAAGGAATAAGCAGGCCAAGCTTGAGGCTGGCCATCCAACTCCTGTACAATCTTCTTCAGCTTGGGATCTTGTTGAATCTCCTCACATAATTCCTCCCAATCCTCCTAAACAGCTATAGAAATAGCGGCATACATCATTTGGCGACACAAAGCATCGGCAGCAACATTGTCTTTCTCTGGTCTGTAGTGGATATCAAAATCAAACCCCATTAGCTTGGAAGTCCACCTAAACTGCTCCTCTCTCAAAATCCTCTGATCAGTCAAAAATTTCAAGGATCTTTGGTCAGTTCTAATGGTGAAGTGTCTCCCAAGGAGGTAATGACGCCATTTCTACACAGCAAAAACAATTGCCATCAATTCCCTCTCATAAACAGACCTCTTTTGCTCCCTTTCAGTCAATGCTTGACTAAGATAAGCCACTGGTCTGTCTTGTTGCAGCAGTACAGCCCCTATTCCCCTGCTAGAGGCATCGGTCTCTACCACAAATTCCTTGCTGAAGTTTGGAACAGCCAGGACAGGTAATGTGGTCATGGCATTCCTCAATGTTTCAAAAGTTGTTTGAGCCTCTAAGGACCACTGAAAATTGTCTTTCTTCAACAACTCAGTCAAAGGCTTGGCTACTTTGTCATAATTTTTGACAAACCTGCAGTAATAACCAGTTAAACCCAAAAAATCTCGCAAACCTTTCACATCCCAAGGCATGGGCCATTGCACCATGGCTTCAATCTTCTTGGGGTCAGCAGCATCCCCCTCGGCCGAGACTATATGCCCTAAATACTCCACATATTGGCCCCCAAAGCAACATTTCTTCTTGTTCACCACCAGCTTATTAAGTAACAAGAGCTGGAAAACCTCTCGCAAATGCCCCAAATGAGTGGCTGCATCTCTACTATAGATCAGAATATCATCAAAAAAGACCAAAGCAAACTTCCGCAAGCAAGGCCTCAACACTTCATTCATCAACCCTTGGAAAGTAGAAGGAGCATTAGTGAGACCAAATGGCATTACCACATACTCATAATGCCCTTCATGAGTCTTAAATGTTGTTTTCTCAATATCCTCTTCCCTCATGCAAATTTGATGATATCCCGATTTCAAGTCTAATTTAGAAAATATTGTAGCCCCTGCCAATTCATCTAACAATTCATCTATAATTGGAATAGGAAATTTATCCGGAATTGTCACTTATTTAAGGCTTGATAATCCACACAAAACCTCCAACTTCCATCTTTCTTCTTCACTAAAATCATAGGGCTAGCATAAGGACTAGTGCTTGGCCTAATCATACCGGTCTCTAACATTTCCTTAACAAATTTCTCAATCTCAGATTTTTTATAGTGGGGATACCTGTAAGGACGAATGTTAGGTATATTTGCTCTTTTTTTCAAAATTATAGCATGGTCACATCTCCTCGAAGGTGGCAGCCCTGTGGGTTGTTGGAAAAGCTCCCCAAATTCCTGAATTAAAGCTTGAATATGCTCAGGAATCTCACTGCTCAGAGCCTGCTGCTCTTGCTGCTGCTCCCCTGAAATTCTTCTGACATCCACCAAGATTCCCTCATCTTCCTCCTGGAATGACTTCATTAATGACTTTAGTGAAGTTGTAGCCTTGCACAATGAAGGGTCCCTTTTTATGAGATGTATCCTTCCTTTCTTCTTGATCTTCAATGACAATCTCTGAAGTTGGCTGTTATATTGCCCAAACTAGCCAACCAGTCCAACCCCAAAACTAGCCCAGGCCCCTTTCAACCCAAACACATAAAAATCATGTTGCAATTCTAAGTTCTATAACTGCACTTTTACCTTTTTACAACACCCTTCACTTTTCACCTTATACCCATCTCCCACTTCCACCATGAAAGAGGGGGGTGGACGTGACCTTCAAACCCACCTTCCCCACTAAATGCTGAGCAATGAAACTGTGGGAAGCCCCACAATCAATTAGCACTATTACCTCAACCCCCTGCAACCTTCCCTTCAATTTGAAAGACCTCCCTCCTATTAACCCCATCAAGCTATTATATCCCAACACAATGGCTTTTCCTCTGTCCTCCCATCTGACCTCTATTCTATTGCGATTTCAGCCTCTGGGCTTTCCTCCTCATTTTCATCTTCCACCAATAACAGTCGCAGCTGTTTATTTTTACATACATGGCCAGTTGAATACTTCTCATCACACCTAAAACACAATCCTTTCTTCATCCTGTCATAATACTCTGCATCAGGAAATTCTCTGAAATTCCTCCCTTTCTTACTGACATTTGCAGACTCCTGGGCTTTGGGCAGGGCTTTATCATTTGCCCCTGTCGAAGACGAGCCCACCATGCTCCCAGAATTTGCCCCTTTCCAACCAAAAATGCCGCCTCTGTTTGACCCCTTCCAGCCTCCACTATTATACGTCACAACAATGTTTTGGGTCCTTGTCCTGTTGTTGGTCATCATCCTTGCAGTAGAAATGCCCTTCCACCCTCTTTCCATCAGCTCCTTGATGATTTCTTCATTTTTCTCATCAATAAGTTGAGCCAGCTCCATCATATCCCTCAAAGAATTCACCTTGTGTAAGGCCTCCCTCCTTATCCCCCTCAACCCATTCAAGAAAATGCTCCTCAAGAATTGATGGTCCGAAATTCTTAAGGACCCAAAGCATAGATTTTGAGCGCATATGTACCCACTCCGGCCTATCCTTGCTTCAATGCCATTAGTAATTCATAAGGGTTCGCGCAAAGAAAAGGATGAAACCTTCGAATAATGGCCTCTCGGAAACAGGCCAAGAAACCTCCCCATCCCCTCCTTCCCACCAATGAAACCATGACAGTGTCTGCCCTTCCAGCGCCATAGAAGCCACCTTGAGCTTCTCTCCCTCAGGAATCCTTCAAATTTCAAAGAACCTCTCTAGTTTATGCACCCAATTGCATGCCTCTTCCCCTGTTTCTTCCCTTTCGAACATGGGAAGCTCTATTTTGCGCCAGCACTCCTCGCCACCATAGATTTGCGCGTCGTCCATGTTGTTCTCACCCTCGGAATCGCAATGGACCTCCACCCCAGGCCCTCCATTCCCCTGAATCGTTGAATCCAACTTGCGCAAGATCTCTTGGATGTTGTTCTCCATGGAATTCATACGAACATCATTCATTTGCCTGCATTCCGCGAAATCCTCACACCTGCGCTCCAAAGCTTCAATCCTTGTCTCCATTCGCGTGCTCACCATGCGTGTCTTCTTCCCAAGATGCTGGAGCTTTGATACCAGTTGATGGAACACTGGTAAACACTGGTATTACTTCAAGAATTAGGGCTGAATACCCCAAGAAACTGTATACAAGAGACAATGTACACTCCCACAACTCCTATCACAGATTCGAGGTCTGTGTAACCTCCCTCTAAAGCCAATGTGGCTTCCCTTCCTTTACCCAAAAATACCAAGATCCCCTCCATCATACAATTTCCCTTATTTAGATCCTTATTCCCATTCCCCAGCTCCTAACCGAGTACCACAAAAACAGCAACTAATCTCTAACTAACTGACTAGCCAGAAGTTAGTTAGGTCTCATTGGGTTTGGGCTTTTGTCTTCTGACATAAACTCTATTTGCTGCAGGCCCAATGCCATCAGAAATCCTTTAATTGTAGTGTGCATGTGGCATGTGCACCCATTTGACTGCTAGATAATGTGTAGAAAGAAAATTAATAAATCATATGTTTGCCTAAAATGGTACAGGTAGTTGCTACTTTCTATTGATGATATATTGGGGAAATTGTAATTTGTCATGCGCAATGTGAAAAATTAATGATTTCAAACCTTTGCTAGACCATTACTTGTGTAAAGTATAGATATCAGAACTGTTGCAAGTGTGTACTGACTTTTGATTAATTGCATGGTGAATTCTTCTTTTGCAGAACTTATCCCAAGCAAGGGCTAGTGGCAGGAGATTTACCACTTTAGAAACTGAGCCTTTACCAAACTCAGAGTCCCAGAACTTGAGAAGGCCTTCTTCATCATCTGTTGCTGGTGGCTTACCTCCACTAGGAAGGTGCTTAGCTGACCTTATTGCTCTACAAGTTGGTCCAATGTTACCTTTTTCTTATTCTTATTCTTGTTCTTGTTCTTCTTCTTATTATAATTTTGTTGTTCCTACCTTTTCTCTATTTCATTCTCAGTAGAAATGTTTTAAGTAATCCACATTTTTGTTGCAGGGCTGTTCCTTCATCTCAGGCATCTGGTGGGTTTTTCCTGTTATTGACTTTTACGTTACTTTATTTGCATGCTTGAAATTTCCTGTAATTTAAACTCTGGCATTCAGATAGAAGAGGAGGATCCTCCATGTCTGCTTATAGGAAGGATGAGTACAATTGGCGATACAACAGTGATGAACTTCCTGAGGATGTAATTCAAGCTTCTAGTGCTTTGGAAAATCTTCAACTGGACAGAAAAGCTCGAAATCTAACATCTTCTTGGCGGTTGGTTCTGATGCAATACTGATGTTATTCTTTTGTTATTACTACTCACAAAAGCATTTGGATTGTAGATTTTGCCACCATTTCAATGGTTGGTTCTGCTGGAATTCAAAGCACTAATCTTTTCCGAATTCTGATTATGTTTGTTACTGCAGACATACTGGTGATGGAATCAGTGAGAATGATGGCAGGGCTGATCACATGTAGGGACAGACATTGCTTGTATAACTGCAGTTTGCCCCTGTATTGTACTGTGTATTTTGAATTTTCTGCCTCTAGTGATGATTGAATGAGCCTAATTTTATGTAAGATCATGTAATTGTGATGTGATTTAGTGTTTTCTAGGAGCTTTTTCTCTCTAAAATTTTCCTTCTAGCTTATTATTTGAGAATTTTATCTATTAATTGTGTCTTTATCTACTGAGTGTGTCGATAATTTTAGCCCGTTTTTGCAAAAATAATAAGTGCCCAATTGAGTGCCAAATATGTTTCAGCATCTAGTGAACAATGTTTTGCAAGTGAAAGCTTGAATTCAAGGCAATTAGGCAAGCTTCCTTTCTAGGTTCTTTTGTTTTACTGTATTCCTTTGACAGTACTAGGGTTTTGTTTGACAATAGCATAACATGTGGGCTTTGAATCTTTCCATTGTGGCCACGTATTAATATATTGCTTTCTTCAGTATTGGGCTTGGTCTAGTTACGTGGGTCTACAGATCTTGAGATAATTCCTACGAAGTTTATGGCGCAAGGGCAGGGAACTGAGGTGGCCTTCAACAGGCTCATGAATGCTGTAATTCCTTTGACTAGTAGGGGTGATCACGGGTCGAGTTAAGAGAGAAATTGTGCCCAAACCAAACAAACATAGACGGATTGGGTTTTGAAATTTCTTGTTGCTTAACCCAATGGTTAGTTTGTTTTGAGTCATCAGTGTCAGTCTTTTTTTCAGCATTAAAAAAATAAATGAGACTCGGCATCAACTAGTAGTTCGGCATCTTCATATCTATCATATCCGCTCTCATATAACCCTCCACCACCTCCACTTTCACTCTTCTTCTTTTCCACTCCAAACTTAAAGATCACCAAACCCCATTATGGCCTTTGCTGCTGAAGTTGTTTAGAAACATCAAAAGGTCCTAATTTGCTGTAAGTTCTGGTTTTGAGCAATTTTTCCTTGGTGGGTCTTTTGTGTGTCTTTTTCTACTGGTGCGAGGCTTGATGTCTTGATGAATCACCACGAGTATGAGGCATACATAGTGAACTGAGTGAGGCTTGATGTCTTGAGGAACCACCACGAGGCATGCACCATTGGTGACTCGGCGTGGGCTGGGTGTTGTAGCGTCACTCAGGCGTGGGTGGCATTGCACTGGTGTTGGATGGAGATGGGTCTCATTGCTGCACTAGAGGTTGGAGCCATGGTGGAAGAAAGGGAAGAGAGTTAGAGGAAGGTTAGAGTTTGGTCTGGGTGAGGAGCATCAAAACTCAGAGGCACAACAGAAGTGTAGAGCTTAGTGAATATAGGGGGTTCGGTTTGGGTCGGGTTCAACTGGTTAATTTCTCAACTTAAGGCCCGAATTGAACCCATCGAGTTCTGCCTAAAGCCATTTGAATAAACTCTCAACTCAACCCGATATTTTAGTTCCGGTCGGGACGTTTGGGTTTGTGGATCTACCCATACCCATGATCACTGCAATCTTTTGAGTTTTATTTCAATCTATAAAGCAATTACAATTGGTGGTAGCTTCTTTTTTATCTCTGACATGTCGGTGCTAGCTTGGAAAACTATTGGTAGACAAGTAGATGGCTGACATAAAATAAGAAAATAAAGACAACATTAAACTTATCTTGCAGTAGTAGTTGATTTAAAGCAATTAATTGATAGTTATCTTACGTGGCATTCAATTAGTATTAGTAAAAAAAAATTAGATATTTAAATTATTATTTAACATATGTAAAAGTATTGTTAAAGATTAGTACAATTTTATAATAATCTTCATTACATTACATATATCAAATAATGATTTTAGTATTTATAGTAAATCGTATCTAACTTAGAATTACTCAGTATTAACTGACTATAATTAGTTAACTAGGTTACACTCTTGGTTAGTTGTACATGCGTCCACATGCCTCACTTTTCACTTTCAGATTGTATATAATTAAGGCATACATGTCTCTCTATAGGACTTGTTTGAAAAAGTTAAAAATTATAGATTATCTTTGATAATCGATTATTGTTATAATCGATTATAATCGATTTATTTTTATATTTAGATGTATTAATTGTAAAGTAATTTTAAGTTAATATGATTTATTTGGATGATATAAAAAAGAATCATTTTTATGTATTAAATTACTAAAATAGGTATAGAATAATTAAAAAAATTATTTGATTGATGGCAAAATAATATTTACATATAAAAGTATAAAAAATAATTTATAAACTAAAATCAAAAACTTCAATCTTTAACTTATGATTATTAGTTGAATTTTTTTTTTTTTAACATATTCTATATCTCAAATGGGAAAGAACCCATCTTTCCCAAACATATTCTATATCTCAATTTTTTTAATTCAATCAATTCCTTAAGTTCTGCTAGATGATACAAATTCAAGATACATTGTACTTTCATAAAAATAAAGAATAACTAGTCTATCCTCTCGTAAATTTTACCAGATATTTTTAAGTTTTTATTTTATGTATTTTTTACTTTTGCATTTTTTATAATATCATTAAATTGTATGTATATTCATTTGTATTAACTTTTAATGATTTTTATTATAAAATTTTAATTTTAACAGTTATTATTTAAGTTAAAAATTACAAATCAAATTACTTTTATATAACATTTACAATTTAGTCTTACATATAACAATTTTTTATTTTATTTTGCGTCTTAAAAAATTGTTTAGTTTTATATAATAGAATAATTTAATATTCCAGGTTGCATAGATATATAAATATTAAAACAGCATTAATTAGCAATAACAATAATGAATGAATTAAAAAAATTAATGCAATATTTTGAAAAAGAATAACAATTTTCTTTCAACAACCAATATTTTGAATGATATAAAAATATATAAGAAAAAAAAACAAACATAGTTAAATATATAAGTAAAATTATGAAACAAAAATCACACACTGTTAAAAGTATAAAAAATTTTACATAAAGTTTTTACAATATTTTAAATTAGGGAATTTTGTGATTCTAAAATAAATAAAACAATTGTACAATGAAAAATTATAAAATATGAGAGTCATGTATTTCAATTAATATACATTCGTGTAAATCTTAGTTAAAAATTTAATTTTAAAGTCAATACCTAATAATTAATAATTTGAAAGGATAGTGATTTTAGATTTAAAATTAACTATTTTTGACAAAAAAATTAACTATAATTAACTATTTTAAATTTTAAATTAACTATTAAGCTTAAAAGTTAAATAAATTTAAATAGCATATTAAATAATAGTATAAAAAATTAAATTATGAAGCCAATTATCAAGAGTTGCACGTGGCATGTTGTTAAAATGAAAAATGCTACCGAACTTATCCTATTTGTGTTGGTTTGACTCTCGGACTGAAAGAAGAAGGTGAAAAAAATCGAAAGAGAATAAAAAAAAAAATGAGAGAACTCAGAAAAAAAGCTGTGTTGTGCTCACGAAGGAACCGAACGTGTGAGAAACAATTTTTAGCGGGAATAATTTCAACTAGATTGTGATAACAATTAAGGTAGTCTAATTAGTAAAATAATAATTGATAATTGATGATGATGTATGTGTTTATGGTTAATTTCATCATCTGTTGCTGGTTTCCACACTCCACACTAATGACAAGCTCTTGCTTGCAACAGTTTGTGTAGGACTAACAAAGTTCACGTGTATTGTAGCAGCCACATTCTTCCTGGACAGAGTAGGAAGAAGAAGGCACTTACTAATAAGCACAACGGGGATGATTTGGCTTTTGCTTTGACAATAATACGGTTTTGTTTGACAATGGCAGAACATTCTGAAGGAAAGGAAAGCTTTTGTGGGCATTTGGCTACGTATTCATATGTTGCTTTCTTCAATATTGGGCTTGCTACGTCGAGTGGGTCTACAACTCAGATATTTCCTATGAAGCTCTGCGCAAAAGGCCCAAAGGTCAGGGAATTGAGCTGTCTGTCAAGTGTCAACAGGCTCATGATTCACGGATCCTGCCATTATAATGACTTTTTTTTTTCTCTTTAGATTATTTTTCCACTTGATATATATTGTTCCATATCATATGTCATGATAACTTATATATAATATGCTATACAAATGCATTACATATATATATACAAACCAAATTTAGAATATTTTTTTTAAAATTTATTGAATATGTTGCCATTTCTCCTGTACCTAAATCTGGTACAATTCAAATCTAAATGTATTATTTATAATTATTTATCAGAATTTTTTTATTTATATAAATCGATTTATTAAATTATAAATTATTATCGAGAAAATATCTTATAAAATCCACTAATAATATTATTTCAAATTAATAAGGTATCGGTACTCTTTACAAAAATAAGGATAAAGAAAGAATTTCCTAAATATATTCTAGGGATCGTGTTATACAAATTTTTATAATAAAATAAAGGGAAACTAATCCTTAACTCTCCTCAACAAAAAATTCTTGTCTCGTTTGTCCTGACTCCAAGGTCATGGGTTGTTCTAGTCCAAGATATTTTCAAAAATAGAAACTGTAAAAGAGAATGAGATTTTGAAGGGGAAAAAAGAAAAAAAAAACTGGGTTTGTTACATTGTCTAAAGAGGAGAGGAGAGGAGAGGAGAAGAGGTTTTATTTCAATATACTATTTTAAGGAGAAGGGAAGATGAGGAAAAGTTGCCTAAAATGGTGGTTAGTTGCAGGTCAAAGTCAAAACCCCACCCAGCAGGCAATAAAATTTAGAAAACCAAAACTGCCAAAAGCCAAAAGCCCTTAGGAAATTCCCCCACCACCATGGATTTCAAACCGAGTCATTTTGTTTTTGTTGTGTAATTCCTTTTTATGGGTACAACTTCAAGCTACAATACAAGGAGGAATAAGGAAAGGGAAATTAATTAGAGAGAGAAACCCAATACCAATACCAATACCAATTCTCCTAAAGGCCAAAAGCCCTGTCTCTCACCTTCCAAATCTACAAATCAAGGCTTCAACTTTCCCTTAATCATCTATTCGTACGATGATAATGATAATGATAATGATAATGGTTTGTTCTGTTCGTAGGTGATGTTTTTAATGCATCAGGAGTTACCAAAATACTAAATTCCCCGACATTTCTATCTAAGGTAGGTACGAGTACGATGAAAATAAATATCTGTTAAAAGTTATTTATATATGGGTTTCACGTCTTATGTTCTGTTGATTTCTTGTGATCTCGAAATTAATCACATGTTTACTGGTTTAGAGTCTTGTGTGTGCAATTTCAAGAGCTGCCCATGTTTCAATTTGATCGCTTTATATTGTAGCGGTAAATGTTGATGCCACTTTCTTATTATTGTTCAATTCCACATCCACAGTGATTGATGAAACCAAACCCACATTCATTCTGGATTTATCTGATAGATAGTTAATGATATTGATTCTGATCTCAAATCCTATCCTTGTGCAGGTTTTGGACATTGCAATTAACGCTCTTTGATGGTTTCCACTTTTACATATTATGGTGTCAGCATTCGTTAGTAGGCATTTAATTTCTGGAGCTTGTGACTTGGGTTCAGTTACGTAGATGGTGTAGATAGGGAACTAGGCTTTTTCATATATTGTCATTGACTTTTATTTGATGAATAATTGTGTGGGTGAGACTATGTAATGTAAGGGATGGTATCAGCTACATTTAGGCGAATTGTGTCACCTTGTTGGAGACCATCTGATGAGGGTGAAAATTCTAGTAGGAATGCGGAATCTAGTGGTCGTTCTGATGGTTTGCTGTGGTTTAAAGATTCAGGAAGACACTTGAATGGTGAATTCTCGATGGCAGTTGTTCAAGCAAACAATTTGTTGGAGGATCAAAGCCAACTTGAATCAGGCCCCATGAACTCCCTTGCACCAAATCCTCAAGGAACTTTTGTTGGTATATATGATGGGCATGGAGGTCCAGAAGCTGCCCGGTTTGTCAATGATCACCTATTTAAAAATATCAAGAGTAAGTTGTTCTTCACTCTTCACCCTGCCACATACATTAATTATTCTTTTGGAAAATTACTTTTGAACTAGCGTGTTATGTGCAACATGGATAGTTTGCTATTAGGTTTTCTTTTCACAAGTTCAAGGGCAGAATTATTATTTTAAGCAGCTTGATTGCTCTTTTAATAATTGGACACATATTCACAGGTATCTTAACTGGAATAACTTAGCTTCTCATCCTCATATTTTTTTCATAATTTTGCAATCTTGTTGCTTTGAATTGAGTATAATAGTGTTCCTTAAGCTCTGGTCGATATCTTTTGCTGGCTTAACGGGTGTTCTTAATGCAGAATTTACTTCAGAAAATCAGGGAATATCATCTGATGTTATCAATAAAGCATTCTTAGCAACAGAAGAAGAATTTCTCTCTCTGGTAAACAAGCAGTGGCTACACAAGCCACAGATAGCTTCGGTTGGATCTTGCTGTTTGATAGGCATAATATGTAGCGGGCAACTCTATATTGCAAATGCAGGAGACTCTCGAGCAGTGTTAGGTAGACGGGATGTGTCTACAAAAGAGATTAAAGCAGTTCAATTATCCTCTGAGCACAATGCTAGCTTGGAATCTGTCAGAGAGGAGTTGCGCTCATTGCATCCTGATGATCCGCAGATTGTAGTTATGAAGCACAAGGTCTGGCGTGTGAAGGGCTTGATTCAGGTGACTTTTTTTAATGCTTTGTCTCAAGTTTCATTTTGTTTTTTCACGTGAGATAAACACTCAGCATTCGATGTCTGTGCTGATGTCCTCTGAAAATCATGTTTCCTTTCTGAATTCATGCAGCCTTTTCCCCTTCATCAATGTTTTGCTTGGCTTTGGATAACAATTGATCTTTTTCTACTTTACTTAATTCTCCTGTAATGTTTCTTTATAGTTGTCCATATGCCTCTAATTGCAATCTGCATTCCCTAAATTCTTAGTAGGTATGGTAGCAGGTTTTGGCATCGATATACGCCTATTACCCAATTTTAGAAGATCAGGAACTTGAATTGAGTTTGAGTAGTATCAGGTCACGGGACAATGGTTGATTCAATTCATTGTTGGTTTACATGAGTCGTAATATTGCTGAAAATCCCACTGATATATCCAGTTTGTTTGATTATTAGTACTTTCATGCCCCAAAAATAATGGGTTTTTGTAGATGTGATTAGTTAGGGATTAGTTTATGGTATTCAATTATTCAAAGCGCATTAGGAGATTGTCTAGTTTAGCAGATTTTGTGTTGTGCAATTCTATATCATCTCACATCATTGGCCCATTCCTTTTCCATGATCAAGTATATTTTCATCTTACCGGCCAAATTGAATTATTTTTGTTCATTATAGGCTTATTCCGTTTCTTGTTAAAACATTGTCCTCATTTTAGGCTTCCAATTATGGTTATTCTGTGGCCCATAATGTCAAAGGATCTAATTATGTGAGTAATTACTCATGAATATGTTTGTATTTTGAAGGAATGTAGGAGGAGTTTTGGTTCTAGAGTTCTTGTTGGCCCAGTTTCTTTTTCATTTTTCATTTCCTGTCATTATATTTCTGGGTTATTAAAGCTTCCTTTGTAAATGGCCTGCAAATATGTAGAAAGCAACTTTAGTGTTATATGTGGTTGCTACCAGGAAACTTTTGTAGGAACTAAATAGTATGATTCATTTGTAATTCTTATTATTTTTTATGTGCTTCTTTATAATCATTAAAGGAAATTTAATGGCCTAGCCAGCATGATGAAACTAAAGAGTTGTGTTGACCAGATTGTTTACTTGTAATGTAGGTTTCAAGATCCATTGGTGATGCCTATCTAAAGAAGGCAGAGTTTAACAAAGCACCACTTTTGCCAAAATTTAGACTCCCAGAACACTTTGAGCAGCCAATCCTTAAAGCTGAACCAACAATACTAGAACAGAAACTCTATCCTGAAGATCAGTTTCTTATATTTGCATCAGATGGGTTATGGGAGCACGTGAGCAATCAAAAAGCAGTTGATATTGTCCAGAATTGTCCACGTAATGTAGGATTCTAATCTAGTTGAGTTTCTTTAATGTTTCTGTCAGCTCTCTAATTTTATTTCTGCCTATACAAAAAAGGTCCTTTTACCTAGTGGGAAAAAGTTTGGTTGTTGTTGTTCTATACAAAAATGGCCTTTTCTAATATTTTGATGTTCATTGGACTGAAAGTCTGAAACATGCTATGAAGATCTTTGTAATTATGTTGCATAGATGCCATTCTTTTTATAAACCCCTACTGAAACAGATGATTTTCTGATACTGTGGCTGCAGGGAGTAGCCAAGAAACTTATCAAAACTGCACTTTGTGAAGCTGCAAAGAAAAGAGAAATGAGATACTCAGACTTGAAAAAGATTGATCGAGGGGTGAGGAGACATTTCCATGATGACATCACGGTTATAGTTGTGTTTCTTGATTCCCATACAATCAGCCGCGGTACTTCACATGGGCCCATCGTTTCGATCAAAGGAGGTGGTGGTATTGGTATTGGTATTGTAGATGCCTAGTTCATGAGTTTTTGCACATGTATATGAGTATATCACTTGAAGCCACCATCTCTTAAAATTGTCTGCAAAAGGTAAATTTTCCCCTCCCTCCTAATCCCTTCCCTGGGATTATAGATTCAAGAAAGATTTTCTTTTCTCTCTCACACATTTCCTTTTCCTTTTCCATTAAGCATTTTATGTACCATGCTTGGTTCTCTCCTCTATTATTAATTCCATAGAAGATATTACAGTTGAAGCAAGGCCTAACAGATAGGCGAGATTTTTTTATTTTTTTTAAGTTCTTTGAGAAACTTGTATACGTTACCATTGTCATTATGACAAGTAGCACATGGAACAACTTTGAATCTTTGATTTGTTATGAGAATTCAAATATTAAATTTCAACTAAGCGTTGCACAAGTATTCAAATCACCTTAGCCGCCTGCTTGTGAAGCTTAGTAATAGAAGATGGAAACTTACAAACAAGGACAAAAACTAACGATAAAAAGAAGCATGAAGGATTGAAAATGGTGACGAAAAGAACTTTTTTTTTTCAATTATTTTGAGGCAGTGTTAGAAAATTATCCCAATTAATAAACTTACATAGAAAATGACAATCATTTTGTTCTGCTGCGTAATTTTATACTATATACGTCAACATGCAGGATTGTTTGAACATTTAACCAATGAAACTCATGATTTTTTGTCAAATAATGTAATTTTCTTTTTAGTATATCTTTATTTTATTTGAGTAAGTGTTTTTTGTCCAATAAATGTTTTTTTAGATT
Organism: Ormosia semicastrata; assembly: GCA_029884595.1. NCBI lineage: Eukaryota > Viridiplantae > Streptophyta > Magnoliopsida > Fabales > Fabaceae > Ormosia > Ormosia semicastrata. The sequence continues at coordinate 71,571,800 of JAQQTO010000059.1, forward strand.
ATTATTATTTTATTAAATGTCTAATATAAATTAAATTAATGGTGTTAAAATAAAAATTAATAACAAAGATTATTTTTAAAATTTTTGAAAGTATGATAATTGATTTTAAAAATATATATATAAAAATTAAATTAAAAAATATATATATAAATTAAATTAAAAATAAATATAAAATATAGGGACTAAAACTTTAATTAGTAAAAGTTGCCTTAACCTTAAGGCTATTATTCTATTCTCATTTTACTACTTATTTCACATGTGATGTTAAAGGTTTTCCATCATTTAAAACCTAATTAATTAGAATTAAAGTCAGGTTTCAGGGCGCACTCTCGAATATTTGGCGTTAATATTGTTGGGTAATACCAAATCTCTTTTTAAGTATATTCGCATAAATACAAGTAATTAAAAAAAGTATTATAAACAAACCACACATAAATTTAACTTAGTTTAGTTGAATATGTTTACATTTACAGCTGATAAGAAATTAAATTTATTATGAATAACATCAAAATACAACTTCATAGATATTGTAAATCCTGTTAGGATAAAGTTGCAAACCTTTCGATATAATTTTGAGGATCACAAAGTTACAAATTCTCTCTAATGCAACTTTTGAGAAAAAAAAGTTACAAATTCTCTATCACAACACCACTCACAATTTTTTATTTCTCGGTCTCATACCTCAAATAATTCTCTCATACAAATATTTATAACTCATAAAAACTTGTTTGACAACCAATTGTCTTTTTCACATTTTTTATGACTTTTTTATTTTTCTATTAAAAACAATTTTGTCTCATATATGACTTATTTTTTACATATCTTTTATATTTATTACATATATCTTTTACATATTTCAATATTAATTACAAAGTATGAATCTTTCAACAAAATAAGAAACAATTAATTATAATCTTTAAATTAGGAATTTGATTAAACCAACAAATATTCTTCTAATTATAAATTATAATGCAAAAGATATATTACCAAAAAAAATGTAAGATTAAAACGTTTACAATTTTTGGTATTTGACCTTAATCAAACATAGGAGGAATACTAATTAATATATTCTTTTAGATATTCCTTTCAATATTTATTTTATTATTAATTTATTTTATATAATTAAAAAATATTAATAATATTTGTTTTTATCAATAATAAAATAAGCTAAAAAAGTATCTTATTTAGATTTTATCACAAGACAAATTTGTGTTGGTACAAGATGTGGCAAAAGTCCCCAATAGGTTGAATTAGACTTAGAGAGATGCCCAACGGGTGATTGAAATAGTACAACATGTTGATCTGACACGTGCATAAAAAAGAGGCATGACAGAAACACTGAAAGTCTGAAACCTGAAATTAAGTGAGCTTCAGCTGCATCATAAAGAATATAACTATGGTTGTATCGAATCGTGATGTGCTCTCAGGATTGTGGAAGGCGAGAGCTTTCTCTGCCTTCTCTTCCTTTCAGTGCCTCTAAAAACATTGCCATCAAATTCTCAAACACCAATTTTCGTTTGGGGCATTCACTTCAATCTTCAGCTTCCACCAGTTAACAGCAAAAGCAAATTGTTTGGGCCGGGGTGGGCATGATTCGGTTCGGCATGAAAAACCGAACTGAACCGAACTTGTTTCCTTCTAGGCCAAACCAATTTTGGTTCGGTAAACCAGTTTTGAACCGATTCGGAATCAATTCAAAATCGGTTTGGGTTTGGAATCGGTTCAAAAACTATTTGGATTTAGAACCGATTTTGAACTGGTTTAAAACTGATTCTGAACCGGTTCAAAAACCAGTTCAGAACTGGTTTTCATGAAACCAGTTCAAAAAACTGGTTTTTCTATGAAATCAATTCATAAAACTGGTTCAAAAATCAATTCAGAAAATTGGTTCAAAAACCAGTTCACAAAATTGGTTCAAAAACTAACCAGAACCTCTTCTTGCTGGCCATCTGGTACGATAAAATACCTGACAAAACCATTGTTTGGAATGCAAATGCAGACAAGCCTGCACCTATAGGGTCTGACAGTTCAGCTCACAACAAGTGGCCTCCTCAAGGTGAAGCTATATGGACAGCAGAACCAACGGGAACTGTTTCCTATGGGACTATGCTGGACACTAGCAACTTTGTTCTGGCAAGTACTGATTCCAGTTCCACCTATGTGTGGGAAAGCTTCAATAATCCCACTGACACATTGCTGCCCACCCAAAATTTGGCACTACAAGGTACCCTGACTTCTTAGAGAATAATTACACAAAAGGAAGGTTTCAACTTTATTTTGACAATGGAGATCTGTTCCTAAATGGCATTGGCTGGCCAAATGTCCAAACTGATTCTCGCTACACCAGTTATTTCAGTGTCAAAACAAATTCTACTGCCTCACAGCTAGTGTTCGATAAGTCAGCACATATTTATGTAGAGAAAATGAATGGAGATAACATCTCACTTGGATGGGACAATTCAGCTCTTGATCCTAATGCATATTACACACAATACACAGAAGTGTTCCTGAAAGGAACTAATTGATGAGGACTTTTTTTTGTTGCACGTAATAGATATTTCCTATTTTAAGTATTTTATTGAAATATATTTGCATAAGTTAAGCAAAGCTTCTAGCCAAGTATATTCGTTAACTATTTTCCACATTAGAGAACTTTAAATGCATTAGGTACTAGTTACTTTTATATTTGTTAAGTTTGTATCTTTCTCTACATGGTCTGCGGTCTGCATACCTAGACTACTAGGCAATGCCTTCCTCTATGATTAAACAACATATTATTTACATTAACAAGTTTGATTAAGATTTTCAAACCATTATGTCTAAGAAGAAGTATATATACCCTTTACAATGACTGTAGCATGTAAGTATCCAAAGTGGTTTCTCTTCCTCAAAATCTTCTGCAATCTGGCACTTGCAGACCTCAGGATCTGTGCACCTTCAATTACATCAACCAAGATTCAGTAAAGTATATCACTTAACCCGCCAGAGCTGTCTCTAGATATCAAGATTTTTCTCAAATGGAGTAAGGACAAGCTTCTTATTTTCCTCAAGTCTGAAACATCAACATGATAGAAATATAAATTACAAAAAAATCTAATTTTTGTTCTTTTGATATGTCACTTACAGAAATCATTATTTATAATTTGCTAAAAGGCTTTAAATCTGATTTACAATTAAACTCTATAGGAAAATGCTTTCAAATAATGTCCCGTGCAATAAGTAAAACATAAAATCACAGCTTTCACCTTATGGGAATATCTATTAGAAAAAACTTATCATAGCCCATTTGTGAAGTTTCATCAATAACTCTTGTGCTCCCTCACCAAAAAGTGTTTATTGTGTTTGAACTTTGAAGTAAGAAAGGAAAAACAATGACTCTGTTTATCAAAGCTAGGCTCACCAAGAATTAGAAGTCTTGACCAATTAAAAAGGGCATAGAATTGACAATTGACCATGTTCATGTCATTGTATCTTCATTTGTAACGGACTAATGGTATTTATTGGCTAACCTTAAACATTAACACTGGACATGGCAGATGGGAAAGATGGGAGAAAAGCTAGAAATAGATTTTGTCATATCCACTCTGTTTGAAGATATACAAGATATAAGTAAAAATGTAAAACGGTGAAAAGTGAAAACCGTGCATCAGTGCTCTATTTTAAATCCTTATTTTTTATACAATGTGTTCTGCAGTTGTGGGAAACCATGACTACAGGGGTGATGCACTGGCACAATTAAGTCCTGTCTTGAGGAAAATTGATAGTAGATGGTTTTGCCTGAGATCATTCACACTTAATACAGGTATAATGATAGTAGTATTTTCAACCTCTTAATCATCATTGTTATGAAAGAAATCATAAAGACTGTAAATGATTACACTCATTGACGCAACCCCCTTTATAAACGATTATTTCAACGAGTCCAAACATACACATAGTCCAAACAAACACTAAAGAAAGTAAGTTAATACCAAGCCAGCCTCATTAACCATTTTCAATTCAAATCATCAGTAATGTGGGAAATCATCCAAATGCAAGAACATGTGTATAACACAGTGGAAAACAACTAAGTTAAATATTTTTATAGCATTACATGAATGGAACTCACATACTGCGTAGATTTCCATGTGATATAGAGACCCACTCAAATATTTTCATTCATCAAGGATTCTGTTAGCAAGCCAAGCCTCTAACGATCACCCAACTAACAATATCACCAGGCTTACATTATACTCACAAAACTGTAAAATCAGAAAATCAAATGCGTACATATATATAAAAATCAATGTGTACATATAAGGATTCTGTTGCTCCGATATGCTGAACACAAGCAAGATCTAAAATCCAGCTCAGATTATGCACAATTTAAAAAAAAACGATAAAAAAAATGCCCGCATAAGTATAAATTCTTATGAAACTTTAAGGTGCAAGAAAATAACAACCTATTCGTGTAACCAGCATCCACAAGATAATAACAACCTATTGCACCAAAACATACCATTCAATCTTAGTTCATGTCATACATTGCATAACTAAATAAGTTAACCATAAAATTTTACCCGTTGAAACTTTTAAGCCAAATGGTTCCTAATCACTGTAGGAATACAAACCGTGAATTAAGTGTAGGGGTGTTACAACAGCAAGACTGAGATTCAATCCAGTTACTGGTCAATTGCCTTTGCTTCCGGCCCCCCACTTGCATCTTCTATCCCATTCTTAAGCTCCTCAGTTGCTATTCTCATCTCCTCAAGTAGACTTTTTTGCTCTCCTTCTATCGTGTTCTGCAACTCATCCACTTGTAGGAAGATCAAGAAGCAGAATAAATATCAACATCATCGATTTTCACATTGACAAACATAATAAAACAAGGGATGTCACATGTCGAGAATTTGCAATCATGATGTTATAAGATACCTATACAGCCAATGGAGCACACAACCAACAGGAAAAACAAGTTCACATGACACAGGAAAGATTAGATAAACAGAAAATTTACAACAAATTGTTGAGAAATCCTTGAACCAAAGTGTCTCACTGAATCACTATTGAGAATTGACTCAAATTAAATTCAACAGTTTCAGTTTGCACTGCCAACAAAGGCAAGCATAACAGAGATATAAATCTTCATCACACGTCAATGAATAAAAACAAGAAAAGGTAACAGATAATAACTGAATTGTAACAAGGTTGATAATGAAAGATAGGTAGTCATTCAGAATGTCACATATGGGTTCACTACCTTTGGAGAAAAGCACAAGGTCACAATTTATTACCTACAAGGGAAATTAGGGAATCAAAAGGCATCACTCACACTCAGCTCCTCAGTAAGAATACTACCAAGAGAGAATGCCGAATGATGACATTTTTAATTATCACCATATGATATTATTTGACAACAACCTCATAAGTTGCGTGGACATTTTAAGCGATAAACTTACAACAACTTCCCTGTTACAGAAGTATAATTTAACAGTTTTCACCCAATCACCAACTTAAATGTTGTAGACAATGACAATCAAATAACCCTGAAATACATTATAGGTTTACATTACCCCTTCCAAATGTGCTTCGAACCTTGCATTTCTTCTTCCCCTTACCTTCTCTCTTATAAGTTCCAACTTCTAAGACACATGAGTTCCAATTTTCAGACCAGTGTGCCATAACTTCTACTTCTCACCCCACATGAGTTTCTGTTTTTGCATTCTTTATTACTTTATTATATTCTCTCTTCTCTGTTTCTTCATCCTCTCTTCTTTGATTCAGGCTACTAACTAGCAAAATGAGTTCTACTTATAAAAAAAATTCAGACCCTACCTAGAAGTACCGCCTCTATGCATGTCCCCCTACCATTTCAAAATTAGCATGCAAATTTTTATCATACACATAATCACTTATTTAATTTGTAAGTGTTACTGTTTGATGCTTTATGTTGTGGTTAATTTCAGTTAAACATTGGATGATTATTGAGTTGTATGAGTTAAATTTTCAGTGTGAGTTTAGTTTTTCATATACGTTAGTGGTTTCAACTGCATACCGTTGTCATTTTGAATTATAATCAAATATACCAAATCCATTTAATATAAAGTGCTCTAATTTCAAAATAGCTTGTGATACGCTATGTGTTATTTTTGCTATAGCACTAAGATCCCTTCTTGTCATATATTAACTATGGTTGCATTCTCTAGACCTCAATTAACAGGTTTAAGTATCTACATTAGCACAATGTTTCACAGGGGAAACAAGTTGAACAAGGAAGCATAACAGACAAGCACAAAGCTGACAGTAAGCAGTGCTGGTCAAATTCCTGCATCAAATTCCAAGTGCATATTTCACAGTAGCAAAAGAACACAACAATCACACAAGTCAAAGCATAAGCAGACTACCACATACCACATGCAACAAAAGAGCGAATTGCTTCTTCCGAAGCTCCAACAATCTCGAACCAGCTGTATTCTCTGCATCTAATGCTGTTATTTCTTTCTCTAACTCCGTTATAAGCTTCTGTGTCTCTGATCTTGGTGGCTGCAATGCAATCAATTTCCTGATAGCCTCACACTCTTCCTTATGCCGCCTCTCAACCTTACTCTCTTCAAGTTGCTTCTTAAGATCTTCAATGTCGACTTGTGCTTGCAAGATCTGCCGATTCATTTCATCTTTCAACTCATCGAAGTTTTCCTTCTCTCTAATATTGGCCTCAACAATGGCTTTGCTCTTGAGAAGTGGAATCTCAAAAGTGGTCAATTCCTGCAAAAAGGCTCTGGCAAGCTTTTCACAGTCATTGTAGTTGTTTTCCTCCTTGTCGACCTCAGAGACAAAAGAGGTGAACTTCTTCTGAAGCTTCTTTAACGGAGGCTCACCCCTTGTCGTTGTTGTCCGAGTGAGAAGCCTGTGTTTGATAATTACATCATCTTCAGCTGGACCAAAGGCATAGTTGGCAGCCACCGCTTCTCCACGCCCTGAAACTTTCCTCCCTTTTCCCAGCATCTGAACTTCTTGAGAATTAAGAATGAGAATATCAAGGCTTAAGCTCAGTTTGTTTGAACAGAATATATATATATATATATATATATATATGACAAAAAATTCTCTAGAAAGTTTTTATTGTTATTTTCATTAGGAGTGGGAAAAAAAAGAGCATTTTTGTTTGGATTGTGGAGCTGAGCTAAATTTAGGGATAATTTAAAGTTAAATTAAATAGAATAATTGTGTAAGAATTGAGCAATGATGGTACTTGAAGAACTTAATCCAATTCTTCATTTATGATTATTTATAGAATTAGGGCATTTGAATACTCTGTTAGATCAAGTACCTTGACAGATGAGTGAAGAAATACAAATAGTATCTTAATTTATAAATCAGCTATTGCAATGGACTTGTAAATTGTAATAGGAAACCAATGTGAGTGATGAAGGCGTGCCAAATTCAAAGGATACGAACAAACACACTGCAGTGGTATATAACTAGTAATATGAAATGACATATTAATAGCCATTTTGTATATCAAAAAAACATAAAGTAGAATAAGGAGGTTAAATGATCGAACCTTTGGGGGACTGCGTGTGCGGTGGAGAAAGGGTGGTGCGCCTCTGCGCAGAGACGGGGTTACTGATGAATGGTGAATGAGGGTCAGGGACCCAAGGTCATGGAGTGGCTCAGTACTGTTTCTGCCTCAAATGAAAAAGCTAGCAGGTCATGCTGGCTATTGGGCCAATTAGGAGTAGGCCGAATAAGTCTAATTTTCCAACTCGATAAATTAAATATGCGACCCGGCCCAATTATTTTTTAAGCCTAACAAATCAACTCACATTTATTAAGTAGATGCACCAAATACTTCATAATAATTGTCGATATCCAATTATATCTTAATTTTTCGGACACATTTGGATACTTATAACCTATATTATTTAATTATTTTTTGAATTTATACCAAAACCCAAGTGAAATACTATAATGGTTAGATAAATGATACTGTTTTTTTTGTGTTTATAATAATTAATTTACCTTTTCAAATATTAATAAAGTTATTCTAATTTATGATTTGTGCTTTTTGTTACTATTATATTAAATTTGCATATTATATCTTACTTGTATCATATCTTATAATTTTTAAAATTTATTATATCCACATATTAAAATCGTGCTATATTTGTATAATGTATTTGTATTTATGTTTTTTAGTTTATTAATGTATTTGGATCATACTGCATCAGTTTTTTAAAAAGAAAATATAAATCAAATTGAACAAAGTTAAATGGTTTAGGTCTAATTGAGTGAAAAAATGATACCAATTTGAAATAACTTAACCCAATTAAAATTGCATTGGTTCAAATCTATTGGTCAAGTTGACTTGTTTTTCTTTTAAAATATATTAAAAATAGTGTCATTTTATATGAAAAATTATAAATGAACCAAAACCATATTATTTTTATTTTTTTTTCTAAATGACAATCATTAACTTTGTCAAAATTGTATTACTTTAATTTTTTCAAATATATAGATAGATAGATAAAATATTGTTTATTGTTTTTGAAGTACATTTTTTAATATCAAATTAAAAACAAGTTAAACTTGAATATTACTCTAAAAATGGTACATTTATATTACATGGATAGAAATCTGCTTTCCCTTTATCCTGTCACATTTCTTGTCCCTCCAAAAAATATTTACCATTTCAATTAAAAATGTCAGCTCATCTTTTTCATCATTCTAAAGAAAACTTCACGTCGTTTTTATCATATTTGACTCTTCTCTTACAATACTTTGGGAAGCAAACCTTCACTATAGCTATCGTCATATGAAGCTTTTACTCGCTATTAGGGTAAGGACTTGTTAGATTGTGGGATTCTAACAATTTCTCTTTCTTGAGATTACTAAGAAACTCATATTCTTCTATTCATGCATCATCTTTCAATAAAATAGCTTATATCTAATTTCAATGACTTTTCTTCGATATGGCTTGACAATTTTTACTATGTTTTTAACAAAAATAATTGAAATTGATCAATCAAACTACTAGGTCTTTCTTTTTGCAGACCAATGATTAAAATTGTTGTGTTGAGTTGAGTTGAGTTGAGTCGATTGCTACGATAATAGCAATGGCAATAACATGACCACGGTAAACAATTAATCATAATGGGGGTGGGATTATAACATGATGGTGGTGCACTGGCATTATTGACAATTGAAGGAGGTGGTCATAGGGTGCAAACAAGAAACGACAAATTGAATACTTTATGAAGCAGTGAGATGACAGTTGTGTATGGGATAACGCCATTAAAACATCACTATTTTATAAAGAGTGGTGTTATTTGCATTGAAGGGCTTTTTCACAAAACCATCCACGATGGGATAAATACAATTGCGTAGTTGAAATCTAATAAATAGGTCGAATGTAAATTAGGGTTAGATGTCTATTAACAAATGTAAATTGCATTAATGCAAACAAGTGGAAGGCAGTATAATAAATTAGGAAAAAACAAACAAAAAAAAATCAAACAAACAGATATATCTAACCTTAATCCAACAAAATGCATACCATCAACACATAAAAGCCAATGACAAAAACATAAATTCAAATTCAAATAAAGTAAAATAGAAAAAAAAGTAGTTTGGAGGAAAGAAAATTTAACAGCAAGCTGACATGTGTCCTATCAAATGCCTATTACTATAATAATATAGATAGATAGATTGATTATTACAAGGATCAGAATTAGTTTCCAACTACAATTTCAAGGTGCATGGCCTTCTAGCTTGATAATTTTTCTATTTATCTATTAGCCATAAATCACTGTTGGCTTCAAAACAATTAGTTATTATTTCGGCCAAAGCATCAAATTGAACTAAAATTTCAAAGAAGCTATAAAATCTTGGCAAACAGGATGAAATGTAGTTACAAACAGTAGAGGGCATGATAGGGGAGGTGAGCAGCTTCACCAACCTTGCAAAATCATATAACTCAAAATTACAATCACTATTAGCAACACTAAATTGACAACTACACAAGACAAAATTGGAATGTTAAACGAACCATTCCATTAGAGTTTTGTGGTCTTTGCAAGGTAAATCAACTCCAGGCCATGTATCCTATGATTCCACCCCCACCCCAACCCACAAAAAAAATATGGGCCCTGTATGCTAGAAACTGTTTAATACGGTCTAAATTTCCTGGCAGCTCTCAACGGCTGCAGCCGTTTTTTGTCCTCTTCAAATTTGCTCTGCAGCAGCATGATCTCTGCAAGCAAAGCATAAATGGTTTATCTCAGTTTGATCACTAAAAATAATAATATAAAAATTCAAACAAAATCCCTTTACAAAGTTACAATGTCACAATTTGCGATAGCATCTAGAGTAAGAAACAAAATATCAATAATCACAATGACCAAGGAATTGCAGACAGAAACCATAACCTATGAGCATGAGAACTTTAACAGAAAATCATGTAGTACCTTAAGTAGTTCCAACCAACATTACCAACAACATTATTTGCTAGTGTGTTCAGACACAAAAATTTCACTTACTAACAAAATTGGTTTAAACTATTCAGCCAAACAAAAGTAACAGTAAATAAAATATTTGACCCTAGACAGTTGAACGAAGGGAAAGTCAAAAAGATAAATGTGCATAAGAATAGAAAGAGAAAAGTCTCATGATTTTCCTTTTTTTATGAATTAAAGAGGAACTCATCAAAAAGGAAAAAATGTACAGAGATGTCAGATGAGAAATACTCTTAAAAGAAGCCAACAAACTAAAGATAAAGATACAAACAGATAAACAAAAAAATAAAACATTAGGTTCTGCATATACCAACATTTTTGTTCTACATTTGATTATTGACTAATTGCTTTAACACACAAAATTTTCAAGGTTCAAAAATGGCTAAACATGACAAAAAAGTTGGTCATACCATTTCTCTGGGCTTCTCTTTTTTGAAAGCGATAGAAATCTATCCCCACCTCTTTATGCTTTTTTTTGGCCATTTTACTCTCATTGCAGCTTGGGCAACAGAGCCCACAACCACTCCACTTTCAGAGTCAGTAGTTTTCTTCCTACCCTTATGGTGTACAACAACAGTCCAACTCCATCTGCAACACGAGCTTCTCTTTATCTTCTTTCCTGCATTTTCCATTAGAACATTATTATATTAAAACCAAAACAGCATGAGCCAGGGGCATAAATGCAAGAAGGTTAAAACATTTACCTCTTCCAATTTTTCCTCATGAGTGGTTATAAAGTCATCGATTTGATATTGCAATACCTTCAATCCCAGTCTACTTTGATTGTATTCCATGATCCACTCTGTAGTTTAAATAGCCCCCAGTCAGAAACTATGCCAGATATGACAGTTAATTGACAATAGCATACAATGTGCATAAAAATAAAAAGATGCATTCCAATCTAACTTGCTAGAGGATATATAAACAGCCTGATAATACATTAATTATGCTGCAACTTGCAACATTGTAAAATATAAGCCCATTATCCATGTATATATCATGCAAATAAAAGTTTCAAGCGCACAATATTTAGAGATTCTAAACAAATGTAAAATAATCCCCTCAATTTAATAATTCATACTTTTCATTCCTTTTGAACAATCCTAATCTCCAGAAGAAATAACATAAATCTCATCCTGATCAGGCTCCCCTCCGTTTTTTGGTGAATTTTGAACCTCCTTTACAAAACTCTCTTCCTTTTTCCTCTTTTTCTTAGCTTTCTTTAACCTACCTACAAGATTAAAAAACAAATCCATTAGGAAAATGAATAGTTAACTTCAGGAGTTTCATTTCATTATGCAACAAAGAAATCAACCAGAACATCTTTTATTACAAGGTTTAATAGCTGCTCCAGTATTAGCATCTCCATGCTCCTTAAAGTCTTGGACATCTTGAGCTTCAGGACAATTGTCCAATACTCCATTTGATGAAATGGGGAAAAAATTTAATATCAACATTCCTTGTATGACATATTACACTGAAACAATAAAAAAGAAATGTCCAGTTCTATGCTCATTGACAACAATATATCTTGTTCACACAATGAATAGTTAATAGCTGCTCATGGAAAATGAATAGTTAACTTTAGGAGTTTCATTTCATTATGCAACAAAGAAATTAACCAGAACATGCTTTTATTACAAGGTTTAATAGCTGCTCCAGTATCTGCATCTCCATGCTCCTTAAAGTTTTGGACATCTTGAGCTTCAGTACAATTGTCCAATACTCCATCTGATAAAATGGGGGGAAAAATTTAATATCAACATTCATTGTATGACATATTACACTAAAACAATAAAAAAGAAATGTCCAGTTCTATGCTCATTGACAGCAATATATCTTGGTCACACAATGCCACAAGCCTATAACCATTAACCACCAACTCACCACTTTTCTCTTCTAAATCAACTTCATCCTTTGGTATTTGTTTTGCAACTAGAGTTTTAACTTTATTCTTCCTGTTTTTATTGGTAGAAGATTTCTCATTTTTCTTCATTCTAGCTTGCATTCTAGTATCCACTGTAACATGAGAGGCAGCACATCAAAGTAAACAAGTTATTCCAGTGATAAAAAAAAATGCCAAATAAGAAAAGGTGAGCTATGAAAACATTTTTACCTTCAATATTCAATGTACTAGTATCTGTCTCAACATGAGCATTTTTTTCCCTCTGCCTTTTTCTCTTCTTTTCCACAGTATGTTTTTCAGTTTTGTTTTTTCCTTTCATCATATCAAAAATTTAATCTGGAAACAACGCGTTACACGATAGGCCAGCATTTAATTAATTACTTTTCATCCAATATGCACACAAAATGAACCAAATATAAAATTTAAAATATAATAAAAATATCAAATCAATTGAAGCAACAATACTAAAACTCTATAAGAATGAGCAATTGCAGAATTTAAGCAAAAGAAAAAAAAAGCAAAGTGAAAGAAAATATTACAAATGGGCTTGTGAAAGAAACTAGGGGAGGTGAATTTGGGAAGTGATGAAGGCAAACTACAAACTCTGAAAACCCGAACACGAGGAAGGAAGAAGACATAGATGGCAGCTGGGTAAACTGCCAACTCCAGTAGGTTTATTATAAACGGGCCAGACCACGTTGACCGACGTTATAAATTGGGCAGTAAAATGCCAATCTGGGCCTGGTCCCTCTTAACTCCCAGGTTAGCAGGCTGGGCCGCGAACCCAGTCCTTTTAAATTAGTAAAACAGGTAGACAACCCTAGCTAGCAGTGATCAAAAGATGAAATAAATCACAATGACTTACCTAAGCTGTTTCACAGTGTTTTCTTAGTTTACTATTTTTTGCCACCGTTGGCCGTTGCACTAGATAATTAGCGTGTGAGAGTTGAGACTTATTCACATATCTATTACCCCCCAATAGTATGGGGTATTGGATATTCCTGATTCGGGATATTGAAATCGAATTTAAATTTTTACTTTTAGTAGGATTAAAAAATATCATTTTAAGTTGTAGCTAATTGGTTATTGGCATATCAATTCTTATTTTTTATATTTATCATTATGTTAAATTATCTCAAATAATATGTTAATATATAATTAGATAATAATATATTTTAAAATGGTGATAATATTTTTTTGTCTTGCAAGATTTCTCTACAGCTTGAGTGTGAGATTTATTCTTCTTGAGATATTGAAACTATTCCTCTCTCTACAAATACTACTTCGGAGGCTTGAATTTCAGTCATTGTTTGTAGCATTCAACTATTAACTTAAGCTTACTATTTGAACTGTCTTTGTGAGGCATATAATATGTTTTAGATTTAATTTTAATACAATTTTAGTATAAATTATCATCTAATCATATTTGTTATATTATTAAAAATATTTGATTATCATAATAACTATTTCAAAAATTATATATATATAATTGCATATCATTAATTAATAGTGTAAAAATTTTACACTAATAATTTATTAAAATTAATTTGATGGTTTTATTATACAAAGTTTTACATGACTTTAATAGTTAAATACATTAGTTACATGTTTTATTTCTTTAAAATTATCACAATTATTTTTTTAACTGGTAAAATCATCACAATAGTTTTACCCAACTAAAAGGATAAAAAGCATAAGAAAAATATATACCTATTATTAAACTTTAGCTATCTACCCACATATGTTGGTCTAAGTGGAAGGGTTCAGATCCCTTAAACATGTAGCATTGAGTTCGATTTCGAGATTTATGTGTATGAAAAAAAATTTATTGGAAGAGATTCCTGCTTAGGTGTCTCACTATACTTTGAAAAATTAGTCTTTCACTTATCGAATGATATGATATTCTAGGAAATCAACTCTAGCTATATAAAGTTTTCTCTAAAAAAATGCATTTTTGCAATATATATATATATATATATATATATTATATATATATATATATATATATATATATACATATATAAACTTAAATTTAGTTACACATTAAAACCTTATATTTTGCTAGATCAATTTCATTTTTTTCTCAAATTATCTTCCATCTGATAGGTGAGAAACTGATCTTCCGAGAGTACATTAGACGCTTAAGTAGAGATTCCTCTAAACGATGTTATTTTCATACACATAAATTTTTTAATCGAAGTTATGATCACATATTTAAGGACGAGTTCCTTTCAGTCAGACTAACACACATTAAATTGTTTGAAGATTCAAAAATTCTAAAATTTATAAATAATTTAGTTAAAACTGAACATGGATATACCCAGCTGCAAAAAAAAAGAGCATTTTAGTTTGGATTGTGGAGCTGAGCTAAATTTAGGAATAATTTAAAGTTAAATTAAATAAAATAATTGTGTAAGAATTGAGCGGTGATGGTACTTGAGGAACCTAACCCAGTTCTCCATTTATGATTATTTACAAAATTAGGGCATTTGAATACTCTGCTAGATCAAGTACCCTGGTAGATGAGTGAAGAAATACAAATAGTATCCTAATTTATGAATCAAATACTACAGTGGACTTGTAAATTGTAATAGGAAACCAATGTGAGTGATGAAGGTGTACCAAATTCAAAGGATACGAACAAACATACTACAGTGGTGTATAACTAGTTATATGAAATGACATATTGATAGCCATTTTGTATATAAAAAAAAGGTAAAGCAGAATAAGGAGGTTAAATGAATGAACCTTTGGGGGACTGCGTGTGCGGTGGAGAAAGGGTGGTGCGCCTCCGTGCAGAGACGGGATTACTGATGAATGGTGAATGAGGGTCAGGGACCCAAGGTCATGGAGTGGCTCAATACTGTTTCTGCCTCAAATGAAAAAGCTAGCAGATCATGCTGGCTATTGGGCCAGTTAGGAGCAGGTCGAATAAGTCTAATTTTCTAACTCGGTAAATTAAATATGCAACCCAGCCCAATTATTTTTTAAGCCTAACAAATCAACCCGCATTTATTAAGTAGATGCACCAAATACTTCATAATAATTGTCGATATCCAATTATATCTTAATTTTTCGGACACATTTGAATACTTATAACCTATATTATTTAATTATTTTTTGAATTTATACCAAAACCCAAGTGAAATACTATAATGGTTAGATAAATGATACTATTTTTTTGTGTTTATAATAATTAATTTACCTTTTCAAATATTAATAAAGTTATTCTAATTTATGATTTGTGCTTTTTGTTACTATTATATTAAATTTGCATATTATATCTTACTTGTATCATATCTTATAATTTTTAAAATTTATTGTATCAACATATTAAAATCATGTTATATTTGTATCATGTATTTGTATTTATGTTTTTTAGTTTATTAATGTATTTGGATCATACTGCATTAGCTTTTTTAAAAAGAAAATATAAATCAAATTGAACAAAGTTAGATGGTTTAGGTCTAAATGAGTGAAAAAATGATATCAACTTGAAATAACTTAACCCAATTAAAATTGCATTGGTTCAAATCTATTGATCAAGTTGATTTATTTTTCTTTTAAAATATATTTAAAATAGTGTCATTTTATATGAAAAATTATAAATGAACCAAAACCATGTTATTTTATATTTTTTTTCTAAATGACAATCATTAACTTCGTCAAAATTGTATTCACTTTAATTTTTCCTAATAGATAGTTAGATAAATATTGTTTATTGTTTTTGAAGTACATTTTTTATATCAAGTTAAAAACAAGTTAAACTTGAATATTACTCTAAAAATGGTACATTTGTATTACATGGATAGAAATCTCCTTTCCTTTTATCTTGCCACATTTCTTATTCTTCCAAAAAAACATTTATCATTTCAATTAAAAATGTCAGCTCATCTTTTTCATCATTTTAAAGAAAACTTCACGTTGTTCCTGCCATCTTTTACTCTTCTCTTCCAATCCTTTAGGAAGCAAACCTTCACTATAGCTATTGTCATCTGAAGCTTCTACTCGCCACTAGGGTAAGGACTTGTTAGATTGTGGAATTCTAACAATTTCTCTTTCCTGAGATTATTAAGAAATTCATATTCTTCTATTCATGCATCATCTTTCATTAAAATAACTTATATCTAATTTCAATTACTTTTCTTCGATATGGCTTAGCAATTTTTACTATATTTTTATCGAAAATAATCGAAATTGATCAACCAAACTATTGGATCTTTCTTTTCGCAGATCAACAATTAAAATTGTTGTGTTGAGTTGAGTTGGTTGCTACGATAATAACATTAGCAATAACATGACCACGGTAAACAATTAATCATAATGGGGGTATGATTATGACATGATGATGGTGCACTGGCATTATTGACAATGGAAAGAGGTGGTCATAGGGTGCAAGCAAACGACAAATTGAATACCTTGTGAAGGGGTGAGATGACAATTGTACATGAGATAACGCCATTAAAATATCACTATTTTATAAAGAGTGGTACTATTTGTCTTGAAAGACTTTTTCACAAAACCATCCCCGATGGCATAAATGCAGTTGCGTAGTTAAAATCTAATAAATAAGTCGAATGTAAATTAGGGTTAGATGTCTATTAAAAAATGTAAATTGCATCAATCTAAATAAGTGGAAGGCAGTATAATAAATTAGGAAAAAATAAAACAAAAAGAAAATCAAACAAACAAATATATCTAACCTTAATCCAACAAAATGCATATCATCAACACATAAAAGTGAATGACAAAAACATAAATGCAAATTCAAATAAAGTAAAATAGAAAAAAAAAAGTTTGGAAAAAAAAATTTAACAGCAAGCTGACATGTGTCCTATCAAATGTCTATTATTATAATAATATAGATAAATAGATTGATTATTACAAGGATCAGAATTAGTTTCCAACTGCAATTTCAAGGTGCATGGCCTTCTAAGCTTGATAATTTTTCTATTTATCTATCAGGCATAAATCATTGTTGACTTCAAAACAATTAGTTATTATTTCGGCCAAAAGCTTCAAATTGAACTAAAATTTCAAAGAAGCTATAAAATCTTGACAAACAGGACAAAATGTAGTTACAGACAGTAGGGGAGGTGAGCAGCTTCACCAACCTTGCAAAATCATATAACTCAAAATTACAATCACTATTAGCAACACTAAATTGACAACTACACAAGAGAAAATTGGAATGTTAAACGAATCATTCGATTAAAGTTGTGGTCTCTGCAGGGTAAATCAATGTATCCAATGATTCCACCCCCAACCCAACCCAAAAAAAAAATAAATTCTGGGCCCTGTATGCTAGAAACTGTTTAATACGGTCTAAATTTCCTGGCAGCTCTCAACTGCTGCAGCCGTTTTTTGTCCTCTTCAAATTTGCTCTGCAGCATCATGATCTCTGCAAGCAAAGCATAAATGATTTATCTCAGTTTGATCACTAACAATAACAATATAAAAATTCAAATGAAATCCCTTTACAAAGTTACAATGTCACAATTTGCGATAGCATCTAGAGTAAGAAACAAAACAGGGATCAATAATCACAATGACCAAGGAATTGCAGACAGAAACCATAATCCATGAGCATGAGAACTTTAACAAAAAATCATATAGTAACTTAAGTAGTTCCAACCACCATTACTGACAACATTGTTTGCTAGTGTGTTCAGACACAAAATTTTCACTTACTAACAAAATTGGTTTAAACTATTCAGCCAAACAAAAGTAACAGTAAATAAAATATTTGACCCTAGACAGTTGAACGAAGGGAAAGTCAAAAAGATAATTGTACATAAGAATAGAAAGAGAAAAGTCTCATGATTTTCCTTTTTTATGAATTAAAGAGGAACTCATCAGAAAGGAAAAAATGTACAGAGACATCAGATGAGAAATACTCTTGAAAGAAGCCAACAAACTAAAGATAAAGATACAAACAGATAAACAAAAAAATAAAACATCAGGTTCTGCAAATACTAACATTTTTGTTCTACATTTGATTATTGACTAATTGCATTAACACACAAAATTTTCAGGGTTCAAAAATAGCTGAACATGACAAAAAAGGTGGTCATACCATTTCTCTGGACTACTCTTTTTGGAAAGTGGTAGAAATCTATCCTCACCTCTTTACGCTTCTTTTTGGCCATTTTACTCTCCACAGCAGCTTGGGAAACAGAGCCCACAGCCACTCCACTTTCAGAGTCAGTAGTTTTCTTCCTACCCTTATGGTATACAACAACAGTCCAACCCCCATCTGTAGCACGGGCTTCTCTCTCTCTTCTTTCCTGCATTTTCCATAACAACATTATTATATTAAAACCAAAACAGCATGAGCCAGGGGCATAAAAATAAAAAGATGCATTCCAATCCAACTTGCTAGAGGACATGTAAACAGCCTAATAATACATTAATTATGCTGCAACTTGCAACATTGCAAAATATAAGCCCATTATCCATGTATATATCATGCAAATAAAAGTTTCAGGCGCACAATATTCAGAGATTCTAAACAAATGTAAAATAATCCCCTCAATTTAATAATTCATACTTTTCATTCCTTTTGAACAGTCCTCATCTCCAGAAGAAATAACATAAATCTCATCCTGATCAGGCCCCCCTCCATTTTTTGGTGAATTTTAAACCTCCTTTACAAAACTCTCTTCCTTTTTCTCTTTTTCTTAGCTTTCTTTGACCTTCCTACAAGATTAAAAAAACAAATCCATTAGGAAAATGAATAGTTAACTTCAGGAGTTTCATTTCATTATGCAACAAAGAAATCAACCAGAACATGCTTCTATTACAAGGTTTAATAGCTGCTCCAGTATCGGCATCTCCATGCTCCTTAAAGTCTTGGACATCTTGAGCTTCAGGACAATTGTCCAATACTCCATCTGATAAAATGGGGAAAAAAATTTAATATCAACATTCATTGTATTGACATATTACACTAAAACAATAAAAAAGAAATGTCCAGTTCTATGCTCATTGACGGCAATATATATTGTTCACACAATGCCACAAGCCCATAACCATTAACCACCAACTCACCACTTTTCTCTTCTAAATCAACTTCATCCTTTGGTCTTTGTCTTGCAACTAGAGTTTTAACTTTGTTCTTCCTGTTTTTATTGGTAGAAGATTTCTCCTTTTTCTTCGTTCTAGCTTGCATTCTAGTATCCACTGAAACAGGAGAGGCAGCACACCAGAGTAAACAAGTTATTCCAGTGATTGGGGGGGGCATGGTTCAGTTCGGCATGAAAAACTGAACCAAACTGAACCGAACCAGTAAAGCGGTTCGGTTTTCAAAATCGAACCAGTTTCCTTCGGGGCCGAACCGATTTTGGTTCGATAATCCGGTTCGGAACCGGTTTGGGTTTGGAATCGGTTTAGAAACGGTTTGGATTTAGAACCGGTTCTGAACCGGTTCAAAAATCAGTTCAGAACTAGTTTTCCTTAAACCAGTTCAGAAAACTGGTTTAAAAATCAGTTCAGAAAACTGGTTCAAAAATCAGTTCACAAAATTGGTTCAAAAACTAACCAGAACCTCTTCTTGCTGGCCATCTGGTATGATAAAATACCTGACAAAACCATTCTTTGGAATGCAAATGCAGACAAGCCTGCACCTATAGGGTCGACAGTTCAGCTCACAACAAGTGGCCTGACACTGAGTAATCCTCAAGGTGAAGCTATATGGACAGCAGAACCAACGGAAACTGTTTCCTATGGGACTATGCTGGACACTAGCAACTTTGTTCTGGCAAGTACTGATTCCAGTTCCACCTATGTGTGGGCAAGCTTCAATAATCCCACTGACACATTGCTGCCCACCCAAAATTTGGCACTACAAGGTACCCTGACTTCTTAGAGAATAATTACACAAAAGGAAGGTTTCAACTTTATTTTAACAATGGAGATCTGTTCCTAAATGGCATTGACTGGCCAAATGTCCAAACTGATTCTCGCTACACCAGTTATTTCAGTGTCAAAACAAATTCTACTGCCTCACAGCTAGTGTTCGATATGTCAGCACATATTTATGTAGAGAAAATGAATGGAGATAACATCTCACTTGGATGGGACAATTCAGCTCTTGATCCTAATGCATATTACACAAATACACAGAAGTGTTCCTGAAAGGAACTAATTGATGAGGACTTTTTTTTGTTGCACGTAATAGATATTTCCTATTTTAAGTATTTTATTGAAATATATTTGCATAAGTTAAGCAAAGCTTCTAGCCAAGTATGTTTGTTAACTATTTTCCACATTAGAGAACTATAAATGCATTAGGTACTAGTTACTTTTATATTTGTTAAGTTTGTATCTTTCTCTACATGGTCTGCGGTCTGCATTAGGTACTAGACTACTAGGCAATGCCTTCCTCTATGATTAAACAACATATTATTTACATTAACAAGTTTGATTAAGATTTTCAAACCATTATGTCTAAGAAGAAGTATATATACCCTTTACAATGACTGTAGCATGTAAGTATCCAACGTGGTTTCTCTTCCTCAAAATCTTCTGCAATCTGGCACTTGCAGACCTCAGGATCTGTGCACCTTCAATTACATCAACCAAGATTTAGTAAAGTATATCACTTAACTCGCCAGAGCTGTCTCTAGATATCAAGATTTTTCTCAAATGGAGTAAGGACAAGCTTCTTATTTTCCTCAAGTCTGAAACATCACCATGATAGAAATATAAATTACAAAAAATTCTAATTTTTTTTTCTTTTGATATGTCACTTACAGAAATCATTATTTATAATTTGCTAAAAGGCTTTAAATCTGATTTACAATTAAACTCTATAGGAAAATGCTTTCAAATAATGTCCCGTGCAATAAGTAAAACATAAAATCACAGCTTTCACCTTATGGGAAACTCTATTAGAAAAAACTTATCATAGCCCATTTGTGAAGTTTCATCAATAACTCTTGTGCTCCCTCACCAAAAAGTGTTTATTGTGTTTGAACTTTGAAGTGAGAAAGGAAAAACAATGACTCTATTTATCAAAGCTAGGCTCACCAAGAATTAGAAGTCTTGACCAATTAAAAAGGGCATTGAATTGACAATTGACCATGTTCATGTCATTGTATCTTCTTCATTTGTAATGGACTAATGGTATTTATTGGCTAACCTTAAATATTAACACTGGACATGGCAGATGGGAAAGATGGTAGAAAAGCTAGAAATAGATTTTGTCATATCCACTCTATTTGAAGATATACAAGATATAAGTAAAAATGTAAAACGGTGAAAATAGAAAACCATGCATCAGTGCTCTATTTTAAATCCTTATTTTTTATACAATGTGTTCTGCAGTTTTGGGAAACCATGACTACAGGGGTGATGCACTGGCACAATTAAGTCCTGTCTTGAGGAAAATTGATAGTAGATGGTTTTGCCTGAGATCATTCACACTTAATACAGGTATAATGATAGTAGTATTTTCAACCTCTTAATCATCGTTGTTATGAAAGAAATCATAAAGACTGTAAATGATTATACTCATTGACACAACCCCCTTTATAAACGATTATTTCAACGAGTCCAAACATACACATAGTCCAAACAAACACTAAAGAAAGTAAGTTAATACCAAGCCAGCCTCATTAACCATTTTCAATTCAAATCATCAGTAATGTGGGAAATCATCCAAATGCAAGAACATGTGTATAACACAGTGGAAAACAACTAAGTTAAATATTTTCATAGCATTACATGAATGGAACTCACATACTGCGTAGATTTCCATGTGATATAGAGACCCACTCAAATATTTTCATTCATCAAGGATTCTGTTAGCAAACCAAGCCTCTAACGATCACCCAACTAACAATATCACCAGGCTTACATTATACTCACAAGACTGTAAAATCAGAAAATCAAATGCGTACATATATATAAAAATCAATGTGTACATATAAGGATTCTGTTGCTCCGATATGCTGAACACAAGCAAGATCTAAAAACCAGCTCAGATTATGCACAATTTAAAAAAAAAAAAAAGATAAAAAAAAATGCCCGGATGAGTATAAATTGTTATGAAACTTTAAAAAAAAAAAAAAAACTCATCCAATTCCAAAGTCAAAAAGGAAAGGCCATTGTAAAAAATCCACTAACAGTAACAGATTCAACAAAGAAAAGATTAAGCCAATCTGGATCCGATCACACAAGAACAAAATCGATACAGATCTATCATTTTTGCAGATTTTACAATGAATCAGCAACCCCACAAGCACAATCAAAAATCAAAACAAATAAAAAGACATGCAGATCGAACAGTTAACAACAGTACACAGTAGAAATAACAGAGAGTATCATCATACAGTGATATATCTGAAGAGTGAATCGAAGAAAGAGTAACAGAGAGACTCAACAAATTTTCAGATCTGAGAAAGCATAAAATGATATGAAATGGAGATTCGTTTTTTACCTTTCACAAATCAAAAGGGGGCTGAGATTGCGAAAGGATCTTAAAACTGATTGAGATGTGAGCACGATCCAAATCGATGGAGAAAATTTGAAGATGAATAGAGTGCTGCGAAGAATGATGAACAGAGCGTGATCCAGATCGGGAATGGATTGTGCGGTGCGAACTGGATTATGCAGTGTTACGTTGCTTCGTAGATGGAAGAAAGGGGACTAGGGTTCTTCGTAGATGTGAAATTCGGAATTTGAGATTGAGATGTGCATTTGTGTAATGAGGTTAAGTTTAATGAAGTTAACCAGATTGAATTAGAAATTGGTTAACCGGATTGTAAACACATTGAAAACGGTTCAATTATGAGAACCGGTTCTCTCTCAAAGGGTTTTAAATGGTTGGATTTGCTTCAGTTTATGGAGTGGTTCAGTTCTTTTGAGTTTTATGCCCACCCCACTTTGGGGTGTCTTTGAATATACCAAGAGCTATGGTAACTGGGTATGTTTCTTTTTGTTTGGTTGCTGAAAAGCCAAGCTAAGTCTGAGTGTATCTCGCTTGAATTTATCTTGATTGTGGGTTTCTAAACTTGTTCTGGTGTCTCTCTGTTGTGAAGGGTGCAAGAAGTTCTTCCACCACCCCTTACTTCAACTTCACCGCCACCTTCCTTGTTTGATGGAAGTACAAGGTTAGTCGGTTTCTTTCTTCTTTTGCAGGGAAAAAAATGAATTTTTTAATTGGGATTTTTGTTTTAAAGGGGTTCTTGTGTATTCACTCTGTGTTTGTTTCATTGCTCGTATAAATACAATGCCATGCCATACTTGAATCTGATTTTGTTTTTTTATTTATTTTATTTTATTTTTATGTGTGGCATGTGGCTGAAGGTTGTATATCGCATACAAATGCCCGTATGGATCACCCGTAACTGTAAGGTTGTTAAAAAGACCCTGCCCTTATCTTCCTTCAAATGGTTCTTGCTTTCCTTGCTCTGTGTGTGTGTGTTGTTAACTGTTTGCCATACTGGGTTAGCCAGGTTAACTTAAGAAACATTTGGATTAGTTTAAGGTTTACCATGCTAGTTATATCGTTGTGTGGTTTTCATAATTTATTTGATAATCACAGCCACTTTATCCTCATATATTTGTTGGAAGCAGGGATTGCAGGACAAGATACAATTAGTTGCTATTGATCTACAAGATAGGCCTTCCTGGTACAAGGAGAAAGTCTACCCACCCAACAAGGTCATATGATACTTATCCTTTGTGCCGAAAGCAAATAATCATGATCTTATATATGTGTTGTGTAAAATTAAATGTACCACATTCTCATAGTGATGTTTTGATGTCTATCGAAATCCAGGTTCCATCTTTGGAACACAATAATGAAATCAGAGGAGAGAGTCCTGATCTGATTAAATATAGCGACAGTCATTTGGAAGGGCCCTCCCTTTTCCCTAGCGTAAGATAAGATTTTTTTTTTAAACTTTTGACATTTATTTTCAGGTCCAAAAGTTAAACCAAAAGGTTACTGTTTATTAAACAGGGTCCTGCTAAGGAGTTTGCTGAAGAGTTGCTATCTTACACTGATACCTTTTACAAGACCGTTGTTTCTTCCTTCAAAGAAGATGCGACTGAAGCCGGTAAAATGACACTTGCTTTCTTGATGTTGTTAATTTGCTAGATATGTATAAACACGTTAGTTATATTGCTTTAGGGACTGCATTTGATTACATCGAAACTGCTCTCTCCAAATATGATGATGGACCTTTCTTCCTTTGCCAATTCAGTCTAGTGAGTATTCTTATTTTGATTTGTAGTAATGATAATGCATAGTGTACTTTTGTCCATCTTCACACTAATTTGAACTGCTCAAAATATTTTCTGTATACTTCAGGTGGATATAGGCTATAGCATATGCTTCTGTCATTGAAAGATTTCAACCATTTCTAATGGATGTGAAAAATTATGATATAAAATTGGGCAAGGCCTAAACTGGCAGCATGGATTGAGGTAGAGCATACAATTATGTTCTTCTCTGTTTATTTAATAAAGCATGTATATCTACTTGTGTTATGTTTGTCATGATTATTGAGGATATCTTTCATGTTATGGGAAATAAAAAATCATTTACCTTTGTTTCATTAATTTTGTTAACATATGTAGTTAATTGAATTGAAACAACTTTGAAAACTGGGTCTCAAATTGAGTTTGACGCAGCAGATCTGGTCATTTTATGCTTATTGTGATATATCAAGTACCTCATGGTCTGCACCAGGGATAATTGTGCTTGGACCATTTTCTGATCTAACCTGTTACAGAGGACCATGGGTTCTGCTCACACGGATAGGTCATAGGTTTAGCACTGCATAAACTTGTATTCCGAGCTTCATTCAAGAATTAAATTTGTGCTGTTGCTACAGGAGACGAACAACATTGATGGCTACAAAGTAACCCGCTCTGATCCCAAGGAGCTTGTTGAAAGCTACAAGAAACGCTTCCTGGTACCATAAGACTCAACTTTACTGAAGTCCCAAGTTCTCTGAACTCACAAGATCACTAAATTGCTGTGTTCTCCTTGATCCATTCTTGTCTATAGGCCAAGCTATGAATCCAATCTTTGGCATCAGAGTTCAACAACTCCCTATACAAGTCAAGAATGTCGAGATTGATTAGAAAATCAGTGTGCCACAGCCATTATCGTCAGACAGCATGCTCCAAGCGTCCATCGCTAGATAGACAGATTATGTCATAGAGTTGTTTATTTCAATAAATATGGCTACACATTCCAGCAAATGCCACATAGCATAATGAATCAATGATGCGAATATGTGAAGATATGCGAATATGTGAAGATGACGGTGGTAACTGGCTTGAGCATCATTCATTATCTTGAACCTTCATTTATATAACTGGGTTAATGAGGCAGAGCCAAGTAAATTGTTAGCGCATTTGTAATAGTTAAATCCACCGAATACCAGAGTAGGTTAAATTTCTAGTTCCTCACATCTACATATATCTGCTCTATCTGCTTTCTGTTATTCAAATTAAATCCTACATAAGGAGTGAAGTGCACGATATTCTAGTCATATTCAATCAACTCCTTTCTGCTCACACCATAGATGCAAGAGCACAATTAATGGCAATGCACATTAATCACGTGTAAACAATGACATATAACTGTTTTATTTAAATATATCTAAATAATATATGACCAGAACAGACATAATTGAAAAGTCAGCTTCGATCGTACAATAAATCCTGTTATGAATCTTCTCCGGTCGCAAACTTTCAAGGACCCCAAATTGTAGTTAGCACCCAAAACAAAGTCACTGCTATAACGTTTAACCATGTCTGTTGGCCTTACTTTCTTCTTTCTCTTTTTTTTTTTCCCCTTCCTTTCCCAGGGTGACTGAGGACAAAACTGTTCAAGAAATGTTCGCGAGAATCGAGCCCACAAAAGAGGTGGATGCATGTAAATGCATAGAGCATCAAGCATGCTACCTCCGCAACACCTTCCATATTTTCCTCATATATACAACCAACGACCATATGGCAAGCCCTGCTGAAGTATACAGCAAAACAACACCAGAGCCTACTAAAATGGCAGCTCCTCCATGACTGAAAAAGAAAATGGGAAAAGACGAAAAGTAAACCCAATCAGTCAATGGCAAAGCTCGAACTATATTTTTGAGGGGAACAAAATCAATGCTTAACATGTAAATTAATTTACAATGACATACAACTTCTAACAAATTCAAACCTAAAAAAACTTTTTCCAAATAAATAAGATTAAGCATTACATATCTAAATAAGCTTATTCAGGAATGACTTTTTCATATAATTTTTCTTTTCATAACAAATACAATGACATTAGAGCATCCTCAAAATGCAGAGAAAACAAATACCTCCAGTCCCGGGTAGCAAGGAGGATGGTTAACGCTGTCATCTGTGTGGCAGTTTTCCACTTCCCCAAGTTATTTACAGCAACAGCCTATTATTTAAAGTTTCATGATATAACCTCAAAACCTTGTACAAATACCAGGCAGTTGATTGAAGTGTACAGGAGGTAAAACAAACCTCTAAAAGCTTACTATCCTGGGAAGCAGCCCACTCCCTGACTGCAGACATGGTTATCTATTTTTCAAGTTACAAGAGAAAATTGTAAGACAACTGATTTGAATACTAATATAAAGCCAGTAAATCAGACAGGGTATGATGCCTTCAAAGGAAAAGGAAAGACAGGTGAAAGTATAGCTAATTTACCATATAAATTTGAATCTCAGTTAAACATATATGCTTTTGTGGTTTTTGGTTAATGATATACATCATCAACATGCTAAAGTAATGATATACATCATCATGATATACATCTTTATGAAATGCATTTTGTCATTAGACCACATGCTCCGTTGAGTTAAGTTTCCAATTTTTTAATTTATATTATTATTCAACCAATTTGATTTTAGGATATTGGTGCTAGATAATTATCATTGGTAGTTTGGATACAGTTACATCATTAGTACTTTTTCTTATGAAGTATTTTTTTTCATATAGTATTTTTTTAAAAAAATAAATTCTTCTTCGTTCGAGTTTACCAGTTCAACCACTTAACCCGTGATCGGATCACTGACCCGTTGACCCAGCCTTCTAACTGGGTCAGCCTCCGGTCCAAGTTATACAATTATGGTTTTCACACCACAGCAACAAAATGGCAGACATAATTATACCATTACTGCTTCCATCCTCCAGAGCTATGAGCAACAACCACAGGAAATCCCAAATCTGAATTCCCCTTTCACACACACATGATCACAGTAGTCATATATAAAACATTTGATTTGCATGGTTTTCAGGAAAACTGGTCATTTAACATAACCTTTACTTTGGTTCATTCTATAATGTGAAAAATATGGTCATTAATAGTTCTGATTCCATGACAGTTACAAGAAACTTCAGTTTTCATTGTTTTGGTATAATAAGAGTTAATTGTAACACTGGTCAGGAATATAACAACTAAGATAAGATGCATAAGTTTGGTGATCACATGTAAGACCCTTGCTAGGTCACCTGTGAACAAAAACTTTTAAGTAATACATGCCTTCATAATTGCAGATGCAAGACATTAAGTATGCATTACCTCTCTACCAATTATGGCAATTGAAGGTATGGTCAGTAGCCATGGCGCTTGTCCAAACACAGCAACATCCAAAGGTCTAGTACATAATAAGACCAATGTTGCAGCAACCATAAGCTGCATTCAGAAGAAATTACGTTCATAAAAGAACTAAGGTAGTTCTCAGATGTTACTAAGAGAAACTTGTATGCACCAACCAGTTCAAATAAAAAAGCCTATAAGCCCTATATATAAGTTAATGATAGATACCTTGTCAGCTACGGGATCTAAAAATGCCCCAAATGAAGATTTTAACTTCATCTGCATTGCAAATTAATAAACGAAAACTAATAAGTGACATTAACTTGAACACTCAAAATCCTATAAAAATGATAGGATTAGGAATGAATGCATTAGAGAGAAAGTAGAAGTAACATCTATTGTGAAAAAGATAGGAGAATCTCGCCTTAAATAGTTTGGACATGTAAGGAAAAGATTCTTAAAAGCCCCTGTAAGGCGAGTAGACCAGGTGAAGGATAACCCAATAACTAGAGATAGAGAGAGACTAAGAAAGACTATAGGTGAAACAATTAAAAAAGACTTAGATTTGAATAACATTTCTGAAGACTTGGTTTATGATAAGACACAATGACGTTGTTTGATCTATGTAGCTAATATCACTTAGTGAGAAAAGGCTTGGTTGTTGTTGTTAGTGGTGTTTGAAAGAGTTTCAATTCAATTGGAGTACCTTGCGAGCAATATACCCATCAAGCCAATCTGTAACAGCTGCAGCGATAAAAATACTTGTAGTAGCAGCTGTTCCACGCCAACCATCCATATAGAAAGCTACATAAAAATATAAGAAAAACTTAGCCTAGCCTAGGCTAGTGATCACATCACATGACATCAAATCAAATCAATATAACACAAAATGCCAAAACCATGCAATGAAATGAAAAATAGAGAAGATTCTAATAGAAAATACCGAAATGGAAGGTACAAATACAAAATTGAAAGCGTACTAGCAACAAGAAGAGGCACAGCGGCGACACGGCCTAGAGTCAAAATGGTGGGCAAGGTAAGCAATTTGGAAGGCTCATTGTGAGGGTCCTTGCTCTCCGAACCCAAATCTGTGACGAGTCCAGCTCTTGATGGCGACCCAGACCCGCATCCCAAAAACCCGGATTTCTCGGAACCGCGCACGGAGGAGAAAGAGAGGGGTTTACGGTGGAGGTCAATAGTGAACCCTAGAGTCTTAGAAGGGGAAAGCATGTGGGCGCAGGGTGGTGTTATCCTGTGCCCATGTTGATGGTGTACGGTTCTGTTGGGGTTCCATAAGAGGGTTTTGGTTTTGGTTTTGGTGGCTGTACGGACGTAGATAGAAGCAGTCGCGGTTAGTTTCAAGGCTGACATGTCATCAATCAGCGCCCTTGTTCTTTCTACACTCAATTTCCACCAGTTAGTAATGAAATCACCACTTTCCGGAGTTCTTGGTTTTCTCCGATCACAGGATTGCCACTAATAAGAGAGGGAAAATTAAGTAACCGCTTACGATTAGCTTTTTACTATGGACCACTTCGTGAAATTGGACATGATAGTTTGATATTTTTATATTTAATTACACTTTTTCTCAAATCACTTTTTATATTATTTTTTATATAATTAATTATATCACTTTATCTCTATCACTTTATCTCATTTAATTATAATTATTAAAAATATAATAAAAAAATAATATATTTAAAAAATAATATAAAAACATTATTTTTTTTTTATATTTTTTATATATATTTAAATTATTTTTTGAAATATTAATATATTCATTTCATGTCATATTTATATTTTATATATATATATATATATATATATGTATTTTCTAATTATATTCTTTTTTAATTGCTTAACTTACAAAAGTAAGCATATTATTATGTGGAAAACATTTTTTGTTAATGGTGGAGTATTTATTACCTTTAGGAAATGTTTAAAAGTTTAGATAAAAAAAATATCTCTTAACGGAATTAAATAGAATATGTTGATTTATTATTTTGTTATTTAATGAGTTTAATAAGGAAAAAAATGAAATTCATATAATTTATTCTTTGACTTCCTAATTTTGAAAATAAAAATTTGAGACTTTGAGTTATAAGAAAAAAATTTCACTCCCTCTTTTTAAATTATTCTGATATACACTTTTAATAAGTTTTGCCTTTTCATTCCTTACTATTTTCTCTATTATCATTCTTCCAAACTTGGAAAGATTTTGAAACCATGATAATTTGGCCTAATAAGAGAATGGCATATGGTCAAAGATGGCTAATGCCAAAACTTATGTTTAAATAATGTTTATAATTTCAACTTACCCTAAAATGATGTTCAAGTTTTTAAAATGGCCCCCTGAATCCTTAGAACCTTAAGTGAGTGTCTTTATATCAATACCCTACTTGTCATTGTAATAGTAATGGTTACACAAAGAAAATGTGAAACAAGGATACATAATCCACAGTTGATTTGGAGGAGTTGGAGCTTTGGGACTAGGGTGCATTGTGTGTGTGGGTTGGAGGAGCTCAAGTGGATGGGCCACTAGTTATGGTGGCATAGAATTTGGCATTTATGTGCAACATCAAGATGCTTGTGGCATGGTAGCTCGTGGTGGTGTGTTTGATGGTTTGTTATGGGTGGATGAAGGTTTTTAGCATTGGTTCCAGGTAGAAGATGATGCGTGAGTGTGTGTGGGTTGGAGGAGCTCAAGTGGATGGGCCACTAGTTATGGTGGCATAGAATTTGGCATTTATGTGCAACATCAAGATGCTTGTGGCATGGTAGCTCGTGGTGGTGTGTTTGATGGTTTGTTATGGGTGGATGAAAGTTTTTAGCATTAGTTCCAGGTAGAAGATGATGCGTGAGGCTTGAGGAACATGACAATGCTCTATTTCATGATAGGTTGTGTGTTGTGTATGGAGGGTCTTGACTGCGCTTTGATGACATGTTTTAGATTTGCAAGGAAGGTGAAGAAGATAGAGGCTTATCCCAAAAATTCATCGACTTTCCTAGGTCTACAAAGTCATGATGATGAAGGTGGAATCCCATTGAGCAATTTTTAGATCAGCTTGATTCGCTAGTGACTACAATCATTGGCTGTGTTGAGTGGTAGTGGCCCATGGCCATCGCGAATTTGAGCAATATTCTAGTGATGACATGTTGAATTGTGTTGATGTTGAAGCATATAGGTCATTTTGAAATTTGGCAAGTCTTCATTGGGGTTATTTTGTAAAATCTAATATCATTTGAGGAATAATATATTTTATACATCAGTTACCATTTTCTTACATCTAACCACATGTGTTTTATCTATTGTGTCAACTCACCAGGGTTTCAAAGCCCTTTCAATTTCAAAGGCACCGAAGAATGCACCATTTTTTTATTTTTTATTTAGTAAACTTAGCTTGCTACATTCTCTTAACAAATTAGCTTATCAATCATTTTAATTATTTAAAAATAAAATAAAAGTTTTTTTTTCTCAAACAAATATCGACTTACCAATCATTATAATTATTTAAGAATAAGAGAAAAAACTTTTTACTTCAGCTACAGAAATTTTTACAAGTACTTACACATTATCTACAAATTAAAAATCATGAATCGAACTAGGACATTTAAATCGACTAGTTCAATCTTATTAGTTGAGAGAATCTCCATCTTATGAGCTTAATTCACTTGGTTAAGATATTTACTTGTAAGTTTTTGATAAGAGATTCAACACCCTCCGATGGAACATTCTTTTCCCTTCCCTTCCCTAGGCCTCTTAATGGGGATCCCTTAGGCACCATCATAGTGGTGGAGTTTTCTTAAGGCCCTACTATGGTCTAGTACCTAAAAATAATCTTTGTTGACAATAAGGCGTATATATTTAATAGAACATTGACATAGTTTGCGTTAATGATACAAGTGTTAGATTTGTTGGATGTAAACTTCAAAAGGTGCCCATTTATGAGCTAGTATTCCTTAAAAAATAAGGATATCGAAAGAACTATCTCTTATAATAGATAAAATGAGTACAAACGTGTTTGTATTTTATTTTATGCAAAGGTTATATTTGTGTTTAGAAAATTATGTATTTCTAGTTATTTGTGTGGGACTGTTAAGTATTAACCATATTTTAAAGAATGTAAGAAATGTGCAGTTTAAGTAAGGTTAAGATAAGTTATCTACACTCCTATATCAAGGTGCATAGAAAGAAGGAAGATTAAAGTGTGATTGCTAATGTGCCGATAGGTGTAGAGTGTTATAATAAGGTGGGCTTAGAAAATGATGAAGAAAAACAAATGAACGTACAAAGGTTTAATGTAATTTGGAGTGATTTATTTAAATAAAAAAATGATAATACTCAAATTTAAATGGACAAAAATACAATGAGTGGCTTTGAGTTATCTGCTAGAGCAAATCCTCCCCCATATAGAAAGCCTCTAGGTGGGTGCAGTAGAGTGCAACCAGAGATTTCTTTCAAGGACAAAGTCACGGGAAATAAAGCCCCTCCACCACAACGCAAGAAGCAAGATCTCCTCCAACAAGTTTTGGTCAAGGTTGAGTTAGAGGGAGGCAATTGACCCCTTCCTAAGGTGCACTTAGATGATAGGGTCTTCGAGGAGCTATGTTTTCCATAGAAGGATGCTTTGATAGTTAAGCTTTTAGGGGAAAATGTTGGGTTTAGACTAACGAATGATAGGCTTAAATCCCTATGGAGACTTGCTGGTGGGTTTGAGATCATGGATGTTGATAGAGGATTTTTTATGGTGAAGTTTGATATGGAAGAGGACAAAGAGAAGGTGATGGGAGGAGGTCCCTGGATACTATACGATCATTACCTTGCAGTGTCTTCGTGGTCCCTTGACTTTGTGTCTCCAATGGCGAAGGTTGATCGTACTATAGTTTGGATACGTTTTCCAAATTTGAACTTAGTTTACTATGAAGAAAGCTTTCTTCTGGCCATGCCTTCTGTGGTTGGTAGGCCTATAAAGGTGGATTCCAATGCGCTAAAGGTGGCCCATGGACGCTTTGCTAGGATTTGTGTGGAGATTGATCTTAGTCAACTGGTGGTTGGCAAGGTTTAGCTACGGGGACATTGGTATAAGGTAGAATAAGAGGGGCTTGATATAATATGTTCAGGTTGTGGTTACCATGGCCACTTGACAAGGGATTGCTCAGCAAAGATTTTTCAGCCTGTTGTTAATAAAGTTCAGGTTGCTCCTAACGCAGTGGTTGCAGGTGGTGATATGGTGGTCAACACTCCTATTGTGGCTGGGGGACAGGATGGGAGTGATGTCGTTACTCTAAATCTTGTGATTGCCAATCGTCATGCGGATTCTACGATGTTAATTGATAAGGATAAAGAGTCAACACATGGAGATTGGTTGGTGGTGATAAGAAGGGAAAAAAATAAACCACATGTTTATATCAAAATGGAACTAGGGAAGGAAATTAAAGATGGCCATTTGGGAGTTAATAGGTCAAAATCTCATACTGTAAATGGAGGAATTAAGAAGACAAGGAACAAACTTCCTTATAAAGAGCAACCTAAGCCAATGAACTCTGAAAATAAAAAATGGCCCACAAAGAAAGGGATAAGACTTAATAGGCCTAAGACACATTTTGTCTTAGGTAAGAGTTGTTAGTGAATACCCTAGAGGCCAATTTATTTTGATCATACTAGCTTACATTGTATCATGATATTTATTTAATATATGAGACATTACATTTATTGTATTATTTATGATGTACATAATAAAGTCATTAGAATAGTAAGTTTTATGCCATAGGACATTAAGTGGATGATTTGATCGTGAGATCCTATTGGATAGAAACAGAGCACTATTCTTAAATGTCTCTAGTCAAGTATTATTGTTAATCAGGACGACAATAATGTATTGAGACTAGTATGTGTGTGATAACTCCATAGAATGCAGTTATTTGTGCCCTATCTCTGTGCTAGAATGAATGCTTAGTCCTTGTTTAAATGCATATTTAGAGGATTTTGTGCTTATATTTGTCATATTCTGATTCTAAGCCTTTCTGATGTGTTATTGTGAAAACTGAGCTTTAATGGTTATGAATTAAGTAGATTTATTATATGTTACTAATTTGGTGTTTTCTCTATGTTAAGAAAGGCTCCAAATAAGGTCAAATATGAAGCAATTGAGCTTAAAGAGGAAGAGGAAGCCAAATTGGTATTTCAGTAGGCAACGCCGCGGCGCAAGGTGTTGTGCGCCGCGGTGCCGAGAGCATGTTCAGCAATTCCATACTTGGACCCGAGGCAAGAGGGCTGCGGCCCAGATGAGGTGGACGCTGCGGCATACGTAGACCAACCCATTGGACGCCGCGGTGCGCATATGTGGGGGTCGCGGCGCTGTGCGGCCAGCTGAGCCTATAAATAGATTTTATACGTTTTTCTCTGTGTTCTGGCTATTTTGGGCCATTTCCATTTTCTGCTCTTTGTAGTTTAGTTAGTTTAGGTTAGTTTCGTTTGACTAGATCTCCATTGATGGTGGATTGGAGGCCAGGATTAAGGATGAATGAGGATTCAAGCTTCAGAGACAAATCAATGAACTTCCTTTCTCTCTTCTCTTCCGTATCTGTTGTATAGCTGAGCTATGTTTAGGAATACTTTGGATCCTTTTGTTTATATTAATGATGTGTTCTTCTCTTTTGTGTGGATGTTTGGTTATTGTTCAATCATAATCTATGCTTAATGCTTGCTATTGGTTGGTCATCAATTGCATGATCCTAATATTGGTAAATGAACTAGACATAGGGATTTGTTGATATGGATATGGTATGATTGATGCATGTTCTGCGAGTTCAATTGGCTTGGATGAGTTGATTCATTAATAGGATAGAAATATACCTATTGGCCATGTATAGTATGTGATTGAGAATATATCGTTCATGAGTGGAAGTTGAGCTGACTCTCAAGGAAACTTAGTGAATTGGGCAATTGAAACCAGGGTTGATTGACCTACACATAGGCTTTTGACTAATGAAGATTCTCAAGCTAACCTAATCAATGCATTTGTGTTTATAAGGAGGATTGCATGTTGTTGGTAGGTGTAGGGGGTGAAGGAGGATTTTCTGAAATCTAACCACGTTTATCTTTATTGCTTTTATAGATTAGGTTTAGTTTAGTTTATTGCTTTCCTATTTTTATGTCATTGTCTAGAATTGATTAAGCTATTGGTTGGTACTTAGCTTTATAATTGAATATCCTCATGGGAACGAACTTTTACTCTGTATCTGTATTACTTGAGCGATCCGTGCACTTGCGGTAGGAATCAGTGCGTAGACTGATGGTCACATCTCACAGGTCATGGATATGAGATATCAAGTATTCACATAGGTACATATTAGAGTAATGATATATTGGACTGACCTGCCATGAGAATGCTGTGTGGATCATTACATGAGTGTCATAAGCGATTCTCATAGTGATAATGGTGTATGTGGTTCTTTGACCTAAAATTACTACGATTCCTACATGAGGAGTTGTATGTTTTAATGCCATCAAACGTCATCTGTAACAAGGTGATTATAAAGTTGATTATTAAATATACTGCGAATCATGTAGATGGATGTGAGTGACCTAGATGCGATTTGTCCCTCCTACATAACAGGAGTGATATATCCAGGCTCCCTGATTGAGTGAGACTATGAAATGCATGACCATGCTCAAATGAGTCAATATAAGATATTGATCTCATTTGTTATTACTATGTCTACTCGAGTATCAAGAAACAGAAGATTGAACTATACAAGAGTGACACGTTCCATGCCTTGTATTCAATTTAGATATCTGGACAAAGGGATTAAATTACACAGTAATTGTTAGGCAAATTCTTAGTCCTTTCATTAGATAAAAACTTGTTTTCTTGAACAAAAACCTATTTAGACCATTTGTATCGCAAGTGCACGGGTCATTCAAGTAATACAGATACAGAGTAAGAGATCGTTCCTACGAGGATAGGTTTACTTTCAATGCTAAGTATTAACTAATAGCTTACCTAATTCTATTTAAGAACATATAAAATAAGAGAAAGCAATTAAACTAAAGAGTAATCTATAAAAGCAATAAAGATAATGATTTAGAGATTTAGGGAATCCTTATTCACTTCCTATTTCATACTAACAATATGCAATCCTTTTCATAAACATGAACGCAATGATTAGGTTAGCTTGAGAATCTTCATTAGCTTAAAGCCTATGTCTAGGTCATCTAACCATAGTTTTAATTGCCCAACTCACTATGTTTCCATGAGAGCTAACGCAAAATCCACTCTTGAATGATTTATTCTCAAACACATGCTATGCATAGCTAAAAGGTATATTTCTATCCCATTAATGAATTAACTCATCCCACCATTAGAATATAATCGAACATGTATCAACCATACATATGATCTCAAATCCAAATTCCTATATCGAGGTTCATTAGATTCCAACAAATCATTCAAAAGTTGATCAAACCTTCAAAAGCATTAAGCACAATATGATTGAACAAAATCATACATCTAAACAAACTCAAAGGAGAACAAAATCATTAATATCCATAAAAAGGATTCAAAGTATTCCCTAAAACAGCTGCTACATCATTGAACACATGATTACAAATCAAAATACATCCTCAAATGAATGAGAAAGAGAAGAAAACAAAGAGAGAAAGAAGGAAAGGCTTATGGATGTTGTCATTGATGCTTGAATCTCCCTCTATGAGGAAGATAGCCTCCAACCTTGGCTCCTTTGGCTTCTTTCAGCCTCAGAAAATGAAGAACAAGGCGCAACTTCTCTAACCTAGAAAGTCATCCTAAGAAAATCTAATAAAAATCTATTTATAGGCTCAGTTCTGCACCTCGCGTCGTGGCGCTCACTAACCTGGGTCGCGGCGCTAGTTTAGTCAGTCACAAAGGGGCCGCGGCGCACACTCTTTTGTGCCGCGACACTCTAGCCTCGAGTTTTTTGTATGACAGCTTGATGATGCAAATTTGCACCGCGGCGCACACTCATTTGTACTGCGACGCTCCCTTCCAGAATGCCTCCTTGGCTTTCTCTTGGGCTTTTGAGCCTTGAATCGCTTCAATTCCTCTGTTTTAAGCTCATCCTACATTAGAAAAATCACCAAGTTAAATATAAATTATAAATTCACTTAATCATTTAATGAATACATACAAATTGCTCATAATCATATAGAGAGACATCCAAAGAAAATTTAACTAATATAAGCATAAAATCTCCCATATATGCATAATAACAAGGATATAGCATTCTATGAAGCACTGACAATTAGGTGAAACAATTTCATAATTTTTAAAAATGTTTAGGTGAATTATTTATTTTTTATTGTCGGTTATTATGTGCTTTGAATGTCATGTAGTGCTTTTCTTCTATGATTTTGGTACAAATAACTACATTTCATAGAGTTATTAGTAACATTAATCACGAAAATGTTATGTTAAATCACTAACATTCTCATTATTTGGGTAGCAGTGATGTGTTGTTAGATACCACTCACTACTTGTAATATTAAAACAATATTTTAATATTACTGCCAACGTCATGAGAACCTACAAGATCGCACAGTTAGAAAAGACTTAGTTAGAACAATAAGAATCCAAGTTGGACTGGGATTCAATCGTGGGCCAGACTCATAACAGATGAGTCTATGATTGCACAGCTTACTTTGTTGCTGCTCTCACTCGTATAAGGCAGCAGTTATTATAAATAGCACTACTAAGCTGTCAAGGCACCCATAAAAAACCATAACCCCACTTGATAGAAATAGTGAGTGAGAGAGTGATAGGTTTCTTTTCTCTTTGTAGCTAGCACTGTGGCAGAGAGGTCGAACTCCAAGACTGCAGACGTTGGACATTTTGCAAGTATGTTCGTGTGAATAACGTAGAGACATCATTGTTGTTGCGGTGCTTGTGATTTGCTTGATTGTTTTTCCATCTCGCTTCAAGAGGTAAACTCTAAAAAAAAACATAGATTATAATCATCTTTTGGCATGGATCCTTAATGGAATTTTCTTTTTTCGCTGCGTGTTGTATCTGCAATTCCCAACAAGAGTGATAGCAATGTGTCAAAACTGGTGAAGCAACATGTTACGCCAGTGGCCAAGTTGGTTGTGAACTGTTCCAAAATTGCAGTGCCATCTTCTTCGAAAAAATATTGCAATACAACCATCCCACACGACTGCTGTTAAAGACCTAGGTGGGGGAATGAAGACAGCTCTTAACATGGAGGCTCTTTCCTCATAGCATCTTGTATGGGTAGAAAAAAGTGATCCTCATGTGGACTCGAGTGATAGCCATCGAGTTGACTTAGTGGATAACATGCAAGGACTTAAGGCAATAGTTCCAAAGACTCAATTGTTAGGAAATATGCAAAATATGGGGGATTCTGTCGTGCATGTCGAGGAAGGTTCCTTCTAATGTGTGCCTTGCTCCATCCTCTCTTGTTTTTTTTTTATGATGAAGGAAATCCAGGCTTTTTCTATCCTTGCATGGAATATTAGAGGTGTGGCTAGCTTTATGGGTAGGCGGCACACTCGTGAGTTAGTCAGGAGACACAACCCGTCTTTAGTGTTTATTCTAGAACCTCACATTTAATCTTCATAAGCTGTTGTGTTTTGGGAGTGGTTGGGTTTCATGCTTGTGGCAGTTGATGAAGCTAAATATATTCATTGAGGTAGTGGATACTTGTGGCCTCATGGATCTTGGTTCAGTCAGTGAATTCACTTGGCATCAGAATGTTCATGGAGTTCGTAGGCTATCGAAGCTGCTTGATAGGGCATTTGGTGATTGTCTCTAGCGCACGTCCTTCCCTGAGGCCCATGTTGAAGTGCTTTAGAGACTCCATTCTAATCATAATCTAATGTTGATGAGATGTGGGGCCATACATAAGAGAATGAGTGAGAGACCATTCTATTTTGAAGCTGCTTAGGTTTCTCATATGGAGTTTGATGGTATTGTTCATGAAGATTGGAAGTGTAGGAATTTTGATGTTATTTCTGGTGTGGATGTTGTTAAGGAAGATGCCTTGCAGTTCAATAAGGTGGTTTTTGGTAATGTGTTTCATCGCCAGAAATAGTTGGAGGCGAGAATTAGAAGGGTGTAGGAAAAATTGGAACACTTTGATTTTATGCGACTCATCACTCTTGAGTGGAACCTGCAAAAAGAATATAATGAAGTTTTAAAGCAAGAGGAAATGATTTGGTTTCAAAAACCCAAAGAACGGTGGGTGAAGTATGGGGATCAGAGTATTTCCTTTTTCCACACTCAAATCATTGTTCGGTGAAAGAGAAATCGAATCACTAAAATCCTTCTTGAAGATGGTTTATAGTGCTATGATACTGAGGTGCTTAAGATGGAGGTCACTAAATTCTATAAAAGGCTCTTTTGTTGCATAGAGAATGTGCAACCTATTTTCTTGTCCTTTATAGATTGTCCCTCCTTATCCATTGAGGCCTAGGAAAGGTTGATCCAACTGGTTACTAAAACTGAGGTTTTTAAAACTCTTAAGTACATGAAGCCTTATAACTCTCCCAATGCTGATGAGTTCCAACCCTATTTCTTCAAGCATTACTAGCACGTGGTTGGAGATAAGGTTTGGAATCTTGTTAAAGAAGCCTTTGCTATTGGTTCTTTTGATCTTAGACGGGCTAAAACTCTGATCGTACTTATTCTTAAAGTTGATTTTTCAAAGACCTTTAATGAGTTTTGCCTTATATCCTTATGTAATATGGTCTATAAGTTGATTACTAAAGTCTTGGTGAACAGACTTTAACCTTTTATGGTTGACCTTATTGGTCTCCTTCAAAGCAGCTTTATTCCTGACGGACAATGTTATT
The DNA here is from genome assembly GCA_029884595.1 of Ormosia semicastrata. Taxonomy (NCBI): domain Eukaryota; kingdom Viridiplantae; phylum Streptophyta; class Magnoliopsida; order Fabales; family Fabaceae; genus Ormosia; species Ormosia semicastrata. The sequence goes on from JAQQTO010000059.1 coordinate 71,611,627, forward strand.
ATTACCTAAGAGGTCCTTCATCACATGAATAATTCTAAATAGAAAACTAGTGATCTTGTATTTAAATTTGATCTTGAAAAGGTCTATGATAAGATAGATTGAAGCTATCTTAGGCAAACTCTGCTTGATTTTGGCTTCCCACGATAGTGCATCTCTCTTATAATGCATTGTGTGTGCTCCTCCAAGTTCACCATGTTGTGGAATTGAGATAAACTTCATGACTTTCAATCCTTGAGAGGGCTTTGTTAGAGAGATCCTTTATTCCTTACTTATTTGTGTTGTGCATGGAGAAACTTGTCATTACTTCATCCATGAAAATGGAGTCAAAGAAATGGTGCTCAATTAAAATCTCTAAAGGGGGTCCCAGTATCTCCCCATCTCTTTTTTACCGATGATGTGCTATTATTTGCTTAGGCTAAGGCATCGTAGGATCGTTTGATGGCCTCGGTTCTTGATAATTTTTGTAAATGTGCTATTATTTGCTTAGGCTAAGGCATCGTAGGATCGTTTGATGGCCTCGGTTCTTGATAATTTTTGTAAGGCCTTGGGTCTCAAAGTCAATGTAGATAAGTCCAAGGCTTTGGCTTCTAAAAATGTTTCACAGGCGAAGAAGGATAAATTCCAAGGCATCTCCTCTATCTGCTTTACCAGAGATATGGGTAAGTATCTCGGTTTTCCACTTATTAATGGGAGAACGAAGAAAGAGCACTTTAATTTCATTGTTGAAAAGCTCCGATCTAGATTGGCCTCTTGGAAAGGGAGACTTCAAACAAAGTTGGTAGGATGACTTTGGCTAGATCGATGCTCTCCTCTAGTCCTATTTACACAATGCAAAGCATGTGGCTTCCTCAAGCTATTTACCATGACACTGATGTTGTGGTTAGGCATTTCATTTGGAAAAGGAATGCTGACCAGCGGGGGCTTCATCTTGTCAACTAGAACACGCTTACAAGGCCTAGAAATTGTGGTGGACTGGGTATTCGTATAGCCAGAGTAAGCAATGTTTCTTTGTTGGGTAAGCTTGTGTGGGATGTCATGCATAATGGTGACAAATTCTGGGTACACGTGCTGTCTAAAAGATATCTGAAAGGCCAACACATATTGAATTTGAGTGGCTCTCGTGGTGGGTTTCACACTTGGCGTGCCATTTAGAGAATGGTAGCCTTTATGACTTCTATGGTTTGCTTTGCTGAGCGATCCTACTTGGGATGTTTCTTTGTCTCATGTGCTCCGCGAGAGCAATTTCTGCACTGATTGGGTGGCAAAGAAAGGAAGGGATGTTAGTAGCCCCTATGTGACTTGGGAAGCTCCCCCTAGTGGTATTCAATCGCTGTTACTTGCGGATGCTTTAGGAGTTTTATTTTGTAGGGAGTGATCCTTGCCTTTTCTCTGCTGTTTGTCCTTTGTTATTCTTCAGCACAAAAAAAAATACTCAAATTTAAATGGGCTAAGGTTATTAACAATCTTAACCCCATATAAGAGTAAGTCTCCATCTCTATGTATAGGCTATTTTTCTCAATTCTCATCTGTAGTATGAAATTATATTTGGGGAAAATCAAAATTTAGAGGAATAGGGTGTTGAAGTAAGGAGAAAGTTAAATTTGAAATCTGAAAGTTAAGAACACTTGTGATCGAAATTTGGATAATGGATACTGTTCTTTTTCTTAGAAACATGATATCTTAATTTCCACGTATAGGACACAATATTTCATTTACACGAAATCTACTATTTTTTATGCAAAAGTTTGCACAAATACTGCTTAAAAAAATTTATATTTGCTAAGTCAAACATTTTTCTTTAAGAGAAAAAGTAAATTGAAATTTATTATGATGATGCCCATTTAGGTATGTGTCAGTGTCGAAATTAAGGCAATGCAATTGGCAGTCCACCAAATAACACCATACTTCAGGGGAAAAAACACAATAACATAACAAAATTAGAGGCAAATAAAATATAAGGTCAAGTTAATAAATAATTACAATGAAAAACAATACTACTGGGTCTGTTCTGATGTAGAACCAGAGAGTGCTTGAGAAGACACGTATATTGTGGTTTCCTCCTTTTGCAGCGATCGTCCGGTGATCCAAGAGGGGTTGGGTACCTGCAAAGAGACTCCAATGCTCAAGTCAGATTAGGAATAAGAAGGGTTTCCACTATATTATTCTGCTAGATAGAACAACTTAACCTGATATTTATAGAGCGTATGCATGGTCCCTTCATGATCAAAGAGAGGTACAGGTACGTTGAGATTGTAGCCTGACGGGGAGGTGCCTCTGCTCCACGTTTGTTCAGGCAGAGCTCCGATTGTGGGTGTTTCCCTCCCACAATCATTCAAACAGATCCCTAAAGTTTAGGGATGTCACGTTAATGGCCACTTGCTATAGCAGACAGCTATGGTCCCCACACCCTAGGGGTCATAAGTGGCAGGTGTCAGGACCTGTGCAGACTTAAAGAGTGTAATTATGGGGTACGATCGGATCCTGAGGTTGGAAGGCCTAACCGGGGTGATCACAACGGAGTCCCGTAGTTCCTGTGTAGGGTTAGCCTTATCTTACGGGACCCCGGACTACGGTCCAAAATAGTTGCCCCCAGCTTGGCGCTTAAGTGAAAGAATTAAGTGTCAAGGTACTGCACCTTGGACGAGGTCCGTTTCTTCATTGGGTATTTTGGGAGGTACCTCCAAGGTTGGCATCTGTTACCATTCCGTCATTCAAGGCGCGTCTTTTGCCTCTGTATATGGTTTCACAAGGTTTTATTTTGCGTCATTGTATGTGTTACCAGAATGTGCTAACTCCTTTTTGGGAAACGGTTGCCTTGACTTTATTGGGAATTAACGATCTTTTAAGGGATAAATCAATTGTATGATGTTTCCCAGCTACACGCTTCCTCATCGTCTAATCGAGGACGAAGAGCTTTTAAAGTGTTGTTTGCTTTGCTTGTTCAATATGCTTTCATCGAATTAATCGGAACACTCCATTTCTTCTATAAATAGGGAATGTCTGTGTTAGAGTTGACATTCCTTCCCTCGTGTTCTTTTCTTCCTTGTGCATTAACTTAAGTGTGAGCTCTTTTTTGTATGATGGTTCTCTGTGTATTTCATTCAATGAGGGTTTTGCCTTTTGTGAAGGCCATGATGTTCTTGTTTTTTTCCCAAAATCCCTGAAATTGCTTTGCCTCATAGCAAGTGATTTGTCTGGCGGGTGATTTTCTTTCCCAGCGTAATTACGACAGGTAGTTTTTTTCCCCAGCGTATGCGATGTGGTTGCTTGTTTGATACTTCGCTGGGGGAGAGTTGAGCCATCTGTTGTGTTGGATGGAGGCGTTTAGGGCCTGGGCTTACGCTTTCCTCCTCCTTTTTGAGGCTTGGGGGTGTATCGTCCTTCAAGAGCACTTAGAAAAGCAGGAGGGACTATTGAAACGGTTCTTGGAGCAGCCTGGGGTGTTCAGAAAGCTGGCCAAGGTTCTAGTGGAATGAACTTCTTCATGAAGGTTTGCGCCCCCTTCAACGAATGAGAGGGCATCCCGACCTTTTCCAATGTTGTGGAGAAGGCAATGCAGAAGATTTGGCGTTGGTTCTTAGGTTCTAGTTTGCTAATGTTCTTCAAAGCTAATCCACTTTTTCAAGAGGCCAGGGCTAGTCCTGGTGGAGTCGTGGTGGTTGTAGTGACTCTGAGTGTCTGTGACGTTTTAGTTGCGTCACATCCATATTTCCTCCGGGATCTTTAGCCGCTGCTCTTTCTTTATGCATTCCATGTCTCAATATTTCTTTTTTCCTTTTTTTCTTATGTAAGATGATGTATGGAATAAGATCAAATTAATAAAAATTCTTATCTTTTGATATCTTGTATTCTTTTTCTTCTTTCTTTTCTATTGTCTGCAGTCTTCTATTTTTGACCGGGGTAAGTCCAACGCTTATTCCGGGGTAGTGACGCCATGTTGCCCCAGCTTAGTGTTTTGGCTTAAAAAGCCAAAGCGGTGAGCTTCTTGACTCCGTGATCTATGGTATACACGTTGGTTTTCACTTCAGCTACCATCGTCCGTGATAAAGCTTTTAAATCTAAAAAGGCTTTTTCGGTCTAAGCCGAGGTTCAGAGCGAACCTTCTGGACTTGGGGGTTGTGTGACGTTTGAGTCGTTGCACGATGGTATTTTCAACTGCCTCTACAGCTGTGTGGGCCACGTGGGCTGTTTTGAGTGGGCAAACGTGCCTGGAGCTCTACGCGTCATGATGGGCGTGTTTTGAATTAATGGGCCATGGGGATGAGAATGCCCCTTAACCGTTTTATTTTTTATAAAAAAGAGGCTGAGGGTGTGTGGTTTTCACCTGTTTCTAAACATCTTCTTTTGGAGGCTTTGTGTGGCAGAGAGGTGCGATTTGTGAGCACTTTTCACCCTTTTTTCAGGTTTTTCTGAACATTCCCAGTGTTAGTTCAAGGTAAATCTTCTCCTCTAGTTTTATTGAACCTTCTTTTTATGGTTTCTTTTTGCTGACTCTGGGTAATAGCCCTTTGAGTTGGTGTTCTGGATTTCTCCTAGCCCCTTGAGAACTTCATCTCCGTCGTGCCTGCGCGGTAGGGGTGTCTTTCCAAACTTTTAAATTTTGAAGGGAAGGGAGGCCGGTAGATAGGTTTGAACTGCTTACTTTGCCCATTTTCGTATCCGAATCTCTTGTTTAAATGATTCTGGTAGATACTCACCGGCCATTTTTGGGTATTCTCAGGGTTTTTACGGCGAGAGGAAAGAGAACCAGGGCATCGGTCCCTAAGGTTCGTGAACCGGCGGAGGAAGACCCGATCCGGATTCGCCGTGGTTCGGGGTTAGTATACCCGTGGGTAGGGGACGATGTCCAGAAACATATCTCCAAATACTCTTCTGAGGCTGCCCTCTGGCAATCGATAGATTATTTGTATCTGACGGACGAGAAGGTGTGTGATAACGAGTTCCAGGTCATTTTCCTATAATAGAATGAGAGGGTATGCGTGATCCGGGAAGAGGGCCCGCATTTCATGTTCCTATACGAGTCTTTTTTTGTAAAGCTAGGATTGCGGCTGCCCTTCTCGGAATTCTAGATTGACATCCTCCGGACTCTTCGTGTAGCCCCGACCCAAGTTCATCCCAACGGTTGGGGCTACATTATAGCCTTTGAAAGATTCTGCCGTATAATGGGGTTACACTACTCGGTCAACACTTTTTTTTACTTTTACCAATAGGTGTGCCCCCAAGGCTCATCGGAGTAGAAGAACTGGCTCACTATTCGGGCTAGGAGAGGTCAAAAATCCTTTGATGTTTTTCAAGATAACTTCAAGGATTTTAAGACAGCTTTTTTCAAAGTCACGGCGGTTAAAGGGTTTCATCCTTTTTACTTAAATGCTGAAGGGAACCCGAGATTCCCCCTATACTGGATCCGGGACGCATAGGCAACTCCAACTATTCCGTTGGAGAAGGAAGAAGAGCATCTGACCCAGGAGGAGCTTGCGACGGTTAAGTTTATATGTCGGCATGCCAATGAACGTGGTAGAATCAACATCAGAGATGTCCTCAATACCCCTGGTGATGACATTCTCTTTACCTCACTAGGTGGGGAATAAGACACCGCGGTCCACCTTAGGCTTTCTGTATCCCTATATGTTTTTGTTTATGTGATTTCTAACATATTTTCCTGTCTTTATTGCAGTGAGTGGCATGGCATCCAGGCTCTCTGTTGTGGCTTTGCGGAATTTGAAGGCTAGGGCACGAAAAGAGGGGTCTTCCAGTGCCCCTTCGAGTTGCGCCGTGATATCTTCTGATCGGGGTGTCGTGATTGAGGAAACCACTGACCAATCGGGATCTGCTCAGAATGTTCAGAGGAAGAAGAGGAGAGCCGCTGAGAATTCCTCTGACCGGGGTGTGGAAGTGATCCCGGATGGCAGTTCTAAGGAGAGGTTGGGCCTCTTGCCTGTTATCCAGGGGCGTGCTGATCCCCGACCATTCATCGATGAGTGGCTTATGAGTGGCGAGATGACAGAGCACATATCTTAGCGAAGTTTGGTCAAACTTTAATTGAGCTTCAGGCCTCGTCACTTCGTACCACTGCAGAAATCCGTTATATCGAGATATCCATCGAGGAGGCTGACAAGAAGGTGGTGGACGAAATCAAGGAGGCTGATTTGAAGCTGAACGCCTTCTTCCAGCTCAATAAGGATGCCATGTGAAGATGGCGGGGTTGGAAAAAGAGCTGGCCAAGGTCAAGTTGGCCAATAAGAAGTTTGAGGCTGAGAAGATTCAAGCCGAGAAGGTTGAAACTGCTGTCCGGGGTCGCTTATCCTAACTTGAGAGAGATAGGGATGAACTGGTCGCAATCTCTAAGAAGATTGGATGAGAACAGTTTCAGAACGCTGTGACCCTGATTCAGCACTTCAACCCCGGCGTTGCGCTGGCCTTAGAAGACTTTAACTCTGAGAAAGTTTTTCATGATGGACAGGTTATCTTCGTAGAGGACCTTCCTCAAGATGGAGCCACCCCGGAAGCTGCTCAGACTTCGGACGTGGAGGACATAGGAGTTTAACTTTTTTTATACCTCCTACAAGGATGTTAACATTGTATAAACGATTACCTCGTTAACCGGGGTAGTAATTTTCGTTATGCGTTTTATCTTGCTATCTGATTTTACTTTTGTCAATTCATTTGCTTTCCATTGTCCGCCCATTATGGCTTTCATCATATAGCTATTTCGTGGATTTAGGCAAAATTTGATACCTTAGTTTGTGGTCTGATGCCCATAATAACAAGTATTTTAGAATTTTAAACTTAGGCAAAAATTTGGTGCCTTAGTTCATAATCCAGTGCTCGTAGTAACAAGTGTCTGGAGTTTTGGACTTAGGCAAATTTGATACCACAATCTATAAACCAGAGTTCATAATAAAGAACCTTTGGCATGTTAGGATTTAGGAAACATAAAACCTTGCCCGGGGTGTTTATCATCCTTTTGGCTTAGGTATACCTCAGTCCGTAAACCAGAGTTCATAATAAAGAACCTTTGGTATGTTAGGATTTGCCCGGGTTGTTTATCATCCCTTTGGCTTAAGTATAAGCATGGGCCATGGGACAGTTGACCCGTACTGCCACTTATTATCTGACCTTTTGAGCAGTCAATAAAGGTATTGAGGTTGGGTGTTGACCCTATAACTTATTACCAAAAGCCTTGGTATGTTATACCTCTTGACCCGGGTTTCTTTATATATTCCTCATAGAAAAATATTTCTAGCTGACTTTTTCATTAATCAGTTTTGGGGGATCGGGGTCTGTACAGGGTATACATTTTCTGCTGGGGCAGATTAAACATTAGTTTATTAAGAGACTAGGCCTTTGGGGGCATCTAGCTATAGTATTTTCTAAGTTTATCTGCATTCCAATAATTCTTGATCAGGCTGCCTGTTAGCGTTTTCAGGGTGTAGGCTCCTTTGCCGATGCTAATGACGATACGGTAAGGGCCTTCCTAATTAGAAGCTAACTTCCCCTGAGAGGCATTTTTCCCTCTAATATCTGCCCTCCTATGTACCAAGTCTCCTGGTTGGAACTTCCTTGGGATCACCTTCTAGTTATATTTGGTCGCGGTCCTTTGTTTAAGGGCAATGTCGCGTATATGCGCCATGCTTCTTCTTTATTCTATTAGGTCCAAATTACAACAAATAAGATCAGGGTTATTATCCAGTGAAAACTGCTGATGGTGCCAGCTTGGTTCTCCTATTTCCACCGGAATCATGACATCGCACCCATAAGTGAGTTTAAAGGGAGTCTCCACCATCGTGGAATGGGGGGTAGTCTGGTAGGCCCAGAGGATGTGATCCAGCTGCTCGGCCCAATTTCCCTTAGCTTCATCTAGCCTTCTTTTGATTCCTCGGACGATAACCCGGTTAGCGGCCTTGGCTTGTCCATTCGTTTTGAGGTTCTCAACGGTGCTGTAATAGTGTTTGATTTTCAGGCCAGCCAAAAAGCCTTTATCTTTGAATTGAGTTCCGTTGTCCATCACGATGGACTCTGGAATGCCAAAGCTGGTGATAATGTGGCGCCAAGTGAACTTCTGAATCCGCGCCGCGGTGATTGTGGCTAGGGGTTTTGCCTCAATCCATTTTGTGAAATAATCCACTACTACCACCAAGTACTTCAACTGTCTGGGGGCTTGGGAGAAAGGGCCCAGGATATCCATGCCCCACTTGTAGAACGACCAGAAGATTGATGTCGTGGATAGCTCTTCTGAGGGAGCTTGATAGTGGTCAGAGTGACGCTGACATTTGTCACAAGTTTGGACGTGTGCATGAGTCTCTGCCTCCATTGTTGGCCATAGTATCCTGCCCTTAAAGGTTTCAAAGCTAAGGCATTGCCTCCCAGGTGATGTCCGCAGCTCCCCTCATAGACCTAGGACAGAACGTATTCCGCTTCTTTCTGGGTGAGGCATTTGAGAAGGGGGGAGGAGAAGCCACGTGTATAAGTAACCATCGTAGATGGTGTACCTTACCGCTATCTTAACCAGCTTAGATGCTTCTTTAGGATTTAGGGGTGTAGCTCCAATTTGCAGATATTCCATGATGGGGGTGATCCAGGAGTTCTCCCTTCCTTCAATTTGAGAAACAGTGTGTTTCGTGATGGAAGGTTGAGAAATAGTTTCTTGGATTACTGACCTGTTATTGCCAGGGCTTTTGGTGCTAGTGAGTTTAGACAAGAGATCCGCCCTGGAATTCTGCTCTTTAGAAATGTGCACGACCTTGGTCTCTTTGAAGCCTTTCAAGAGCTCTTGTACTTTTACTAAGTATTTTTACAGGATAGGTTCCTTGGCTTACTACTCACCTCGGATTTGTGAGGTGGCGAGCTAAGAGTCGCTGCAGAGTGTGATCTTGGTTGCTCCCATATCCTTTGCCATTACCAGACCGGTAATGCACGCTTCATATTCCGCTTGGTTTTTCGAGGTTGGGAACTCGAACTTCAAGGAGTGTTTTAGGGTCAATCCTTCTAGGTTTTCCAAGATCACCCCAGCTCTGCTCCCCTTGGGGTTTGACGAACCGTCAATGAAGATGGTCCAAGAGATTTCCTGTGTTTGGCTGGGGTCCGTTGTGAGTTCTGCTAGGAAGTCGGACAAAGCTTGAGCTTTGATGGCTAGCTGTGGTTCGTACATGATTCTAAACTCTGAGAGTTCTATTGACCAAGCTATAATTCTTCCTGCTAGATCCGGCTTATGTAATACCTGGAGGATGGGTTGATCTATTCTCACTATCAAGGGGTGGCACTGAAAATACTGATGCAGTCTTCTCGCCATGGTGATCAAAGCGAAAGCTAGCTTCTCGACTTTCTAGTAGCAGAGTTCGGGTCCTTGTAGGACCTTACTCACAAAGTAAACTGGACTCTGTCCTTTATCTATTACCCGAATTAGCACAGAGCTTACTGCTTCCTCATAGACCGATAGGTATAAGTAAAACGTTTCACCGGGGTCCAGTCTTGTTAGGATAAGAGTTTCGATTTCCAAGCCCAATATCATCTCCAAGGAGTCCGAATCGGGAAGAGTGTTCAACATGAAAGTTGTAGATTTGAGTCTTAACTATCAACCATCAAAATTTCAGCCTATTCTACAATTTCACTACGAGTATTAACACTTTACTCTGATTCAAGCCAATTTGAGGAAAGCAACTTCTTCAAAGATAGGAAGGCGTCTTCACATTTCTGGTCCATTCAAAACTTCTTCCCTTTTTTAGATGCTTAAAAAGGGGGAAAAGACTTGTAGGTTGCTTTGGCGAGGAATCTTGTGAGAGCTGCAATGCGGCATGTAAGCTGTTAGACCTCTTTAACATTTTGGGGACTGCGTATGTCTAGGACGGCCTGACATTTATCGAGGTTGGCTTCAATCCCACGATGGGTTAACATAAAACCCAATAACTTCCCAGCCTGAACCCCGAAGGCACATTTCTCAGGGTTTAGTCTCATGTTGTACTTTCTGACTTAGTCGAATACTTCCTCAAGGTCTGTCACATGCGATTTGTCTTGTAGGATTTTTACTATCATGTCATCTATGTACACTTCTAACATCTTCCCCACTTGGTCTTTGAAGGCTTTGTTCATCATCCTCTGGTAGGTGGCTTATGCGTTCTTCAAACCGAAGGGCATGACCCTATAGTAGTAGCTTGCTCTTTCAGTGATGAAGGCAGTTTTATCTTTGTCTCCGGGATACATAAGAATCTGATTGTACTTGGAATACGTGTCTATGAACGACAACCACTTAAAACCTGAGGAGCTATCCACCAACTTATCCACGTTGGGAAGTGGGTAAGGATCCTTGGGACAGGCCTTATTGAGGTCGGTATAATCTACGCACATCCTCCACTTTCCATTGGATTTCTTGACCAAGACGACGTTTGATAGCCAGGTGGTATAGGAGATTTCCCTGATGAAGTTGCCACCCAATAACTCCTTGACCTGCTCCTCAATGACTTGTTGCCTTTCTGGGCCGACCTTCTTCTTCTTTTGAGCGACCGGCTTTGCCTCTTCGCGAATGGAGAGGCGGTGACAGATGAAGCTTGGGTCAAGCCCCGGCATGTCAAACGTTGTCCAAGCGAAGAGGTCTTTGTTTTTCAACAAAAGTTCTATCAACTGCCATTTTTCATTTTCTTGCAGATGTGCTCCAATCTTGATGACCTGATCCGGCTTGGTTCCAAGTTGGAGGGGCTACAGTTCCCCTTCTGGTAGAGGTCTGGTGCCACGGAGTTCCTCCCTAACATCCAGTTTGGTCATTAGTATGTTGACCTGATCCGGGATTGGGTTAGGAGTGGTGGAGTTTTCCCTTCTGGGCACTTTACAGATCCTTAGACTCTCGTTATAACATTTCTTGGCGGTGACTTAGTCGCCTTTAACCGTGACGACCTCGTTGTGCTTGTTTGGAAATTTCATTACGAGGTGGGTGGTGGACACGACAGCACCAGGGGCATTTAGCGAGGGGCGACCCAGGATGATGTTGTAGGCCGAAGGGCAGTTCACGACCAAAAATCTCACTCTGATCGTCTTAAAAAGTTTCATAGAACCTAAGGTCAGATGAGTCTCGTAGTATCCTACCAAGGTGATTTTCTCACCATGAAGCCCGTTAGCTCCCCGTCATAGGGGGTCAGGTCCGAAAGCGGGAGTTCTAACTTTTGGTAGAGATCCATGAACATGATGTCTGCCAAGCTTCCTTGATCTACAAAAATTTGGTAGACCTCGGCATTGGAAATTATGCTGGAGATGACAAGGGGGTCGTCGTGGTCCAGTATTATTCTACCGTAATCTTTGTCCGAAAATGTAATGGGCAGGGTTTTTCCTTCCTCCGCCCGTGACTTTTGTTTGGAGTGGGAAACACTGAAGACCGCCATCCTTAGAGCTTTTTTTCGCGCTCCATTTGATGGCCCTCCCCTGGCGAAGCCCCCTGCTATGGTGTGAATTATCTTGTTTGGCTCGAGACGTCGGTCATCTTCACTGTTAGGTGGAGTGTCTCTGTTTCTATTTCCCTTATCATTGCCGTTTTGGCGGGGTGGGGTCCTAGATCTTCTCCTGGGGCTTCGAGACCTCCTTCTATGACGAGGAAATAGGCTCCGCCGCTTGTCATCTCTGCGCTTTCCGTGGTGCTCATCGCCTCGGGCGCGGACGATGTACTATTGTAATCGTTTGGCCTTGATTAGGAACTCGATGGCATCGCGTAGTTGATAACAGTCTTCGGTGTCATGGCCATAACCTTTGTGTCATGCGTAGTGTTTGGAGTGGTCCTTCTGTTCGCTTTACTTGATGGGAGGAGGCCTCTAGATATTCTGAAACTCAGTCTGCATTACCTTCCTCAAGATCGTTTTCTGAGGGGTGTTCAGGGGAGTGTAATCAGAATATCGCCTTTGGGGTGGGCTGCCTTTGGGACGCCGAGATCATGAGGAATCTTGGTTAGGTTTCTGACGAAGGAGTTCGTCTTTATTCCATCTCCTCTAGTCCTCTGTTGCCTCCTCAAGGTTAACATACTTTTGGGATCATCTTTGGAACTCTCCTAGATTCTCTGATTTCTTCTTTACCAGGGACGCAAAAAACTCAAAACCTACGCGAAGGCCGCTTCTGGCGTAATGAAAGGCTATTCTGTCATCGAAGTTTTCCGCATTGGTACATGCCGCCATGAACCGCCTTACGTAATCACGGAGGGGCTCATCCCGTCCCTGCCGGACCTTGGCAAGAGACTCGATGGACTTAGGTTGCTCCTTGCTAGTGGTGTACTGGAGCAGGAAACGCTGTTTCAGATCTGTCCAGTCTACAACAAACCTCTGTGGTAAGCAGGAAAATCACTTAAGGGCTCCTTTTTTGAGAGATAGGGGGAAGACACGACATAACAACTCCATGGATCCTCCGTGAAAGCACATGGATTGTTCGAATGCATTCACGTGTTCCTGGGGATCCATGGTTCCGTCGTAGATTTCTAGGTTCGCTGGGAACTTAAAGTTTCTGGGCACGCGGTACTCCATGAGCTGGTCAGAGAAGGGGTATTCTTGGATGCCGCAGTTCAGATTGTTGTTTCCGACGTTGGACACCGTGGCATCAACGTGGGCCCTCCTGTGATTATCATCCATGCTGCGTCCCCCGTCATGATGGTTTAGCTTAGGTCGGTTTTCGTGTATAGCCTGTTGCATGTTTTCCAGCCTTTGATATTGCTCATTTAGCATGTCCATGCGTTGCTGTAGCATGTCTTTGAACTGCCATTGGGACATGTGGGATTGACTCTCACGTTCAAAACGAGCTGTTCGGTTGCTAAGTTCGCCGTGCGGCATTCCTAGACGCTGAGTTGTTGGGATTCTGCGTTTTTAGATGTTTGGGTTGTCTCCTTGGCCTGAGATTCTCAGTCTGTCTCTCACAGAGACCCTGCGTGATGGGTTGGGACTCTCATCGGAGATTGAGGTGGAGTGCCCTTCATGCAAGTGCTCCGCATTGAGTGACTGGTTTCTTATGGCAGAGGCTTCCAAATCAAGTGGTGGGATTCTCTGCTGCTGGTTAGCAGAGGTTTGTGCAATGTCTCTTTTCGAATTTTGTCTTGTGTTTACCATGATGGAGTGGGGTTAGAAGTTTATCCTCCCTACAATCGGCGCCAATGTTCTGATTTAAAACCAGAGAGTGTCTGAGAAGACACGTATATTATGGTTTCCTTCTCCTGCAGCAACCGTCCGGTGATCCAAGGAGGGTTGGGTACCTGCAAAGGGACTCTAACACTCAAGTCAGGTCAAGAATAAGAGGAGTTTCCACTATATTATTTTGCTAAATAGAATAACTTAACCTGATATTTATAGAGCGTACACATGGTCCCTTCATGATCAAAGAGAGACACAGGTACGTTGAGATCTTGGCCTGATGGGGAGGTGTCTCTGCTCCACGTTCGTTTAGGCAGAGCTCCGACGGTAGGTGCTTCCCTCCCACGATCATTCAGACAGATCCCTAAAGTTTAAGTATATCACGTTAATGGTCACCTACTGTAGCAGACAACTATAATTCTCATACCCTAGGGGTTATAAATGACAGATATTAAGACCTATGTAGACCTAAAGAATGCAGTTATGAGATACAACCAGATCTTGAGGTTGAAAAACCTAACCAAGGTGATCACAGCAAAGTCCCATAGTTCTCATGTAGAGTTAGCATTATCTTATGGGATCTCGGTCACTGCAGTCCACAACTGGGTCAAAATCTCAAATGACATACACGTTCATCTAGTCGTCACCTCCGCCAGAGCCCGTAAAAGGAAGGAAAAAGTGGGGATGGAGGAAACAAAATAGAGCGACAAACTTTTTAAGCTTTTAGGACTCAGTGTGAAGCTATCTATCACGCAGCACATGTAATAATAACGTGACGCCATTTTCGCTCTCATCGCGCTGAGTGTGCATGTGCTCTCTCTCTCTTTCTTTTTTTTTTTTTCCCTCTCTCTTACTCTTTTTGCTCTTTGTATTTGTAGCTACTTACTTACCACTAGCTTGCAAAAACGCACAAAACAAAACCAACTACACATTCAGTTGCACAAGAGAGAAAATCAAGGCGAGCGAAGCTGAAGAAGAAGATTTTCTTCCGAACCTAATTTCTCTCGCTTCACCGATCGTTCGGATCCAATCCACAAATGAAGGCTAACAATAACAAAGCTATAAACCCTCTCATCACCTTCGAGCACAAGAGGTATCCACTCCACGCGTCTCACGCTCCTTCGATTACGATTCTCCTTCACTCTTCCTATCTCTTAGATCCGTCAACTTCGTCATCGTCTTCGATTCGTCTTCTCTCTTTTTTTTAAAAAAAAAAATTGGTTTTAGTTTATTAACTCTGCAATTCACTTGGACCAGTTCCTTTTTCCAGCGTAAGACTTAGCTATGCAACTTTGCATTTTTTATTTTTGGGGGTTAAATTACTGGTGTTTGAAGACCGATCTAGCTCCATTGAGATTGAGTTTTTCGATGAACAGTGCCAATTGTGTCGTTTCTTTCTTCCTTTTGTTACTTGGTAATGAGAATTGGGGGCTGCGCTGAGGCAATGCCAAGCGCTATGGGGAATGGGGTGTGGGTTTTGTGCGAAATGTAACTTCGCCGTTCCTTTGGGGGCCGTGACTGGTAATTTGAGTTGGGTTTTACTTAAAAGTGTTGTTTCATGTCTTTAATTCTCTTGGTCTTGGGTTATGGTTTTGCTTGTGTTAATCTGTCTCTGTTTATTGTTGGCTTTCATTATTTTATCTGTTTATAGTTGAATTTTTGGAAATTAATGAGTATTTGGTGTAAACAGGGATGCCTATGGGTTTACTGTGCGACCTCAGCACCTGCAAAGATATCGTGAATATGCCAACATATACAAGGTCTTGTTATGGTTTGGATTTATAATTCCTGCCTTGCCACTTTTAAGTTTTGTTGCTGACTAATCTTTTTTAGGAAAATTAAGAGAATAATGTTCACAAAATTTCACTTTATGTTAAGTTGAAATTTGAAATTCTTACAGAACAGATTTACATATCAGCTGCATTACATGTTTGTGCAAATTGTTATTCTCGAAGCTAAAACCACATAAGTTTTTAACAACCTGGAAATAATAGTTTGAAGAGAATGTTTGTCTAAGTGTAACATTTCCCAATTGCAATTTCAGGAGGAAGAAGAGGAAAGGTCAGATCGATGGAAGGCATTTCTAGATCGGCAGGCTGAGTCTTCTGAATTGGCCACAAACAGAATAGCTTTAGAGGAAAATGAGAAAGTTTTGGGGGATGAAGCTGCAGAGCAAGAAGCTGATGCTAGCTCAGAGAAGGGTATTGATGGACATGAAGCAAGCAGCCAGAAGCCTGACTTGGATAGTACAGCTGAAAATGGTAGTCAAAAGGAGGAGGTAACAGCATCCGAGGAGACAAAAATTCATAGAGTCCAATTATGGACAGAGATAAGACCATCTCTTCGTACTATAGAGGATATGATGAGCATTCGAGTAAAGAAGAAAACTGGATCAATAAAAGATGTCGGAAACAAGAAAGGTGTGTTAAAAGATGAACAGATTATTGGAACTGGGAGATCACTATCTCATGCTGATGATGCTAAATCACAAAAAGGAGCATGTGAGGAAGACTCTGATGACGAGTTCTATGATGTTGAGAGGTCTGATCCTAGTCCAGATATGCCTCTAGTTGATGCCACAAGTGCCTCTGCAAATGGTATTACTGCCGATGCTGCACCACTAGAGGCTTCATTTCCTTGGAAAGAAGAGTTGGAAGTTCTTGTTCGTGGGGGAGTGCCAATGGCACTGAGGGGAGAGGTTCTCATTATTTACTTGAGATATACATTTCTTGTGACATTTATCTATTTTTGGTGAGTTACCCTCTTGTTTGTTATTCTGCCTCAGCTTTGGCAAGCTTTTGTGGGTGTAAAAGCAAGGCGTGTGGAGAAGTATTATCAGGATCTGCTAGCGTCAGAGAATGGTTCTGAAAGAAAAATGGATCAGCAAAGCATACAGTCAGCTGATAATAATGGGAAAACAACTGCAGATTCTGTATGTGTGCCAGAAAAATGGAAAGGACAGATTGAGAAGGTCTTTGCCTGTTATATTTGACCCTCATTGTTCTTAAAATTGTGATATTATTTATCTTTACGACTCTAGAAAATAAGTTTCTTGATTTAAAGTACACAGTTGTTATCTGTTTCTGCAGGATCTGCCTCGAACATTTCCTGGTCATCCTGCTCTGGACGAGGATGGAAGAAATGCTCTGAGGCGATTACTTACTGCATATGCTCGACATAATCCCTCAGTTGGTTACTGCCAGGTCTTTGCTTCTGAAATGAGTTACATGCTTTATTTTATCCTATTAATTTTTCAGTATGGTTGTGATGGGTTGTATTTCATAAACCTAACTGTCAAATAATCTAATAAGATATCTAAATGAAACAGGCAAGCACCTTCTAAGGTAGCATGCCTCAAGGTGCTAAGGGACCCAGTGCCTCACCGGCACCTTTCATATTTGTGATGTGTTTGCTTCATGAACATTAATGATCTGTCTTATAACTATAACGTGGAAAATGAAATGATTTAAGCCAAGTATTAATATTATATGCCTACTTACACAGACATATCATATATGTTCATGACAGCTATAACCCATTGACTGAGCTTGTTGGGATAATTTACATTGCAGGCCATGAATTTTTTTGCTGGCTTATTGTTGCTTTTGATGCCTGAAGAAAATGCCTTTTGGTAGGTCCTGAGATAACTGCTTTACTAGATTTCTAGAGTACATTGTCAAAATGTGCTCTTTTCAAAGTATACACTATAGATAGAGCATCATCATTATGATTGTTTCTGTATTTGATGAGCACTGTTATCCTGAAGGAATGCCTGACTGATTGCTTCATGCTTATGAAGCATCTTTAGCAGCTTTATATTGCAAATTTGAACTAATTTTATAAGTTTTATAACTAACTATGGTTTTCCTTAGGGCCTTGATGGGCATTTTAGATGATTATTTTGATGGCTATTATTCAGAGGAAATGATAGAGTCTCAGGTATCGTTTCTTATACTACATTCTCTTGAGTGAATTCAATAATACACACACGAATAACCGTTGTGAAGACTTTTTGAGGTATATTCAAATACATTTTCATTTGATCAGGTGGATCAACTTGTTTTTGAGAAGTTGGTGAGGGAGAGGTTTCCCAAATTGGGTTTGTAAACTGTTTTCATTCATTTTTATGTTTATGAACTCACCAAGTGAATTTTGTTTCTAGTTCCACTCTTAGTTTTTAATTTCTTGTGTGTACTTCTTGTGCAGTCAACCATCTAGATTACCTGGGAGTGCAGGTAGCATGGGTTACTGGACCATGGTTCCTTTCCATTTTTGTGAACATGCTTCCTTGGGAAAGTGGTCAGGTTTTATGCTTTATCTATTGAGTAGTGTAGCTTAGTCTTATTCCATAAAGTATCCAATGTCAAATGAGCATTTGTACTCTATAGTTTGAGCTTCCTTCTGATCTATTGTAATTATTTGGACTTCAGTTCTTCGAGTGTGGGATGTGCTTCTTTTTGAAGGAAACCGAGTCATGCTATTTAGAACTGCAGTTGCTTTAATGGAGCTATATGGTACTGGGTGAAAATGTTTGTTGTTTCAAACTATATGCTGTGTTCTTGGAAAAAGTAAACTAGTAATGCTTAAGCCATTCATATCTTCATGAGGCTTAATTTCACTGTTTCTTGTAGGTCCAGCATTGGTAACAACTAAGGACGCTGGAGATGCAGTTACTTTACTTCAGTCATTGGCTGGCTCCACATTTGATAGCAGTCAGCTTGTATTGACAGCTTGCATGGGTTACCAAAATATAAATGAAATTAGATTGCAAGAGGTGAGGAATAAACATCGGCAAGCTGTAATAGTTGCAGTTGAAGAAAGATCAAAAGGGCTTAAAGCTTGGAGGGATTCTCAGGGTCTGGCATCTAAGCTATTTGGTTTTAAACATGATCCTAAAATGGAGCAATCGGCTGATATGCAAGTGATTGGGAGTTTATCTCGTACAGAATCTGGTTCCACTAATGCGGAGGAAATTCTGATTAGTCTGACTGGAGAGGGTGAGATAGATTCTGTTCCAGATCTTCAAGAACAGGTCGCTTTTGTCTTTCCTATTATCCTTCCACCTTTATATTAGATCATAATAAAGTTGAATGGTGCATTATTATTATTATCTTTAGCATATACAACATTCTCAAATTACTAAGACAGAAGTTAAACAGTGATAGTTGGTTTTGGGGACCCACTAATGATTGTATTTATATTCAATGACCAGTTAACCATAAGTGTGGTTAATTTAGTTCAAGTGCGATTAACAGGTTGTTGAGGATAATTATTGTCCTCAACTGGTCCTTAGGCTCAATTTTTTACCTTTATGAACTTTTGCAAATTTTCATTTCATTTCAATTATTTTTTTGGTATCTATTATCAATTCAATGCCTGTACAACTTATCAGAGTTGGACAGTGTTTTGCTACATCATTCTTAAAACTACATATTTTGTAATATCTTAGTATATTGTGTTCCAATCTGAAATTGATGTGGATGTTGGTTTTGTTTTACTTCGGGAAAACTATGACACCCAGTTGAGTTATTTAATTATCCCCATATCCCATTTCTTTTAAAATCTAATTTGAGAAGAACAATACAACGAATACATGCAGGAAAACTAGAACAATGTGAAGGGGAAAATTTGTTTGATGGATTTGTTGATCTTTTTTCCCTTTCTATCAAGAAATATATGTTGAAAATCCAACTTTTATATGAATGCTCATCTATCCCCCCTTCCCCCCCTCCCCTTCAAAAAAAAAAAATCCATTGCTTGAAGCCTAAGCTTCAGAGTTATCAATCTAGAGTAAAATAGAGCAACTCTATCACGATATGGCATTGATCTTATGTTGTGAACTCCATGCAGGTTGTCTGCCTGAAGGTTGAGCTTTGCAGATTACTAGAGGAGAAAAGATCAGCTATTCTCAGGTACTTAAAATGATATTGGCTCTGCTGTTTCTTCCAGCCATGTAGTGTGATTTGTTCCTAACCTGTTCTAAATTATATGGCCAGTCCCATAAAGCATTGGCTATACCTTATATAATTATAGGCTTGAATTGAATACTTCCATAACTATATGTTATATACTTAGGCTTCGCGTCTGGACAAAAGAATGATGAGTGCACAAATCGTAAGAGTCCTATAGTCTTATCCGGTTGAACACAAATGTTGATTTACTAGGCATAAATGATGAATGCTCTTTTATAAATACGACCATCCACTGGTCCATGATACTAATTATCCCTTTTTTCCTTAAATTACACAAGGTTCTTTATTTTCTATGTTTTTTTTAACTTTTCCATGAAATTTCAGAGATTCACTTTTTGCATATAGCATTTATGCCTTTCAATTTCTTCCTTTTTATCAGAGCGGAGGAGCTTGAAACGGCATTAATGGAGATGGTCAAGCAGGATAATAGGCGGCAACTGAGTGCCAAGGTAGTCATGAGTCCAGATGGGATTTTTGCTTCTTACATCATGATATGTCGTTTGCATTGTATATCTTCTATATCTGCTTGCTTTTCTCATCGTGCTGTGATTGCTAAAGTTGTTTCTATAAGGCAAACAATTTTACTTTTGATGTTCTTGAAAAATGGGTTATACATACACGTCATACGAGCCCAATTGACAATCTTTCAGAGAGTGAGATATTACATGTAGCACACGTATTTGCAGCATAATAAGAGGCAATACTTGTGCCATGGTTCAAGCAAATGATTCAATTACTGGGTACTGACAGCATGCTAGTAGTATCTTATACTAACTAATATACTATACTAACTAACAAATATGGCACATGTGAGCCTTAGAGTTAAACTGCCACCCTAAGTAACCATATCTTCACATAATTAAGTGAATTTTTTTCAACAAAATCAAATCAAATATTTATTAATCCTCCTTAGACCTTAACTTAAATAATGTATTTCAAGCTTTCTAAATAATAATAGTACCCTTACACTAAAATTATTAATAAATCCTCATTTAACAAACCAAACATATTTCCAATTTACATTGTCCTTTTCTAGGTTATTTTCAGAAACACATCCTTATGCACAATGGTAACAGGTTGAATACTCCTAATGTAAAATCTTATTTTACATCACCTTGAATTTGATTTTCATAATTATGCATACATCTCTATTATCCATGCCAAGGGCAAAATAGATTTCACTTAGATATTGTAGACTTCACAATTTGTCAGATCCTGCATAGGCATTGATTGCTTGACCTGTGGTTGTGGTAATATAGTAATTAATGGCTGTCAAGTATGATGCATGGATATGCCAAAATTGTTGGCATATCCATGTTGTATCTGTATCCAATACCGTTCCCTTTTTTTGACATACTCCTTTTTTATTTTTTTATACCCACTGCCTTCTACTTGAAAAATCCAGGATATGGGTTCAAGTCCATAATACACAGACAGCAAGTTTCAAAGTTGGCTGTAATGCTTAAATTATGAATCTAGTTGGTTAGATGTCTTGTTGTCTGAGTTCTAATTGTTCTTTGAGAAGTTAATGTGTGTAATTCTTATCACCTCCAGGTTGAGCAACTAGAGCAAGAGGTTGCTGAGCTTCGACAGGCTCTTGCTGATAAGCAAGAACAGGAAACTGCCATGCTTCAGGTCTCATTTTTACTTGGTGTTTAATTTTCTTTCTTGGGGAAAATAGGCTTTATCTCGTCATGTAAGATTTATTGCTGATAGGTCTTGATGCGGGTGGAGCAAGAGCAGAAGGTGACCGAGGATGCTCGTAGGTTTGCTGAGCAAGATGCAGCAGCACAAAGATATGCTGCCCAAGTGCTTCAGGTTACCTTCTTTCTTTCTTCTTCTTTTATTGCCCTTATATTCCATCAATATCTACCACAAATGCAAGCTAATCATATTCAAAGTTGAAAATTTTAGTCTTAACCTGGCGCTTTTCAGGTTATAGCAAATCAACCTTAACCAATAGTTGGGATAATAACTTACATTTTTTTGGTTCATTTTGTACCATTTAACATTCTATTATTTCATTATGGCATTCTTAGGAGTGGCTTCGAGTTTTACTTGTTGCTATGATCCTTCCAAACTGCTTTCTGCCAGGTTTCAGAAAGCTGTTACGACATGTCCTAGATCATGTGGTCTTGTAGTTCCTGAATTTGGGCATTATTGTATTATAGTTGGTGATGGTATCTTTGTAGCATCTTTGCTAAGATTCAATTTCGCAATTATTGTCATAGGCTATAGGCTTGAATGCCTCCATTTGGAAGCAAACACATTGACACTTCAGCTTCAGAGGAAGTGTAAGTGTAACATGGAATGTTAGCCAAATTGATGTCACTTTTGTGATTATAAACTGAAGTCTGGATAATAATAGGTTTATTTGTTTCATGCAGTATTTTTTGGGCATGTAGGTGAATGCCTTATACTTAACATATCAAATTAGCATTCTTTTTTTTTTTGGCTTTCTTTAATGTCAGTAAAGTTGCCTCATTGTCTCTTGCCTTCGCTGATTGCGCTAATTTTTTTAAATCTCCAGGCTTATCTATATGTTATGTCAAGTCCATGTTAATGCTTCCTGATATTGCTAAATTATATTTTGACTGGCACGATGCTGAATTTCCAGACTACAACATCTTAAAATCATACATATTATATATTGTTTGGCAGGAAAAGTATGAAGAAGCAACTGCTGCACTTGCTGAAATGGAGAAGAGAGCAGTTATGGCAGAATCTATGCTGGAGGCTACATTGCAGTATCAGTCTGGCCAAGTTAAAGTGCAAGCATCTCCAAGGTGTGTTTTAAGTTTTTGAAATATCTGATTCTTTACTGTATGTGCGCGCACATTTTTTCTTTGTATGGTTTTGGATTTAATCTTACTTTTCAAAATTGTGAGAAATTTCTGTTGTGATTTTGACATACTATATCAACATCTTCCTCTTCTATTTAAGAACAGGTTTTGCTGAGGAATTCAAAATAGGAAGTTTTTCATAAAAAGTAGAGCCTTTTTAATTTTCAATGCATTAAATACTCTACTTTTTATGAAAAATTTCTTATTTTAGATTCTTAACAAGTGTCCTTAGCAAAATCCTTTAAGAAAATGCCAAAAGGTGCAGTGGTAAATATTGGAAAGGAAATGAGAATAACTGCTTTATATTTTTTGTGCACAGAACCCTGTATGGATGAGCTTGACTTTATACCTTCTTGCTTTATAGATCTTCACAACCAGAGTTTCCAGCATTGAGAAACAATCAAGAGCCTACGTCGGATCTCCCTACTAGGAGGATAGGTTTGCTTTCTCGTCCATTTGGTCTAGGATGGCGTGATCGAAACAAGGTTAGTTTCAGCAGCCATTGCGGAAGATTCAGACTATGTTTGGATTGGTGAGATTGAGTGAAATAGAATAGAATGGGATGAGATGGAGATAGGTTTCATTATTTGATTATGTTAAAAAATAATAGAATGAAATGGAAGTAGGTGGGATGGATCCCATTCTATCCCACTAAAAATCATTAATTTTTTTCTTTCCCATTTTTGAGGATATGAGATGAAATTATTTTTTTTATTATAATTATAATTAAAATTTTATTACAATAACCTCGTACTCTAAAATTGGTGTTTGCAATAAGGATAATTTAAGAAAAATAAATTTATAACTCTTATCATTTTATTTTTTTTCAAATAATAGAATGGTAATTTTATTTCATTCCATATTAAAATATCTAAACAATAGAATGATATTTTTATCTCATTTTATTCCATCTCATTCTATTTCATCTCTTCTCGTTTTATCTCATCTCATTTTATTTCATTCCATCAACTACTAAATATCCAAATTTTTTTATGAATATTACACTTACTGCAGTCACTAGCATGGTTACTTTGTTGTGATTGATAACCTGAATTTGTTGACTGCAATAGGGGAAACCCACCGTCGAAGGGCCGGATGAGGGAAAGCCCATCGTTGAGGGACAAAGTACAATCAGCCAACAAGACGGCAATGGCCTTAAAAGTACAGGATGAATAGGAAAGGAGATAGCACCAAGATTTTCTCTATGTCCTTCGCAAGACGGTTCGAGGAGCAAGTAGTTAGTTCCTACTTCCTTGTCTGTAATTTTTGTTTAGGGTGAACATATAATTTCATATTCATTAATTGTTTGTTCTTTGTTCTTTATGATGTAATAGAATAATACTAATTGGAAAGAAAGTGTATGGACGAGGTCAATTGTAATACATCTCTCGTTTATTCTATACTATTAACTTTCTGTGTGCGTGACGGAACCATGTGTGATTCCATGGTTCTAGAATAAACTGTTTGGTGTACGGAATCATATTTAACTATTTAGGGTATATTTAACTAACCGTGAAATTCGAGAGAGAGAGAGAGTGAGAGAGAGGGAATGAAAAAGCTTTAAGTAAACATAATTCTTGTTTGGATTTATGTTAAAATGAGAAAATGTGGGATTTTTTTGGTTTCCTCTTACAAGTCTTTAATTTTCATGAACACTCAAATTCCTTTTTATTTGAAAGACTTTGAACAATTTTAAACATTTAAACAAAAGTGAGGAAAACTTTTTACTCAGTTTATTTAAAAAAATATTTAATTAAATGAGTTAGGTTTCATGTTTTTAGAAAAGTTTTTTAAATTTGTTAAGTGGGTTTATTTAATTATATAATTAATTTATATATATTATAATATTATAATATTTTATTAAAGCATAGGTTTATATAAAGGTTAGAGTTATTGAGTTATTTAAAAATAAGTTTATTCACTTATTTAAAGATTTTATTACAAAATAAGTCTTTAAATAAATTTTTAAATCAAATCAAGTCATTAAAAAATGATTAGTCAGGTAAATAAGTCAAACATAGGTCTTATATTTAAAAAACAAGTCATATCCGTTTAAGTCAAATTTTGACTTATCTATTTTCACCCTTAGTTATGACTCTCTTATTATTAAAAAAAAACTCAAACTTGAATAGATAAGTGTAATTTATCCTTAAAATAAATTTTGTGAAATTTTTATTAATGAAATATGAAGAATAATGTGCTTGTTTAAAACTATAAATTCCTGGTAGATGTTCAAAAAAATAATTGTTAGGAATTCTAGGAGAATTACACTTTAAAACTAACTCATGATGGGACTCCCGCACTAAACTCCGGCCTTGTATTTGGAAAATAGGTCAGGCCTATTAAGTTAAGGTCTGATCTGATCTGTTTCCACTCTTAGCTATGACCTCCTCTTATTATTAAAAAAAACTAAAAATTGAATAGATAAATGTAATTTATCCTTTAAAAAAATTGTGAAATTTTTATTAATAAAATATGAAGAATAACTTTATTCAAGTTTGAGGTTTTTCTTTTTTAATAACAAGAGGGGGTTATAGCTAATGGTGGAAACCTGTCAAATCAGACCTTGACTTAAATGAACCTAGCTTGTTTCTCAAATGCAAAGCGTGAGTTTGGCCTATTGGTACCTAATAGGCCATTTTTTAATCGCTGGTTTGACCAAAAAATTTATTTAAAGGTCTACTTTGTAATAAGACCTTTAAATAGGTGAACAAACCTATTTTTAAGTAGGTTAATGGGTCTAAGCCTTTATATAAGCCTAGGCTTTAGTAAAATATTAAGATATTATATATATATATAAAGTAATTATACAATTAAATAGGCCAATCTAGCAGGCTTAAAAAAGTTTTTCCAAAGACATAAAACTTGACCCGTTTAATTAAATAGTTTTTAAATAAACTAAGTAATAAGTTTCTCTCACTTTTGTTTGAATGTTTAAAATCGTTCAAAGTATTTCAAATCGAGAAGGCTTTTAAATTGTTTATGAATTCTGGAAAAACTACACCTCAAAATTAGCTCATGATAGGACTCTCACACTAAACTCAATCCTTGCATTTGAGAAACAGGTTAGGTACATTTAAGTCAATGTCTGGCCTGACTCATTTTCATTCTTAGCTATTACCCCTTTTTATTATTTTAAAAAAATAAAAACTCAAATGTGAATAAATAAGTGTAATTTATCCTAAAATAAATTTTATGAAATTTTTATTAATAAAATATGAAGAATAACGTGCTTGTTTAAAACTATAAATTTTTCATAGGTGTACAAAAAAATTTGTTAAAAATTCTGAATATACCTCAAAATTAGTTCATGAATTCAAAGGACTTTTAGAGTGTTCATAAATTCTGAAAAAACTACACTTTAAAACTAAACCATGATGAAACTTTCGCACTAAACTCAAACATTGCATTTGAAAAACAAGTCAAGTCCATTTAAGTCAAGGTCTGACCTGACTTGTTTCCACTCTTAACTATAACCCCCTCTTATTTTTAAAAATAAACTCAATATAGATAAGTATAATTTATTCTTAAAATTTTTTTTTGAAATTTTTATTAATAAAATATGAAAAATAACGTGCTTGTTTAAAACTATGAATTCCCCATAGATGTATAAAAAAAAATGTTAGAAATTATGAGAGAACTATACCTCAAAACTGGCTCATGATAGGATTCGTGTACTAAACTCTTGAGCATCTAATGCAAAATTAATTGGACCTTAACATACCACTATACCACACTTCAAAAGTTAGCTCTTAAGATTGGAGAGCTTAGGCCCTTATAAACCCCACAGCAGGCTCATGAGCACCAGATGTAAAACTCCCGCACTAGACTCATGTGCGTCTAATGCAGAACGCATTGGACAGTAACAAAAATAACGCCATTTAAATTAAACAAAAATGAAGAATGGAAGCTACAAAAATAGACCTTCGCGTTATACATTTAGTTTGCAATGATGTGTAGTGCTCAGGGATAGTCAAATACACAATTGGACTCAAATCTTCACTGGCAATACGATTTCTACTATTCTTCTCAGACCCTCGATGCATCCGTGACCGTGCGTATATGTACGAATAGAATTTTATTGTATACCCGGCTAATTCTGATCTTCTCATCGCTGTATCTGCAAAGGAAAACTCAACTAGTGAAGATGAGGATAGAAGAAAGGGAAGAACCATAACCAAAGCATACAAAATCTACCAATTCAAACAGCAAATTCAATACATATATACTGGATGGATTCAAAGAGAACAATAATATATTGGGATATGTCATCTTACAGAAGCTCCAAGATGAACTTGTTTTCCATGTCTATGGGATATCCAAATGGGCCACCAATTATGGCTGCATCATCCATTGTAACGTCATACAGTTTGGAGCCAGTTTTTCTGTCAATTTTGGGCAAACATGAAGTAAGAACATTCAGTCCAGCTGATATTGTCAAACGGACATTCAAGGAGCATATCAAGTGACTTCCTTTATATTTCTATAGATGAATGAACATAAATTTCATTAATCAAATGATTTAAATGAAGAACTTTATTTTTTAATCTGTGATCAAATTCTCTGGTGTCCCTATAATCCACTCCTATCCTTTTCAAACTAGCAAGGAAAAGCAGCTCTGGTTTGCTCTTTACATCATCATACATCATTGTACACCTAGCAAACTACCAGAGTCTCATATATACCATTTATGATCTTTTGGACAAAATTGCTTGGTTATAGTAGTCTTCAATTTTGGGAGGGGGGAGTTCTAGAGTTTCTTACAGATAGTAGGAGCATTTCTCAATATCATAGAGGCAAATACTACACTTGTTTCGTCAGCAGGATCCTTTCCATTGATGGTCTTTGTCATTTGATCTCTACCCCGTCATAGGTTGTTATTCCTCTCTTCCCGATAGTTTTCTAGAATCTCTTTCCTGAATGCTCGTTCACAAACTAATGCTAGAAAATGTTTAATGAACTTAATTATCTAAAATGGACAAACATATAGGATAGATCCCTAATTCTTCCTCCGCCTTCATTCAGGGCATTTTTGTGGCCCTCAGACACTGAGCCAAACCTTATCTTTGTAATTTACTATTTGATTTCACAGTCAGTTGAATCATGGAGCTTCACCTGTAGGTTTTTAAAAATAAGTCAAGCATTTCAATTAAAGAATCTCCCTTCACTATAAAGGGGCCAAATTATCTATATAATCTCATGAGATCAGCAAATTATTTGTGTCCTATAAAATAGCTGACATATCAAGATTTATACTTGTCAGTCACATTAGCATATCCTGTGCAAGATCAGAACCCCTACCCTAACCTTAACCATGCCATAACATATCAAAGCTACACAGTACACACCTCGTAAAAGATCCTTTGTCTTAGCCACTTATTAGGCAACCCATCCCAACATGAAAATCCCCCACTGCAAGGGCATGCGGACAGGAAACAGGGCCATTGTTGAAAGTAACGATGTACAGATGCGGATACGGGTATCAGATAAGACACTGGTATCGTACAAGGATACAAGTTTTATTAAAAAATTAAACTAACATTTATCAAGTATCCGAGTATCTGGTACGATATCAGGTATGTATCCGATACGAATATGACAGACATTATGAAATACCCGTGCTTCATAGGTGGAAAGGGAACAAAAGTCAAAAATTATTCAACACCATTAATGCCTCTCTCTCTCGCTCCCAAAATTCCTGAGATTCCCTCAAAATCAATAACCTTATCTTAAAGCCTTAGCACATATTCCAAGTATATTTGTACTTTCTGGAGGTGGCCCTTGGGCTTTAGCTTATGCTTGTCCAAGGCCGAAGGGCCATCTTTGTCCTTGTTTACATCCTCTCTGCCAATCCCCTTAAATTGCTCAAAGTGCTCTACTATTTCTCTAAAGCCGCCACCAGAGGCTGGTCTCTTTCATTGTCTTCACACCTTCCGTTTTACTTTGTTTTAAGGACCCTCCCCTGAACATTAGTAAACTTTAAACAATAGAAACTTACACAAAATTTCCATTCATAGAGAACTTGAGCCCAAGCAAGATGTCAACCAGAAACTTTATTCGTCCATTCTTCTCGATAATCTGCAAAATTCATTGTAATATACAAACTGAAGACATGAGGCAGTATCTGTGGTTGTTAAAGTAAGGTAAATGTACGAGATGAACCCGATACCTGCTTGCCCATTAGACCATTGGCAGCATTCTCTAACCAACTACCCGTCACAGTCTGTAGAGGATAAGGAAATGTTTTCATTTAAATTAGCTTCAAACGTATTGCCAAAAATTTTTATCTTCAAATGAATCACATCATTAACTGCCGGTGCTCCTTGCTTGGATTTCCAAAATCTACCTGTGAATTCCATATCATCTTCCACTCGCCCTCTTGCAGTTCTGGTTCTTCTTCACCAGTAGTCCGATTTAAGGAAATAAGTTCATCTATTGCCTATTGGAAATTTGGATGTGAAAAACATTGACAATTGAAATACTCCAGTTAAGCACAATAGCTTAAATAAGCACTCTTACCTCTTCAACACCTATCCCCGAGGAAATAGCTGTCAATAACCTCTGCCTAGGTTCAGTTTGCTTCTGCAACACAAATGTAGTTCCCTGCACTATAGATACGTTGCTAATAATTCTTAGAAACATAAAGTATAGATAGAGATACTTTCATCTGCTAGACAATAAAGCATTTTACACAAGGGAACAAACAAAAGACTACTAAAATGATGTTTCTATTGAAAATGCCAAATCACCTTATTTCCTCTTGAGATACGAAGGTTTCCAGAATGCGACAAATATGTGGTGTCTAACCAACCCTTTGCTTCATCTCCAAGTAGCCTAAATGGAACTGGATATGGAACTTTAAATGGAAAAAATCTAAAAGAAAAAGCAGCTCTGTCAAACCTAAAAAGAATTCTTTTTCCATCTTCAACTGATGCTGCTGCCTGTGTAAATTGAAAGACATAAATACAAGAAGAAGAAGAACAACAACAACAACCAAGCCTTATCCCACTAGGTGGATTCGGGTACATCGATCAAACAATGCCACTGGGCTCTTTCAAAAACCAAATTTTTAATAAATAGAAGAACAGAGAGAACAAAATATATGCATAGCAATATGATATCATATTCTCCGTATGAACAAGCGCAAACATAAATGGGAATTCAACTACCATGCTAGACCTAAAGAAACAAAAGAAAAGCCCGAAAGTTATCTATATTAACTCGTGATTCTTTAGAAGCACAAAGCAAGTAAATCACTTGTAAACAAAGCTTATAACAAGTAACAACATTGAGAAGAGAAAGCCAACTTTGATTCTAGGTGGCATAATTTGTTTAACAATATTGACTATTCAGCAAAGCCTGTAAAGCTATAACAGTTTCAATGAGTGTCATGGTGTAATACTGTAACCAAGGGTTATAAAAAATTAATAAAGTTGAATTTAACACACAAATGTATATTAAATTTATCATCACTTCAATTGAAGTTATTTCGTATTACCTCCACTTTCAGCTCACCAATGGCATCAGAAAATGACACAATATTGCATACTCGTGGATCATTTGTTCGAAGATAAACCTCTTGAAATACACTAAAAAGGTCAACCCCAACAAATGTTCTCTGAAAGATAATATAGAATACCAGATTGAGACATATCATTCAGCAATTTATGGGGTATGTCTTGAACAGGTCAGTGACACATATTCTGGTAACTATTATCATGTTGAAGTAAATTTTAGTTCAATATGCCCAAACTTACAGACTTGATTCCATTTAGAAACAGATAATATATGCTTCTTTCCAATAGGGATTTAAGAAAATGTCTATATCAGTATCCATTAAGACTGTTGCTTCATCTTGTGTTACTCAAGAGATGACGTTATGGTACGCAGAGGAAGAAGCTTTTCATA
The DNA here is from genome assembly GCA_029884595.1 of Ormosia semicastrata. NCBI lineage: Eukaryota > Viridiplantae > Streptophyta > Magnoliopsida > Fabales > Fabaceae > Ormosia > Ormosia semicastrata. Next base: position 71,641,435 of record JAQQTO010000059.1, read on the forward strand.
AGGTTTGTGTTTTAAAAAAAATATAACCTTTAAACTTTGGACCACTGAAAAATACACAAATTTTCAAAAAAGATCCCAGAAAAATTAATTGTTTCACATGAGTCATTCAAAAACTATTATTTTTCAATTGGGTCCAAATCACAATCAACTGTATTCAAATTTAGGGGCTTGGTAATTCGATGATATTTTGCACCCAATTTAAATAATCTTTTAGGAGCAATTTTCAAATCTAGTGTATATTTCAAAGACCCAAAGTATAATTTAGGCAATGGCTAAAATATAAGTAAAAGTCAATAAACCATTGGAAAATACGTTTCATTAGAGCATCCAAGAAATAATGCCAACAGACAACCTGAATCGGCGATGCTGTTCCCGGTCTTGTAGTGAATATCAGCTGCCAGCGACCCTCGATTAAATTTGAGTTTGTCTGCAGAATTTAATTTTATGGGCTCTAGTGATGTATGAAGACAAACATAAAATGCTTCAATAATCACCAAACAGTTTTCTAGTACCACGCTTGGTTCCAACTACCAGAAAACTAATTGGAAAACATTGAAGGAACAATAGACAAGTCCCAAATTCTCGATAACAATAATTTAAATCTGGTTAGCAGAATTTTAAAAAAAAAAAAAAACCAGATGCTTACAAAACCATAATGGTTGAAGAAATTAGAAGTACAAGAGAGAAGAGAAAGCGATTGGTAAATTGAACACAAACCGGATCAGGCACACCTCCTAAACGTTCAAGGACTTGAACAGCACGCTCAACAGCCTGAAAGACAAATAAAAGATACTTGAATGCTTAATTGTGAATGAAACAATTTTAAGAAACTTGAGAGAGAGAGAGAGATACATTGAGCTGCTGAGGAGATGAAGAACGTCCGCGTCCTTGAATGCCAAGAAGGGCTTCGATCAGTGAGTTTTCAGATTCTGTAAATGATATTTGGTCTACTTGAGTAGAGCGAAAGATGCAGCGGTCTTTACGATATTTTGAGGGCTTGGGAGAAGCAAAAGGTAAACGAGAACATGGAGAAGGAGGAGTCAGTGAACATTGAAATCCTAGATTTACAACTTTGAGAGCCATTGTACTAGTAGTCGTATCGTATCGTAGAGGAAAAAGAAGCAAGGGGCTGAGAGCTGATGTTGGGTATCGTATGGGTGGCTTCTTTTCTGTTATGTGGCAGATAACAATTGTTGGCGCCAAGATGAAATTAAACACGTGGCACTCCACCAACAAATATAAAGATATTATTATTATCGCTTTTTTCTTTCTGCACCGCTTTTAGAATCCACACAACTGGTTACTGCTCTGGGTCCATTACAGTGCCATTCATTACACAATATTTATATGGATATGGACAGTTTCTTACATTAGAAATTTTTTAGGATTAATAAATATAGTACTCAAAAATTGGATTTTTTTTTAAATTATTTGTTATTTTTAAAATATGAATTAGTTAGATGTTAAATTACAGAATATAATTACGCACATATTAAAAGATGAATGAAAACAATTTTACTAAAACTATAAAGTTAGGGTGACGTTCTCAATGCTCCAATTGAGGTATGGAGCATAGATGCTTCATAGTTGCATCACCGTTCATTTTCTATAAAATAGTTCAATGACTGACTAGATTCGATTTCCTGTAACTTTAATAACAGGTGCATTTATTATTTATAATTTTAGTCTCTTACATCATAAAAAAATATGTTCAGTCATTTACCCTAAATTGATGTTAGCAATTACTTATTTATTGAGGCAAAAATTCCTTTTTCATCTCCATCATTTATGCTTTATTTATTTCAATTTCAAGCTAGTGAGTAAGAGAGAATGTGCTTAATTTTACATTGACGTAGATGATCTTGTGTCTACATAAAATATGGTTTTACTTTAATGAAGTGGGTGTGCGAAATTCCACAATCGATTAACACAATTAATCTTTACATCTTAAATTGAAGAAAATATCAAGCCTTCATGAGAAGAGTGACAATGGAGGCTAAAGCTCGATTCGGTGATCATGTGGCAGCTTTCGGTTGGGTGCATTTGTGGTGGCGTGGGGGTGGTTCTGCTCCAGTGTCGGGGTGGTCGACGAGGAGGATGGCAGTGAGCTAGGCTTCAAGCGACTGGGCCTTGCGGTTGTGGCGGTATGCATTATGGGCTCTGATTCAAAACGCAGACGAGGTGGTGGCTAGGAGCTTGGTCGGTGTGGCAGTTTACAGCTATTGGGGGTGGAACTCTGATGGTGAGATGCTGTGGTAGGAGGAGGCGTGTCAAAGAAGGTGGAATGATTTTAATGGAGGTAGAAGACTGTGTTCACTAGTGCTGTTTATTGAGTTTAAAAATGTTATGGGTTAAAATCGATCCCAGATTTGGGTCTAAAGATTCTGGGACTAATAAACAAATAAGCAAATCATAAGGTTTTATAAGTAAATAATACCAAATTATGAAAAACAAATTAAGGAAAACTGTATATAACCTATTATTACAGGTCATTTTCTTGGATCATCTATACCCCATACGACCATACCTCAATTGGAGCATCGTAAACGGCTCCTAAATTTAGAGTAGGTTTGGTTGACAGAACTATAAATTTATTCATTTTCATTTTCAGTTGACAGTGCCTACAGACACGCTGCCTACCATAGTATTTCAATCCATAAATAATAAGGTGAATTGTTTATAGAAATGGTGTAGTACAACACAGATACTGGTGGTTTTTTCATCAATAGTCCATCAAAGAAATTCTTTTGATTAGATTTCCTCGTATGATATCAAACATTAAAATCAACTAGTTATAAATAAAAATATAAATTTAATTAATAAAATTTACGAAAGTAATATTTAATGAAACAATAAACACACCTTAAGGATTTTTCAAGTGACAGAGTCCAATACTTAATCCATTAGTCCATATATAAACGAATCGAAGTCCCTCATTCAAATCAAGTGACATTTGCTATGTAACATGCAGACACAGGAGTAGTAGTAAGTCAGAAAAAGCCTGAAATCAGGAAATCAGTTCCTTGGCCATACAAGCATCTCCTAGACAATTAACATGATAATGAGAAGTTACATTGAACTCATTAGAGTAAAGCAAAATTGAGTAAGAAAGCATAGACATCGCAGTCGAACAATTCTTTTGGTAGAGATCGACAAGCATTTGTGCAGAGCCTGCAAGAAAAGTGTGGACTTTCAACCAGATGCAGCATGTGCCATAGATGAAGCAGTTGTAGCAGCAGCTATTATGCACTCCACGTTCAATTAGTAACTTCAGAGATATTGCTCTCTCTTTTCAAGATGCACTACAACTCTAATACCATATAACTACTAGATTTATGAAACTCATTTAGGATATTATCCAACGGCATATTTTACACCCTAGCCTAGTAGCTCGAATAGTATCGAAGTGGAACACATGAAACAATGGTAAAAATATATATCCCACAAAAAATAAAAACAGAGTAAAGAAGTGGAACAGAGTTAAGAATAATGATCTTAACGGTAACGATGCCCAAGAATTAGACTACAAAGGTCAAAATACTTTGTTATAAATAAATACCACACATAACTTCGTCATCAGTTCGCTTCAAATACACAAACACAATTAATTACACAAATACAATGAGATATGATTAGAGAAGTTACCAGCTAAAAAACCTTCCATTTTCTCCTTTGTAGCAGCTTCCCTGCATCCTTTTCCATGTGAACTCTTGTAATACCAAAACCTCCTGCATCATCCACCTAACTCCATGGGAGTACCCAACACAGTAGCAATTGGCACATCAAACTAAGAAAACTGATACCCCTCTGCAAAGATCTAGCATAAATACTGCTTTCTATCAAACTTGGAGTTCAAACTTGAAAGCCAACTTAGAAACAAGAGCAAGACCCAAGTTTCACATCAAACTCAATATGAGAGCTCTCATATTTGCTCCATAGTTATGCTAAGGCAATCCATTCACTTACATGCGCAAGACAACTTCATGCCATAACCAGATTCCACTTAAAAATTCAGGCTAAAAGTGATTTACGCTAAAATTTGTGAATCTGAACATTTCAAGAACCTAGTATTATTAACTACTTCATATTTACATAACAAGATGTTGGAACAGAAAGCTATCAGTAATCCATTGTAGAAACTTTCCTCAGTAAAAAGGATTTAATTCAGTATTGTCTGACAGAGTTCGTCATGGTTTAAGAAATATTTGTGCCATCATCATATAAAATTAGCAGCGCTTTTGTACAATTCAATCACTGGATCAAAACAATATATATAACAGGTATATCAAATTTTCATGGTATATAGTGAATATCACAAACAATTTTTTTTGGATAAAATAAGAAATTCATTAAGACCAAAAGAAAAAATTACAAATAGATGGGAGGGATAAGCAATCCTCCTAAGCAAAAGAACAAAACAGAGAACAATCAAGAAAATAAAGAAAATCAATTACATGAAATTAACTAAAAGTAGCAGAAGTACAAGGTAGTCATTAGTTCTCCTTCCAAATTCACAGGTTCTTTACATGCTAAACAGAGGAACACTTTGGCATACACGTTAATCCCCTAAACATAAATGAACCTGCAAACTTATCGACCTCTTTTACTATTTTTCAACACACCTAGACAACCAAACCCCGTCCCAGAAGGAAAGGAAGGAAAGATAAGAAAAGGAAGGAAACTCAGCTCCTAGCACTTATGGTCCTCATCAACGTCCACAAGATATGACTATGAAGAACAAAACCACTAGTCCTCCCCAATCTTACATTTTACCAAACCATACAAATAAAAGGAGGAGACAAAACAAAAGTGAACTACTAACCTACGAGGCTACAAATACCAACATTGTTTGCATTAAGAAGTTGTAGAATTCGTTTCACTCTAGCCTTCCGTCCCCTTAAAAGCCTATTCAGAGGAACGACTTAAGCTAACGTGGGACAGATAAATCATCATCTCCAACAGTCTCCAAGCTTGTCCCAACTACCTGATCCTTGCATTCATACTTATCAGTAAAGACTACGTCATTTACACATTCATTTGTTGCTTCATGAGCTTTTGAATCATCATTTCTGTCCAGCATTTCAAATTCACCAGTCTCTTTTTTATCTTTTTTATCCATAACATCATTTTCTTTAGCAAGAACTTTATCTGGTAAAGACTGTTGTGTCGCTTCTTCATCCTTCTGCTCATCCTTCACCTCCTTCACTTCATTAAACACAAACTCATCCCTCATTTCATTACCTTTGATCTCATTCTTCTTTGCAATCGCCTCATCTGAAACAGACTCTTCCATACAAACATCACCTACGCCTTCAGCCTCTGATACTCCATCATTGTCTAACTTAGCATTGACCTCAAAGTTTCCATTTCTCCCACTTTCCAGCATTGAATCAACCATCCCTGCATTGTTCTCAATTCCCATAACTGGAACATCTGATCCCCCATCACTTTCATTATCAGACCCATTCTCCACCACTTCCTCATTGACATCTTCCACAACTTGGTTCTGCCTCTCAAGAAACAGTAACCTCCTTCGCAGGTCTCCTAACTCTCTCTCCATTAGGAAAAGGCGCTCCTTCAATGTCAAATTCTCCTCCTCCAACTGGGCAATATGGGAATCCTGATCATCTACCCTATTCTCTAATACATTGTTATACTCAACTCCATAATTCGGGTATATCATCTCAAACCGGCTCAAATCATGGTCCAGCCTCCTTTCCACCTCCACATGTTCCTCCACATCACTCTCGCTTGACCCACCGCCACCGTCCTCTTCATCTTCATCATCATGAACATCTACCTCATGCCCTGGCGATCGAAGCCTAATCAAACCCTTCATTGATCCATATCCATCAACACCCCACTCTTCCTTAGCCATATCCCCTAACACCTCCCTCGAGGGCGACAATATAGGTGTTGGAAGCACTGCCGGCGTCACCGGGCAAGGTGACACAAGTGATGCAATGCCACCCGATTTCTTTGCACGAATAATAAACGATGTCGTATTCCTAGGCGCATAAGGAGCAAACCTATTATTAAATTTCTTCTTAGGATAGAACTTACGTGCTTTTAAGCGATTTTGCGATTGCAACTCATGCAGAGTAGGGGGTTGGTAACCAACACTGTTGTTTGGAACAGTAAGGGAGGTATTTGGATTGGGTTTTTCCATTCTCCTAGGGTCCTTGCGCTTGTCAGTGACCTTCTTCCCCTTCCAGTTACTTCGTCCCGGCTTGGAAGCTGCGTAATTTGGTTTCATAGGGTTCTGAAACTTCATGTTAGGGTCCAGAGGAGGTTGCTGAGACCAAACCTTGTATCCTCCCCGATTCATCATCGGAGGTTGAGTCTGGTTCATCATAATCTGTGATGGCTTCATCTGAGGCTGAGGTTGCTGATTCATTGCTTGATTGTGTGCGAGCAATTGAGGCTGAGACTGGCTCATCATTTGCACCTGATTCATCATCTGAGGCTGGCTCATCTGGTTCAAATTCATCATCATCTGCGATTGATCGTTCATCGTCGTCGCGATTTACCAACGGAACCCTACGCCTAACAGTGTTAACTCTTTTCAATTTCAAACCGAGTGGTTAAGATCAAAATACTGTCGCCGATCATAAAAATCGGCGGCGAACAAGAGATCGAAACCCTAAATCCCTCTTTTCTCAAATTCAGCACCGAGAAGATTGGGATTTGATCTTCGAGGAATCAACCTACGGCTGAAATCGTATTCCTCTTTCGAGAATGAAACCCTTGATTCTTATTTTCTGATATTCTTTTCTCTCTCGATAATTCTGGTAATCTCTGAAGATTTTGCTTCTGTGAGGTGCTCGTGAGAACCGATGGGATTATATAGTGGGCAAGGAATAAATTGGACGGCCAGATTTTGATTTCAGAAAAGGACGGTTTGGATTGCAGATGCGTGAGTACACGTGTCACCCGCCTCCGTAAAGGTCGATTCCCGTTTTCGGGTAGATAAAAAATTGAAAGAGTGTGTTTGTAGTGTAAAAAAATAAGAAATGGTTTGATTTGTAAATTAAATTTAATTAAATCTTATGTTTGGAATGTTAAAAAATAAGAAATAATTTGATTTTTAAAATTTTATGAATTTTATTTTTTTTATTTTAGAAATTTTATCAAATTTGATAGGATTTAATAAGATTTGATTTGATTTGAGATGAATAGACTATTTTACCTTTTATAATTATCTCTAACCACATCTAATAAGAGTTAAAATGTAAAATAATAAAACTAAATCAAATTAATTCTCATTTTAATGAATTTCAAATACAAAATTTGATTTTTAAATCAATTTAATTCTTATTTTTTTAAAAATTTCAAATATAAAATTTGATTTCTAAATTAAATCAAATCAAATTATTTTCTATTTTTTTACATTCAAACACACTCAAAGGTAAAATTGAACCTTGCCCCTGAAGTTTTGAGAAATTCTAAATAGTGTCATATTTATTGGATAAATAAAATGAACGTTTATTTAAAAATTTGATACTTATAGTTTACATTTATTTTTAATTTAATTTTTATAATTTTTTTAAAATTAATTCTCATATTTATAAATGTCTTTAAAATAGTCTCTATTATTAATTTTTATTTTAATATTGTTAATTTATATAATTCATATTAGACATCTAACAAAGAAAAAAAAGCATTTAAAATAGTATTTATTAGATAAAAGAGTAATTATTGAGAAGAAATAAGCACATATTATAATAAATAAATATTTTATTTGACATTTTATAAAGAAAATAAATATTTAAAGAAGTATTTATTGGATAAAAAATACATATTTTGTTAACTAATGGATGATATTATAATAGAAATTAATTGCATAGATTATTTTAAAATTTTTTGTAAATATGAAGACTGATTTAAGAAAAAGTATAGAGACAAAATTAAAATTGAGTATAAATTATAAGTACTAAAACTTTAATTTAATCTAAAATAAAATAAAAGTGCCATAAGTTTTTAGGGTGTTGCTATTTTGGAGTATATATAAAAAGATTATTGATTAATTTTACATATATAAAAAAAAAAGTCAACATTTTTTTACATGGTTTTTAGGGTGTTGCTATTTTGGAGTATACAAGTTATGCAATTTCCTGTAAGGCTAAATTACATTTTGCCCCTTGTGTTTATACGCAATATCACTCGATTCCCTTATATATTTTTTTGTGTTACTAAACCCCTGATAAACTTTGGAGTAAAATAAAACTATTATATTTTTTGTCAACTCTAACATCCCATAGGGTAGCAACCACCACTTAGGGATGGCAATGGGGCGGATCAGGATGGGTTCTTTACTATCCGTCCTTGTCCCGTTTACTCACATGTATCCTATTCCCCAACTCATTATCTAGTGAGGTCTTATTTTTTTGCTCTATACCCAAATTTGTTTGAATTTATTTGTCTCATCCCTATACTCAAATTTGTTAGAATTTATTTGCCTCGTCCTACCCTAAATCACATTTTTTGTAATATTTTTTAAAAAAATTGGTTAAATAAAAAATTTATTACAATTTTAAATACAATGTATATATATAAATTGATTATAATTTTATAATTAGACATCGATATATATATTATGTATTCAAATACAATACATTTGGGTTTTACCCGAATCTGTCTTGAAATCCAGTTAACAATTGAATTACTTGACTCGTATGGATCATGATAGGTTGGGTTGAGCCGAATTGCCATTATTACCACCAGTACCGCCATGTCCTCTACAATAACCACCATGTGCACCACCTGCCCCATACCCACCTCTCCACTAGCACCACTGCCTTTGTCGCTACCCCCATATGTGCCACTAGCTCCACCACTACTTCCATATCCACCTCCATGTGCTCCTCGATCATCATAACTTGCTACACCTCTACCGCCTCCTCCATGCTCTCTGCCAAATGAAACTCACCCCCAAAACGATTGTCAATAACTTAAATTCAAAGGCCACCAAAATAAAGACTAATTTTTCTAACTCAGAAATAATAATAAAATATAAAAAAAAACCACCTTAACCTCCAAGCAACCAATTACTCACCTAATCTACCCTAACTCGAAATAGAGACCCATCTACAAGCTCCAACCATCACACCTCGACTACAAGCCCCCATCATCATGAACCACACCAAACTGAGACCTCAAGTTACCCAAGCTTCCACCTTGACCAAAATAGCAATGCACACACAACCCCAACCAAGAAAACACCCTCTTTGCCATTGTCGAACTGCGGTGAAATGAATGAATCATGTTGGGTTGTTGGGATTTTAGTGCTTCTTGCATGAATGGTGGCTGAAACATGAAATGGTGGTGTAACTTGGGGCGCTCTACCTAGAACGGTGGGCAATAAGGCTTGATGGGATTCAACTAGGTTACAAAGCGAAGGGTTGCTGGTGCATCCATGGTTCCCTAAGTTAGCCACAATTTTAGGTTAATTTGTCACAATTAAAATTGTGGCTATTCAATATATTTTTTTGTTGTTGGTGAAAGCAATTGCTTGTCACATGGTTTATACGACGTTCGAGTTGACGAAAAATATAATAATTTCACTTTACCCCTCAAAAAGTTTAAGAGAGTTTAGTGACAATAAAAAACAAAAATTAAGGGGGTTGACTAGTTGAGTGATGTTGCGTGTAAACACAAGTTTTTTTTTTTGTAATTTACCCTTTTAACAATGTTAGTCACTAATGTGCCACCTCATATCACATGTATGTATGTTTAAATTATGATAGCTCAATTTGTTCTATTTTTTTTTTAAATTGTATTAGCAACAATTAAGTATCTCGTGTATTACACAAGTTTCTTTTAATTTCAAATAAAATATAAAAAGTATAGATTAAAAGATAAATATATTTAAATTTATAAAAGAAATATGCATAATTAATATAAAGAGAGTTTGAATTTAAAATACAAAAAAAAAATATAAGTTAAGAATGACATGTAACACTATTTGAGTGAGAGTAGAGTAAAGATCAATTCACTTTCAATATAGTATACTCTAATTTAATAAATATAAGTAAATTAAATTGATAAAATTAGTAAGCCACAATGAACTGGTTCAATTACTTTAATGAGCATCATAGCTATATCACAACAAAATATGAATATTTAAAATGTTATAACTATTTATCAATAATTTATTTATCTATCTATCTATCTATTTATAATATATTTATATACTAAAGTTCTTCCAATAAAATTAAAAGATAGCATTTTTCATAAATTTTCATTTTAATAATTATTTTTATTTAAATTCTTTTTTTAGACTTTTTATTTACTTCATTCTCCTTCATTTGCATATTTAGTGACTTTTTACCTTTTCCAAACATTTAGTTTTAATATTTTATAGTTACTTTTAACTTTTCTAAAAGTAGCAATTAATGCGTATTAAAATTTAATAAATTAAGAAATAAATACTGTATTATATATATTAACCTTAAATAGATAAAAAAAATATATAAATTGATAAAATGTCCTTTTTAGTACTATTTGTTTACTTATTTATAAATTATGATGTCTTTTAATTTAATCTTACAAGTTCTAATGAAAATAATATTTAAAATTTTATTTAATTTTTGTATATTCTATTGATAAGATATTTATATTTTATTTATACTAATTAGCATAAGATGCGTCAGGATTTTGTATAACTTTAGTAAACAAAGATCTTGGTTAATACACGATGAGATAAACTTTTATGCGCTTTTTAAGTTTTCAATAGATGTTAAATTATTTTATTTTATATAATATAAAAGTTCTTCCACTGTAATTGTTGTGTGGTAATTTTTAAATTTCAAATTTTTAATTATTTTTAGTTATAACTATTTTTTTTACTTTTCATTTCTCTTTTTTTATTTTTCTTTACTTTTTATCATTTTCAACCTTTCATATTTTTCATTTTTTTATATTTTTCAAAAAATAGCAATCAAAGTGTATTAATTTTTAATAAATCAGAAAAAATACATACTTTATTCCATATATTCATATTAAATAGAGAAAACAAAAATATACAATAATAAAATGCCATTTAAATACTATTCATTTACATATTTATAAATTCCGTTGCCTTTTAATCTTAGTTTTAAGTACAAGTCTTAATGATAAGAATATTTGGATAATATTATAATTTTATTTAATTTCTATATATTTGCTTAATAACATGCTTCTATTTTATTTATACTAATATTAGTAACATAAGATGAATTTAAATTTTTATAAATATATATAAAAGATAATTGTTCTGAAGTAGATTCAGAGGAGTACTTGAGATAGACACGTTACGGTGGACTCCTCAGTAACACAGTTGAATGGCGGTGGAGCGAGCGAGGGTAGGTACGCAAAGGCACTCTGACGCTCAAGTTAAACCGTGCATAATGAGGACAATCTGTATATTAGAGGAGATTTCATACCTTTGAGACCTGACATGGTATTTATAAGAACATTTAGGATGAGTGTAATGCAGTTATTTAGGATTAAAATCCATTAGGGATTGTGATCTATTTTAACTAATTTTCCTATTTATGTGGGATATAATTAGCTTTCATATCCATCAAAGATACTTGAGAGATATATGCCTAATAAATAGACTGATATACTCATCAAGATAGCGTGTAGTAATATATGGGTGTTATTCTGGTGGGGCCGGGTTACTTCTGATTGATAACCCAAAATCCCGATCCAGAACAGTTACCCCCAGCTTGGCGCTTAGATGAGATAGCTAAGTGTCAAGGTACCCATGTTTAGCAGGAGCACACGGCACGCAGTGAATAAAGAGATCCAAGTCAAAGTTAACGTCAGATCTCATAGTGTTTTCGAAAGGGCCGAGGTCCGTGATATATCATAGTATTTCTCCGAGGTTGACATGTAAGGCCAGGATCCAAGTCGGATCGCTCTGCTTAAATTGTCATTCCGCCCTCTGAGGTAAGCCATATGTTGCCCCCATGTGTAGTTCAGGAGATCTCGACTGTCATGTGTTGGGGTATTAACGACGGATTCAAGTCAAATGCGTGCCGGGTTGACCAAGGTGATAGGATCTCGAATTGCAGTCCAAAATTGTTGCCCCTAGCTTGGCGCTTGGCCAGTATAGTGAAGTAGCAAGTCTCAATGCCCCCGGATGACGGAATCTGTGCTTTACTTGAAGCTGTGGTTCATACTTCTCCATAGGGTTTTGAGTTCTAATCTAGAGGCGTTTAATCATGACACTTATGGACGCGTCGTAGTACGGACATGGTCCATGTGTCAATTAGACATAATTGGACATTCCGGGGTGTAGCCGGAGTCCGTAGAATGAACCAAAATTGTTGCCGTGTTACTTCTTTTTCCATGGTCCGTATTGGGTTCAATGCCCATTGTGTTGCTTTTCACAACTATTTTACAGACTTAGAAAATTGTTTCCTTATGGAAAAACCATGGTCTGGGATCCCACACCCATAATATCGAGTGCATGGAATTCCACTTGACTTAGGTAGAAATAACGCCTTAGTCCATGGTCCAATGCCTATCATAATCAAGCTTTTTAGAATTTAAGACTTAGGCATAAATAATACCTTAATCCATAATCCAAGACTCATAATATCGAGCATTCAGAATCTTTAGATTTGGGCAAATATAATACATTAATCCATAATTCAAAGCTCATAATATCGAGCATTCGAAATCTCAGATTTAGGCAAAAATAACACTTTAATCCATAATCCAAAGCACATAATATCGAGCATTCAGAATCTCAGATTTAGGCAAAAATAACACATTACCCTGGGGCATTCAAAATCCCTTTTGGCTTTGGCATAATTTATAACCATGGTCCGGGGTCCTATGTTCATCTTATCGAACATATAGTATTCCGGACTTAGGCATAATTTACAACCATGGTCCGGGATCCTATGTTTATCTTATCGAACACATGACATTCCGGACTTAGGCAAAAATAAACCTTACCCAGTGATAACTCCATGAAATGTAGTTATTTGTGCCCCATAATTGTGCTTCATAAAATGCTATGTCCTTGTTATTTTGCATATATGGGAGATTTTATGCTTATATTGGTTAAATTTCCTTTGGATATCTCTTTATATGATTATAAACAATTTGTGTGTATTTGTTAAGTGATTAAATGGATTTATAACTTTTATTTAACTTGGTGATTTTCGTAATGTAGGATGGACTTAAACAGAGGAATTGGAGCGATTCAAGGCTCAAAAACCCAAGAGAAAGACCAAGTGGCATTCTGGGAGAATGCGCCGCGACACAAAGGAGTGTGCGCCGCGGCGCAAAGGTGCATCATCAAGCTGTCATACAAAAACCTGAGGCTAGAGCATCGTGGCACAAAGTAGTGTGCGCCACGGCACTAGGTGACTGAGTCAATGCGGGCCGCGGCACAAAGGAGTGTGTGCCGCGGTGTGATGTACAGAACTGAGCCTATAAATAGATTTTTATCATATTTTCTTAGAGAGTTTTTTAGGTTTTAGATAAAGCTGCGACTAGGGTTCGTGTGTGGAGGCTGAGGAGGCCAAGGGAGGCTAAGATGGAGGTCTTCTTCCTTAGGGAAGTTGATTGGAACTTCAATGATCATATTCTAAGAGTTTCCTCATTCTCCTTTCTCTTTCTCTTGTTTTCCTTATCTTTTGAGCACTGTTTTTGTGTTGTAATTTGTGTTCATAGATTACCTGAGTTGTATTTAGGGATACTTTGAATCATTTCTATGATTATTAATGAGTTTGTTATCTTTTGAATATATATTGATGTTTAGTTATGTTCAATCATATGGTTCTTAATGCTTTTGAAGGTTTGATCAGCTTTTGAATAATTTGTTGAAGTCTGATGAACCTTGACATAGGAATTTGGATTTTAGATCTAATGTATGGTTGATGCATGTTCGATTCTATTCCAATGGCGGGATGAGTTGATTCGCTAATTAGATAGAAATATACCTTTTAGTTATGTATAGTGTGTGATTGAGAATAGATCATTCATGAGTGGAGTTTGCACTAGTTCTCATGGAAACATAGTGAATTAGGTAAATGAAACTATGATTGATTGACTTAGACATAGGCTTTTAATTAAATCAGATTCTCAAGTTAACTTAACAATTCATTGATGTTGCTTATAAGGGTTACAAGTCATTAGTATGAAATAAGAGGTGAATAAGGATTCCCTAGATATCTAAACCATTATCTTTATTATTTTTTTGTAGTTTAGACTTAGTTTATTTGTTTTCTCTATTTTTATGTCCTTATCTAGAATTAATTAAACTATTAGTTGATACTTAGTTATAGAAGCCTTTATTCTCATAGGAACGAACTAATACTCTGTATCTGTATTACTTGAATGACCCATGCACTTGCGGTACAAATGGTCTAAACAAGTTTTTGGTCAAGAAAACAAGTTTTTATTTTTTGAAAGGACCAAGAATTTGCTTATCACCCGGGGTCTTTCATTAGTCATATTAGACTTTTTGGGATCCCACCTGGCTTAGGTATCAGTGGTCCTTGTCGGGGTCTTTAGTACGTATGGTTGAGTGTGAGAATTTTCTCGTGACTTGGGATTTTTCTACTGTGAAACCTTTCTAGCACAAGACACTCTTGGGGGGTACCGTAATGACTTAAGGGTACGAGTGAAAACCCTTGAATGCGCTACTTGCCCCCAGAGGGCGGTCAAGTGAATTTTCCTGTTTGGACGTCTAAGGTGCAGCTCACATGGGTACGGGTGAAGACCCTTGAATGCGCTAGTTGTCCCCAGAGGGTGGTCAAGTGGATTCCCCTGTTTGGCCGTCTAAGGTATGGCTCACATGGGCATGGGTGAAGACCCTTGAATGTGCTACTTGCCCCTAGAGGGTGGTCAAGGGGATTCCTCTGTTTGGCTGTCTTGTATAGGTATCGGAATATCTAATCATCTTCAGACCTTGTATTCCTCAGATCTTGCTGAAGTGTGGCAACCTTACGAGTTGTGTCGGGCCAAATTACCAGTGGACTCGAGGTCTTCTGATGGAACAAGTGAACTTGCTCTAGGCTTTGTCAGAAGGTCATCCGTATTTGTTGTGTAAGATGATTTGTTGTCTCTCAGGGCCAACTTTTCTTTTTCTTCTGGGAGACCGACTTCGCATCCCGTTCAATAGATAAACGATGGCAGATGAAAGCAGAGTCAAGCCTAGGTATGTCGGAGGACATCCAGGCAAATAGGTCTTTATTTTTCTGCAAGAGTTCTATTAACTGGCGTCTCTCCTGTTCTTCCAAGTTTGCGCTTATCTTGGTGACTTGGTTAGGCTTATCACCTAGCTGAAGAGGAAGCAACTCTCCTTCAGGCTGGGGTCTAATACCCCGAATTTCTTCTCTGACATCCAGCTCAGTCATAAGGATGTTAACTTGATCAATAGTCGGGCTAGACATATGTGCTATTGCTTTCTTAGGAGTTTTACAGATCTTGAGGCTCTCATTAAAACATTTGCGTACTACGATTTGATCACCCTTAACTGTAACTAACTCATTATTCTTGTTAAGGAATTCATGGCCAGGTGAGCAGTGGACACTACAACGGCAATACTATTCAGGGTAGGACGCCCTAGGATAATGTTGTAAGCAGACGGGCAGTCTACGACCAAAAATCTGACTTTGACGGTTCTGTAGACTTTGTTGTCTTCGAGGGTCAGAAATGTTTCAAAATAGCCCACCTGGGTGATTTTCACTCAAGAAAACGTGGTGAGTTTGCCCTCATAGGGGGTTAAGGCAGACATGGGGAACTCCAACATTTTGAAAGCGTCCATGAACATTATGTTAGCTGAGCTACCCTGGTATATTAAAATACGTTGAACTTCAGCGTTAGGTATTATGCCAGAGATGACGAGTAGATCATCCTGATCCCGGATAATATCACCGTAGTCCTTAGTGATGAAAGATATCGGTAGTTTTTCCCTGTCATCAGCACGGGTCTGCGCGTAGAGCCAGAAACGCTCAATACCGCAATCTGTAGTGCTTTCATTTTGGAATTAATGGATGAACCTCCTCCTGCAAATCCTCTAGAGATTGAGCTGACCAGCTGATTTGTCCAATTGGCCTCGTTTTGAGTACCCTGATTCTAACCTTGCCAGTTGTCAGTATCACGGCTAGGCAGAGTCTGAGATTTTCGAGTAGGGCTACGGTTTTTTCTCCTCTGACGTGGAGTCGGACCTTGCCGCGGGCTGCAGCTACGTCTTCTCTCTCTTCGTATTCCAGGATTATCATTGTTTCGGACCCCGACAATATACTTCTGTAACTGGCCTTTCTTAATTAAGGACTCAATGACATCTCGAGGCTGATAACATTCTTCTATTTCATGGCCGTAGCTTTTGTGCCACTTATAGTGCTTAGAGTGGTCCTTCATCTTTTTTAGAGGGGGCGACCTTTGGATATTCTTGAACTCAGTCTGAAGCACCTCTTTGAGAATCATTTCCCTTGGGGTGTTCAGAGGAGTGTAGTCAGAGTACTTAGGTCGGTGTGCTTCGCCTTTAGAGGAGCTTTGAGGCTGATTAGAGTTCCAGTTATTTTTCTAGTGAGTGGGCTCACCTTTTTCCAGAGTCTCTTTATCCTTGATGATCTCTTCTAGGTCAATGTATTTCTTTGAACGGACGTGGAATTGGTTCATAGTCTTTGGCTTCCTTTTTGCTAAAGACTGGAAGAATTCAGAATTAGTTCTGAGACTACTCCGGGCATAATAAAGGGTTATTTTGTCATCAAAGTTTTCTATATTAGTGTATGCCGCCATGAACCGCCTAACGTAATCACGGAGGGGCTCATCCCTTCCTTGGCAGAGCTTTGCTAGGGATTCAATAGATTTGGGCTGTTCCTTACTGGTAGTATACTGGAGCAGAAAACGTTGTTTAAGATCTGATCAATTAGCCATGGACTTTCGTGGTAAACCTGAGAACCATTTAAGGGCTCCCTTCTTCAGGGAGAGAGGAAAAACGCGGCATAATAATTCCATAGATCCTTTGTGAAAACAGAGGGATTGCTCATAAGCGTTGATGTGCTCCTGGGATCCGTGGTTCCATCATAGATCTCCAAATTTGCTGGAAATTAAAAATTCCTAGGAACGCAATATTCTATGAGTTGATCAGAAAAAAGGTGCTCTTCGAAACCGCGGTTTGGATGGTCATTCCGGATATTGACCACAGAAACGTCGGTGTATGCCCTTCTTTGATCGTTTCTCACGCTAAGCCTGCCATCATTATGGTGAGATCTTGGTCGGTTTTCATGCATGGTTCGTTGCATGTCTGCCAACCTCTGATATTGCTCGTTCAACATAGCCATATACTATTGCAACATGTCTTGAAATTGACGTTGGGATGCTTGGGACTGATTTGTGCGTTGAGAACAGGACGCACGATCGCCAGTTTCATTATTAGGCATTCCCAAATGCTGATGAACCGGGACTCTACGCTATTGGGAATCAGGGTTGCCCCCTGGTGCTGGGATTCTAAGTCTATCTCTTACAAAAATCCTGCGCGATGGGTTTGGGCTTTCATCGGAAACCGAGGTGAGGTGCCCATCGCGTTGGTTTTATGCATTGAGTGTCTGGCTTCTCACAGCGGAAGTTTCAGCAGTAGGTAGTGGAGGAAAAGGAGGGCGCTAGGTAGCATGGTCCTGCCTTTGGTTGGTTGAGGCCTGCCCAACGTCTCTTCTTGAATTCTGTCTCGTGTTCACCATGATTGGAGTGAGATTATAAGTTTCTCGTTTCTCACAGACGGTGCCAATGTTCTGAAGTGGATTCAGAGAGGTACCTGCGATAGGCACGTTACGGTGAACTCCTTCGTAGCACAACAGCGGTAGCGGTGGAGCGAGGGGGTGAGTATTTGCAAAAGGCACTCCGACGCTCAAGTTAAACCGTGTATAATGAGGACAGTCTGTATATTAGAGGAGATTCGATACCTTTGAGACATGACATGATATTTATAAGAGCGTTTAGAATGAGTACAATGCCGTTATTTATGATTAGAATCTGTTAGGGATTATGATCCATTTTAACTAATTTTTCTATTTATGTAGGATATAATTAACTTTCATATCCATCAAAGATACTTGAGAGATTTATGTCTAATAAGTAGGCTGATATACTCATCAAAATAGCGCATAGCAATATCTAAGTGTTATTCTAGTGGGGCCGAATTGCTCTTGATTGAAAATCTAAAATATCGGTTCAGAACAATAACATAATAAACATGAATTTTCCTTAATACATGATGTATCTATTAAAAAAATAATCAAAATATAATTAAGATTGAGTTAGAAAACTATTATAAAACATAAAAAGTAAAAAGTAACGATTATAGAAGTTTTTGATATCCTAAAAAATTTAACTTTGCACGTTAAAATAAATACGACCTTTTTATTTAAACTATGCATTAAAAGATACATTTAAATATTGTTATAAACAAATAAAATAAAAGTGAATCGTATAATTATTAAATTTTAAATGTAATTTTTTATTATACTATATAAGATTATAAATATATTTAAATTAATTTATTCGATATTAAAATTCATATATATTTTGATGGAAAAAGAGATATAAAGATTCCTTAAACTTTGATCCTTTTATAAATTACAATTACAAATTTTAAAATATTTTCAATTAGTCCCTACATTTTAATTAATGTCTCAATAGATCCTTATATTTAATTTAGATTTGTTAATTCAATAATAATAATATTGCATGATATCATTTTATTTGTATTAACATTAATTAATAATTGTTTATTAATTAATTTATTAAAATTTAATTTTAAATATATTTTCTTCTTTATAAATACGAATAAGATATTGTTACACAATATCATCATTAATGAATTAAAATTTAAATAAAATAGAATGATCTATTGAGACATTAATTAAAGTTTAGGATTAATTAAAAATATTTTAAAAGTTGTTGTGATAATTTACAAAAAGATTAAAGTTTATGAAGCTGCATACTTTTTTCCCTATTTTGATTTATAAGATTCTAAGCACTGATAGCGTAACTAGTTAAATAATAGTAAGTATCCGTTTGACTCTTTGAATTGAGTATAAAATTAGTGTTTGGAATTAAAATTGAACCACTTAATTTTAATTTTTATGTTTGAAATGCCATTTAAAATTGAAATTGTAATTCCATAAATCAAATCCATGGAATGAAAAATAACTAAGTTAAGTTTTTCTCAATTTTAATTTATATATTAAGAATTGGCAATTTCATAACTTAAAAATTAAATTTTTTTCTCTCTCTCTCTTCACATTTATTTATGAAAAATCATATTTATTGAGATTCTATATTTATAGAAAATTATTTTTATAATTTTATAAAAATTATTGTAATAGCTAATTATTATTTTTCTAAAAAGAATTTCATGAAATTTTTTTATAAAAAATATGACTATTATATTATAAAAATATTATTGTATGAATATTTTTATTAATTTCAATTTTATAAATAATTTTTTAATATTTTAAATCATACATTTAAACAATAAAATTATAATTAAATTTAGAATTATAATTTCGATTCTAATTATCGACAATTCTAAACATATAATTTAACATTTTAGATCAATTTAATTTTGAAAGAATTAAAATTAAAATTAAAATTTTATATTTTAATTTCAGTATTGAACATAACACTATGTTTGGATGATAGGAACATAAAGGAAAAACGAAATAAAGGGTAAGCAAGTCCAACATCGGCCAATAAAGCCCTTTGCTGGCAAACAATTGGTTGCCTTGTGTTTCTTTTTCATTCCTATTTTTCCGTCTCCGCTCCATTAATGAAAAAACATCCAAACATAGGCAGTAAAGGAAATTGAAATGATGTTTGAGAAACAATTGGTTGCCATGTGTTCTCTTTTAGTTTTAAAAATTTAATTATTTTAATAATTATTATTTATAAATTTTTTTTTTTTATATAATCGATTATAAGAAAAAAATTTATGTTTGGATATATTAGTTAAAAAGTAATTTTAAGTTAATTTATTTTATTTGAATAATATAAAAAATATTTTTATGTATTAAATTATCAAAATATAAATAAAATACTTTAAAAAATATTTAATTAATTAAAAAAATTATTTAATTAAAAATAAAATAATATTTATATCTCATTATAAACGAATAATCTTAATAACTTTTTGTGAGAATGCTAAAATTCCGTATTCTCGTCTAACAACTGTTTTCTCAAGAAAATAGTTGTTATATTTTTTCAATGAAATGACAAACATGTTGCTTAATAAAGCAACAACTTAAAAGGTCAAAAAAACTATTAGTTTAACTTTTAAGTTGAATAAAACATGCTCATAGTTGTCATATATATATATATATATATATATATATATATATATATATATATATATATATATATATATATTGAGGTAAATGAATTCTTTTGCTTTTGAACGAACCATATTGGGCTTTTGCTTTTCTTAAAGGGCCACATTTAGTTGTAGTAAAAAATAAAACTTGTCGTTGCATTTGTGGTTGGTTACATATTGAATGAGTTATATTTTTGAGTAATTGGCCCAGAATTTGAAGACTAAAGACCGAAGAAAATTGTTTATGAATACACTTCACATATTTCAATTTCATCTGGCAAATTTGGATATTCGGTTTTTTGTTTGATCATTTTCAACCAAATATTATTAGTTAAAATTACCATTGCATACAATTTACAATAATTGGCTACATAATAGTACTCACTTGCATTGTTATAATTCATGTTGATTTATTCAGTGTAAGGAATTGGAAGTACCTTTATAATTAACTCCTTTCATGATAACACTCAAAATTAATGTGATTGTGGTTGAAAATTGTGATTTCTTTACCAAATTCATTAGACGTTCTATTTGATTTGAGTTAATTAGATGTTCTCAAGTGGAGATTTTTAAAAATATCATAACGTGGATTTCATTAGATGTTTTTGTTTTGCTTAATGTTTACTCAAGTTTTATATATAAATTTTAGGATATAAATCATGAAAAGATCATTATGATTAACTTAAAATTGAATTAAATTAAATGATGATGATATTGCGACAATAATTCAAGAATATTCCAAGTATTCACACTACAATCCAAATTATTTGAT
Organism: Ormosia semicastrata; assembly: GCA_029884595.1. NCBI lineage: Eukaryota > Viridiplantae > Streptophyta > Magnoliopsida > Fabales > Fabaceae > Ormosia > Ormosia semicastrata. Next base: position 71,662,527 of record JAQQTO010000059.1, read on the forward strand.
TTGGGTGTATAACTTATTTAAATATTTCGATAACTTCTAATGTTTTAAGAGATTTTGAAGAATATCAAAAAGTCAATAACAGTGTTTCAAGAGAAAAAAAATATAGAAATTTAGGATGAAAAAAATATGAGGATATGAAGCTCTTTATATAGAGAAATTATTTGATGATACATAAGTGAATATTCTAATAATGCAGTAACAAGCTATTATTTATAAACTTACTACCACATTTTTTTACATGAAATTAAAACTTCAAGATTTAGCCAATAAAGGGATGTAGCCAAATAAATACAAGATTTCCCTTTCTAATCACAAAACTTGCATTGCCTTTGCTACAAATGGAACCTAGCATGTGCATTGCATGGATTGAATGTGATTTGTGTTTACTTGAAGTCTTGCAACTAACAGTTTGCAATTACATATCCTGCCATCTATTTGGATTTTTGTACATGACATTAAATTAAGAATTTTGCCATTAAAACACTTGAGCGCATATGTCCTCAAAGTTTTACAACCTTTAAATTGTTGTTTTATAATCATGAGATAAGCAACTTTAATATTGAAATAAAAACTTATGAGACAGTTAAATATGTGGTCAAATATTTTTTAAAATAACCTTTAAACTAAAATTTATATTCTTTTATATGTGTAGTACATGACAGTTAAACTATTAATTATACAACTTTATTGTATTTATTTTGTTAAATTATCTAATGCAAGTCATCATTCAACAAATTTATTGTATTTATTTTTTTTTCACTTGTTTTTAACACAATTCGTTAATATAATATAAAATATAAAATAATATTAATTTACAATAATACTTATTCACAATTAATTGTTTTAAAACATAATAATTAATTCAAAAGCAATTAAAAGCCGTTAGTAGTTCAAATTTGAATGAGGAGCCGAATGGCACAACCGTCATTCGGACGAAGATATTGTGCATTTTATTGGAACCATAGTCCAAAAAGAATCGGGCCTACTTTCTGACCTCGCTTGACGAATGTAAGACTCCCAAGTGAGTCCAACCCAAGCAAGCGTCCTTGTGCTTCACTGTCGGCAACCGCAGCCAACAATAGTAACCTCCTTCCTCTCAAGCTTCACACTGGTTTGCTTTCCTTTGCAAACACACTCTCTCTCTCCTCTCTCTCCATCTCACATTTTCGTCTCCTAGCCCTAGGGCTTCTGCTTTTACTATAACTCTTCTCTATAGCTCTCATTTGTAAGCTCTCTTTTTCCTCAACGCAAAATATTTCTTCGCATTCCGTGTTGCATTCATCTTACTTGCAAGGCTTTTTACTTTTTTTTTTTCTCTCGGTTCAGTGCAGATGCCGAAATCAGAGTCCTAGCTTGAGCTTTATGCTTGTGTCTGCATTGTATCTGCTCTCTCTCCGCTTTTAGATTATTACTCTTCATTCATTGTTACAGTTTTTGGTGAATAGAAAGAGAGTGAAGAAGATCTGTGGGAAAATCAAATGTCGTCGAGGGCGGGGCCGTCTGAGCCGCCGCAGGGGCCGCCGCTGAGGCGGATCACGCGGACGCAAACTGCTGGGAATCTTGGAGAGGCGATATTTGACAGTGAGGTCGTGCCTTCCTCTCTTGTCGAGATTGCACCCATTCTTCGTGTTGCTAATGAGGTTGAGAAGACCCATCCCAGAGTTGCTTATCTCTGTAAGTTCTTTTTCATTTTATCGAGATGCATCTTGTGGCTTTTTCAGTGTTTACTTGCTGGTGATTACTTACCTTGATTAAGATGTAGTATCAGTGTTATTCACTGTCATAATGCAATTGCAAGCCATAGTATCACTAGTGTCCACATTGTGCTTACATGCTTGGCTGAAATTCTCTGCTTGCTTTGTTTTGTATTTGTACATTTCCTTCATAGCCTTTGTTAAGTTATAAAAACCTTTTGTGGCTAGGCCCCTCGTTTCCCAAGTTTGTCTTAGCTATGTGCCATCTTAACGCGCTAATTATTTATTGGTGCATCAATGTATTTCTATTTGAGGGATGTATATTTTGCTCTTGTAGGCCGGTTTTATGCGTTTGAGAAAGCTCATAGGTTGGACCCCACATCAAGTGGTCGTGGTGTTCGGCAGTTTAAAACTGCCCTTCTTCAACGTCTGGAAAGAGTAAGCATTAATTTGTTTCCTTTGTACAGGATACACTTATCATGTTTGTTTGCCAATAATCTTTTCCAGTTTTGCTCCTTTCCACCACAATAATAAGGATGGAGGATAAGATCATGAGTTTAAAATCTCCTTGCTACTTTACTTGTCTTTTAGTTGCTCATGTAGAAATTCTGCACTAATTTATTGATCTTTGGAGGAAAGAAACTGTATAGATCAATATGGGGTGCCTTCTTGAAATCTATTATACTGTTGTTGTGTCCTTTGGCATCATCATTAAGGAACTGTGAACCGAGGAAAATTTAGTATTGAAAGATAAAATGAATCGAGCTCCTCATTATTATCTGAGTATTTGGAGCATACAACATGTTTATAAGCATCAGTGGAAAGTTAATAACTGGTGCCCTGCTTAGGATGAAGTGTATTACTACATTTTTGGCCTCCTATGCTTTGAGCTCCGTGCATTAGAGGTCTAACATGTAATGCTTCTGTCGTGGTCAATGGTAACATCAAATTGAATTCAAACTGTCAAAGTCTCCTGAACAACTTATTTACAAACTTTTTGCTGTTGTGTAGAATGAATGATTGCCCCTAACAAGATTTAGAGGCAATGGCCTCAATATTAATTTAACGTATTTCATGTTAATTCTATATATCTTTTATCAATTTGTCCCCTTTTTCTTAGGAAAATGATCCAACATTGAAAGGAAGGGTAAAGAAAAGTGATGCTCGTGAGATGCAGAGTTTTTATCAGCATTACTACAAAAAATATATCCAAGCTTTACAAAATGCTGCTGATAAAGCTGATCGGTATGTTGTCTAGATAATGTGCAATATGATATGTTCTCTGGCTATTGCGTGACTAGCAGTGAGTATGTCTTGTTGCTTTCAGTGCACAGCTTACCAAGGCATATCAGACTGCTAATGTTCTTTTTGAGGTTTTGAAGGCTGTTAACATGACACAATCTATGGAAGTTGATCGGGAGGTTATTTTTCTCTAGCTCCTAATTTTTTATCTTCCTATTGGTGTTCCCTTTTTATGTGAACCTTTTTGCATATTTAAATAAGTTGATTATTGAATTTGCTTTATAATTTTGATTTTCACGGGTCTTTACACTTATCGCCGTTGGCATTGTAATAGATTTTGGAGACTCAAGATAAAGTTGCTGAGAAAACAGAGATCTTAGTCCCTTACAATATTCTTCCTCTTGATCCTGATAGTGCAAATCAGGCAATAATGAGATTTCCAGAGGTATGATCTCTAGTGTCATACGTATGAAATTCTGGTCACCTTCATATATTTTTGTTCCACTTTTAATGAAAATACTTATTCATCTCTCTTGGCAGATCCAAGCTGCCGTATTTGCTCTTCGTAACACGAGGGGTCTTGCCTGGCCTAAGGACTACAAGAAAAAAACGGATGAAGACATTCTGGATTGGCTTGGGGTAATGTTTGGGTTTCAGGTAAATTACAATCTGCAACTGGTAAATTTCTTATGCATTTGAGTCTTGTATTATTTTAGTAGAACATGACTTCTTCGTTACTAACAAATCCAATTGGACTTTTTGCCTCCTCTTATACAAAATACAGAAGCACAATGTAGCAAATCAGAGAGAGCATTTGATCTTATTGCTTGCAAATGTGCACATAAGACAATTTCCCAAGCCTGATCAACAGCCAAAGGTCAGGTTTTAATTGGACAATAGATACAGTTTTTTTTTTCAATTTAAATTTCTGTACAGAAAATTGTGTCCCCTCCCCCAGCCTTGTTTTTTTTAATATAAAAGGGAGCACCTTAGTGCTTCCTTTCATTGTTTCAGTTGTCATGTAGCATCACATCTAAAGCTTTTAATATGTTTTTTACAGTTTCGTATTGAAGGCGGGTTCTATATGACATGCTCAATTTATACACAAAGTTGCATGCTACTTTTACTTTAAACTTTCTATATAAATACACTTTCCTACTCCTTGGAGGGCCAGGGAAGCATTTAACACTAATGATTTCAATTTCTAGTGTTAAAATTGGCTTCATAAAGATGAATGGTAATAAGATGCTGTACAGAAAATTGTTTCTTCCTGCTGTAAATGGTTTCCTTGCTGCATTTCATTTTTAAGGGGTTGAAAAGTCGTGCACCATGTACTTAGCAACTAATCTTTTTCTTTTCATTATGATTTTCCATAAGAATATTCATATACTGATTTGTGTTAAATCTGCTTGTGACTTGTGCATATTATTCACTTAGTTGGATGAGCGTGCACTGACAGAAGTGATGAAGAAACTTTTCAAGAATTACAAAAAGTGGTGCAAGTATTTGGGTCGGAAGAGTAGCCTTTGGTGAGAGTTTCTGTTCTCATAATGTCAAAAGATACTATCTCTTTTGCTAACTAGGTGCTCTTTGTTTAGCTGCATTTGGGGACAAGAAACATCTTAAACTTGTTTTTCCATTTTAGCTGTACAGTTTATTCTATACTCTGTAATGTTAAATCAGTATACGGGCTCTTAATTTTAGTTGTGACTTTCAATTCTGAATCTGGATTCTTATTTGCAGCTTGTTTTAACTATTGTCATCTAGCTTGTTTTACCTCTTGGTTGCATATTGCAGGTTACCAACCATACAGCAAGAAGTGCAGCAGCGTAAATTACTATATATGGGTCTGTATCTTCTAATATGGGGTGAAGCCGCCAACTTAAGATTCATGCCAGAATGTCTTTGCTATATATATCACCATGTAAGCCTTGTAACTTAAACCAACCTATGATGTTTATTTACTATTCCAGGACTGCATTTTTGTAGATGTGTAAGTGCCAAGTTGGAATGTTAACAGTATTTTGTTTTGGTCTCATCTTGTTCTAAACTTCTAATTTTTATAGATGTTTTGATGCATTTCTGATGAGAAGTTAAAAATGGAGCTGCAATTGGATATGCAAATCCATTATCAAACTAATCGGCTAATGAATTCGTGTGTGTGCGTGCGCTCGCACTCGCGCTCGCATGTTTCTGTGCAGATTTTGCCTTTTAATCTACCTAGGAACATAGATTTCAAATCTATTTCTTTAGCATTTTTAATCATGTAATCCTTGGTATCCCTCTCATCCTCTTTACTTCATTCTTCTTGTACCCTTTTATTCCAAATGTTTTAACAGGAAAAAAAACCCTTGGGTTTGGACTTTGGCCCATTATCACTTTGCTAAGTTGGGGTTTTACCTGTTATTGGATAACTCTCATGTGGTTTGGCCGATGATCACATTTTATTACAGTATAGACATATAAGGGTGGGGGGGTGTTCAAGTTCTATTCCAACCACAAGATGGCTAAGTGATAATTGCCTAACTTTATGGGGCTTTTTGATTTTTTCCCCTGCATAAACTCTTCAAGGTCGCCACCCATGTGGCAATGTCCAATCTATGTATGAGCATGTCTAGTCTAGGTTTAAGCAGCAAATTGATATTTCTAGTAATATGCACAAGTTTGTTCAGAAAAGTATTATAACTTTGTGACTTACGTGTAATGTTGTATATGTCAATGGAGCAGCCAGGAGCTATATTAATACTCTCTTGTTAGAACTGTTCCACTTAAATATTAGACCACTTAGAGAGGATTTCTGAATTGCTTGAGTAAAGAATTCTCAGCAGGTGTGATTTATATATATATATATGAGAATTACAATTTACAAGGTAATTAATAAGATAGCTTACTCCCTACGTACATGAATCTAATAAATTCTAGTATACATGAATCTGTTCATGGAACTTTATTAATGAATCTCATTAATCTCAACACTCCCCCTCAAGCTAGAGCATATATGTCATAAGCATCCAGCTTGTTACATATGTATGATATCCTTGGACCTCGGAGTGACTTAGTGAACACATCCGCCAGCTGATCATTAGAATTCACAAATGATGTGATAATTTCTCCAGAGATAACCTTTTTGTTACATTACATAATAATTAATATTTACGTTACATAATTAGTGTAATATAATTAGGAGAGATTTATTTCATAATTAGGACAGTTTTCATTAGATGTACAGTTTTATTTCCTTTCATTTTCCTTAATTAAGAGATAGGTAGTCTATATATATTATAGGTAATCATTCTTTGTAATTAATCTGATTGAAATAATATTCAGATTCCTTCTTTTCAAGATGGTATCAGAGCTCCCGATCCTGGGGGCTCTGTTTTCTGCATACATCGCCGCCGCCGCCTTATCTGCCGCCGCGTCCGCCGTCGCCGGAAATTTTTTTTTCAGGCGAGTTTTCCGAGGGGACCACCACCGCCAGAATCGCCTTCAGCCGATCTACAAGGCCCACAAAGTCACGTCCCCAACGCACATCACACGTGCCCTCACGCGCGCGTTCAACAGTTCTGCGTTCCTGCGCGTGCAGCCCACGCGCCGCCTTTCTGGCCACCATTTTCGACGCCGGTCACCCAGTCTTGGTCGCCGGCCTCTTCTGCTCCTGTTTTCGGGGCTATTTTGCTATAACTCCGGCTTCTTTTGTGGCTATTAGAAAGCCCGTGCTCCTCCTCCATTCTAGAGCAAGTCGCTGCCGTTTCTACGTAATGTCTGAAGACAAGTCAGCTTCTGTTCTTAGTCCCAATGATCTACAGGTGCTCCAAGGCTCATGCCGTCTTGATGGGCGCAACTACCTCCAGTGGGCCCAGTTGGTTCGCACTACCCTCAAGGGATGAAAGAAGCTGAGTCATATAGAGGGGGATCCTCCAGCCAAAACAGACCCAAAATATGAAGTCTGGGACGATGAAGACTCTCTTATCATGACCTGGTTATGACATTCTATGACTCCGGAGATCAGTAGGAACTCTATGTTCTTCTCAACTGCTAAGGAGATTTGGGAGAACCTCAGTCAGACGTACTCGATGAAGAAAGATATTGCAGCATGTTATGAGATAGAAAATAAGATCTTCAATACCAAGCAGGGGAGTCTTTCAGTGATGACTACTATGGGACGTTGAATGGTTTGTGGATTGAGTTAGATCGATGTATCCAGAATACGAAAATGACATGCAATCGACTCGCCACACCGACACGTTCATTGAAAGGGTGAGAATTTTCAAATTTCTTTCGGGTGAGCTCGAGTTGGATCCTATTAGGGTTCAGATTTTGGGCAAAGAAAAACTTCCTTCTCTCTCAGAGGTGTTCTACACTGTACGGGGAGAAGAAACTCGAAGGTCAGTGATGTTTGAGGGGGGCAGTTGTGTTGATGGTTCGGCCTTGGCTACTGGAAAGGGTCCTATAAAAGGATCCTATTCATCTGGGAAACCTCCCGCAAAGTCTAACCGCGAAGATCGTTGGTGCAGTTATTGTAGGAAAACGGGTCATATTAAGGAGACATGTTATAAACTTCATGGAAGAGAGAAGGTCCTTTGATACCATTGGAGGATTCAAAGGTACCTCACAGAGGCGTGCTAATCAAGCAACATCTGACTCAGAAAGTGTAGTAGAAGACCCACCTATCCCACAAGATGAAAAGGAGGTCCCAGCTCTTAGCAAAGTAGAGCTGGAACGACTGCGGGCTCTTATGGACTCTCTTAGTAAGCCATCTAGCTCTTGTTCCCTAACCATGACTGGTAAGAGTTCTAGCTTCTTATCCTTTAATGCTTCTGGTACTGAGGATATCTGGATTATAGACTCTGGTGCTACTGATCATATGACACCTCATTCCTCTTATTTTTCATCCTATACCACTTTACCTGGTAACCAACACATCATTGTAGCTAATGGTTCTCATACCCCTGTTACCGGTTGTGGTAACACTCAACTTCAACCTTCCCTTCATTTAACATATGTGCTTCATGTTCCCAAACTATCTAATAACCTCTTGTCCATTCATAAAATCACCCAAGACTTAAACTGTGCAGTGACGTTTTTTCACTCCCATTGTGTTTTGCAGGATCTTGCCACGGGGAGGATGATTGGAATTGCTAAAGAGCAGGGCGGGTTATACTACTTGCAGCATGAGGAAAATAGAGATTGTACCAAACAAAAGGCACTCACTTCCAATCATCAGACAGGCTCAGAGTCTTGGTCATCCTCCCAAATATGGCTTCAGCACAGGCGTCTTGGTCATCCTCCGTTTAGTGTCCTTAAGTCTTTATTTCCCTTCTTGTTCAAAAAAGTGTCAGTCGAGTCCTTTCATTGTGATGTTTGTCAGTTTGCTAAACATCATCGTACAACTTTTCTTCCCAGTAATAATAAAAGTTCTAAACCTTTTGATCTTGTTCATTCGGATGTATGGGGACCTGCATCTATTTGTAATATTTCTGGTGCAAAGTGGTTTGTTTCTTTTATTGATGACTGTACCCGGGTTACCTGGATATTCCTCATGAAAGATAAGTCTGAAGTTTTCCGATTGTTTGTAAACTTTTACCATATGGTTCAAACACAATTTGGGAACTCGATTAAAAGATTGCGTTCAGATAATGGGAGAGTGTATGTGAATGCAAACCTTTCCAAATTCCTCAAAGATAATGGTGTTGTTCATGAGTTAACCTGTGTGGACACCTCTCAACAGAATGGGGTTGTAGAGAGGAAAAATCGTCATCTCCTTGAGGTTACCAGAGCGTTACTCTTCCAAATGTCTGTTCCTAAGTCTTACTAGGGGGAAGCTGTTCTAACTGCCACTTACTTGATAAATAGGTTACCTTCTCGGGTTCTAGATGGTGTTAGTCCTGTACAGCTCATGACCACATTCTATCCTTCTATTCCCATTATGACCAGCCTTCAGAGTCGTGTCTTTGGATGTTCTGTCTTTGTCCATGTTCATAGTCCTCATCGGGGAAAGTTAGATCCTTGAGCTATCAAATGTATCTTCATAGGATATGCCTCACACAAAAAGGGGTACAAATATTATCACCCTGAACGTCGTCGTGTCTATATCTCTAAGGATGTCACTTTTCATGAAACACAGTCTTTCTTCACTAGTCCTCAGCTTCAGGGGGAGAGTAGTCTAGAAGCTGAGTTCCTTGAGTTGTCATCTTTTCCTTTGTTGCAGGATTCCACTGATTCCACTCCTACGGAGGATGACAAAGACCCTGAACCAGCATCATTACCAGTGCAGAATAATGAGGACAGACGTTTTGGGGCTCAATATCAGCGAAGACGAAGACAAAACCCCGACCTGGTCGAACAGCAACTTCAATCGTCCGAACCGGAGGTAAGAACTCATACTCTTGAGGACACCTTAAATGCCTCTTGTGAACCTAATTCAGATGATTTACCAATTGCCTTGAGAAAAGGAAAAAGATCTTGTGCCAAATATGCTATATACCAATTTGTGTCTACTAAAAACCTTTCTATGCAGCACTAACGCTTTATTTCAGCTATTGATTCTATCAGAATCCCTACATCAGTACAAGAAGCCTTAAAGGATGAGAACTGGGTTCGAGCTATGAATGAAGAAATGGGTGCTTTGGAAAAGAACGAGACTTGGGAGATTGTAGAGAGACCGAAGGACAAGAAGGCAGTGGGTTGTAGTGGATATACACAGTTAAATATCGGTCTGATGGAACATTGGACCGGTATAAAGCGAGGCTGGTTGCAAAGGGATACACCTAAACCTATGGGATCGACTATGAGGAGACATTTGCTCCAGTGGCAAAAATGAATACGGTGAGAATCATCCTCTCCTTGGCAGCGCACTTTGGTTGGGAGATGCATCAATTCAATGTTAAAAATGCTTTCCTACACGGAAGTTTGGAGGAGGAAGTATACATAGAGATTCCACCTGGATATGGTGCCACTAATGGTGGGAATAAAGTTTGCAGACTAAAAAAGGCATTGTATGGCCTCAAACAGTCTCCCCGTGCTTGGTTTGGAAGGTTCACTCAGGCTATGGTATCCTTGGGGTACAAATAAAGTCAAGGTGACCATACTCTCTTTATAAAACATTCTTAGGATAGCAAGCTTACACTGCTTTTGGTCTATGTAGATGATATGATTATTGCAGGCAATGATGAGCTTGAAAAACAGACTCTAAGGGAGAGGTTGGCTGCTCAATTTGAGATGAAAGATCTCGGGAAGCTAAAATACTTTCTTGGGATTGAGGTTGCCTACTCTAAGTAGGTATCTTTATTTCTCAGAGGAAATATATCCTTGACCTCCTCAGAGAGACTGGTAAGTTGGGCTGCAAGATTACAAGAGCGCCCATAGAGCAAAATCACAGGATTGGGAGTGATGTGGAGAGCCCAAAGGTGGAGAAGGCACAGTACCAAAGACTTGTGGGAAAACTCATCAATTTATCTCACACCAGGCCAGATATAGCTTATGCAGTTAGTGTGGTTAGTCAGTTCATGCATGATCCAAGAGAAAGACACTTGCAGGCAGTGAATATAATTATTCAGTACTTGAAGGCCTCTCCAGGAAAGGGATTGCTATTCAAAAAAGAAGGAAATTTATTCATGGAGGTATATACTGATGCTGACTATGCAGGGTCAATTGTTGATAGGAGATCCACCACAGGACATTGCATGTTCTTGGGTGGAAATCTGGTGACTTGGAGGAGTAAGAAGCAAAATGTGGTTACAAGATCAAGTGCAGAAGCAGAATTTAGGGGTATGGCTCAAGGGGTTTGTGAGTTGTTATGGATGAAGATTATTCTCGATGACCTCAAAATAAAATATGAAGCTCCTATGAGATTGTTCTGTGATAATAAGTCCGTTATCAGCATTGCACACAACTCGGTTCAGCATGATCGGATAAAGCACATAGAGATAGATCGACATTTCATTAAGGAGAAATTGGACGATGGTCTTATAGCCACCGAGTACATCCCTTTAAGACTTCGGTTGCGATATGTTCACCAAGGACTTCCCACAGAAGCGGATTTCAAGATCTTCTTACTTGCAAGTTGGGAATGATAGATATACATTCACCAGCTTGAGGGGGAGTGTTATGTTACATAATAATTAATATTTACGTTACATAATTAGTGTAATATAATTAGGAGAGATTTATTTCATAATTAGGATAGTTTTGATTAGATGTACAATTTTATTTCCCTTCATTTTCCTTAATTAAGAGATAGGTAGTCTATATATATTATAGGTAATCATTCTTTGTAATTAATTTGATTGAAATAATATTCAGATTCCTTCTTTTCAAGTCTTTTCATGAATAAAGTGTCAATCAATCTCTATGTGCTTAGTCCGCTCCTGGAAGACTAGATTAGAGGTGTGCAAAGCTGCTTGATTATCACAAATAAGACTCATAGATCCTATTTTACAAAACTTTAACTCAGAAAGAAGTTGCTTTAGCCATATGAGTTTGCATGTAGTAAGAGCCATAGCTCGATACTCTGTTTCTGCACTTGATCTAGCAACAACATTTTGCTTTTTGCTCTTCCATGTAATAAGATTGCCTCCAACCAGAACACAATAACCTGAGGTGGATCGCCTATTACTTGGACAACCAGCCTAATCTGCATCTGTGTAGGCAATAATATTAGTATGACCTCTATTCTCATAGACCAACCCTCGCTCCGGAGAACCTTTAATATATCTCAAGATTTGAATTACTGCATCCCAATGACTATTACTGGGAGAGTTAAGAAATTGGCTCACAACACTAATAGCAAAAGAAATGTCTGGCTAGGTCATAGTAAGATAATTCAACTTCCCTACTAGTCATCGATACCTTCCTGGATTTGAATAGGGCTCCCCCTGACCTGGCATAAGTTTAACATTAGGATCTATAGGAATGTCAATTAGTTTACAATTTATCATTCCTGTTTCCTCCAAAATATCAAGAGCATACTTCCTCTGAGATATAGCAATACCAGTGCTAGATTGAGCTCTTCAATTCCAAGGAAGTATCGTAACCGTCCCAAATCTTTGGTTTGGAAATGTTGAAACAAGTGCTCCTTGAGGCGTTTGATGCCATCATGATCATCTCCTGTAATGACAATGTCATCTACATAAACAACAAAATAAATGCATTGATTAGAGGGAGAATGTTTATAAAACACAGAGTGGTTTGCCCCATTACGGATCATGCTGAATTGTTTAAGAACTGCACTAAATCTACTAAACCAAGCTCGAGGGCTTTGCTTGAGGCCATATAAGGCCTTATGTAACCTGCAAACATATCCACGTGACTCCCCCTGAGCAACAAACCCAGGAGGTTGCTTCATATAAACCTCCTCTTCTTCTTCTAAATCATCGTGAAGGAATGCATTTTTAATGTTCAACTGATGCAAAGGCCAGCGACACATGGCAGCCATGGATAAGAATAAACGAACAGAGGCCATTTTTGCAACTGGGGAGAAAGTATCACCATAATTTAGCCCAAATACCTGAGTATAGCCTTTAGCTACTAAACGGGCTTTCAACCGATCAATCTGACCATCTGGGCCCACTTTGATAGCGAACACCCAACGACAGCCAACAATAGATTTCCCTGAAGAAGAGGGAACAAGTGTCCAAGTATTATTGGATTCTAAAGCTGTCATCTCGTCAATCATAGTCTGTCGCCATCCTGGATGAGAGAGTGCTTCCTGGACAGTTTTAGGAATAGAAACAGAGGAAATAGCATACACAAAGGCTCAATGGGAAGGAGATAAACGGTGATAACTTAAGAAATTATAAATTGGATGAGGGTTACGAGTAGACCGTGTACCTTTGCGAAGAGCTATAGGTAAATCAACAACAGATGCAGGTGGATCCGGAGTAGGTTCAGAGATTGGAGCAGAAGATGAATCACCTGTCTCTTCAATGGCAACTTCCTCCAATTGTGTTTCGCAAGGACGACGCTGATAAGTAATAAGAGGACGAGGAGTAGGAGACACAGATGGAGAAGAAGACCTTGACAAATCTGATACTGAAGAATCAGTAACAAGTGGAATGGGAAAATTGATGGGTAATACTTGGGAGACAAAATCTGGTGTCACTGACGTAGTAAAATAAGGTGTATCCTTAAAGAGGGTGACATCAGCAGACATGTAGAAACGATGAGTAGAAGGAGAATAACATCTATATCCTTTCTGTACACGAGAATAACCAAGAAAGATACACTTAGACAGCACGAGCAGACAATTTATCAATACCTGGTGTGAGATCATGTACAAAGCAAGTAGAACCAAAGACACGTGGGAGAACTATGAAAAGCGGGTCCTGAGGAAACAACAAGGAATGAGGTACTTTGTTATTCAAGGCAGAGGATGACATCCGATTTATCAAGAAACCAGTAGTGAGTACGGCATCACCCCGAAATTTTAAAGGTGCATTGGCATGTAACAAAAGGGTACGAGCAGTTTCAATAATATGGCGATGTTTTCTTTTAGTAATACCATTTTGTTGTGGTGTATGTGGACAAGAGGATTGGTGGATTATGCCATGAGAAGCCATAAAATGATTAAGGGGAGTAGAGAAGTATTCTTTTGCATTATCACTATGCAAGATGCGAATAGGATGTCCAAATTGGGTTTGAATTTCATTGCAAAAGTTCTGAAAAATAGTACACAACTCTAAACGTTCCTTCATTAAAAAGATCCAAGTGCACCTTGAGAAGTCATCAATGAAAGTAACAAAGTACCTATAGCCTAAGATAAAATTGACTCGACTTGGACCCCAAATATCTAAATGGACAAGAGCAAAGGAAGAAGTTTCGTTACGATGAACTGAGCTTGGAAAGGAAGATCGAATATGTTTACCAAGCTGACATGACTCACATTCCAGAGATTGCAGGTGGAAAAGATGAGGGACCATTTTCTTCAGTTTATTTAGATTTGGATGACCCAGACGACGATGAAGGAGACTCGGTGAATCAGCAACGGTACAAGCAATTGAAGATGGAAGCTGGAAATAGTAGAGACCATGTGATTCAAATCTTGCGCCAATCGTCTGTCCCATATTCTACTCCTGTATAGAGAAAGAATTGGCAGTAAAGGTTATGAGTGAGTTGACTAACAGAAACTAGATTAAAGGGGCAACCAGGAATGAAGAGAACAAAGTTTAATGGCAAGGAGGGAAGAGGTGTGGCTTGACCAATGCCTTTGGATTTTGCCTTAGAGCCATCGGCAAGAGTGATGTAATGTGAATTTTTGGGTTGTGATATTTTTGAGAAAAGAGAGGAATTACTAGCTATGTGATCGGAAGCACCAGAATCCAAAATCCAGGATTCAACAGGCAAGGAATGAGAGAGACAAATGGTAGAATTACCAGTATAAACTACAACTGCTGAAGATGAATTCTGTTGTGCTGCCTTGAACTGAAGATATTCGTTATATTCAACATCTGACAAAATATTCTAATCCATCGAAGAACAAACAAAAACAGGGACAAACAGTGGCAGTGGAGGACAAATAGAGGTGGGCTCTAAGACCCAGTAGCCAAACAGAGATAAACTGAGCAGGTGACCACTTGAACGGACTTAGGGAGGGCCGACGAGTAGACTGGGACCAGCGGCGGCGAAATCCAGCACCGGGAAGGCGGCGCGTGGGGGATTTTCCGGCGATGGGACTTTTGGGGGATGGTCGGAAATGGCTGTCTGAGATGACTGGGGCCCTCTCTCTGATAAATGACGGGACTTTGAACGAGGTTCTAGCCTTGACAGCGGCTGGAACAGTAACGGGGATGAAGAGCAGGAGCAGGATCAACCCGCTCTGATACCAACTTAAATATTAGACCACTTAGAGAGGATTTCTGAATTGCTTGAGTAAAGAATACTCAGCAGGTGTGATTTATATATATATATGAGAATTACAATTTACAAGGTAATTAATAAGATAGCTTACTCCCTATGTACATGAATCTAATAAATTCTAGTATACATGAATCTGTTCATGGAACTTTATGAATGAATCTCATTAATCTCAATAGTTCCAATTGCAGATTTCTATATCTGTTTATTATTAATGCTAAAACTCATTTTATCAAGGTTTGCCTTGTGATAATACAAATTCCTCATTTTAGTCCCAGACAATTTTGGAATCCTTACCAAATCCCTATCTTGCTTGAGTCGTTTAGTCCTATAAAATTAATGTAGATAAACTTTCAGTCTTAAAACATACAAACTACAGAGTTTGTCATATTTTTGTTGTCATTTTGTTTCCTAGTGATACTGTTATATGACTCAAGCAGGATAGGGCACTTGTCAAAGACCTCATGTGCAGATATTTTCAATGACCAACTTCCCCTAGAGCTTAAGCTATTAGATGCAGGCCCAAGAATAGTTTTATAACTTTAACATGCCCCGTCATGCAAGTGCTTTTTGGGCATGAAGCTTGGAAAATGCACAAACCCCATTTTATCTTGCGCTGAAGTTACACTTAATTATGAAGAATGTGGCCACACGAATCGAACTTCTTAGTCCTTACCACTTGGGCATAAGGGATATGATACCATGTCAAAGGCCAACTCTCTCAAAAGCTTTAAGCTATTTGGTAGACGCCTAAGAATAATTTTATATCTCTAACTTATACATTTGTTTGTCCTTGTGTTTTTGGCATTTGCTGACATTGTTGGTATCTGTTAGATAAATAGGTTTTTTACTTTTAGTAATTTCTTTCTTTTTGATTATCCCTTTGTACAACTGTAGCTTGTTCTTTTTACTCATATAATAAAATCTGAAGACTGACCAAGTGAGGTCATAACTTTCCTCTCAGTGGTTTCTCCACTCTCTCCTTTCTCTTTCATCTCAACCATAAAAAGTTTACATGGTATTTAGAGTTAGGGAGGAGAAAACCATTGCACTATGAAGCACGGACACGGGACACGACACGAATACGGACACGAATACAGAGACACTAATTTAAAAAATTGTAGGACACAGAAACGACATATATATATATATATATTAATATCAAAGTAAATTAAAGAACTTGGTTTATGTATATATAATTGCAAAATTTAAGAAAAAAGATTCATAATTCATTAATATCATTTCTATAAGCTTGAAGATTTATAATATCTTAATATATGTCATATGTGTTAATATTTGCTACCTAGTAAGTCCCTCCCAAAAAATATGGAGCATAATTTCTATTGGCATTTTCTAAAAAATTTCATAAACAAACTTCTCCTAATAGAGCTAACCACGTACAAATACATGTGCATCCAAAAAAATTAACTAGAGGGAATAGTGGTGTGAGGCAAGTTTCGGTGATGACGGAGTGGACGGCTTGGTACGAGCAGATGAAATCAGTGGTATGTGTAAAGTTAAAACTTAATAGCCTAATAGTAGCGTATGAAAAGATAAAACATAAAATATTAGTATGTGAAAATAGTGGCTTGGGACGTCAATCATGTGATTGGGCTTGAGTGGGTTACAGGCGTACTAATTGGACGTTAGTCATGGAATTTTTTAAAAAAAAATTGTTGGAAATAGATAATTATGTTGGAAGTAGAATATAATTATTATTCCACTAATTAGAGTTCATTGTATCTTAGAATTCATTATACCCTTAGGATTCATTGTATCTTGGGAATTAAAGCTAGAATTAATTCCCCTTCTTGTAAATTGTATTGATCATGTATATAAATAGATTATCTGCTGTGTGGATGACTCACTCAAGCAATTCAGAAATCCTCTCTAAGTTTCTTTGATATTTAAGTAAAATATTAATGGGTCGTGTTCAAGCCGTGTCCTAGACGTGTCCAAGCGTGTCCGACTTGTGTCCAAGCTGAAAAAAATAATCTTTTTAATCTGACACGCATGACACTTGTGTCGTACATGCGTCCTCACGTGTCCGACACACGGACATGCCTAAAAAACGATGTGTCCGTGCTTCTTTGCCATTGCATTTACCCACTTGCCCACTGCAAGTGGTGAACATTAAACTCACACCCACCATTCTCACAAAGTGGTGGTGACTCTCGTCTAGTACACCCACGACTGTGACTCTTCCAGCCTTTCAAATTTTTCATCATTTCGAGTGGACTTGACCTTAGGGAGATTCAGAAGGCTCCGATTGGCCAAAACCCGAGCCCATCTTCATTCGCCGCCAGACGAGCCTCCACGTGCCTCCTCCTTCCCTACGCATGGCCGTCATGCACCACCCCATCTTGAGCGCGTGATCAAAATGTGCCACTTTGTTTGAGTTCTGGCCTTCTCTGAACCTTTTCTCGGTGGTTTTCGGGCCTGTTTCAGCCACCTCCAGCCATATCAAAGCACTTTCATTTCTCCCTAAAATCCTCTATTGTTTGTCTCTCTCTCACAGCCACTATGATTGAACCTGAAACTGAGTTGGATGCCAAAAATGACACTTCTAAGAGTGAGACTCCTATTTTCACTAGCTATGTCTCTTTTGGAATCACCATTGACAAACTAGATGGAACCAACCATGATACATGAGCTTCAGACATTAAGCTATGGCTCTTAGGTGAGGGATACACTAACCATTTGACAAAAAAAAATTTAGGATATCCCAGCAATTGAAAGGCCTAGATGGGAGAAGATTGATGCTCAATTATGTAGCTTGATGAAGCAAACCATTCACTTGTCATTGAAACAAATCTTCCACCCTCACATCTCATGCTATACAGTATGGAAATAGGCAAAGGAACTTTACACCAATGACATACAACGTATGTATGCTGTTTGTTCTGATCTTATGTCTTTAATAGCTCCCCGCAAACTTGAAGGACATATGTCAACCTATTTGGGAAAAATTCAAGCTGCACTTTCAGACTTCAACGAGTTGTTACCTCCAGCAAATTCTCCAAAGAAAGAGTATGAACAAAGAAGCACTTTCTTCATGCTCTTAGCACTTTATGGTTTGCCATCATAATACTCTTAAACCCGGGATCATATTTTAGGAAGCATTGATGTTCCTACTCTTTCGCAAGCCTTTTCTAGCCTTCTCAGGGTTGTGGGACCCTCCACATCACAACCTTCTGTTGAAGTTCCAGCACCTCCAATTTCTGAAACTTCAGCTTTTGTCTCCCAAGTGGATAATCGGGGATGGTAGAAATCGAGGAGGAGGACGTATGGGCAATCACACTCGTCCAAAGTGTGATCATTGCAAGCGGATTGGTCACACTATGGATCGCTGTTGGATCTTGCATGGGAGGCCACCTCTAATTGCTAATGTTGCTCAGACCGTCACTCCTGACACTTCTGAAGGTTCAAGTCATTGGTCAACAATTCGACTATCCCAAGTTGATTATGAAGATTTTCTGAAGACTAAAGTGGTTTGATGCCAGACAGTCCTCTACATCTGAGATCTCGATTGCACACACTGGTAACTCCATTGCTTGCATCTCCCAATCACAATCCCTTGGACCTTGGGTACTAGATTCTGGTGCCTTAGATCATATCTCTAGTAACAAACATTTGCTTTCTACCCTTTCCTATCCAACACACCTTCCCACTGTTACCTTAGCCGATGGCTCTCAAACTTGAGCTAAAGCAATTATGAAGGCTAATCTTTTTCCTTCATTATCTATTGACAATGTTCTTTATGTTCCTGGTTGACCTTATAATTTGATCCCAATTAGCCGTCTAACTCACACCCTTGATCGCTTAATCACCCTTGACCTTGTAAAGACTTTGTTCCTGTGCAATACCGGAGCTCAAGGAAGATGATTGGCACAAGGCATGAGTCACAGAGCCTCTACTGTCTCTCGACAACCTCCAATGTCTTTGCAGCCACAGAGTCACCCAATGTTATTCATGCTCGTCTTGGACACCCTAGTATCTCAAAACTTCAGATGATGGTTCCTAATTTGTCAAAGTTGTCTTTTTTGGAGTGTGAATCTTGTCAATTGGGTAAACACACTCGTAGTTCCTTTCCTAGTCGAGTCTGTAACCGAGCTGAATCTCTTTTTGCTATAATTCACACTGATGTATAGGGACCTTGTCATGTTATCTCAACATTAGGATATCATTACTTTGTAACTGTTAAAAGAGAGAAAGAGAAGAGAGACATATGATGAAACCGCGTGCTTCAACTACACGACGGAGAGCTGTATATATAGAGCTATGATAATAAATACAAGGATTAGGGTTATGATCTGATTAGCCTATACAAGGAAACTACATAAATACAAAAGATATATAAAAGATATATAAAAGATATTTACACGTTTTCAACACTCCCCCTCAAGTTGGAGCATATAAGTCATATGTACCAAGCTTGTTACAAATATAGTTTATCCGAGGACCTCTCAAAGACTTAGTGAAAATATCAAGTTGATCATTTGAATTGACGAAGCTAGTGGTGATGTCTCCAGACAAAATCTTTTCTCGATAAAGTGACAATGATCTATCTTAATGTGTTTGGTCCTCTCATGAAATATTGGATTGAAGCAATATGCAAGGCAAACTTGATTATCACAAATAAGAGTCATTTGCATAACGTTTCCAAATTGAAGTTCTTTAAGAATTCTGTTTTAACCAAATGAGCTCGCAAGTAGCCGAGGCCATGGCTCGATATTCTGCTTCGGCACTTGATCTTGCAACCACATTTTGTTTCTTACTTTTCCAGGAAATCAGATTACCCCCAATGGATACACAATAACCAGAAGTTGATCTCCTATCAATAGAGACATATGATGAAACCGCGTGCTTCAACTACACGACGGAGAGCTGTATATATAGAGCTATGATAATAAATACAAGGATTAGGGTTATGATCTGATTAGCCTATACAAGGAAACTACATAAATACAAAAGATATATAAAAGATATTTACACGTTTTCAACAGTAACTTTTGTAGATGACTATTCAAGGTGTATTTGGTTATAATTAATGAAAAATAGATCAAAATTATTCTCCATTTTCCAGAGTTTTTGTTATGAAATCCAAACTCAATTTGGAGTTACCATTCGCACCTTAAGAAGTGACAATGCCCGTGAGTATTTTTCTACGAAGTTCCAATCTTTTATGGTTTCTCAAGGAATTGTTCACCAATCTTCTTGTGCACACACTCCTCAACAAAATGGGGTTACTGAAAAGAAAAATAAACACCTAACTGAGACAGCCTGTACACTCCTTATTCATGTTAAAGCACCATATCTCGTTTTTGGGGTAATGTAGTTCTCACTGCTTGCTACCTCATAAACCAAATGCTCCTGAGACTGTTGAAGCCACAACTGATGACTCACAGCCTACTCCAACATTATCTCCCACTGCTCCGGACTTTCCAAGTGAGTCTGATCTTCCTATTGCTATATGCAAAGGTATTTGTTCTTCCCGTAACCCTTTTCCTATTTATGCTGGATTGAGCTACCATCATTTATCTTCACTCCATTATGCCTGTGTATCCTCCTTGGATTCTATGCCTCTCCCTAAGAATACAAGTGAAGCTCTTTCTTATCTAGGCTGGATACAAGATATGATTGAGGAGATGTTAGCCCTTCAAACCAGTGGAGCTTGGGATTTGGTCCTTTTTCTAGAAGGCAAATCTGCTGTTGGTTGTTGGTGGATTTACACTGTTAACATAGGTCCAGATGGTTACATTAATTGCCTTAAAGCACGTTTGGTTGCTAAAGGCTATACTCAAATTTTTGGTCTTGACTGTGGTGATACATTATCTCATGTTGCCAAAGTAGCATTTGTTCGTCTTTTTTTATCCATGGCTTCCATCCGTCATTGGCCTCTTCACCAACTAGATATCAAAAATGCATTTCTTCATGGTGAGCTGTAGGAAGATGTCTATATGGAGCAACCGTCAAGCTTTGTTGCTCAAGGGAAGTGTTCTGGACATGTGTATCATTTATGAATATCTCTCTATGGCCTTAAACAATCTCCTCGAGCCTAGTTTGGTTGCTTCAGTACCGGAACCGGGTACGCACTGGTACGTACCCAATTTTTTTTTTTTTTTGAATTTAGAGCTTGGGTACGGCTACGGTATGGCGTGGGTACGGCACCACCAACTTTCTCCCAAAACACGGTCGTTTCACTTCAACAAAATGGATATTTTGTTTCACGAAGTCTTCACGATTGTCCCCTAACCCATTCGATCACTCTCCTCTCTGTTTCTATCCCGAGCGGCGCTCCAAGGACCCAGCTCCGGCGACTGCAGCTCCAACGACCGGCAACCTTGCGTGCTAAGCTCCGGCTACCTGCGACGTGGATGTTGAACAATTTAAGTATTGTAATTTCTTATTGTGGATTTTGTCTTGGTTGAACAATTTAAGTTCCTTTCTATGTTTTATGTAGAAATTTGTGTTTTAATTTTTATATTATGTTATCATATTTTATTGTGTGAGATTTTAGTTTACTTTGTGTATATATATATATGGAGTACTCGTACCCTAGTTTTTTTGAAAATTTTCGTACCCTATGCCGGTATCTGTACCGGGTATTGTACCCGTGCAACGTAGGGTGCAACAATTTGGTATGACTTGTAGTGAAGCAGATCATTTAGTGTTCTATCACCATTCTTATCAAGGATTTATTTATCTAGTCGTATATGTTGATGACATTGTTATCACAAGTAGTGATCATCATGACATTCAGCGGCTTAAACAATTCCTCTTCTGTCATTTTCTGACAAAAGACTTGGGCAAACTTTGGTATTTCTTGGGAATTGATGCTCAGTTTAAGGATGGTATTTCTATCTCAAAGCGAAAGTATGCTTTAGACATACTTCAGGAAACTGGCATGCTAAATGCTAAGCCTGTTGATATCCCGATGGATCCTAATGTCAAACTTCTTCCAAATTAGGGGGAGCTTTTAGCTAATCCAGGCATATATTGGAGACTTGTTGGGAAACTGAATTATCTCACAGTGACTCGACCTGATATCTCTTTTCTTGTGAGTGTTGTTAGTCACTTTTTGAACTCTCCATATGACAGCCATTGGGATGTTGTGGTTCGGATTTTAAGATATATTAAAGGAGCACCAGGAAGAGGGAATCTCTATGAGGATAAGGGACACACTCAAGTGGTTGGTTATTCTGATTCTGACTGGGCAATTTCACCTTCTGATAGACGTTCCACTTTAGGGTATTGTGTGCTTATTAGAGGTAACCTGATTTCTTGGAAAAGTAAGAAGCAGAGTGTGGTTGCTAGATCCAGTGTTGAAGCTAAGTATAGAGCTATGGCTGCTACGACATTTGAACTTGTCTGGGTAAAACAGTTACTCAAAGAACTTCAGTTTAGGGATGTTGGACAGATGTCCCTTGTCTGTGATAACCAAGCCACTTTACATATTGCCTCTAATCTCGTCTTTCATGAAAGAACTAAACGTATTGAGATTGACTGTCATTTTATAAGAGAGAAGGTTCTTTTAGGTGACATTGTCACAACCTTTGTCAACTCAAATGACCAGCTTGCTGACTTTCTCACAAAATCTCTTAGAAGACCCCGAATTAGTTATATATGTAACAAGCTTGAATCATATGATATATATGTTCCAGCTTGAAGGAGAGTGTTAGATAAATAGGTCTTTTACTTTCAGTAATTTCTTTATTTTTTATTATCCCTTTGTACAGCTGTAGCTTGTTCCTTTTACTCATATAATAAAATCTGAAGACTGACCAAGAGAGGTCATAACTTTCCTCTCAATGGTTTCTCCTTTCTCTCCTTTCTCTTTCCTCTCAACCATCAGAAGTTTACAGTATCAAATGAAATTTTTTGTGGGGAACCTACCACTTTGTTGAATATTGACATGCTCTTGTATCTTTTTCATGGTGCCTCTTGTAGATGGCTTTTGAATTGTATGGTATGCTTGCTGGTAATGTTAGTCCAATGACGGGAGAGAACGTCAAGCCAGCCTATGGAGGTGAAGAGGAGGCTTTCTTAAGGAAAGTTGTAACTCCTATATATGATGTGATTGCAAAGGTGCTTTCTGCCATTGATTATTGTCTTCTTTTCCTTCCTTTTTTTATGCTTGTTAACTCACACAACACACCCATATGTAATTCATATTATTGATAATGTCTCATAAAAAATTGATAATTACTTTGCTCAATAGGAAGCTGAACGGAGCAAAAAGGGGAGGTCAAAGCATTCACAATGGAGGAACTATGATGATTTAAATGAATATTTCTGGTATAATTAGCTGATTTTCGTTTTTGTCTTTTCCTGTTTTTTATTTAGACATGTCTGGGTATTGATTTTTACTGACAATTGTAGGTCAGCTGATTGTTTTCGGCTAGGTTGGCCAATGCGTGCTGATGCTGATTTCTTTTGCCTGCCAGTTGGGCAGCTAAATTTTGACAAATCTAACGTAAGCATTGATCATGTTCTCTCATTTTCTCTCACTATGTTAACTATTATAAGCATTTATTTTTTCTCAATATGGGCTCATGGGGCTTCCAGGGATTGTCATATATCTGTGGATCATTTGCAGATAGCTTTTTCAGTCTATATGCTTCAGAGCATGGCTGGATGATGCTTTTCCGTGTGGATGTAGTGTGACTAGAGGCGTACAATCCATTGAAAATCGATCTATATAATATGGATAGAAAAGTAGCTCATTCTTGTATGTTTAGACAGGAAATGATCATATATGCATGATATATTGGCTGATTACTGGTTATGATATGTATTTTTCTAACGCAAAAACAAAGTTATGGTTTGCATTAGCTCTAGGCTCAAATGTTTGGCTGAAAATGGCTAGAAAATCTTCTGTGCATGATTATGATACTGATTATTAAATAATGTAGAACGTTAAATGGGTGCTTTTTAAAATTCTCACTATCTTATATGAGTAAATTCGAATAGTTACGGCTGAAAGCCTGAAACAGTGAAACTTATATGTGCCACTGGATTTTAAGCCTTGCTGCAAACTTGAATTTACAGGATAACAAGCCAGCTAGCAGGGACAGATGGGTTGGAAAAGTCAACTTTGTTGAGATAAGGTCATTTGGGCATATTTTCAGAAGTTTTGACCGTATGTGGAGTTTTTTCATTGTGTGTTTACAGGTAATAAATATTTTCTGCATTGTGTTGCCCTTCTCCCTCCATGTGAGTGATATTTCCCTTTAATGTCTTGCAAAGTAATATCCACTTCTGAAAGGACTTATTTGTCATTAGGCTATGATTATTATTGCTTGGAATGGACCTGGGGATCCAAGTGCAATCTTTAATGGTGATGTTTTCAAGAAGGTGCTGAGCGTGTTTATAACAGCGGCTATATTGAAGCTTGGACAAGGTAGGTAATAGCCAATTTTACCAGCGCATATATTGCTGCCAAATGCTATTCAACAGCCAAATTTATCCTCTTTGTATTTAGTTGATTGTGTTGCTGTATAACCTACTGTGCTACTTTGACCTCCATTCTGGAGCCATTTGTTCTTCTGATTTTAATGCTTGTCTTACATGCAAGAGTGACAACTACCGGAGGAAGATAAATTTAGTGAAAGTTTTTGGTTTTTAATTTTTCTATTTAACAGACCCCTTTAAAATGTTTCAAGGTGGTACAGTTTCTGCAGACAAATTGAGCAGAGAGAGCCAGGGAAGCAGACTGAAAAATGCTAGTAGAATTCACTTGTGGAGTGATGGGCCCTTAACACTTGAGTATAAGAGAAGGGAAAGGAAGAAGGAGAGTGGGCTGGAGAAAGTAATGAGGGCAGTAAGGAGCATTTATAACTAGTGGGAGTGGATAGTAAATAGGGGGCAGCAAGAAGAATTTATAGCTAGTGGGAGTGGAGAGTAAATAGGGGGCAGCAAGGAGAATTTATAGCTAGTGGGAGAGGAGAGTAAAGAGGGGGCAGCAAAGAGCATTTACAGCTAGTGGGAGTGGAGAATAAAGAGGGACAGCAATTAACATTTAATTAAGGGGGTTATGGCAAATGAATAGGTACTAGTGGAGAGAATAAATAGGGAAGTGGAGGAGGGGAGAATGCATCTAATCATTTGAGTAAAGAATTGGGGCCTTTGGGCAAGGAAGTTAGCAGACCCTCAAAGATATCAAAGGATTATTCAATAAAATTATTGTTATATTTTTGGGTTCCTATCAATTGGTATCAGAGCTCCCGGTCCTGGGGAGCTTAGATGGTATCAACGAGAATAGAGAACAGATAGCAGGCATTGGAACGATAGGTGGAGGGGCTTAGGCAGGAGTTGCAAGAGATGTTTAGAAGACAGATGGAGCAGATGATGGTGACTGTGAGGGAGCAAATTGGAGAAGCTCTGAGGCATCAACATGGCCGCAGCAAGGAGGAAGAAGAACTTGAAGAGCCAGAGATCTTGGAGCTGAAGACCACTCTCGGAGAGGAGGTCACAATGACTCTCCTGTTCGAGACACAAAAACTCCCTTGGGCTTTGCGATTAAGGAACTGCAACCAGAACAGAGATCAAAATCGCTTGTGGCAGGAGAAGGGAGTGAAGAGACCATTGACATTGTTCTTGGCATGGCTGTGCTAGAATCTGAAGAACAGCAGGAGGAGGTTGAGATTGAGAAGGAAGAGGAATTCTAGAAGGAGATCGTTATTGTGAAGGAAGCCTTTCCTTTGGGTCACTTGATCGAAGCCCAATTAGAGCTCCAAATCTTGAGCGTGCTTTCACCATAGTGGGAGAAACTGGACTGCTGTGCAGCAGCTAGAGGGTCATTCACTGCTCTGCAGTCGGAGCATATGATTATTTTGCAAGAAGAGAGGATGAGGAAGCCCCACTCTATGGGTCATGCGATGGGAGAACAGTGGGAGAAAGAGCTTGCAATGAAAATAGAATTCAGGGCTTCAAGCCATCCAGACAAACCTCCACCACCACCGGAACCACTAGACTTGGTCTCTTCCATGCAGCCGGATGGGTCAGCTCTTGTGGCTGAGTTTAGAATCTCGTATACATCGGCCAAGCTTCCAATGTTGAATCTCGCATACCCAGGTGGAAGTTTCCTTCAATTGTTAGGGACCCTTACTCGAACCTTCACCTTGAGGACAAGGTGAAACTGAAAGGGGAGGGTATTGATGGGCCCTTAACACTTGAGTATAAGAGAAGGGAAAGGAAGAAGGAGAGTGGGTTGGAGAAAGTAATGAGGGCATTAAGGAGCATTTATAACTAGTGGGAATGGATAGTAAATAGGGGGCAGCAAGAAGAATTTATTTAGTAGTGGAGAGTAAATAGGGGGAGCAAGGAAATTTATAGAGTGGGAGTGGAGAGTAAATAGGGGGCAGCAAAAGAGCATTTACAGCTAGTGGGAGTGGAGAATAAAGAGGGGCAGCAATTAGCATTTAATTAAGGGGGTTATGGCAAATGAATAGGTACTTAGTGGAGAGAATAAATAGGGAAGTGGAAGAGGGGAGAATGCATCTAATCATTTGAGTAAAGAATTGGGGCCTTTGGATAGGGAGGTTAGCAGACCCTCAAAGGTCTACAGGTGTTCTATCAAAGAATTATTCAATAAAATTACTGTTATATTTTTGGGTTCCTATCATGGAGAAAATAGGAAGTTAACACTTTGGAGGATGGGAGAGAAGCATTCTTTTTGGATTTTTATAGACTTAAATGTTTCACCAGTGTCATCCTTAATAGGAATATGTATAAACTATAGACTAGCTTACAGGCCGTTTATTTCTGGTGAAAAAGAAGTGTTCATTAATAGAAAGTAAAAGATCATAACTGAAGGTAAGATATCCTCAAGGAAGTCAAAGCTAGATTCTTTCAGCTAAAAGTTTTATCCACAGATCTTATTTGGGACAAGATTTTCCTTATACTCCTACCTTTGTATTTTATGCTAATGGTTACTTTAGAGATATTTCTTTGATTTACTAGCTCTGAAGCATGGGTACTCCTCCCAGGGAGGAGAGAGTAAGATAGTGCACGCGTATGGTACGCGTTGGGTGCATGCAGTGTGCGTACCCAAATTTTTTTTTTTTTTTTTTGAATTTGGGTGCGGCTCGGTGCGGCTCGGGAGGCTCGGTGCGGCTTCACACCGGTTGGGTACGGCTCCACCATTTTTTTTTTGCCAAACACGGTCGTTTTTCGGATCTGCACCCTCTTCTTACACGAGCTTCCAATCCGAGTCTCACACGAGCTTCCAAATCTTCATTCTTCTTCTCCAGACGCGACCAAGCTCGAGCGCAACTCCAGCGATTTCAGCAATCTGCGACTCGACGACGACCCTAAACCATTCGGATCTTCATTGGGATCGTGCGGTGCGCGACCCGAACTCTAGCTGCGCGATTTTCCGAGCTCCAAGCGCGTGATTAGCTCTAGCGTGGAACGAGGCCACGAGCTATATATATGCTATATGTTGTCATATTTTATTATTCTCTATATGCTACTAAATGAGTCCTACTAAATGGCCCTGCGCGACGTAACTATATGCTATATGTTTTCATATTTTATACACATATATATATATATATATATATAATTTATATATATATAATTTATTTTATATATATATATATATATATATAATTGCCGTACCCTAGTTTTTTAAAAATTTTCGATCCGCACCGTATCCGTACGGATACGGTGCTATCTGCACTACCCGCATACCCGTGCAACGTAGTTTACTAGGGGGTGGTGAGAGCTCTGTTGAGCAAATGTACATATTAGTATTTAGGGTCTTTGTTTGCTCTTACTTGAATATGATTATCTTGTTAATTAGGCATAATATTAGGGTGAGAATATCTGTTTGAAACGAGTAGCATTATGCTCTAACTGAAAGCACCCAAGGCTGCAAACAGCAAATTTCCACAATGTACCCTAGTTTCTCTTTCTGAAACCTTTTCACTTTTAGTTTTTTCTGCTGGAAACAATCTTTTCATTTCATAAAGTGAAGGTTGCTTATGGTTATCTTTTTCTTTTCTTTTCTTATCTTTTTTTTTTTGGTTGACGTGGGCAGCTATTCTGGATGTGATCCTCAGTTGGAAAGCACAACGGAGTATGTCAATAAATGTTAAGTTAAGATACATTCTAAAAGTTGTTTCAGCTGCAGCATGGGTGATTGTTTTATCAGTTACTTATGCTTATACTTGGGACAATCCTCCTGGGTTTGCTCAAACTATCCAAAGTTGGTTTGGAAGCAATTCAAGTTCGCCTTCATTGTTTATTATGGCTGTTGTTATATACCTGTCACCAAATATGCTAGCTGCCGTATTGTTCCTTTTTCCACTCATTCGTCGTTTTCTTGAGAGGTCGAACTATAGGATTGTGATGCTAATGATGTGGTGGTCACAGGTAGGTGATATGGAAACCTTGTTTTTCTCTACATCTTTTGGTTTGGTACACCAAACAACAGTTGTTTTGTGCCATTGCAAGTGAGATATACAGATTCTAACTTGGTATTTTTTATGCTTTATAATTGGCAGCCTCGTCTCTATGTTGGAAGGGGAATGCATGAGAGCACATTTTCCCTTTTCAAGTAAGAATCTAGAGTTTAAAAAAGTTTCTCTTTGTTGTGAATGGTGTAACTTTCCTAGGAATCTGATGTTAATGTGTCATTGTTTATAATTTCAGGTACACAATGTTTTGGGTCTTCCTTACAGTTACAAAGTTAGCTTTCAGTTACTATATAGAGGTGATTCCTTTTCATACATGACTTTTGGATGACTCTGTAATTTCCTCTGCTTTTTCATATTCACTTCCATAATTTCCAATAGTTGTGGAAATGAGTATGTTCAACTTTTTCTTTTTGGTCTTAATCCTCCTTGTCTCGTTATTACAATTACAACATTGTTATTTGATTGTGGTTCTTGTATTTCTGATAAACTACCATTGTAAATATGACTGGAGTTTCAACCATGTGTTTTATAATAATCAATGTATTTAACTTGTTCTTACTCTCTGTGTGTTGCTATAGATAAAACCTCTGATGGGACTACAAAAGCTGTCCTTGTTTCTGTAAAATAATATATTACTTTTACATATTTTAACTGTCTGTATCTTGCATTATTACTGTAAACCTCTGGTGGGACCTAGAAAAGCTATCTTTGTTTCTTTAAAAGATTCAAGTAATTTTACTTGTTTAACTCTCTGTATCTTATATTACAAAAGCTATACCACAAAAGCTATCCTTGTTTCTTTAAAACATTCAATTAATTTTACTTGTTTTAACAGTCTGTATTTTTCATTCTTATTATAGATAAAACCTCTGGTGGGACCTACAAAAGCTATAATGAGTGTAAAAATCTCGACTTTCCAGTGGCATGAATTCTTTCCCCGTGGTAGTAAGCTTGAACACTTGGGTTTTTCATACTATTTAATTTTTCCGCAAATGAATTTATAAGTTGTGTGCATTGCAGCTCGAAAAAATATTGGTGTTGTAGTTGCACTTTGGGCTCCAATTATTCTGGTATGTGTTTACAGTGTACTGATTCGGTTACTCTTTTAATATATGCCGCATAATTATCTAACTCCTTCTTGTCAGGTATACTTCATGGATACCCAAATTTGGTATGCCATATTCTCTACTTTGTTTGGTGGTATTTATGGGGCATTCCGTCGCCTCGGAGAGGTTAGTAGATTGCCCACTCCTATGATCTCTTTTGTATTTTTATTTTTTTTGGGATCTTTAATGGTTGTTGCTTATTTATTTTTTGTATGTTTTGGACATACTTTGGTGGGAAATCTAAAGAAGCATGAATGTATTTTTCTATAGTAGATATGCTTATTCTTATTCCTTCCCTTCGCTGTCCTTTTCCCCCACATGTTGGACAGTTATTCAAGCAATAATTTTTTCTGTCCATAAATAGATGTCAGCCAGTCGTTTCTGTTTTGTTGGATATAAGCATTGAGCATTCCTTGAGTCTCAGACAGTGGGTATACCATATTTTTACCTGATTAAATTTCTTGCAAGTTACATCTGTCTGCTGTATTGAAAAGTTGTAAAAGCAATTAAGTTTCTTTCCTATTGTGGTAGAAGATTTTCATTGGTTTATGGATTTTCTATGCTCATATGCTGTGTATTTGAGATGTTTGTGGAGTGACTTATACATATTTTCAGTTTTAAATTTATTTCCAACATGGTAGAATTGGAGTTCATTTTGCTGTATAATTGTGATTTAGATATATCATCTCCTGGCGTCTTTTGTTGCTGTCATATTCCGATCTTCACATATTCTTTGGGTATCACATTCCTTTGCTACAAAATGGTGCTTAGATCTTTGTTGTCATGCATGTAGCTATTTCCCTAGATATGTACATTGGGGATTGGATAATGCTTTCTTATAATAATTTGCTTCTATTTCTATTAAAATTTTTCTTGTGGCTAGTTTCATTTATGGTGCACCACCATCTAAAGTGATTGCATATTGTTTGTCTTCCCAGCTTCATTGGTCTTTACATGGTACAAGGAGAGGATACCTATGATTATTGTATTATATATAATTAGATTTTTTTAATTTGGGATTTACGGTTTATTTATTCGTATTTGGGATTTTTTAAGTTAGGGTCTTGGGATATCTTTTTCCTAGATGAATATTCTAGTATGTTGCTTCATTCTCAAGTTTGGTTTTCTTGTTCTAGTAGAATTAGGGTTGTTGAGTTTCAGGAATTTCAACTTTATGAATGAATTATTTATCAAAGAATTTGTGTGTTCCTGAGATTGTTCCCTCATTCCCCGCTCAACTTATATCAGGTTTTCTTTTTCAAACCTTGGCAATCATTTCATTGTTTACGGGTTTCAGATAAGGACACTAGGAATGCTTAGGTCTCGTTTTGAATCATTGCCTGGTGCCTTCAATGCCTGTTTGATCCCAGAGGAAAAGAGTGAGCCAAGGAAAAAAGGTTTGAAAGCTACTTTATCTCGCAGATTTGATCAGGTGAATTATTTTACCGTCACTTTCTTGAGCTTGTGATTGAAAATTAGAGCATCTTTACTTCAAATTACATTACTTTGGCTTATTGATACAGATCCCATCTAACAAAGGTAAAGAAGCTGCAAGATTTGCACAACTGTGGAACCAAATAATAACTAGTTTTAGAGAGGAAGATCTTATCAGTAATAGGTAATCTGCGGGATACATTTATGTTTCTGGTTCTTGATCTTTTCTCTCTAGATAGAGTACTGTATTTTTTTACAGTAGTGTGCTGAGGTGGTTATACTATTCAGGGAAATGGACCTTTTGCTTGTACCTTATTGGGCTGATCGTGAGTTGGACCTTATACAATGGCCACCATTTCTACTTGCTAGCAAGGTTTGTTTATTTTGAGCTCTTTTTGAAACTTTGCTGCCTTCATCTCCATTTAGTAATTCTGTATCTGCTCCATAGATTCCCATTGCGTTGGATATGGCTAAGGACAGCAATGGAAAGGATCGAGAGCTGAGAAAAAGTATCGACGCTGACAACTATATGTCTTGTGCTGTTCGGGAATGCTATGCTTCATTTAGGAGCATTATTAAGTGCTTGGTTCAAGGGGACCGTGAGAAACAGTAAGTCTCTCAAAGCAGTATAATGTGATTGTTTATGTAAGTAGCAGTACTTTCTGATTGATCTTCCTAGGTAATATTCCTATCTTGATCCAAATAATAACAGATGGTAGGTCTTTTGATAAAAAGCTTTGGGAAATGACTAGCTTCCTCAACTTTGATGCTTTATTTATCTTTACAACATCTGACTGACTTCTGAATTATTCTGTTTATCTAAAACCTATTTTCAACTTTGTTGGCACCTTTCGTTTCAGGGTTATAGAATACATTTTCTCCGAGGTAGACAAACATATAGAAGCAGGTGACCTTATAAGTGAATTCAGACTGAGTGCACTTCCTAGCCTCTATGGGCAGTTTGTTGAGCTAATAAAATATTTGGTAATGTTTGAACACCCTTATGAAGTTGAGTATATTTTAGTTTGTATTCAGAAGCCTGTCAAAATTTATCCAGCTTTTTATTTATTGCAGTTAGACAATAAGCATGAAGACAGGGACCAAGTTGTGATTCTATTCCAGGACATGCTGGAGGTTGTGACGAGAGATATAATGATGGAGGATCATATATTCAGGTGATGATACATAATTCCCAATGTCTCTACATCTTTAAAGGGTATATTCTTCCTTCCTTGATTATGATTGTATCATTTTGCTTGGATAGTTTGGTAGATTCAATCCATGGTGGATCTGGACATGAAGGGATGCTTCCCCTTGAGCCACAACACCAGTTATTTGCATCTGAAGGGGCTATCAGGTTTCCGATTGAACCAGTTACAGAAGCTTGGAAAGAGAAGGTTTGCTACTAATTGAATTATTCTGCTGAGAATTTGAATAGTGAAGTGCATATCTGATGACATGTTTACCTCCTATTTATATTTGTAGATTAATCGGCTTTACTTGCTGCTTACGACAAAAGAATCTGCAATGGATGTACCATCTAACTTAGAAGCCAAAAGGCGTATTTCTTTTTTCTCAAATTCACTGTTTATGGATATGCCTACAGCACCCAAAGTTCGCAATATGCTTTCATTCTCGTAAGCTTTCTTTTAGTCCTATATTTTGCCATGTTTTTCTGTTGAAACTTGTGAGCCAGTTAAGTTAAAGCTAGCTGTGACTCCCCTTCCAAAATGCATT
Source organism: Ormosia semicastrata (assembly GCA_029884595.1). NCBI lineage: Eukaryota > Viridiplantae > Streptophyta > Magnoliopsida > Fabales > Fabaceae > Ormosia > Ormosia semicastrata. The sequence continues at coordinate 71,695,014 of JAQQTO010000059.1, forward strand.
TTGCACTATATGAATCAATTCCTTTATATGCAATCTTGTTGACTGAAGATTCAAACTATGTAATATATTATTTGTTTTCTCACAATATATGCCTACTTATCCCTTAAGTTTGTAATCGTAAGTGAAGCATTTAAAAGATTTTAAATTTAAAAAGTAACCTATATGACAAGTTTTAGGTGGTAAATTTTATGGACTACTATAATATTGTGAAAGGCAAGACAAATTTGATTCTTTGGTTGAGTTTGCTTGTCATAGGAAGCTTTCAGGAGTAAATATTTCTTGGAAGATGGCCAAAGGAAGAAACAAAGATTGTTCTACTAATCAATTATTGTCTGGCTGAATGCTGTAGTAATTTTTTTCCTAGTACTTCAGCTTGAAATTTTGCCCCATGAAATTATAAATTTAATGGGTATATGAAATGAGACTTCTTTAAAAAACATTATTAAATCCTTGTCAGTTTAGGTGCATGAATGCATGTAGATCTTTATTTTTATTTTTTGCATTATGGACTTTGCAGGGTTTTAACACCATACTACACAGAAGAGGTTCTCTTTTCCTTGCGTGAGTTGGACTCACCCAATGAAGATGGTGTTTCAATACTCTTCTACTTGCAAAAGATCTTTCCAGGTTCACTCTTACCCATAAATCACTATGATGCATAAATGTGAAATTTCAAGGGATGGGTATCAATGCATTTTTTGTTACTTATTTGGTTATTGATGTACAGATGAGTGGAGCAACTTTCTTCAGAGAGTGGATTGTTCCAGTGAGGAGGAACTTAAAGGGAATGAATTTGATGAGTTAGAAGAAGAACTCCGTCGCTGGGCATCATACAGAGGCCAAACTTTGACTAGAACTGGTCCTCTCTCTCTCTCTGACATGCACATAAACACATGGTTTATATGCGAACTTGAGTGCTTAAGCTCCTATACAATTATGTCCTATCCTCAGAATGTCAAGTGCTTTTTACTTATCATTACAATTGATTGAAGTATTCATACTGATGCAGTAAGAGGCATGATGTACTTCAGAAAAGCTTTGGAGCTCCAGGCTTTTCTTGATATGGCCAAAGATGAAGGTGACTGTTCCTACTTTTGGGAATGATTAAATGAATTTTCATTGGTTGCGTGTACTTTGGTTTTGATTTTTTTTTTTTTTTTTTGGGACATTGGTTGTGAATTTATTAGTCGATGAAACTTTTAGCTTGAAACTGATTTTTGTATTTTGTTTTTCTGGTTGAAATTTTATGAATGTGCAGATTTGATGGAAGGCTATAAAGCCATAGAAAATTCAGACGATAACTCAAGGGGGGAAAGGTCATTGTGGACACAATGTCAAGCAGTAGCTGATATGAAATTCTCATATGTGGTATCGTGCCAACAGTATGGGATTGACAAGCGATCCGGTGCTGCTCGTGCGCAGGACATATTGAGGCTTATGACAAGGTAAGTGTCCAAGCTTAATAGTACTGGTCTTGATGTTTGTTGTGCCTATTAATTGGTTCATATATTTTCATTTGGCAGATATCCTTCACTTCGAGTTGCCTATATTGATGAGGTAGAGGAACCTAGCAAAGAGAGACCAAAAAAGATCAACAAGGTTTATTACTCTTGCTTGGTGAAGGCTATGCCAAAATCCAGTAGTCCTTCCGAGACAGAGCCTGTGCAATATTTGGACCAGGTATTTGGATTTTGATAAATGAAGGCTGTAAATAATTCTTTCATCCTTTTTGCTTCTAGTAATTTGTTTTTGATAGAAAAAGAAATTTTTATTGGGGAGAAAAGAGGGAAAATACAACCACAGTAGCATACAAAATCCTCCAAAACAGGAAAATTTATATACAACAAGGAACAAGAAAACTAAACCTGCAGCAAGGCTGCCAATCTCTGCATATCAGAGATAGCAACTCCCTTGAAGCATCCACAAGTAAAACAACCAAACAAACTTGACTGCATAATTTGTGTACATAAATGTTTATATCTTGATGTTATGTTCCATTGTAACACAAGTTTGTTTGTTCTTAACAAAGTATGTGATTTATCAGAGTTCACATTTGATAATTGAGATTGGCTTTGTTAGAATATTAGCATTTATGTTAAGAGTATATGGTCAACTGAAATTATGATGTCTATATTCATACTCTCCATTTGATTGTCTTTATCAGGTCATATATAAAATAAAGCTTCCTGGGCCAGCTATTTTGGGTGAGGGCAAGCCTGAAAATCAGAATCATGCCATAATTTTCACACGTGGAGAAGGCTTGCAAACAATAGATATGAACCAGGTATGATACTTGTATGGGAAGAGCACAAAATTGTAAGGTCTGCTATCATGCCATGTGACTATGTTGACTCTTTTATAGGATAACTATATGGAAGAAGCTTTGAAAATGAGAAATTTGTTGCAAGAATTCCTTAAGAAGCATGATGGTGTGAGGTACCCAAGTATTCTTGGACTCAGGGAGCATATATTTACTGGAAGGTAAAGGGCTAAGGGCATTTAGTTCTTATATTTATCTTTGGTTTTTTTATATGCTTTTTTTCTTAAAAAATATTTTTCTTTTGTAGCTAAAGTTCATAATTTCAGTGTCTCTGACTATTGTTTTTCTCTGAGGTTTCAGTGTCTCTTCTCTTGCATGGTTCATGTCAAATCAGGAGACCAGTTTCGTGACAATTGGTCAGAGATTGTTGGCTAACCCACTGAAGTAAGTTCTCATTCTTGATCTTATTGTTTCTATCTTTATTTTATTTTGTTTTATTTTATTTTTTATTTTATTTAGTTCATCTTTTGTTACAAAAAGAGGTCTATGACTTGGGAAGTGGAGTGGGGAAATAGGGGTCTAAGTGAGGGAGAGAAAAAAATCACATGGCTGGTCCTGGTAGGATTTGAGTGCAGGACCTTGAAAAACCTCAAGTCTAATGACGTGGGTGGTGACCACCGAACAAAGGCCTCGATCATCCTCCTTGGACAACTTTACAAGCTTTTGAGCAACTTAGTACCCAAAGTATTACTCTGTAATACTCCCCCTCAAGTCAGAGCATAGATGTTAATCATGGCTAGCCTCTTTCAAACATAATCTACTGTTTTGACAAAGAGCTTTTGTAAAGAAGTCTGCTAGCTGCTGCTCTCCAATCGGAGTTCATAATAAAAAATAAGTCCCTGCTGAATCTATACACAGACAAAGTGACCGAATACATAAAATAAAGACAGACCAAATACTAACTGATCAATGGCTTTAAATAATCTTCAATAACAAAATTGGCATATAAATGTCAGAAAAATCAGCATATTTACTTTTTGAGATATATTTTTCAGATCTCTGTTTTTTGGGCTTCATCAAACTTTTTCTTCATTAGGGTATTTATTGTGTTTATGGAAATGTATAATCTGCTTTCCTTTTATATGATGCTTATCTAGGGTTCGCTTCCACTATGGTCATCCCGATGTCTTTGATAGGCTTTTTCATCTCACAAGAGGGGGTGTTAGCAAAGCTTCCAAGGTTATCAATTTGAGTGAAGATATATTTGCTGGTAAAGTGATGTCCAATTCTCCTCGTTCTTTGCTTTGTGGTTGATCTTAACTTCATTTGAATTTTACTATGTTATTTGCAGGCTTCAACTCTACACTCCGTGAAGGAAATGTTACTCATCACGAGTACATACAAGTTGGGAAGGGGAGAGATGTGGGTCTCAACCAGATTTCTATGTTTGAAGCAAAGATAGCTAATGGCAACGGAGAGCAAACACTAAGTCGAGATGTATACCGACTTGGGCACCGTTTTGACTTCTTCAGAATGTTGTCTTGTTATTTCACCACAATTGGATTTTACTTCAGTACTCTTGTATGTTACCACCAGAGTTAACTCTTATTTAGTTCTTATATCACAGGCTTCTAAACCTTTTTCTTTTCCTCTTCTTCTAACTTTGAGCAGATAACTGTTCTCACTGTATACGTATTCCTCTATGGTCGCCTTTATCTCGTTCTCAGCGGGCTTGAAGAAGGTTTGAGTACACAAAAAGCTATTCGAGACAATAAGCCTCTTCAAGTGGCTCTTGCCTCTCAGTCCTTTGTTCAAATTGGGTTTTTGATGGCCTTGCCCATGTTAATGGAAATTGGCTTAGAAAGGGGCTTCCGAACTGCACTTAGTGAGTTCATATTAATGCAGTTGCAGCTGGCTCCAGTATTCTTCACATTTTCACTTGGGACGAAGACTCATTATTATGGAAGGACATTGCTTCATGGAGGTGCAAAATATAGACCTACTGGTCGAGGGTTTGTGGTTTTCCATGCTAAATTTGCTGACAACTATAGACTTTACTCCCGTAGCCACTTTGTCAAGGGCATTGAGCTCATGATTTTACTTATCGTATACCAAATTTTTTGTCATACTTATAGAAGTGGGGTTGCATATCTCTTGATTACCATATCGATGTGGTTTATGGTGGGTACCTGGCTTTATGCTCCATTCTTGTTCAATCCTTCTGGGTTTGAGTGGCAAAAGATTGTTGATGATTGGACTGATTGGAATAAATGGATTAGCATCCGCGGAGGTATAGGTGTACCACCTGAAAAAAGTTGGGAATCCTGGTGGGAGGAGGAACAAGAGCATCTTCAATATTCGGGAATGCGTGGAATCATAGCCGAGATATTGTTATCTTTACGTTTTTTTATCTATCAGTATGGTCTCGTTTATCACTTAAATTTTACGAAGGAAACTAAAAGTTTTCTGGTAAGTCTTTACCTATGTTGTTCCCTTTTTCTCTCTATCTCACTTTTCATGATTTAGCAAATTGAATGGATATCCTTTTCTTGGCTATACAGGTCTATGGCATATCATGGTTGGTGATCTTTATAATATTATTTGTGATGAAGGTTAGTAGCATGCTGCCATGAATCTCCTAGGGCATGTTGAAATTGTTCATATAATGTGTATGTCAATATAAACATTATATCCTCTTACTAGAACCTTTGCTCATTGGTGGACGGTGTGGTAGGGCTTTCTTATGTATAATTTAGCAATGAAGCAATAGGCTTGTTCACTTTCTTGTCCATATAGACCATGCTAGAATCCTGCCATACATCAACATTTCTTTCTTATTATCTAGCTAATTTCTGTTTTCTTTCTGATTTTCTTTCTCCATGTTGTCTCAGACGGTGTCTGTTGGTAGGCGGAAATTCAGTGCCAATTTTCAACTTGTCTTCCGGCTAATCAAGGGATTGATATTCTTAACTTTTGTCTCGATTCTAGTCACCTTGATTGCCCTTCCTCATATGTCAATGCAGGACATTGTTGTTTGCATTCTTGCCTTCATGCCAACTGGTTGGGGAATGCTACAGGTGAATGCTCTTTCCTTTTTTTTCTCCCTACTAAATAATTTTTTTTTTTTTTTTTTTTGGAGTGATATGCTATGATCTATGAAATTATGTCTGAATATGAGCCGGAGACTGAGCTTTTGGAAAGACTTATGAGCTCATTAACTTGCGAAAATTATGCATATCATCAAATTTGGGGAAGCACCTGTATGCAATCAATCTCTTTTGTCTTCCGATTTTTCTTTCTTTCTTGTATGAAATCATGAGGCAGTTTATTATTTAAGTTAGATATATTGTAACAATTGCATTATTCTTATTTCCTTCAAGTTGTTTGTTTTTGGCTGTGGTTTTCCATGTCGTTGTTGTCATTTTATTTTGCAGATTGCACAAGCATTAAAGCCTCTAGTACGCCGAGCCGGATTTTGGGGATCAGTAAAAACTCTTGCTCGTGGTTATGAGATTGTCATGGGTTTGCTTTTGTTCACTCCCGTTGCCTTCCTGGCTTGGTTCCCTTTTGTTTCAGAATTTCAGACCCGTATGCTGTTCAACCAAGCATTCAGCCGAGGTCTGCAAATTTCTCGTATTCTTGGAGGCCAAAGGAAGGGGCGCTCTTCTCGCAACAAGGAATAGTTTGTCTACAGAAGGCTTAACTAAGCACTCCATTTCCTTGATTGCTGTAATAGCTTGAGCAACTTTTTCTGTATTCATAACAATTGTAAGTAGTTGTAACTAAGAATCGGATAGATCCTATTATCCATTACAGCCATTTGATTATTGCGAACATGGATGAAAGTTATTTCAATTTGAATTTGGCTTCGCCATCTCTCTTATTCATTGACCGTCGGACTCAATTTTTTCTCTTTGATCTTATGACAACTAGCACTTTTGAAGCTCGGACTATTATTAGATAACACATTTTTTTTGGTTTGGTTAAAAGATAATAACATTCATAAGTAAGCTACTATAAAAATAAAATAAAAAATCTTAAGTTAACTAATTCATTTCATCACATAAAAAAAAAGATAAACTAAATCATTTCATAATATTGTTTAGGGGAATTAAAAAGGCCGAAAGGCCGGATCGATGAATGCAAAATTAAGTGGCCCAATTTGTAAATTTAGTTTTTCAATATTTACCCCTGTTGTTGGTCTTATTAACAAATAACAAAAGAGGTCCGATGCCTAGTTTCCATGTCAATTTGCACGACTCCTGACCAGAGGCCCAGAAACTCGAACGTGGTACAGGAGGCTAGCATGTCATTAGGATAGCATGTCATTAACACAAGTCCGCAAGTTATATGTCGGCTAATATTTTATTTAAAGGCTGGATTTATATTGCAGCAAATATGCTGGCGCTATGAAAAAAATATATCATTCAATCAACCCTACTTTCTTAATATCATTACTAATCAAAATCACTCATTGACTAAATAAAATATCATACCACTAAAGTATACAAAATTCATCAAATTTAAATATCTCTTTCAAGTCACTTTAACATATAAAAATGAAACTCTTTCAAGTATATAAAATACCTTTTTCAAGCTTATTCTCACATCACATTCATAACCAATTGGTCATCACTCATCATCAACATCATAATCTCAATATCAATAATACATCTCAATAATGACAAATTCAAATTATCCAATTATTACATGATCAAATTTACAATAACTCAATCTAAATAAAAAGTACAATCAACCAATAAAATGTCAATGTGCAACCAAAGCGAACCAACCATTCAACCAACCAACAAAGTGTCAAATCTTCAATGTGATCTCTTCTTCTTGTTCAAACACCTTGAAAAAAACAAATTAATTATATTATTAGATCACAACACAATTTAACAACTACAAGAAAAAGAAGTATCATTTTAATATCTAAAATTTATACCTTTTGTTGTCTCTTCAAATTATTGAAGCCAATCCCCACCACAAAAGTGCTTCAATAGATTCTTCATTCAATCTAGAACGAAATTCATCAATAACTCTTCCTCCAGCACTAAATGTGGACTCTGATGCTACTGTTGAGACTGGAATAGCTAAAATGTCGTGAAACCATTTTCGATAAAATCTTATATTTTAAGCTATTATTTTTCCACCATTCCAATGCACTGAAGGAGTTAGAAACACCATCAGGAATATAAAGACCCTCCTCAAGATAAGCTTCTAATTCAGATTTTATCGGGGAATCGCTTTTCACGAACAATACTCATGATTTGGTCAAATCCAATGACAATTGAAGAACTAGGCACATTGGTAGAAGAGTTGTTACCACCATTATCAACTTCACCACTAGCAGATGTCTCTTCCTTACTGAAGTCAACATACTCATCATATAATATTTCCAATGCATTCATCACCCTATCCACATTCTCTTTAGCCACATAACTGGTTCATATATCAAAGGAAAACAATAATTAACAACATGGAATTTGCACCTAGGATCCAAAACACTTGCAATGGCCATTAACATATTGCATTCCCCAATATTTGTCAATTTTGCTTTCATTGGGACTGCCATTTCTCTCATGAAATAATCATCATCTTCTCGGCTTTATCAATTACTCGTTTCACCCTCCAAACTTCAGGAAGATACAAATTTGCAGTTGGATACTCACTGCCTGAGATGACATGAGTGGCTAGATTGAACACTTCTAAAAGTTGACATACCTTTTCAACCTTTCCCCAATCCTCTTGAGATGGTTCATAGTTATAATGTGGCTCTCTTTCCTTATAAGTTGGAAAGACAATCTTGAACATCAAAGCAATAGACAACATTTTATAGGTAGAATTCCATCTAGTTGAACAATCAATAATGAGTTTTCTTTCTTTCAAGTGTTTCTGCTCAACAATATCACAAAATGCCTTCAACCTTGAATCATTATAATTAATATACTTGACACTCTCACGAACATTATGAATGATATCCTTAATTCTACCAAGACCATCCTGCACCAACAAATTTAGAATGTGTGCACAACATCTGACATGAAACAAATTACCACCAAGGACTAACTTACTACTGAGTGATAAGTTATCCTTAAGAGTCCTTAGACATGAGTCGTTGTAAGAAGCATTATCAACTGACACATAAAACACTTTGTTTTCAATCCCCCAAGCTTTTAGACACTTGAAAATAGCATCCGCCACATCAATTCCACGCCTAGGAGCGTGCACTTTCACAAAACTCAAAACCCTCTTTTGAAGATTCCACCCCGCATCAATGAAATGACCAAATGATAACCATGTATTAAGTTACTTGGTGACTTGATTTCCACATATTTGTAGTCAAACTAATCTTGCTCACACCTTTGAACAAAGCCTTCAATTTTTTCTTCTCTACCTCATATATTGCTAAACAATCACTCCTATAGCTTTTATGAGAAACTTTATGAAATTCGTGATTAGCATATTGGAAGGCCCACATAAAAACTTCATCCTCAACAATGCTAAAAGGGTACTCATGTACCATGATTGCAAAAAGTAGCAATTATCTCTCTCATTTTTTCATTTGAATACCTAACACCAGGTGCCATAAAAGGATTAATACCTAAGTGGAAGCTTGAAATGGAATAATTGGGTTGCTTCTTTTGTGAAGCCATGTGCAACCTTCTTTGCATGCAAGAATTTGCATGTCTCTTCATATGGCTAGTGCTAGCTCCCTTCCCCGTGCAAGCAAAATGCCCTTTACAATATTTACAAACAGCCTTTCACCACTCCTTGAGATACTTATTTCATCAAAATCATTCCAAGATGTCGATGTCTTTCGCCTCTTCTTCTTAATAATAATGGCACAACCATTATCATTTTGATCTTTATTTTGATCACTATCAACTACATTATCTCCAAGTGACTTGAATCTGTTGGTGCTTGTTCATTGAATTCATTAAGGGGACGAGAAGCGAGATGACATTGTTCCTCAAGTGAAGAAGACATTAACTATACCTATAACATAAGTACAACATGAAAAAAAATGATGATACCGTTCAATTAATAAAATATAAATAAGATATAAATTATCGCTTAAGGTGTATAATAAGATATAAATTATAGCTCCATTTATAAAATAATAATAATCATATATTATATATCCAAAAACATTCAAGAATGTACTTTATACAAGATAATTGAAAGTCAATAACCAACATATGCCAGAGAGAAACTACAAACACAAAAGCCAAAGATGGTTTCTTGTTTCACCTCACCATCTGCGGTTTGAGTGAAAAGATACCATTAACCAACTCTTGGACAATTTCAAAACAAAGGCTTAATTTAATTATATCTTGCAGTTTTAAAACAGAGGATTAATAACATGTCTCAACTTACAACCTAAAGACTTTAGGTTCTTGGATCCATACACTTTCATTTCTATCTCCTAAAAGTCTAGAAGTCCGAATTGTATCACAGATTCACAGTAAAAGGCCTGAACTAGGGATTATATTTTGCACGGTCAAATAATGAAGCAGAAGAAGTGGAAAGAATATTGCAGGAAAAATGAACAGGAACATATCACGGTAGTTGTATAAAGTATAAACCTAAAACTCATAAGCGTGGATGCTTTTCCAACAACTTCTACTCTTATTTCAAGTGAAATGGACCCAAGAAAAGAGATCTACGCTCATCCTTTTTGTACCCCCGAAGTTTTCTTTCTTTCGCAAGTCAACGAGGCTCACACAACTTAAGAGAGGGCGAGAGGGCTAAGGCGCTGCTCGAGATAAACACAATAACACCTCTACTTTTCACTAGAACTAATAGTTAATTTAAATCCCAGAAAATTATTCTTACACAACATCTATTCACTCACGCTTTTATATACCATAAACAGATCAATTTATTCGTAGCAACTAGCAAGCAACAAATATCATCAAAGACAAATACTATTCAATACTCGTGTCGTGGTCAGTCTAAATTTCATTATTACAAGACTAGAAAAATTAATCATGCAGGATAACACAACAAAGAATTTGTGAACATGACAACACTTCACATTCTTTATTGATTGATAAACATTAAACAAGAAGGGGAAAATAAAAATAAAAAACTCACAGGGACAGTATGGGGGATCAATGTCGTTGGGCGAAGAGAAGGCGAATGCGAGAAGCTAAGAGACCGACTGAAGTTTCGTTGTTGGTGCGTGGAGGAGAGGATTCTGAGGAGAGCAGTGACTCCGAGTCTCCGAGTGCGAATTGAGAGTGAGAGGATGAGAGAGTGAGAGCCTGAGAGGCGAGAGCAGAGGACTGAGTCTGAGAATGGTGCGTGGAGGAGAGGAGTCTGAGCAGCGATTGGGATTTGGGAGTGCGAATTGAGACTTGAGAGTGAGAGGTTGAGAGAGTGAGAGGCGAGAGCAGAGGCGCTGTCTACTGAGGAGAGCAGAGACTGAGAAATGAGAATAGCTTCACGTTTGTCAGAAGCCCTAGACCCTGTTCCTAGTTAACAAAAATGACACAATTTAAGTATAAAACTATAAAATATGCAAATATAGGTATAATAACTAAGCGTAGCTTAGTGGTCAGTGGAGTTTTTAAGTTACCACTTGGTCTGAGTTCGATCCTTGCAATCGGGTTTTAACATAATTTTATATATTATATTAAATATATTTATAAGTAAGTATAAACAGGCCAGCTTAATAGCCTTAACAGGCTTTGTTGAAAGGTCAAGCCTGGCCTATTAAATAAAATAGGCTTTTAAAAAAGCCTGAGCCTGGTTCATTTTCTAAATAGATCAGGCCAGGCCAGGCCTAAAACAGGCCAGGCCACAGGCCCCTGACAGGCCGGCTGGCCTATTTCCACCCCTAGTCATTAACACAAGTCCTTATGTCGGCTAATAAAAAAGGCTGGGGTGCACCTGGCGCTGTGATCTTATCAACCCTACGTATACCTAATCAAAATATTCATAAATTCTCCACAGATCATAATTTTGGTTCTGCCATACTTTTTCACTAGCCGATTAACAGGTACGTTTATTTTTAATTTTTTACATATATTTATTATAGTGATATTTGAAGTTATTTTGTTATTTTTTATAAAAGAATTTCTGGCTAATTTAATGTTAATTGAACTATAGAAAAAGTGAAATTTTGCATTTTTTTTTAAAAAAAAATAGTTACCGTAAGTGGTGTTAGAGCGCAGAAAACTTCCTTCTTCTCTAACTCTTTGTCAATGGCAAATTGAAAGAGATAGTTTTGAAATTGATTATAAAAGATGGAATGTTTGAAGATGAGTTCTGATTCCACGAAGTTATGTCTGGCTTTGAAACTTTGCATAGGAGAGGGGTTGCTGGTAGTGGGTAAAGCATGAAATTTAAAGGAGGAAAAGTAAAAAGTTGAATGAGCAGTTTATGGGACAGTGAAAATGACTTTCAAAATGGATGGGAATGTGGGTTAATGTATAGATGTTTTAATTGACCCATTCACCCTGCATTGACCCTCCTTTTCATTTGCATTTGGTTTAACAATAATGGCATTTTTTAAAAAGGTCATTAGTATGATTTATAGTTATAATATTTACTATTTTTAATAATAGTGTAATAACTCTTACACATTATGAAGAAGTATAACCTCTTCTTCTTATTTTTGTTTGGAGTCTTATATAAAGACATGCTTTTTTTTCCATAAAGAAATGAGAAGAAAAAGACTTACTGGCATAGCTAGTGTAACATCCCAAAAACTATAGATAATAAACTCAAAACAATATCTATAATTAAAATGCTTCATAAAATAAAATTTCAAGAATGATATTTAGCTATTTATTCGAATAAGGTACATGTTATTCGAATAAATAGCTAGTGTTAGTATTTGTGAGAAAATCCTTTATTTGAATAGATGAAGTACTATTCGAATAAAGATTGAAAAATATCAAGTAAATAGAAGTTACGTTGCCTGGTAACAAGAAGAAAAAAATCTTGTAATTCTGTTTCTCTTTGGTTCTAATGGAACTAAACTAGAACTAAGTTTAAGAGAAGAGGATACTTGAAATTATGCACCCACAAGTGTCAGGAAAACAAGTTAGACACGTTGATAGATGACCCAAGCTAATGAGGTCAACATGACCAAGTGTCATTACAAGGAGCTTCAAGAATTAAGTAATGATTACAATAGGAACAAATGTCAACAATATGATAAAAACTAACAAAAATCTTAGGCAAGTTCACGTAATGCTGAAGGAATGAAAGTTCAAAACATTAAATGCAAGATAAAACAGGAAATAAATGTGTAACAGTCTTAACAAAATTCTAATTAAAATACAATTATAGAGGAAGAGATTTTTGAAAAACTCCTTCCCGTTGCATCAATTTCTTACGTATGGAAGCCCAAACTCTAAGTCCTATTACTTCTGCTTTCCTCCACAAAGAACACACCTTAACCAAGTCTCTATTTTCTTGAATTCCCACTTCCAAGCCTCAGATTTCACACATTTTTTATTCGTCAAACACAAACTCGTAATAAAAGTAAGAAATGACAAAAACATCATTCCTTACCCTTTTATTTCTATTTTCATATCTCCCAGCCCATAAGTCCATGGATGCGTGCTCTACTGATGCAATAGTGTTTTTTTATACTCTGCTGTCCACTTTCTTATTAATGCACTAGTGTTATATCTGAATTATTTTATACGTTGTTGTTCCACTCATTATGCAGTATTTTTTTACTAATACAACTACTCTATTTTCTTACTATATCTGATTTTATATTTTGTTATTCAACTCATTGTATTCTATTTTCTTACTGCTGCAAATGCTCTATTTTCGTACTACTATAATAGTGATATATTTGATATTACACTCTTGTGCTTAAACCAATTATTCGAATAGCTATTAAGCTTATTTGAATAGCTATTAAACTTATTCGAATAAGCTTCCTTAGACACATGTCAAAAGCTATATTTTAATTGTTTTATTACAATAAAATGGCAATTTTACTCGCCCCCGCGGGTATCTGCGGGTAATATCCGTGACGGGGGCGGGTAATATCCGTTTAATTTTTCTCATGGGTATAAATACCTGTTTTGTGTTATCCCCGTTTAATAAACGGACGGCTGGGGCAAGGGAAGGAGGTGGTTCCTCCAAGACTGCAGTACCCGCAAAAATTACACAAATATTTTATATAAAATTACTAAAAAACTTAATTATATAAATTAAAATATGGTAGAGTTATATAAATCAAAAGTATTTTAAGTGTTTGACATTATTTTTGAATTAAGTTGTGTTGAATAAATTTTGAGAAATTATGGTATTATATTTTTTTTTTTCATTTTTTCATTTTATTTTTTAATTTTTTTATTTTTTATTTACAATTTATTGGGTATCCGCGGACATCCGTGAATACCTATTTACCTGCGGAAGAATGATAAACGAGTACCCGCACGGATATGAAGGCGAGAATAGGAACGGATATTATTCACGAGGGCAGAGGGTGGGGGGCAAGGGGGCGGGGGGTTACTACCCATCCCCGCCCCGTTGCCATCCCTAAATAAACCACAAGTATCCAAATAATAATTATAGAATGTTACGGTTGGTGATTTTCCAAGAGGTTTTACTCGAATATGAATTCTACTTATTCGAATAGACAATTCTCTGGAAGACAAATTATTTTATAAACAAATATATAGAATGCTACGGATTGTGATTTCCAAGAGGTTTTATCCGAATATGATTTCCACTTATTCGAATAAATATATCTCTAGAGGTCTTATTCGATTATGTCTTCCACCCATTCGAATAAGGATGTCTCTGGAAGACAAATTAAAACGTATATTCAAATAAGCATGTCTCCGAATGCTTATTATTATTATTATTATTATTATTATTATTATTATAACATGTCAAGATGAATCGTTGAACAAAAAGTACTTATAATATATATATATATATATATATATATATATATATATTATAAAGTATTTTTTTATTTAACAATTCATCTTGATATGTTATTATATATATTATAAAGTTTTTTTGTTATTTAACGATATTGGTTAAGTACAATTCATCATGAAATACTTTTTATGATTATATATGTATTTTATTAATTATAACAAATTTTATGATTACAAGTAATATGACAGATTTTATGATTACGTGTAAATTATTGTATAATAAATATTGTATAGAAAAGCTTTTAGAGCTATGATATCCTATATATAAAAATGAATTAATGTGCAACAAAGATATTATTGCGATTTTAATGAGAGGATCAATGGACGTCTTGGTTAACCAGAGATTATTATTGTGATCATGATGAGAGGATCAAGGGACGCCTTGATCATATTATTGTGACCATGATGAGATAATCAAGGGACACCTTGGTCAATTTATTGTAACCATGATGAGAGGATTAATGGACGCCTTAATCATTTATGAGTGTGGTCATGATGAGAGGATTGGAGGACGTCCTGATCAAATTATTGTGGTCATGATGAGAGGATTGGGGGACGTCCTAATCAAATTATTGTGGTTATGAGATGAAAGCATTGGGGGACACTTTAATGAAAAGAAAGATGCACATTTGATTAATAGTATTGAAATGGGATGATAAATAAATGATGAAAAGAAGAATTTTTGAGAAACGTTAAGAAAAGATCAATTAGCTACTTATTTTTATGAAGTTATGGATTATTTACTTTTTTCAATATTGAGTTATTTTTGTCCTGCATTAAATATAATATTTATATCTATACCAGATTATTTTGAAATTTACTATTTTACAGAGTTTTTTACTCTTATACTCTTAACTTTTACACTATTTATTACTCATCTAATTTATTTCTCAAATATTTATTTATTTATTTAGTTATGGATGGACTTTTAGTCTATGTTTGGATATTTAGTAATTGATGGAATGGAATAAAATGAGATAAGATGGAATAGAATGAGATAAAAATGTTATTCCATTATTTGGATATTTTAAGATAGAATGAAGTAAAATTATCATTCCATTGTTTGGGAAGTGGGTGGAATGGTAGGAGTTATAACTTTATTTTTTTTCTAAATTACTCTTATTGCAAACATACCAATTTTGGGGTATGAGGTTAATGTAGTAAAATTTTAATTATAATTATAATAGAAAAGATGATTTCGTCCTATGTCCCCCAAATTGGGGGGGGGGAGAAAATTGATGGTTTTTGATGGGATGGGATGAGATCCATCCCACCCACTTTCATCTTATTTCATAATTTTTTAACATAACCAAACAATGAAACATATCTCCATCTCATCTCATTCCATTCCATTTCACTTAATCTCTCCAATCCAAACATAGCCTTAGATATGGTTTTAGAAATAAAGAATGGTAAATAGTGATTGGTAAATGTATACCTGTTTTTACATCTTCCTACTGAGATTTTTATCTCACTCTTTTGTGGTGTTACATTTAAGATAATTCTGGCAGTAAGTGTTACGGATGAAAATCATGTGCAACAAGTTTATATAGAATTTCAAAGTTAGAATATTATGTCTTTACTGTTATTTTTGGGAACTCATGGGTAGATATAGTATTGAAGTTATAAATACGTACATTTCTAGCACCATATAAAGGCTTTTGTAAGCCTTATTTTTGATAAATAGATATTTAATTTAGAAAGTATATGTATGTAAAATACTATTTAATAAAAGATTTAACCCCTTAACATAATATATATATATATATATATATATATTATTTTAGAAAGTAGTAAAGTCTAAATTATATATTTTAAAATTAATTAAGAAGTAGGACGTTACGGCTAGTTCCTAAGAAATTAGACTTTTAGTGCTCATATTTTCTTTGTTTTGATTTATCTTTTTCTTCTCTTTTATTCTATTTACAACACGTTATCAGCACGAAACTTTATCATATAAGTGATGATTTGAACAACTTAGAAGTTTTGTTGAAAGAGTTTGTCTTCTTATCACTTTATTTGGATTAATCTAATTCATTGTTTTATTCTTTCTTATAGCTTCTTTTATGTTAGTCTTAGTATGAAATATTTTTATGTTTCATCTATAGAAATTTTATTATCAATCTTGTTTGACTAATACAATTATCATATTTTGTTTTATGTTGAATTTGTTACTCTTAATAAATTATGAAAGAGATTACTATTCAAGCATTTATAAAGGATTGCACAAAACTAATGATTTTCATGGTCATATTTTCTATGAAGATTTATGGTAAAGTTCATAAAGAACTACACCTTTTAGATCGTGATTGAATCTAAAAAGATTCATTTAATCTTAGTATAATTTGAAACAAAGAAATGTGAAAGAGATCATCTTCAATCTTTTTATGTCTCTCAAATATGTTCTTATAGTAGCAAAAATGAAAATTGTTTCAAGAGATATTTTGAATCAAGTTTACGCATTATTATAATTGAAAACAAAAATGAGTTATTGATAAAAATCACAGAAGCCACCCACTGGGTTAAACTTCATTCCCTGAAGTGAATGCTCCATATTATAATTTTGAGTATGACAAAAGTTATGGTTATGGTCATTGATGTGACAAAGATTAGAAAAATAACCATTATTATAGTGGTTCCAACTCTTCCAATAATACATATCATATAAAGCGGGAAGACAATGATGAGGAAAAAAAAGTGAATAAAGTAAGAATTTTGAAATAAATATCAATATTATAAAATGTATGAAAGGACATTTGTCATGTATATATCATATGTTAAAATTATTCATTTGATTATGGTCCTACAAGTAATATGCATTTGGATGTATCTGTTTTTGTTAAATATTATGGAGGAAAGTTTTATCACTTGATTGATAATTTGAGTTGTTAAATTATTTTCTTGAAATTCATATTTGTCACTTTATATGTATATGTTTAATGTGATTTAAAATTATATACATTTTTTCTTATTTTGTTAGTTTCTAATATATTAAATAAAATATGTATGATATGATTTCTTAAAATTCTTATTGACTGAAGTAAAAATTTGTGTTCCCAATTCCTTATATATATATAGATCATTTGTAAATTTTGGTATCTGGTAGTACAAAAGTAATTCAAGCCTCCATAATAGCTACTATATTTTCTTACTTCAATTAACAAAATTTTATACTTTATGTTTTATTCATTATCAAGTCAAATAAATATGAACATTGCAATTGAAACACATGTTGTTGTAAACCAGAAGTTTACTAATCCAAATAATTTTGTTATTTGACATATGATCGGTAAGACTATCATGGGTCAATATTGATAATTCATATGAATATTATTAAAGAACCAAAAGATTCTTCAATATAATGAGTTTTTATGTGCAAAATGTTCTTTGTAACGTCCCGAGACTGCCTAGAGGATCGATGAGTGTCCCCACAAACAAACACAGATCTTTTCAGCGTGCTTTGTCCTCACTCACACGCATCATAGGAAACTTCCCAGGAGGTGACCCATCCCACAAGTGCTTCAAGTCAAGCACGCTTAACTATGAAGTACTTATGTTCTTGGCTCCCGAAAAGAAGATGCATCTTGTTGATATGAGTGGTGCTAATCAATTCCTTTAAGTCATCCTTAACTATGCAGTCTCATACCTGCACAGTCTCTAGATCCCTCTTATTCTGGTTTGTATTCAGTTCATTCATGTGTCCCTCCGCCGAGAAGCCTGCTAGGAGCCGCTCTTTGTCCGTGCTTCATCTTTTTGCACCAGCGACCACTCCCCGCCCTTGTCGGCTCCGAGTGTCACATGCCCACCAGCTTCCGCATGGTTCGTCCTCGAACCACACCGTACTAGGAGAGGTCCCTCTCTGATACAATTTGTAACGTCCCGAGATTGCTTGCAGGATCGATGAGTGTCCCCACAAACCAACACGAGTCTTTTCAGCGTGCTTTGTCCTCACTCACATGCATCCTAGGAAACTTCCCAGGAGGTCACCCATCCCATAAGTGATCTAAGTCAAGCACGTTTAACTATGGAGTACTTATGTTCTTGGCTCCCGAAAACAAGATGCATCTTCTTTTCGGGAGTCAAGAACATAAGTACTTCATAGTTAAGCGTACTAGACTTGGAGCACTTGTGGGATGGGTGACCTCTTGGAAAGTTTCCTAGGATGCGTGTGAGTGAGGACAAAACGCGCTGAAAAGACTCGTGTTGGTTTGTGAGGACACTCATCAATCCTGCAGGCAGTCTCGGGATGTTACATTCTTAATACAAATTGATTATAAGACTATCACTAACTAAAAATAGAGTTAAATTTGTTGAACTTTTAAAACAAATTTAAGATGATATTATGGATTATATTATAAATCATTTGTATCATTTTGTTATTTTATGGTCAAAAGTCAGCTGGTCACATGTGTACTTATTATCAATTCGCAACCTGGTGTTTGTGAGATTATGTAAGTTATTTGATTAAAAACACAAATTTTCGAATTAAGACAATTTGTCTTGATAATGCTAGTGAGTTTACTTCTCAATCTTTTAGTGATTATTATATGACTATTGGTAAAATGTTGAACATTATGGTGCTTATGTTCAAATGCCTCTAATTGATAGCTAAATAACAAATCGTGAGAACAATATCTCAAGTTATTGTTTGGGGCATATCTTTTACATGTTAGAGCACTTGCTGGTATAAGACTAACAAATAATTATAAGTTCTCCCTTATACGATTGTATTTTGGCCTAAATCCAAATATTTCTCATATAATTTTTTTTCTGTGTGATATAGTCACTCTTGCTCTACCACATCGCACTAAAATGAGCTTTAAAAAAAATTGGAAAAATATGTTAGATATGAAATGATATTTCTAACATTACAGGAAAAGAATAAGTAGTTGGAAAAGAAAATTACTTTAAATGTATCATCATTATATCATTTAGATCCTTCAACAAGGCAATTTGAACTGAAAGTTCAAATGATAATATATTTGCAAAAAAAAAAAATCAAATGAATTTCTAGATACATTTTCTATTGCAAAAGGATAAATAAATCATATGCCAACTATAAATGCTTCATTTAGAATTGATATCAAATGAATCAGAAAACATGCTAGAAGCATGGTAGACCAATTGATTCTAAAGACAAAGCTCAAAAAAGAGAATGACCAAATAATATTACTAAGAAGGTAAATAATACTAAACAGGATACTCTTGAAATATATATTAGAGATATAAGTAGGACTCTTGAAGTAGTCTGAACTCCATAAGTGGTTCAAACTCTAAAAGAAGTAAAAATACCTAAAAATGGTTAAAATAATGAGATCTTAATTATGTCTCTATGGACAAAATGAAATAATTGAAAAGAAATAGTTGTTGACAACATATTTGCATTTAATGTAGCACGTAATATTATGAACAATAATAAAAATCTTAAAATTAGAATCGTAAAAAAATATTGACGAAGAAATGATTAGCCAAAAATAGAAGAATGTCTTGTAGACATAATTGAACTCACTTGTAAAAACGTGAGGTTATTGAATTTGTAATTCAAACTTCATAAAATGTTTTAATGGACCTAAAGTTTAAACCTCAGAAGGTGCAAAATATGTGGATACAAATGGATGCAATTTGTAACATCATAGAAAAATATGTTAGACTTGTAAATAGTTAAAGAGGTAGCCTATTACTTACTTAACATGTATGTTGAAATTTGTGGCTTTCTAAACATGTTTAGTCACTTTGTTGTAACACTATGTGTGAGATATAGTTGTTATTAGCTTCGAAAAAGGCTTAAACTGCTCAGTTAATGGAAATAAATGTGGAGACTTTATTTCTAAGTCACAAATGTGTGAACTGAGTTACAGTTCATTTTTTAGGATAATTCGAATTAGTTAGGTATTTTAAGCATATTGGTTGTGTGTTTTAATACCGAATTGACTAGCAGCTGATATAGAAAAATAGAGAAATGGTAAAACAATAATTTAGATGAATCTTAGAATTTATTCTAAAGTTGTTGGAAGTTAGGAAACTTAATTTGGAGAAATCTAAGTGTTATTAACTGATCGGGGGTTACAGCTTGGTCACTTAAGTGACCAAGTCTCTCACGTTTTCTCTCTTTGATTTTCTACCCTTGACTTTCTTGTTTATAAGAGATATTTATCTCTTTTTCTCTTCACTTCTCATAGCTGAAGGCAGAACAAAAGGGAGAAAGAAGAGAAGCGAGGAAAAGCAAAGGAAGAGTAAGAAATCAAAGAGGAAATCCAAGGCTTGATCTCCATATTTGGTACACGAGAGGTAGGGGTTCTTGTCTCTCATCTCCAAACTCCATCTTTCTTCTCTCTATGTTTGTTGATGTATGTTAAGTTATAGAAAAATAGGTTTTTAGTGTTTTCTATGGTTTGAGATGTTAGAATTGGTTGAGAACTTGTTTGATGTCTCAAACTGAGTTAAAATGTGTTGGTTGCTTGTTTGAAACTTGGTTGCATCCTTGGAACCTCATATCCATGAGTTGGGAAAAGTGGATGTTGTGAATGGTTGGTTGAACCATTTGCTTTGAGGTGATGTGTGGGAATGTTGTATACTAGTTTCTCTCGGCTTGGAGACCTTTAATGATGTTGAAGGGCTTTCAGAACCTGATTCTAGGTGTTGGAATTTGGTTTGGAAACCAATGGAACAATGGGTGAAGTTCCAGGTACCGGGCGATTGATAGCCTAGGTTTGGCCGCTTAATCGGGGAAGGCCAGGGAGCTCCTGCAAATAGAGCGCTTACTCGCCCAGTTTGTGAGCGCTTAATCACCCGAGGCCAGAAGGCTCTGGGGTTCATTGTAACATCCTAATGCAGATATCTAGACATATCCTAAATAAACAGAGATATATAAAGATAACTGGTACTAAGACGTCACTTCTACATAACTAGCTAATACATATATCTGTAATCACCATTGAGTAATTATAGAAAACTCTGAGAGATTGCGAAAAACTTAAACTCATACATATATATACAACACTTGCCACTGAAGGGCATATTGTAATAGATACTACTTAAAACATATAATGCAAATATAAACTTATACATAAGTTTTATCTAGTAAAGCATATAAAAACTAGACTAATCTTCATGTTTTACCTTCATTCCCTTAATAGGGTCTTCACCTCTGTACCTGGATTTACATGGAAAAACAACATGGGTGAGAATTACAAATTCTCAATAAAAGAAATTCCAATACTAGTTAGCTATAACATAGTATATCAAATATAACAATTACTATAACTACAAACATAAGAGTTTCCTCCACTAATCTCATAACTGCACACTACTAAGTAGTACGATCTAAAATCGAAGGCATACATATCGTTAAATATAAACAACTGCATATACAACTGTAAATACCAACAGTAATAGACAATGCTCATACAACTGTCTGTAAATGCAATGAATATGATATGTGGTATGATTATGCTTAAGAAGATCCTAGAGAAATGCTTGTGCAATGTTTTATTTTGAAATACATGCAAAGTTTTATGTTGAAAACAAAGAAGGTCATTAGGAACTGGTTTAGTATATTATCCCGTGACGAATGAGGTATCTCCTGACATCACGCATATCCTGGCACGCTGAGATGTTCGGTCTAAGTCTTGATTCTGAAGAACCTTATGAACCTCTACTTATCTCCTTTGACCTTGACACTATCTAAATATTAGGGTTATGTCCTTCCTCAATTGAGTCTATCGGACACTCTTCAATTTCCCTTAGCCTTCATGAATGCTGTCAAAGGATACTCACTAAGATTAATACTATTAGACTATTTCCATTTGCATACATATATACTTATATACCTAGTTCATTTAAGACCCAAGTATATTCTACTAGGAAATTCTGACTTCTCATGTTTACCCCCTTATAGATAGGAAGACTAGTATCCCACACTACATGCAACCCTAGCACTTGATTAGGAATACTTATTCCCTTAGGGACTTCTCGACTCCCTTCCTTCATGGCTAAATGACCTCAAGTCATAAAAGTCACATTAAAAGATAGACAATGTTAACTTATCCTAGTTTACTTATATCTAACACCCCTCATCATCACATCTCTAGTGAAACTAAGTAACAATAAGTTACCATAGGTGATAGATACTTATCTTTAGCAAACCCTTACTTTTGATTTGCACTAAAGGTTCTTACTCTTCACATACAAACTAGATTAACTAACTAGTGTGTGAAAAGCGTAGTGTTATGTTTACTTCTTACATAAATATCACTTTAACATTCCTATAGACTCAACTCATCCTAGTGAAAGAGTCTATCTTAGCTAATGTCTCATTCAACCTTACTTAAGGAAACAAATGAACATTTCACTATAACTTTGCATACTTAATGAATGCAATAAGCTTACAAATCAACATTCATCCTATTGTGTATTCTTTAATGCACAAGGTCCCGTTTAACTAGAAGCTTAGTACATAATATCCCCTCTTTGAAACTAAATACACAACTTTATCTCCACTCAAGTGAATCTAACTCAAGAATGGTTATTACTTACAACTCTTTGTTGCTTAAGGTTTTAGGTACCTTTCAAAGATAATCCATTACTCTTGGATATCCTAAGACTCATACCTTCCTTATCCTTACTAGAGTGAATACTACAATTCATCCTAGTATACTCATCTCTATTGCACTATCTCATCACATCTTGAGTGATATCTAATACAACACTAGGTTGCCTAAGGTGCTACATCCTTACCTAGAGCAATCTTTCACTTTTGGATACTTAAAGCCTAAGCTTTTTCATTCATTCTAGGTGATAATTTCCCTCTTGAAAATATCCTAATTTGTGCCTTAACACACTTTAGGAAACATATACTAATGATTCCATCTAGCCAAGAACTTGAAAATATAAAAAAAGACATTCTTGAAGATTCTGACCTCAGACACGGGCTATGTCTTATTACAGAGCCCCCCTAGTGTCTTCAAACACGGGCTATGTCTGATTATACGGCCTTCCTGTGTCTTGCTCTATGAGCACTATTCACAAATTTCAACTGGTAGAGAGGGACACTACCCCCTTATGTCTTCTGACACGGGCTGTGTCTTTCAACCAGAAGCAAATTTGCAGAACCGTGATACGGTTCCATGGTTTCAATCTTACTTCCAATCATCTATAATTGGTTTCTTGGTGATTTCTAACACTCATCCATGCCCCTAAACTTGTTGTAACTCAATTATAACCTATGGATTCTCTTAGGCAAAGATCTAGGTCCAAAATCACATAACTCCAACCATTGTCCAATTCTTAAATCTATGGATCCTAATGGTTGATCTTGAGCGATAAATGGCTATCTTACATTTACTAATCTTAAACTATCCTAACCTAGTCCTTGAAATCAAAAACCAAGCCAAGAACATGGATTTGGCTCTCCAAATCTCTATTTCCATTCAAAAACCCCAAACTCATTCAATGAGAATCAAAGAGGAGAAAGATGAATAGAAACCCCTTACCTCTTGATTGGATGATCAATCTTCAAGCTATATACTTTGATCTTAATCTTCCCTTGGTCTTCTTCTCATTCTTCTTCTTCTTTTTCTTCTTTTCTCTATTATCTTCCTTCGTTTTTTTCTTTCTCTATTTTCTTTTCTTTCTTTTGCAACTTCTGCTGTTTATACGTGAGAGAGATAAATGAGAGAATGATCATCATGTCCCTTAGGATATTTTGCTAGAACTTTCTTATCTGCTAAGAACATCCAAATTATGCTAATTCAAGTTTTTCAACTTCTAACAACTTTAAAATAAATTATAAGATTCATTTAAATTATTGTTTCACCATTTTCATGATTTTTCATATCTACTGATAATCAATTCAGTATTAAATACACAACCAGTATGCCTAAAAATACCAAACTAACTCAGATTCTCTTGAAACTTTAACTACTCCTTACTTAACTCATTTGTGACCTAGAAACAAACTCTTTATGTTTATTTTCCTCAACTTTACCTTTAAAGCCATTATCTGAGTCATTTTAAACTACTTTTGTGTTGCAACTAAGTGCATAAAATGAACTCAGATTGTCACAAAACTTCACTAGCATGTTAAGCAAGTCATATGCTACCTTTTGAACACATAAATAAGTCTAACATGTTACTAAGGGTATTACAATCATCAATTAGTCGCTCAAGTTAAGCGCCCAAAGACAGATGAAACAGGGGAGTGTTTCTGTTATGGGACGCTTAGTCGCTGAGAAAACAGGCGCTTAATCACCTAAACACAGAGAATTCCAGAGTGTTTATCGTAGGAAATTGAAGTTCCTTACCAGTTGGGATCTCTCCTATACATCTTTTAAAGTGTGTTGAGACACTAATGAGAGTACTTCATGGAGGAATTTACCACTTTGTATATGTGAGAAGTTGAAAAAACCTATAGGCACCCAAGCGAGGGGATTTGCCTTAGGATGATGTTGGAAAACCTTTAGGCACCCAAGCAAGGGGATTTGCCTTAGGATGAGGTTGAAAAACCTTTAGGCATCCAAAGTGTGGGAAATGCCTTAGGATACAGTGAGGGACCCTAGACACCCAAAGTGAGGTAGAGTGTCAAGGGGTAGTGTGTTGGGATACCTTTAGACTTCCATTGTGTGGTGAAATGCCATAGGATAGTCTTGAGAACCTTGAGCATCCAAGTGTGATGGAATGCAATAAGGTAGTGTTTAGAACCTTGTTCAACATAAGATTGACTTTGGAATCACTTGTGAATTAATGGTATGAGATTCTAGATACAAGAGTATTGGTGTTAAGACACAAGTAGTGATATTTTTTGGAGAGAATAACCACCTAGCTTATGTGGAGGGTTTTGGATAAATCTTAGGCATCCTTTGAGAAGTAGAATGCCATAAGTAAATTCCTAGGACCTTGAGCAACATGAGGTTGCATTGAGAATCACTTGTGAAGTGATAACGTGAGGTACTAGGTGTTGTATGCTAAGTGTGCTTGGCTAGTTGTATTTGTTATCATGCATAGGTTGTTCCTTTGTGTAGAAAGTAGAGCTGGAGATGCATGGATGACATTTACTCCCTTGTGAGATAGGATTAAGATATGGTAAGAACTAGAAACGTGACTTTGCTCCTTATGTGATAAGTGAGCTTGGTTGGTAGATTTACTAGTTTTCCTTTATCACTTGGTTAGTAAGGACCTTGTGACTTATGTGTGGTGTTTTCTAAAATATCATTGCATGTCTTATTTTCAAACTTGTTATATGCTATTTCTTACGTATTGTAACCTTAGATGGTGTGCACAACCATATGGCCAGAAAACAAGGTGTTGGATCTAGATTCTCATAGCATGTGACGCTATTATGGTTAGGGTTACCAATGTATAGGGTTAGTATTAGTACTCTCAACTTGATGAGCGGAATAAGTCTACACAT
This sequence comes from Ormosia semicastrata, assembly GCA_029884595.1. Lineage (NCBI taxonomy): Eukaryota > Viridiplantae > Streptophyta > Magnoliopsida > Fabales > Fabaceae > Ormosia > Ormosia semicastrata. The sequence goes on from JAQQTO010000059.1 coordinate 71,720,611, forward strand.
CACTAGGTAGTGTCATGACTTTTTATGCCTATCCTACTCAATATATACAAGGGAACGAGGTTCCTAGAAAATGAGTAAGTAACATGTGTTTTCTAAAACTAAAATTTGTATTAGCATTGTATCATCATCTTATTAGGATTTTGTGTAAGCGTAACTTACATCAAAACATAAAGCATTGCATTTGTTGGTAGTTGCATGGGCGGTTACCTTACTTGTTGCTTACTTGATGACATCTTACGATTGTATGAGCGGTTGTTTGATATCATTGATCGTTATTAATGTGTGAGATAAGGTTTTAGCTTGCCTTGTGAATATTATATAGGGTTATGTGTATATTCTGATAGTGTTGAACAATGTCTCATTTATCTTTTGTAGGCATAATCTTATGTTTATAGTGTTATTTACTCATTGTGAATGAATAAACACTGGTATTAGAATGCTTATACTGAGAAATTATGATTTCTCACCCCGTTTGTGTTTCCATATAAATCCAGGTACAAACAAAAGGAAGCATAATAAGCAGAAGAACTAGTGTAGTTTGTTTTGTTTCTTGTAATTAAATATGTTGTATTTATGTTATGCTACTTGAGGTTGTATACAATTATGTATTATAATATGCTTTAGTGAGGCTAGTGATATATATATATATATAACTTTTTGTTGTTCATGTTCTCCATAATTATTTATGTGAATGAATGTTATAGATTAGTTTCTTGCTATAGGTTAAAAGTAGCATAGTTAGTACTGTACGCCTTATATATGGCATATATATCGCGTTCTCAGTATTGGGATGTTAGACAATTACGTTTTGATATCTAATAAGGTTATTTGCACACAAGAAGTCGAGTACTTCTAATGGATGTTAATACATCTTATGGCTCTATATATGTTGTCTACATGAAAATCACATATGCCGACTACAAATACTCCTGCACGATTAGTTATCCTTGCACGACATCCCGTGGGTATTGCGGCCAATGAATCTAAAACACGTCAGAAGCGTGGTAGATCTATTGGTGCAAAGGATATTGTTCTTCAAAAAAAGAAAGAAATGAAAAAGTTTCAAAATGACGCTTTATAAGAGGTCATTGACACTCCTGAAGAAGTCAAAAACAATATAGATCAACAATCCCATATTTCTAAGAAAGCAACCTCAGAAGTGGTTTTGGTACCAGCAAATTATGAGATCTCATTAAAATATGAAAATATGAGGGGAATAGATGAATTATATATATCAAATTAAATTTAGCAAATTAAATTTTGTCAATTAAGTTATAGAAAACAAGTTCTTAAGTAATTTATGTAACACCCTGAATTTTTCTAACTTTAAGATAAATGACAATTGCGTCCCCAATATACTGTTTTGTAATTTCTATATAGTTGAATATGAGTATATTTGATTGTTGTATGTACAGTGGAAATAAAAATGAAAAAATATTATTTTAATTAATTGTGGGGGATCATCTTGATTGATTGATATATATATTAGTAATTTTAGAAAAGATAAAATAATTTTTAATATTATTTTATTACTCAATATAAATTTTCTTACATCTAGAAGTAAAGGACCCACGTATAAATAAAGTAACCAATGGATAGATTAGAAACTTGGACCAATAGAAAAAGACACAGAAGTCAAACTAATAAAGAGAAGTCAACAAAAGTGGCTTGACCATTTTAGACCATAGATTTGATGAATGGCTAGGATTGAAACTTGGTGAGCAAGCTTGAATGATGACCATAGATTTGATGAATGGCTAGGATTGAAACTTGGTGAGCAAGCTTGGATGATGGCCATAGATTTGATCAACTAAGATTTAAAGAAGAATCAATGGCTAGGATTAAGTCAAAATTGGTAGGCTTGACTTTGGTTAGTAGTTACTTAGTTTGACTAGATTAATTACTTAATTAGCAAACTAATTAAACTAGTTTAGTTATTAAATAATTATAATTTAAATACTAATTAAATATGCTAATATTGTTTAGAGATTATAAAATATGTAATTATTTGTCTAATTAACTAGTTATGTAATTAGATAAATAATTAAGTAAACTAGTTTAATTCTTAACTAATTATAATCTAAATATTAATTAGATATCCTAATATTAATTAAAGGTTATAATATATGTTAGTATATATTAGATATATTAGTCATATGATTAGAATGCTAATTAAGATTTAATTAGGATATTTAGCCAAATAAATTTCCTAATTGATTAACATGTAAATAAAACAAATTGAATTCTTAAATTGGTCTTGGGCAGCACGGTTTTAAGTAGCCTTTAGAGGCTTGTAGGATAAGCTTTACAAAGCTTCTTGAGCACACCAACAAGATGTGATCTCAACCGTTGAGTGGATGGATGGCTAGGATGGTTTCCATGTGAACTTAATCACTTAAACTCACCAAAAATCCCCACGGCATGCTCTTTGGGAGGCTTTCTTCACTTTTATTTTCACTCTTCTCACGTATAAGTCTTCCATTTTCTCTCCCAAAAATACCAAGACTCCATGTGCCTTTCTTCTTCCATTTTCTTCTCTCTATTAGGCCAAGCTCTTCAATACATCATCCACCCACCCAAAAATTTTCCTTCTTTATTTTTCTAACTCTAAACATCTACCCAAACTCATCTCTAGTTGGAGGTTTTTGCAAATTCCATCATTTGCAAGCTTGAATGTTCATCTTGAAGTTTCTTCCTTAAAGGTAAAACTCATTATTTTTCCTTTCTATTTTCATTTTGAAGTTTTCAAGCCATGATTGATCCATGGTATGGTTTTCTTTTCTAGTAGTAACTCTTAGAAAATTTTATTTATTTTCTTAGGTATTTGAAAGACTAAAAACCGAAATTCCAAGGAAGGATAAAAGAAGAATTTTCTTTATTTTAAAAAAGAGGAAGACTATAACCTAATTATTCTTGAGTGGTAGTAAGAAAATGGAATTTTGTGTGTTATAGAATCCATAAGGATTCTTTTATATGTGGATTGTAATGATTTTTCCATGTATGCTTTGTATTGTTAATTGGATTTGCTAATTTTATAATGTTGCTAGTTTTTTTTATTATTTTGTATGTATTAGTTTAATGTTAGAAATGCATGAGTATTCCAAAGAATACAACACCCTAGGTTCGGTCATAACCCGAAAAGTGGATTTTGGATGTTTTTAAATTAATTTCAAAGAGTGTTTAAGGGTATTTAATGGAATTAAATGTTTAAATGTTGTTCGTATTTACAAGATAATGCAAAAAAAATATTTTATTACTTGAAAAATATTTTAAGTAGTTTTAAATTATTTAATAAATCGTTAGAAAAATAAACCTGTTTATTTAAGAAAAATATCGATTTTAAAAACGCAATAAAAATTTTACGCGATTGATGAGAACAACAAATTTTACTATTGGGCCAAAATGGTGGACCAGGATATGTGGAAAGTTATAGTTGGGTGCGTATTATTTGGTTATATGGAAAATATATTTTAGTAGCGTCTTGTATTTTGAGATTTGCCAACCTATCTGGCGCATTTACATAATTATTTTTGCCATTGAGGGTATTTTTGTAAATATTTGAATTTTGAGGGCATTTTTGTAAATATTTGAATTTTGAGGGCATTTTTGTAAATATTTGAATTTTGAGGGCATTTTTGTAAATATTTGAATTTTGAGGGCATTTTCGTAAATATTTGAAGTTTGAGGGTATTTTCGTAAATAATTGAAGTTTGAGAGGTCTATTTTATCGCATGTAGTTACACGATGTTTTATTTTTTCTGTAACTACGCCGGTGTTTTAGTGGGTTATAAACAAAGTATTGATTGATCAGAATAAAGAATCACAACGATCGATTATAGACACAAAGTCTTTGACAGTTAATATTGGTCGGGATAGCCAAGTATAATAACCCGACAATTTGGGGTAGTCAAGCTATAGACACTGAAAAGGGTGGACAGTCAATAGTCATTGGCAAGAGATATTAGAACTTTCAGATCATTCTCTCGATATCGTTGTGTGTGTTGTATTCCATGGAGTAGGACCGAGTCATTTTATGGTTTTGGCGTATTTTTCGTGTATTTATAATTTATTATGATGGATTCTATTCTTTTCCATAATTAGTTATTGTTAATGTTTATTATCGTGTTGATATTAATTACTATTTTCGTTGTATTGTCGTTTTCTTATGCGCCACACTTGTGATATTTTAGTTTTTATGTAATTTTTTTTTTATTTTTTAGGCTAGTTAAGCAAGTTGACCCGCCAACTTACCTACTTTTTTTCTATTTTATCTTTTATGTGGGTTAACCCACTAACCTGCAAACTCACCTTAAAATGAAGTGAGTTGGCTTTTTCAACCCATTTCCTAAAAAACGAGTTAACCTACCCGCCTCATATTTTGGCGGGTTGAGGTGGGTTGGGGCGGGTCATGCCAGCACTATCAGACATCAACTCTCATTCTCCCTTCCTCTCATCCCGCTACTGTGCGTCTGCGCTGCCAACGACAGTCTATCTTCCCCCTCAGCGACTCGACCCTCACTGGCCCGACGGCCTCCGTCCATTGCTCGACGCTCATTGCCTTGTTGTCTCTCTCCATCTCTTGACTCGCTCATTTTTTACTGCCTTTTTCATCTCTTTGTTGCACGCTCTCTCTGTCACTGGCTCGCTGCTCTCCTTTCTCCATCGCTAGCGCGCCGTCGCCCGTCGTTGCCTCTTTCTCTCTGCAGGTACTTGCTCGTTCGCTTGGCTCTCTTCCCTTTTTTTTTGTTCAACCCATTTTTTTAATATTTTTTAGTTCTCATTTTTTAAGGATTGTTCTGGAGGTGAGAGTTTGACATTAGATGATATGTTGAATGCAACTGGGCAAGTTATGGAGAAGACATGTTATGAGACTGCTTATAAGGCAAAGCTTGCTGATGGAAGCTCCTTATTTATGAATATCTGCCTCTCAGAACCCATCATGATGTTTTACACAGTTTGTTCAGTACATAATCGTCCCCTATGCATTTTCTTTTATTGCCTTTATATTTAAATTATACACTTGCATACATGGCTTTTCAAATTGCACTACCACTGCACTTTCATTTATTAAACCATTTAAAATTGTCATCATAATCAAACTCTTTTTTGGTAGTGTTAGTGTCTAATTTGATTAAGATTCCTTCAAACTAAAAACACCTATAAACAGGGCTGAACAATCATGATCTATCACATAAGGAACTTTAGTAAACAGGGTTTTGTAGTGTTAGTGAATTAAAATAGTTGTTTTGCTCTAGTGACTTGAACACTTTGGCTTGGCATTAACCATTATGTTGCAATTTTGATTTTCTACAGAAATTAAAGCAGGAAAATCGGTGCTGAATTGGGCTAGGCGACACAAGTTTGCATAGGGTATAGCCGAGAGAAACTCAGATAAAAAATAAGCAAAAGGTTGGTTTGATGTGTGAGTTTTCTTGTTCAACCTCATCAACAACACAGAGAGAGAAATAGGAATTTAAATAGTTGTTTTGCTCTCATTAACACTACTGCCAAGTAAACAGGGCTTTACAGTGTTAGTGAATTTAAATAGTTGTTTTACTCTAGTGATTTGAACACTTTAGCTCGGCATTGACCATTATGCTGTAATTTTGATTTTCTACAGAAACTAAAGCAGGAAAACCAGTGCTAAATTGGGCTAGGCAACGCAAGATTGCATTAGGTATAGCTGAGAGAAACTCAAATAAAAAATAGGCAAAAGGTTGGTGCTTGATGTGTGAGATTTCTTGTTCAGCCTCATCAACAAGACAGATAGAAAATAGGCAAAAGTAATTTTGAGCTTTGAATTTCATTGTGTTTTATCAAACTATGGTTTTTACTTTAGTTGTTGTATCTTTTTCTCATTTCAATGCAAGGGTAGTGCATTGGAATTAGAAATGGTCTAAATGAAATTATTTATGTTTATGGTATTTTTATGAGTATGATACTAATTTTATTTTATTTTATTTTTATTTTTTAGTTTCTATAAATTATAGTTTTTCTATTTTTAAAAAAAAATTATAGTATTTTTTTATTTTTTATACTTTTTTTTTTTTTGTTTTTTAGGCGGGTTGACCCGCCAACCCGTCCTATTTATCTCATTTTCTCTTTTATGCGGGCCAACCCGCCAACTCATCCTAAAACGGGGTGGGTTAACTCTTCCAACCAATTTTTCAAAATGGGTCAACCCACCCACTCGGTATTTTGGCGGGTTGAGGTTGGTTGGCTCGTTTTGACACCTCTACATGATTTGGTATAATATTATTTTCATGAATTTATTAGCAACATATGGTTCATCACCAACCAGAAGACATTGAAACGAAATTAAGTATATATTATTTTTTATATCTTCGAGGCATAACTGATTAGATTATTTTATTCACATGAATTTATGTCAAGTTAATTGATTATGCAAATGCATGATATTTATCTGATACAAATAAAGTCAGATTCCAAACAGACTATTATTTACATATGGTGATGTTGCTATATTATGGTGATCTACAAAATAATCTATAGTTGTTATTTTTTTATATCATGTAGAAATTATAACAATTCATGAAGGAAGTCGTGAATGTTTCTAGTTGAGAGTTATGATTCATTATATTCTATAATCTTGTGAATTGTCTTATGAAAAAGAAATTTCAATTGAAGATAATATCACTTACAAAGCTCAACTAAAAGAAAGATATATCAAATGTGACAGAACAAAATATATGAGACATATCTAGAGGTGTCAAAACGGGCCGGCCCGACCCATTCGGGCCACGGGCCAGCCCATTCGGGCCATGATAATTTCGGGCCAATATTTTGCTGGCCCGGCCCGACCCGTTTAACTAAATATAGTACTATTATAGCGGGTTAGCCCAGCCCATTCGGGCTTGGCCCATTCGGGCTATTTTTAATTTTGTGTTCATTTTTAATGGCCCAACCCGTCCTATCTGTCGGGCTATTCGGGCTGGCCCATCGGGCTCGACCCATTTTGACACCTCTAGACATATCCCTGATAGACATCCAAGGGGTAGTGTTATGAATAATATTAAATATGGATGTCCAAGAGCCATAAAAGTTACAATGTGCCGACTTAAATATATTTTATGATTGATTATATTTTTGAGGGGAAGTAAGTTACCTATGAATTATGAATATTGTATTTTTTTTTCTTTCGCTAAGTTTTTATCCCATTGATTTTTTCTTAGCAAAGTTTTAATGAGGCGTATTCAAAGGGGTATAGTCATCTAATGAGAAGTATTGTAAAACATGCATATTTTACATATGGTGGATGATTATATCCATTAGGTATTAAGGGTGATAAATGACCATTAGTATGATTTCTAGTTATAACCTTTACTATTGTTAATAATGGTGTAATAATCTCTACACATTACGAAGAAATGTAACCTCTTCTCTCTATTTATGTTTGGCGGAATCTTATATAGGGACATGCTTTTCCCACAAAGAAATGAGAAGAAAAAGACTTGATGGCATAGTTAGTTAATGAAGAACTAGACTTTTAGTCCTCGTATTTCTTTTGTCTTGATTTATCTTTGTCTTCTCTTTTATTCCATTTACAACAAACCTTTATATTTTGGTGTTAGAAAATTCTTAAATGCATTTATTAGAATATTTACTCTCTTAAAATCAATAAATTTGAATAATAAAAACTTGTTGTCAAGAAAAGAGCTTGATTATATTTTTCAAACTAACAATATGGTACTGTTATATATATTGTACTTGTCAATTAACATGTCATGTTAAATTAATAGATCATAAACAAAAATATTATATTTATATATTATTTAATGATTCCTATAGTAACTCAACACTTCCATACAATCTTTTCTTCCTTTAATTTTGCGAGATCTGCTTAGTAAGTAATCGCCTATAGTTATAGCAGACAGTTGTATGTTTGTGGGAAATAAGTGACTTTGAGGGTGAAACGTGGGCAAAGAATCAAATTATCTTTATATCTTTTTTCTTTCATTTGTGTTTGATTAAGTAAATAGTGACATTTTAAGGAAACTAAAAGTTAGACAACAAATCAGGTATTGTCATTATATATTTGTATAGATTATCATATTTAACATAACACTAGAATCTTGCTAAGGAGCCCGAATGATTCTTGCTTGGAATTTAGCCAGGAGCAAATGAAATTTCATGGGCGAGTCCGTTGAAGTGGGACTCAAAGCTTTCTTTATTCTCAAGCAAATTATAGTTATATAGTTTTTTTTTTGAGCTAGGGTTTTTGTTAATACAATATACATATGTTTGATTTTGGAAGATTACAACTGACAAAAATGTTGACATAAATTTCATTTAAATGTGTAATTAAAACATTTTTGGTCTGCCTAAAGTCAAGCATACATGTAATAAGAAAAGTTCACTTTTTAATTATCCTTCTAAGCAGTTAATAAGAGTTGTTTCAATTGATAAGATTAAATTACATTGATTCAAATGTCTTAAGTTCAATTCTTATTGGTAATCCTTTATCAGTTCTCAATTAGTACAATTATAAGCCATTACTAATGCTTATCATATGCTTTGACCTTAGAATGAGAAAATTTCTCATCATCATTCTCTTAACTTTCAAGTACCAAAAAAATTATCCTAAATCAAATAAAAAAATTGTACAAAGAAATATATATTTAACTTTTCTTAACAAAATGGAATTGGGCTAAATTTTTTGCAATTTCATTTCTTACCACTTTGTCCTCTACTAATTTAGGGTGTCAGAATAGTCCGAGCTCAAATAGTCAGATAAAATAGACGGGCTAAGCAAAAAAATTGATGCAAATTTTTTTTTTGGCCAGGTCTAATGCAAGTCGACCTGTAGTGTGCCGGGTCAACCCACTGACCAAATGTTTAATTATTTAATAAATAATTTTTATAATATATAAAGAGTTTTATCCTTATTTTTTAATATAAATTAATATTTGTGTCAAAAAAATAAATTTATTTGATATTTGTTAGTATTTGAAGTATGCAAAAGAAAAATATAATGATGAAACATAAGGACAAATTTTTTGAATGTTAAAATTATAAGATAAAAGAAAAAAGATAATTCTAGTCGACGAGCTGACTTGACCTAACTTGCGGCTTGCATAGAGCCAGGTTGAACAAACAATATGTTAGACCGCAACAAGTTTTGCCTAGCCCAACTCGCTTTGACATTTGATTTGGCCCGCATAAGCTAGGCCAAAGCCTGTTTTGACACCCCTAAATTACCATCCATCCAAACATAGACAAATTTCAGAAGCTCAGGGCTCCCTACTATTTAACTTACGCTTTAGGTTATGATTGAATAACTTATGCTAGGTGGAATGTAATGAGATATGATTGGATGAAATGAACTAGAATGACATAAAGTTTTCATACCATTGTTTGAATATTTAAGAATGAAATAGAGGAAAGTTTTCATCTTATTATTTGGAATATGGGGTGGAATGGAATGAAATAACAATAATTATAATGTTTTTATTCTTATGTCATTATATTCCATCTCATTCCACCTAATTTGAAGGGAAGAAAAAATGGAGCTAGGTTAAAATGAGATAGAATGAATATCATCTACCATTCCATTTTATCCTATTTTTAAAAATTCAAACAATAGAATCATACCCCATTCAATCATATTCCACTCTTCATCTATCACCATGGGTGCTTTTATCCTGGACCTTGCAGTTAAAGGTCCATAGATGGATCGTTTGACTTTACCCACTATCACAAGTTTTCAATTTGGCTGTATAGGTCAATTTTTTTAAAAAAATAAATTTTTAAAGGGATTCAACTATTAGTATTTTCACCACAGTCTCTTAAGTCTTTTTTCCCCTTTTCCTTCAACCAACCAATCCATCTGAGTTATCATCCACATACATCTAACAACTAGCCGGTAAAACAGTGGCCTTTGCCGGAGATAGTAACATCACCTATGAAGGGTCATTTTGTGGTGGTAACATACCTCTAACCTCTTACTCAACAATCATTGGTTTACATCTTCTGTTATCAATTGGTAGTCGGAGTTGGAGCTGCTGTCGGAGATAGTGTTGCGTTGCACTCACCAAAGTTGCTGCTGCATCACCGAAGATGGTGCCGCGCTCGAAGACGAAGTTGTGGCAGGGCAACCAGAGCACATATTTTCTGGTTGTTGAGCTGGGTCGCTGGAATTGTCACATGCACTCGCCGAAGCTAGTGTTGCGTCGCTGGTGCTGCATCGCTGGCCCTTAACTCACCTCTAAGCTTTGGTTCAAACACAAGAAAGAGTTGGGTTGTTTTGTAAAATGAAACAATTTAGGATAAAAACACTTTTAACTTTGTAATATTGAACTTTTTCATACTTATTTGTTGAACATGTAACAAGTAATCAACAGTAGCCATTGATCTAATTTTACTTATATCAGATGATCTAAACTACAAGGACCATAGATAGTCCTTGTGTCAGAAGGTCCATATTAAAATGAACCGGTCACCATCTATCCAAAGTCTTAAGCTACCTTCTTATTTAAACTTATCAAGCACCTTTTCCATTGAGTTAAAAGAAGATTACCAGCATGTTTGGTTTAGCTTTTATCAGACACCTTTTCAATCGGGTTAAGACAAGATTATTAACATGTTTAGTTCAGCTTAAAAGTTGAACCAACAACTTTTTTTGTTGTTTTAAGCTGTTGAACGTCCAATGCAACATGTTTGGACAAATTGGAGTCCAAAATCAACAGCTTTATTTGGGAGAAAAAAGTTGTTATAATAAAAGCTCAAATTTGAGCATTAAAAAAAAACTATTGGGATTATTCTCAATAGTGATATATAAATACTATTTTATCTTCAATCAAATAAATTTTTTAATCAATTAAATAATTTTTTAATTATTTTTATACCTATTTTGATAATTTAATATATAGAATCAATTCTTTTTTATACTATTTAAACGAAATAAATTAACTTAAAATCACTTTTCAATTAATATTTTAATATAATTTTTTTTTCTTATAATAAATTATAATAAAAATTTTTTATACAATAATTAATTATTAAAATAATCTAATTTTTATTGCTATTACAAACACACACTATTTATTGAAAAAAAAAATCTTTCGATTCTTTTCCTTCATTCATAGTCCATATGTCTTCGTGACTTCGTGGCTTTTGCCCATTCCTTCTCCGCGTGGGGTCTGGCAATGAGACCCACACCCGAAACTAAACGCTATCGCGTTGCGTGTGCGTACGACCGGCTGTAACCGGTAGATCCGGTTCCCCACTACTCCCTTCTTTTCCATCTTTTCTTTCACCATTTTTTCTATATCTTTGCACTCGCACCCCTCTTGTGTTTTTCAAAACCAAAGCAGCAACAGCTTTTGTCTAATCAGAGACCAATTCAGCGCCTTTTCAACTCCAAACCCTACCTCTTTTGGTTTTTCAGGTTATACATTTTGCTTTCCTTTCGCTTATTTTTCCTGTTCCCTCCGTTTGTTTTCCCAGAAAATTAACTACGGAAATAAAAGCTCTTCGATCCTCTGCGTGTGTGTGTGTGTGTGTGTTTTTTTTTTAATTTTAAATTTCGAAGTGTAGCAAGTTCATTTCAGTTTAAATCATGTGATCTCGTGTTTATTTGAGTAGTGGTGGTTTTTGTCTGTCATTTGTTATGGTTATAATTAGCTGTAGCGATTTATGTGTTTTTCTGAACATGGAAGAAAATTTGTCTTGCAGTGGATTGTCTACTGGTGCTACTGATTTGATGGTATAGGCTGAGGTTGGAGTGGATCCACTTGATTCAAGAACTCTTCTCATCAACTTTTCACCATTTCATGTTGTTATGAACCTTTGAGGTCAATAGGTATAAGTGCTGTCAAGCTTGAATGGTTCTGTATCGATTGTTGGAAGCAAGTTACTCTGTACTGCAATATAACCAATTTGGCTGCTGTTCTTCTTAAATTTTTGTGATTGCGTTGCAGCATAAGTTTCATACTGATTCATACATTTAGTTTTTGTGTGGAGGTTCGCATCCTCCACATTCCTCCACATTTTTTAAATGTACAAGAGACCTTTTATTTGATTTAAGAATGAGACAATTTTGTTGGATGGATGGTGAAGTAATCTTGTGTCAACTCATTTATTGTTTAATCTGTTCAACTAAGTGGTCTCTCTTTCTCTCCCCCTCTCTCTTTTTTAGTGGGGCATGATTTTGGTTGCTTGTCTTTCTAGAAAGACACAATGGCGTCGTTTGATTTAGATCTGAATAGCATATCTGAAGACTTGGTTTATGATAGGGCACAATGACGTCGTTTGATCCATGTAGCTAACCCCACCTAGTGGGAAAAGGCTTGGTTGTTGTTGTTGTTGTTGTTGTTGTTGCTGTCTTTCTAGAAAGGCACCCTGGAAATGTTAATTTCGTGTAAGCAATTCAGTTCCTATACCTTTTAACAAATATTTCACTTGTTTATGTTGCTGGTTGTTTCGATTTGTACTTATGCTCTTCCTCCAAGAATGGTTTTTGGTTTTGCATTTTGTTTTCTAAATTATTAATTTGTTTGCTTTTCACTTTATATTAATAGAAAATGTCTCGAGCTGAAGAACTTTGGGTGCGGTTAGTCCGTGCTGCATTAAGGAGGGAAAGGACTGGTGGTGATGCATATGGGCGACCTGTTGGTGGAATTGCTGGAAATGTACCTTCTGCGCTTGCAAAAAATAGGGATATTGATGAAATTTTAAGAGTTGCAGATGAAATTCAAGATGATAATCCCAATGTCTCTAGGATATGTATGTTCTTCACTGCTCGCGTCATATTCCTTATGTATTTTTATTAATTTTACTGATTTTTATTCCAACATTTATTTTAATTATGAGGATGGGTTATTTGACATTGAATTTATTGTCAGCGTACTGGATGTTTATATCTACAAAAGAAGAAAAAAGAAGAGGAAAAGAAAAAATTACCTTATTTCTCAATTGACTGATTAAAAATTTTGAAATTGAAAATATATTCAAACTAGACATTTTCTGGTGGAAAGCCAAGGTTCTATTTGACATCAAGGATTTGGTTTGTTTGTTTTGAAAATTTGTTGTGTACTGTCTTTCAATTGTTTTCTGTTTTCCATTGGTGAAGAAAAGCCTCTTAATTAAAGAATGTTTGCCACCCAAAAGCCAAAAGTTGATGAGTACTATCACCCAGACAGAAAGAAACCAGTGCTCTAATCCTGTTGATCAAAACCCCTCTGTCAAGAACCTTCTCTAAGAAACCCCGACTAATGCAATCAGAAGCTTTCTTAAAGTAATATGGATTTGAAAACTTGGTAGTTTGATATGACTAACTCGAAGTTTCATTGTGTTGTGGTTCACTTTGGAACGACTGATGACTGGTTTTATATAAGTTGTAACTTACTGGGTGTTATGTTTGATTATCAATGTTTCTATTTTATATGTTTCATTACGAATTCTTCTATGTTCATGCTATCTCTTCTCATGTGTTCTATCTGTGCCCGTTCTTTATGGAAAGGCAGCTATTATAAGGTCTTTATTACCTTCCTTATGCCATCATAGTTTAGAAGTCATTTTAAGTTTTACCGTTTCATAAACCCTGCCTGTTTTAATTTACCTTCCTTGCGGCACATGAGTTAATGGCCGTGGGTCAAAAACCATCTTCTGCATGCATCTTATGATTATCTCTCAGCTTTCTTCTGTAGTGGATGATTGGAAAGTGTTAAATGGTGAAAAATGTATATGTCTTTTCGATGAAAACATTTTTGTCTGAGAATCCCACTATATGCTTTAATTTGACCATTGAAATCCTCTAGATACCTAATATTTTATTCTAAATAATTCTTTTTTTTTTTTGCAGTATGTGAGCATGCATATTCATTATCTCAAAATTTGGACCCTAACAGTGAAGGCCGAGGTGTTCTACAATTCAAGACTGGTTTGATGTCTGTCATTAAGGTATATATTTATAGTCTTCTTTTTCTGTAAAATAAAAAGTTCTGCTTGGAATAAATGGGTTGTGCATACTGGTATGTATTTATTTGTCTGTGACTCTGGTGCTTGATTGGCTTGTTAGAATTTTGCTGCAAGGTCTCTCAAAGCCTGACTTTGAAAAGTGCAGGTCATTTAGCTTCCTTTCTTATTGCAGGATTGGAAGCTCCCTATCTTTCAATTTACTGCACAAACTTTCCTGTATAGTCATTTTCATGACTAGTTCATGGGCCAATTGCTGTTGTTTAATGCAATGTTAGCAGGATCTTTAGCTTGCAATTTATTCTTCTTTATTTATTTCTTTTTGTATTTTTTTTTTGTTTTTTAATATTTGAAACTGTTATTTGCTTTACACTATATACTTTGGGGTAAAAGTTCTATTATAGTTATTGAGCTCTCACTAATTTATTGAGATAAGCATAGAATTCTTGATTAATATATGGTGCTATTATTTTACAATCTACATGTATAAGCTGTAGGATGTGCCATCAAACCATAGAGTGACTTCTCTTATCTGTTTAATCTCCCCCCTTTGTAATGTTTTTTAAGGATTCACTGTTCTCTTTTTAAGTTTCTTTTCACTTTAGTAAACCTCTTCTTCCATCATTTTTTTGGGCTTCTATTATTTATTATAATCTATGTCTTTTGTTTATATTTTCAGCAAAAGCTGGCTAAACGAGAAGTTGGAACCATAGATAGAAGTCAGGACATTGCCCGATTACAAGAGTTCTACAAGCTTTATCGAGAGAAGCATAATGTGGACAAATTACGTGAGGAAGAAATGAAGTTGAGAGAATCTGGTGTTTTCAGCCGGGAAGATCTTGGCGAGTATGTTTTTTTTACTGAGCAAATGAGCATAACGCTCATTTAGATCATCCTGTGCTTCCTCTTTTCCTCTCCCCTTGGGCCACCACCTGCCCCCAAAAGTAATGAGTTCTAGAATGTAGTGGTTGTGACTGAGTGAGACTGTGTTCATTTTTCATTTCTTGTTGTGCTATTGCATTTTCTTTTTGTGTTGATTGTTTGCGTGGAATATCTCCACCTAATGGGATAAGGGATTAGCCTTAGTTGTTATTGTTTGCGATAGAATTTACTGAGTTTGGTAATTGATGTTTCATGTCTTTTTTGCCTTAGGTCCGATAAATAGTGGAGATATTGATGGGGTGCATAGCCAGAAAATTAATGTTGAGGAATTTGTTTTTATCTTGAGTTCAGGCATTAGGTTTTGGGGTTGAGTTATATTGTTTAATTTTAGTTATTATGGATTTAGTATCAAGAATGCTACATATCCTCCCAAAAATGAATTTGAAAGTCATCCTGAATCTTACACATAGGGAAGAAATTGGAGCATAAGGTATATCTGTGATATGAACATTCAAAAGGTTGCTTGAGTGAAACTTACTCCAGTTTTGGCATTCCAACAACTATCCTGGTGAAAATATATTTGCTCTGATCTCCTAATGCCACAATGAGTCAGATTCTGAGGTATATGCCATAACTATTGCCCAGGAAGAGTAGTATTTGCTTTTTCAACTAACAGATTATCCAACCTGCAACCCATGGATTCCAGGTCTAATAAAATAGCGTCATTAGTACACTGCATGTGTGACACAACAATGCTTTTTGTTATTTTGGATAGAAGAATAAATTTCATCAGGACACAACAATGTTTTTAGAGTCTTTAAGGAGCCCTCCGGTGCTTCGTTAGTAATACCTCTCTTTACCAGTCTAATTGAAACATAAACGACAGGATTAAGTAAAAAAAGTGAGACAAGGTCACTTTGCCTTAAGTTCTTGATGACCTTTATTAAAGTCTTCGGTTGCTGATAAATATCAAAAGGGTGTAGCAAAGAATGTGATTCATGTGAGTTCTTGGAAATTTATTTCACAAGGATACTCTTCTTTTATGCCATTTGTTTCTTTAGATTTGGGTGATGGCTCAAAAATTAGATTTTGGGATGATACTTAGGTCGGAAATGTTCCTCTTTCTGAAGCTTTTCCTGGTCTATTCCGGCTTTCTACTGTGCATTATTCTCCCATCCTGAGTTTCTTTGTAGTTCATAATTCTAATCGTTCTTGAAATTCCTATTTTTTGCAGAAATTTGAACAATAAGGAAAATAGTGAACTTCAGTCCTTTTTGGCTTTGCTTGATTCTGTTCCCTTTTCTTCTAATCAAGACATGAGAATTTGTAACCTGGATTCTTCTGGTATTTTTTCATGCAAATCTTATTTTCAATTACTCACCCATTGTTAGGGACTTAGGAAGCCCAAAGCTGAAAGTATATGTTAGAAGGAAGAGAGTAAAGGTAGTTAATTCAGTTGAAGGAAGTTAGGTGTTTGTTACAGTTGGAGAGTTAGTAGAGAGGTGTGTTGATATATAAATACACATTGTAAGTAGGAGGGGAGGATAATTTTTGGAATTGTAAAGAAACTGATAATTCAGTTGGAAAGGGAAATTCCCTTGGCAAAGAAGATCCATTCTGGGTTCTTCTTTGATTCTTTCTCTCAAACTTTCTTTCTTTCTCGTTTCCTCTCTTCTCTAATCACTAGAACCTATCACCCATTCTCCTACAAGGGAAAGATTTGCTCTTGACAAACCAATTTGGATATCCAAAGCTCCTTCTAAGGTCAAATCTTTTGTTTGGACAGTGATAGAAACCCTGGAAAGGATTCCGGTCAAGTAGTATTATTCAATGTAAAGAGGAGCTGCTAGAGCTCTTACAAGGAAGGAATAGGTTACCAGAGCCTATGGCTGCTACACAGAGAGATACTCTCCTAACTGTCTTGATACCAAAAATGCATGAATGAATCCCTCACTCCCTATACAATCCTATTAATTCCTGATGCTAACAGAATGCTAACAGAATTCCCCCCCTTCTCATGCGGTAGCCACATGCCATGTCACTAACTAACTCTCTCTTGGACCCACTTTCTTTCTTCTAGAATATACTCTCCAAATGATGGGCTTCTTTGGATTCAGGTCCAGCACCTGATCCAATTCCTGCTCAGTATCAGAGTTAGACCCGAACTCAATAGGATTAATACTAATGGCATGTTGCAGGTTTGATGGCCCCCATAAAGCTCTCTCTCTTTCCCCTGGTATGTGTGTTATGTGCAATTCTGAGTCAGAGATTTTGCTTCATTTATATCTCCATTATTCAGCTGTGAGCTACCTTTGGAATAAGCTTTTTGGTATTTTTGGTGAGAATTGTGTTTGACCTACTTCGCAGGATTAGTTTTGTCATGTTCGCTTTCAAGGGTGTGGTAATAAGAAGGAAAACAATTTCTTGTGGCAATGTGCAGTTTATGAGATTTTGTGGTTTGTGTTGTTGGAAAAGAATGCTCATATCTTCATGGGTGTATCTTTGCCTTTAAATTTGCTTTGGGATAGAGTTGTGTAAATGACTTCTCTTTGGTGTTCTATTTAGGGGAATCGCTATTTTGGATATGCAAAGAGATTGGACAGCTCTTCTACACTGATTGGTTTTATAGGACTTCTGTTTTCGTGTCTTTGTATTGGTTTTCTTTATTTGTTGTGAGGATTCTTTATCCTCCATCTTTTTGTACTGTTTTCTCTTTCTATTCCTATTACAACTTCTTCTTTTATAAAAAAAAGAAAGGTAAAACTCAAACTGAGACCCACTTTCCTTTCTTGTGGGTAGCTTGTACTACTCTAAAGTGTTATACCTTGATTAAAGAAAAAAGGTAAAGCCATCCAGGCAAGGGCGTTTCTCCTTATTGTTATCATAAGGTCTAATATCGAATTCTAGGAAGAAAAAAATCATAGAAAAGAGAAGGGGAGCCTAAAAGCAGTGACTGCGACCTCCTAAATAAGTTGCCTGTGAAATTAAAAATCTCTTAAATGTTGTTTGTGGATGAGTGATGACACTATTCTTTCTGATAGGAGAGTCTGGGCTTGGACTCTTCTGTAGTGTTTTTGTGTAAATCCCTCTTTCAGTTTCTAACTCACTTTTCTAATTGTCAAAGTATCTACTTGACAAACCCATTTGGAAATCCAGAGCTCCCTTGAGGTTAAATCTCTTGTTTGGACAGTCACATTTAATGGGATTAATACAAATGACTTGTTGATTCGTAGGCCTCACACCAGTTTCTCCTGATATGTGTGTTATGTGTAAGTCAAGGTTAGAGATGGTTGCTTATTTTTGCATTGTAAGGTAGATACTTTCCCATGCAACAGTCTTTTTGGCAGGTTTTTGATGTGTTGTTGTACTTTGGATTATAAATGTCTTGGTATAAAACAGGAAGCCTAAATTTTATGGCAATGTTCAGTTTATGCTATTTTTTATTTTATTTTATTTGGTTGGAGTGGAACACATGTATTTTTAAAGGTGTCTTCACTTGCACTTCCTTGTTTTGATGCTGGAACTACAGACTTTTGCTCAATTATCCCTACACTCCTGAGTTTGAAATAATTCCCAACAGTTCCACTTTTATTATGTTCTTTCTTTCTTCCCTCTCGAGAATATTTCATTGTTTGTCCAAAATAATAACTCACTACATAAACTTTGTTCACTGACTTCTTAAATCATCTGTAATCTCTATCATGGCTTTTAATTTATAGATGCAAATTTTTTTTTGTGTTGATTGTGCTTATTCCTTTCCACATTAACTCTTTTCTGCTGAATACAGGTTGGAGCGCAAGACTGTCAAGAGGAAAAGGGTTTTTGCTACCTTAAAGGTTTTAGGAACAGTACTTGAGCAGCTGACCAAGGAAATTCCGGACGAGGTTGGCTTCTTGGTGCTTTTAAATATATAAACTATTAAACTGAATGTTGCTTATTGTTCTGGAAGAGGTTTTTCCAATGTCTAATCTAGTACTATAGTAAAACGCTTAAAGCAATGATAATGTTATTGTGTAAAGGGTTTCAATTTAGCCTTTGAGTTTCAGCTTCAGAGTCTTTTAAGGGATCTTCGTTGTCTATTCTGCAAAGGGGTTGGTTTGCAATTTTGAGTGGATGTTTTTTTTTTATTTAATATTTTCTTTTCTTTAGGAGGATTCATTGATGTTCTTTTCTTGTTCCTTTTATTTTTTTATATATAAAAGGAGAAAATAATAGAGAAATGTTTGGGTAAGATCCTTTAGAGGAACTGCTGATACATATATGAAAGAGGTGGTGACTCTTTCAGAGACTTTTCATTTGTTATTGTCCTTTACTGTGTCTTAGGATTGATGATCTTCCCCCCCCCTCTTAATCCTTCTATTTTTTATTTGTTATCATAGTAGTCAATCCCGGATAGCGGTGTGGAGCGGCCGATCCCAAAAACGCTATAGTGGTATAGCGGATTGCTGGCGGCCACTATACCAAAGATAGCAGATACAATGCATATAATTTCTAATACACACATAATAGATGCTCAAAACTGAAATTACTCAAAACTTAAAAGTCATAGCTTAAAGACGCAATCATCATAGTTTAAAGACACATTAAGCCTCTATTATGCCATAAGAAATTATTATTTATATAGAAGATGTCTGCAATATGTCAGAGTTATATTGTAGTAGTTAACCCCATTACCTCTGCTCTGTTTTTTGGATAGCAAAACAAAGGTTGGAGATGTAAAGAGATAGTGATGTCAATTGCCCAAAAGAAAAGAAGATAGTGATGTCTTTTAATCTGTAATAAGTTGTCTTCATGATTTAGATTGAAAAATAGAAAGACAACAGCTAAAAAAAAAAAAGGAAGACAATGGAAAAAAAAAGGAAGATAGAAAGATGGAAAGAGAAAGTTGGGTGCAGAGCAGAGGAAGCTGCAAAGGGATGGGCTTGGCCGGAAAGGGGGTGGCTTGGCCGGAAAATGGGTGAGCTTGGCCAGAAAAGGGGTAGCTTGGCTGAAATATGTGCATGTTGCTAGGATCTGGTCAAAAAATGGATGGGTTGCAGAACAGAGATGTGCGAACAGAGAATAGCGGCCTCTCTTCCTGCTATTCCGTTCGCGACTCACTTGCTACAGTGGCCGCGATGGCCACGACACTGAAATGCGACACTACAGGAGTTCTGTAGCAGCAGAGGACCGATACACACCGCTCTGCTACTATAGCGCCACTATTTGGCACTATTGGCTACTTTAGTTGTTACTTGTTACTGTTTCCTTTTCCATGCATTATGTTTGATCTTTTGAAAACCAGATATGTTGCTTTACCACAGAAGAGAATTGTTCAGAGTTTTTACTGTGATCAAACTGAGTTTCAATTGGGAGGGGGGTTTGTGTGTTTTAGCTTTTGGGGATTAAGCAGTGTAAGATGAAATCATTCACCATTGAATAAGTATAAGGTCATTCTTGTACCAAGGAATAACTTATTATTGCATTGGGATAAATAAAAGGTATGTGTTAATATACAAGGTCCAAAAAGTGTTTGTTATTAGCCTTCTGTTACTATACGGTTAAAGGATTTTGGAGTGGAGACAAAAGTGCTTTAGTGAAAGAAGCCAATGTTTGCTGTATCGGTGTATTTTTTGGGGTAGAGTGCTAGAATTCCTGAGGATTAGTATTGCCGATAGAGTTCTGTTTGGATTATTTTTTGTTTTTCTTATTGCTTTTATTTTATTTTTGCATCATTGGCTTTATGTGGAGTGAGCTAGAATGATTTCTAATTTAAAAAGAGTGAGCGTGTGGGTTGGAGCTTGGAAGCGTGTTTTATGTTGTGCACTCCGCCATGTGTCTCTTGCAATCAGAATGTAATAATTTCTGGACCTGTGCATCCCTTCAACTGTTTTCTTTTTGTTGTAGCTCAAGCGCGTCATGGAATCAGATTCTGCGTTGACAGAGGACCTGATTGCTTACAACATCATCCCCTTAGATGCTACTTCTTCAACAAATGCTATTGTTTCTTTCCCTGAGGTTATTGAGTTTCTCTGCTTAAGATCCCAAATTTTTGTATATTTGTATCTGTTTATTACCTAAAGAAATTTATTGTTAGGTGCAAGCAGCAGTTTCAGCTTTGAAGTATTTCGGTGGCTTGCCCGAGTTGCCTAGGGGCTTTTTCATTTCTCCTACAAGGAATGCTGACATGCTTGATTTTTTGCAGTATACTTTTGGATTTCAGGTCTGTATATCAGGGTTTCATATACTATTCTCTCTGTGTGTGTGTTCTGTTTCAATAACTAGTGATTAAGTTACAGGCTTATAATTTCTTCTTGTAATTTTTGAATTCCTTTAAGAAAATTGCATTCCCCCCGTCCTCCCCTTTTTTTCCTTTCACTTTAAGCTGAATATCTTCTGTATTCAATTTCTTTCTGTGATTACCAACTGGGGGAGGATAATAAATCCTGAAAAATAGGAAAATCTATATGCAACCTGGAACAAGAAAAACTGATAATGCAGCAAATCTGCCCAATCTCTCTCTGTATATGAGAGATAGCATCTCTCTGGAATCAGCTCCAAGCGTGTGAGAAGAATATCAAAGAGAAGCCATAAACATTGTAAGATTATCAGAAGACCGTACCCAATGTGGGTTTAGGTCGTGTATTTATATACAGTAAATAGATGTGCAGCACAATTCAGTACAAACTAATGCTAGAGACGTAAATGCCCCTAAGTACATTTAGCACATACTTAATACTCTATTCTTAACAAACATAATTGTATTCCATAACAAGTTTAGGGGAGACCCTTATTGATGTGAGCATTTTACTCCAGCCACACATATCGAAGGACTGCATAAATTGCACACTTCCATGCAATTTTAGCCTTTATCAAAATCTTTATAACAAACCATATACAGCTTCTTCAAAATAGGTCAGACAGTGTGTTCCTTGACAATCCCAAAATGATTGTTCGAAAGTAAAGTTGCCACTTTAAAATTGAAAAATATGTGACCCACTGTTTCTGAACTAGATGTCAACTAACATTCATATCTAAAGAAGAACAGTGTGAGTTCTACAAATCTGCAAAAGGTCATTTGTATTATTTCTTTTAAGTACTCTTGTCCAAATAAAAGATTTGACATTAGAGGGAGTTTTGGACTTGCAAATGCCTTTGTCAAGAAAGAGCCTTTGATGGATGGGACTCACCAAAAGATCCCAACGTCCAAACTCTCCTAATTGAATTGGCTGAGAGATGAGCAGAATGAAGTAAGTGCAAAGGGGCTGTAGTTCTCCCTATCACTTAAGTCTCTACGAAAGTGAAATTCCCAATTTAAATAATTACTCTGAATAGAATGAAGGTTTTTAATGGGAAAATTATGCTAAGTAGAAAAGCCTTCAAGAAAAGAACATTCCACACCTAAACACCCTACAATAACCAACACTGAAAGATACCAGTGTTCTAAAAGAAACAGATCTCTTTGAAATAAACTTCCAAGGGCTAGAATGGGTTGTAGAGATTGCTGGATTGGCATTTCACCTATTCTGATATACACCATACTTTGTATTACGTGGTGCCACAATTGAGAAAATACTGAAGCAATGAATTTATTCAGGCTGTGAAAACTCATAATTTGACTGGAGTTTTTCACAATTGTGATTCTCTGTTGCCTTTCTGATTTTTGTTCTTTCTCTTAATTGTTTTAAATAAATAATTTTGTTTTGTCTGATTTATTTGGTCTTGTTTTACGATTGAAAGCTATTTGAAGCATTGGTATTATTGCCAAGTCCTTTTCTGTTGCATCTGATAATAACTTGTTGTTGCCAGAAAGATAATGTAGCTAATCAGCGCGAACACATAGTTCACCTGCTTGTAAATCAGCAATCTCGGCTTGGAATTCCAGACGAAACTGAGCCTGTAAGTCCTTGATTCTTTTAGATTTAAGGAATTTTGTGTTATGGCATTGAAACTTGTTGAGTGCTTTATTTTCATATGCTATGGGCTAGGAAGTTGTGATATACTGTTGGCTGAAGCAAAATTGTTTTCATTTATTGCTAATGCTTGATAAAGAGGATGTGTGCAATGTGGAGAAGAATGCTGAAATGAAGATGCAGTAGTCTGACTGTTTTTTCGGTGTTTGGAAAAGAGTTTTCTTTTCGACATTTTGGTGGTGCACACTGCTCAGCTCAATGGTGTAGTGAAGGGTATCGGTGTTTTTTGTTCTGTTTTATGTTGTTGGAATAAATGTATTATGTAATTTAGTCAAAGATTAGCTGTAGCTATTGTAACAGCTATTGAATAGGGAGGCTGCAGCTATAGAATAGGTTGGCTACAGTTATAGAATAGGTTGGCAGTAAATCCCTCTAATTAAGGGATTTATGTTTGTACATTGATCTATATATACATCAGGCTATGAGTCTCTAACTCAAGCCAATTATTTTAAACTCAATATGGTATCAAGAGCAGGTTCAGTTGCTTCTTGAAGGGCCTCTGCATCTGGTCTAGCAGATGCCCAAACGATACCCAAACAGCAGCCAAACAAACAGCAGCCAAACACCCAAACAGCATCTCTAAAGTCCAAAAGTCACTATTACTGTCATACCCATTGTCCACCGTTGCCGGAACACTCATCAGAGGCCACCGACCGGCCATCCCCGAAGACCCGTCGAGGAAAACACACCGCCACGCGCTGCTTTGCCTTTGTCGGCGCGTGAGGTACACGCGCCACCCTACGGTCGCAGGAAAATAGTTCCGACCGCCCGGGGTGGTCGGATCACCTCCTCTACTGTCTAGGTGATCGGAATCCTCGTTCGGTCATTCAGAGAGTGGGTCTCTTGACCTTAGTCTCCTCCATTTTTCGGTTTCCGTTTCGGTCCTTGTTTGTTGCTCCCTTTACATTCTCAGGTGTTGAGATGGCCTCGGACTCTTAAGAAAAATGATGGTCCTGCCTTCTCTATCTCTGGAACACCAACAATTACTTCGGAAAAACTGAATGGTAAAAATTATTTAGCATGGTCCGCCTCTGTAGAACTTTGGTTTCTTGGTCAAGGATATCATGAGCATATGGAAATATCCTCGGAAAAGATTTCAGAAGAAAAATGCGACCAATGGAAGAAACTTGATTATCAATTTTGTGCTCTCTTGTGGCAATCTGTTGAGCCAACCATCCTGACAAACTTCAGAGCCTTCAAAACTTGTCACTCTTTCTGGAATAAGGCTCAAAGTGTCTTTGCTATTGACATTCAACAGATGTATGATGCTGCACAAAAATTGGCCACTCTCAAACAAACTGATCATGACATGATTGCCTATGTTTCAAAAGCCCAATCTGCAGTGGAGGGGTTAAAATTATCCTTGGAAGCTAACAAACTCGAAGATATGAAGAAGAAACTTGATAATCTGTATATGGTGTTGGTTCTACGAGGAATGCATCCAGATTTTGATCATGTACGCGATCAAGTCTTAACTGGTCACGAAGTTCCTTCATTAGAGAATTTAATTACTCGACTCCTTCGGATTCCCTCATCAAAAATAGGAGAAAATTCAGTTGATACTATTGAAACTTCTGCCATGGTTTCCAATCGAGGGGGACGAGGAGGTCGTGGAAACCGAGGAGGACGAGGTGGAAGAGGAGGTCGCCCTCAATGTTCTTATTGCAAAAGAATGGGCCACACACAAGGCACTTGCTACTCATTCACGGATTCCCAGGAAAATCGTGAACATTTCTAAGTCTCGAAACATCGGAGATGAAGTTTTTGAAGGTGATTATCAAGAATACCTTAGCTAAAAGCTGCCAAGGAATCTCAAACCTCGAGTGCTATAGCTGCTCATAACTCTACTGCTTGTATTTCTCAATCTGGTAATGATCAAAGTCCATGAATAATTGATTCAGGTGCCTCTGATCACATTGCTGGTAATGGTTCTTTATATTTATCCATCTCTTCTACTAAAATTCCTCATTTCATTACTTTAGCTGATGGTTCTAGAGTTGCAGCAAAAGGAATTGGTCATGTATCACCCACTTCTTCTCTGTCTTTAAACTCCGTATTGTTTATACCTGGTTGTCCTTTCAATTTAATCTCTCTAATAGAATGAGAGAAACTACGGAGAATAAGAAAGAAAGAAAATGAAGAATGAATTGTATTGATTGATCTTGAAAGCTTACAGAGAGATTACTTTCTTATATATATTCTGTCTTATAACAGAATATACGGCTATATGCATAACAGAGAGAATATGGGCTTTAAGCCCAAAACATAATGAATAAGCCCAAAACAATGAGACAATTATTATCTCTAACATTCCCCCGTATAAATTCAGGGTGGTTGAGTAAGTGAAAGCTTGTCAAACACCGAAGTTTATCTCGAGAGCGCAGAACCTAGCGGTGATGAGAGGCTTGAGGTAAGCACATCGGCCCATTGATCATGCTGGAACATGAGTCACACTCAGGCTGTGATTCAGCACCCTTTCACGAACAAAGAAAATATCTAGCTCCATGTGCTTGGTTCGGGAATGGAGAACAGGGTTATGAGCCAGAGATACCGTGCTAAGATTATCACATAGAACACGAGGAACTTGAACTTTGAGATGCATGACTCAAAACGAGTAGGATTTGAACCCAAAGAATTTCGGCACGAGAGAGCGGCCATGCTTCTATATTCGGCCTCGGCCTTGGATCTTGCCACCAAGGGTTGCTTCTTGGACCACCGGGAAATTAAATTTGGACCAAGATAACACGTGCGCGCTGAAGTAGAACGTCTATCATCCAGGATCGGATGCCCAATCAGCATCACAAAACTGGTAAAGTCAAAGGTACAAGTATGGGCGGTGAATTAGGAGGCCATGATAAATTGTACCTTTGAGGTACCTAAGGATGCGCTAAACCTTCTTCCAATGATCCTCTAATGGTGAGATAAGAATTGGCAAACTTTATTCACGGAATAAGAAATTTCTGGTCGAGTGAGAGTTGCATACTGCAATGCACCAACTATGGACCGAAATAATGAAGGATCAGGAACATAATCAGCTCCTAACTTAGAGAGTTTGAGATTTGCAACCATAGGTGTATTGATGCCCTTTGTTGAATCCATCTTGGCCTTGGTTAAGTCACGAAGATACTTGGTTTGGGAAAGAAAGAGAACCATTGGACAAGTGAGTGACTTCTATTCCCAGAAAGTAGTCTAGGTTGCCTAGTTGCTTTAGAGCAAATTCTGAATTCAGAGCAGCAATGAGACTATCAATGTGAGGTAAGGAGCTACCAGTGACAAGTATGTCATCCACATACACCAAAACCATTATAGAGTAAGTAGCATTATGCAGGGTGAAAAGAGAGGATCACACTTGCTTGCCACAAAACCACGGATGAGAAGAGCAGTTTTGAGTCTTTCAAACCAGGCCCTAGGTGCTTGTTTTAGGCCATACAAAGCCTTGTGCAGCTTACAAACAAGGCTCCTATCTTCCACCTCAAACCCCGGAGGTTGTTGCATGTAGACTTCTTCATGAAGATAGACATTAAGAAAGGCATTGTTTACATCCAACTGCCCGATGGGCCACTTGTAGGAAACAAACAATGGTCAAAGCGTGCGACAGTGTGGTTTCACAACGGAGAAAATGTCTGTATAGTCACAACCGACCTTGATGAAAGCCATTAGCAACAGGGCCTTATATTTGTTGATGCTGCCATCGGGGTTTTCTTTAACCCGAAACACCCATTTACAACCTATGGAGTTTCGGTTAGACGGAAGAGGAACCAAAGTCCAAGTATGATTGTGCAACAGTGCAGTATATTCAGCACGCATGGCTGCAGCCCGGTGGGGAGCACCAAGGCTTGCTTAATGAAGTGGGTTCCATGTGAGTTAGAGAAGGGTGGGGTTAAGGCGAGGCATAAAGATACCAGACTTGGATCTGGTTTGCATTGAATGAGTGTTGAGAGGGAGAGAAGGAGACGGAGGAGAAGGCTCAGATGAGAATGGAGAAAGGGGAGGAGAAACCACAGATGAACTAGAGGACGGTGATGGTGATGGAGAGGAAGAGATCGAGCATGTGATGGCATAGCGGAAGCAGGGAGACGGAAGATGGACTAGCAGAGACAAGAGGGAGACAGAGAGGAAGTATTTGGTGAAGGAACAACGAAGGAAGTAAGGGAGGTATAGAAGGAATTCGCGGTGGAGGAGTGACGGGAGTGGAGAAAAGCTCTTTGTAAAGAGGCGAAGTTCATTGAAAAGAACATCCTTGGAAATGAAAAGACGACCATCGGAACTAAGACATTTATAGCCTTTATGAGAAGAGGAGTAGCCAAGGAACACACACTCTTGGGAGCGAAAGGACAATTTATGTTGCTGATAAGGACGAAGAAAGGGGTAGCATGCACACCCAAAAACTTTGAGGAACTTGAGATTAGGTTCCTGATGAAGGAGAACAGAATATGGAGCGATTTTTAAGAACGAGAGGAGGAACACGATTGATGAGATAAGCGCCGTAAGAAAGGCATGGTCCCAAAACTTAAAGGGAAGGGAGGCATGAGCCAAAAGAGTGAGACCAGTCTCAACAATGTGCCTATGTTTGCGCTCAACAAGACCATTTTGATGGTGTGTATGTGGACAGGTGAGACGATGCACAATGCCGAAGCAGAAAGGTATTGAGAAAATGGTGAAATTCACCACCCTGATCACTTTGGACGAGTTTTGATTTTGGTATTAAGCGTAATTCAACCATGGCACGAAATTGAATAAACTGGGATAAGGTATCAGACTTACGTTTTAAAGGAAAAACCCAAGTAAACCGACTAAAAGCATCAACACAAGTCAGAAAGTAGGTACACCCACAAGAAGACTGGATTGGTGCAGGGCCCCATAAATCACAGACTACAAGTTCAAAGGGAGACGTGTATATGGTTGTGGAAGAAGGAGCTGGGAGGCGATGTGCCTTACCCAAACAGCAGGCAGAGCAAAAATCCAATGGATTCTTGCGAGGAATCGTAAGGTTGCAAGATTTAAGGTCGCGCGAAGAACATCATGGTGTGGGTGACCTAAGCGAGTGTGCCACAATTTATAAGAGGTAAAAGCAGAAGAGCAAGGAGATAAGTTGGAAACAGAAGTATGATTATTCATATTATTTGTAGGAACATTTACAGTTGAATTGGAGTTTACATTGAAAACAGGAATTAAGGGACAATCAATGGTATTAGGTGAAGTAACAGAATTACAACTAGGAAAGGAGGACATAGCTGAAGGAAATATGTTGTCAAACTTGTAAAGACCATCTACACCAACATTCTGCGATTTGACAAGACAAAAGGAAGGGTGAAATTCAAAGAATACATGATTATCACGAGCAAATTGACTAACACTGATCAAGTTCTTCGTAATAGAAGGGACAAGAAGTAAATTGTGTAAAGTGAATTTGGTGTGAGGTTGGGAAGGTGGAGTGAAACACATGGAACCAATTCTGTTAATAGACAAACCTTGGCCATTGCCCAAAAAGACTTGGTCGACCCAGTCGGTAAAGAGGCAGTCTCAGTTAAGTTGGACGGATCGGAGTAACATGATGAGAAGCACCGAACGGGTACCAAGACGTGTGAAACGGAGAATCGGTTCTGTAAGAAAGGCTTGCGGCGGTGGTGGTCTAGGTGGTACATATAGGTCGAGAAAACGAGAGGAGGCCTAGCGGCATGAGGAAACATAGATGTTGTTGGTGGTCTCGGTACAAGAAGGGAGGTTGCCACCGGGTCGGAACTTGAGTACCGATAGTAACACACATTAGCATCATGACCATACTTCTTACGAGTTGACACCTGAATGGTAGAACGACCACCGAGAACATGCGACCACGATACTGCCACCACCGTAGCGACCACCACCTCGATACCGGCCACCACGAAAAACGTCACCTCTGTTGGACAATTCACCACCAACAACATGAGAATAACTCTCTGGAAACTGATCAGTCTGAAACGAAGTAGTCGGAGAAGTGGAAGTGTTGAAGTGTCCTGATCCCGATCCTGGAGATGGAGCTTGTGTAAGGTTGACTGAGACCAGATCAGGAAGAACATTCTTCTTATTCTTGTCAAGACGAGCTTCATGAGCTAGAAGAACTGATTCGAGTTCATCAAGAGAGACGATCGGTTCGTTGATCGCGACCACAACAGGATCGAAATCCTCGGGAAGTGCATCGAGCGTCACCTCCAGAAGATTCGAGAAGTAATCGGTTCTCAATAGACAGAAGAGAATCAGAAAGAGAACGAACATGCTGAATAAACTTAGAAACAGAACGATTTCCCTTTGCTAGAGATCGCAACTCAGAACGAAGTCGCCTAACCTTCGTACTCAAGAGATTGTGAAAATATGTGTGGATTTCATCCCAAATCTGCCAGGCATGAACACAGTTGACGACTCGCGAGAGTAAAGAATTGGAAATCGAAGCAAGAAGCCAAGTCGAAATCAACGCATCTTGCTGCTCCCAATCACTGTATGCAGGATTCACCGCATTGGTTGCTTGATCCGAGTCAGTGAGAAAACGTGACGGAACTCGCAGATCGGTGATAAATTTCTGGAGTTTGTGGCCACGAACTACTCCCTCAATTTGCTGCTTCCATTGACGAAAATTGTTATTATCAAGCTTCAACGAAATTGGATGAGAAGGTGTGAATTGTGGTGCGCTAGGGTTTGCAAAGGGATTAACAGAAGTCATGGTTTTTGGAACTACAAGCTCTGATACCATAATAGAATGAGAGAAACTACGGAGAATAAGAAAGAAAGAAAATGAAGAATGAATTGTATTGATTGATCTAGAAAACTTACAGAGAGATTACTTTCTTATATATATTCTGTCTTATAACAGAATATACGGCTATATGCATAACAGAGAGAATATGGGCTTTAAGCCCAAAACATAATGAATAAGCCCAAAACAATGAGACAGTATTATCTCTAACACTCTCTAAGCCAGCTTACTCGCTCTCATAATTGTTCAGTAACATTTGATGCTAACTCATTTGTTATATAGGAACGTGGTACGGGTCGGACGATTGGCGTAGGACATGAATCTCATGGTCTTTACTATCTCAAGCCTGATTCTTCTTGGATTTGCAGTGCTGCCCCATCACCAAAACTTCTTCATGAATGTTTGGGACATCCGCATTTGTCCAAACTGAAAATAATGGTTCCAAATCTTGAAAAAATAAAGACCTTCACCTGTGAGTCATGCCAACTAGGCAAACATGTTCGTTCATCTTTTGTTAGACATGTTGAAAGTCGTGTTGATTCCTTTTTTTCAGTTATTCATTCAGATATATGGGGTCCTAGTCGTGTGTCTTCTATGGGTTATAGATATTTTGTCACCTTCATTGATGAATTTTCTCGATGTACTTGGGTTTTCTTAATGAAAGAACGATCTGAAATTTTGTCTATCCTCACTTCTTTTGTTAATGAAATGAAAACCCAATTTAGTAAGACAATTAAGATCCTTAGAAGTGATAATGCAAAGGAATACTTTTCTTCTGCTATTTCTTCCTTTTTGTCATCTCAGGGCATTCTCCATTAATCCTCGTGTCTTCATACCCCTCAACAGAATGGTATAGCCGAAAGGAAAAATAAACATCTTGTTGAGACTGCTCGGACATTACTTCTTCATGCTAATGTACCTGTCCGACATTGGGGTGATGCAGTTTTGACGGCCTATTTTTTAATAAATCGGATGCCTTCTTCCTCTATTGAAAATAAAATACCGCGTTCTATTTTATTTCCTAAAGAACCATTATTTCATATTGTTCCACGTATTTTTGGATGCACTTGTTTTGTTCATGACTTGTCTCCAGGTCTTGATAAACTTTCTGCTCGAGCCATCAAATGTGTCTTCCTTGGATATTCCAGACTACAGAAAGGTTATCGATGTTACTCTCCTATTCACAATCGTTACTATATCTCTGCAGATGTAACGTTCTTTGAAGAAAAGTCATAATTTTCACTCTCCACAATTGAGTCTAATGCTCTTCAAGAAGTTTTTCCTATTCCCTATCTTGGTCCATCACCTTCTTTGCAGGAATCAGGATCCACTATAGATTCTACTACAGATATTCCTGACAATCCTCCATCGAGCGAGGCTCAAAGACCACTCATTGTATACCAGCGTCGTCTACAAATTCCTAATACAGGATTGAGAGGAACTGAAAGAGATCGGTGAATCATGTCCTACTCCAACGAACAACCCGACTACGGACCTTCCTGAAGAAGATCTTGATTGGCCCATTGCTCTTAGGAAAGGTACTCAATCAACACGTAATCCTCATCCTATTTATAACTTCTTAAGTTATCATCGTCTCTCTCCTTCTTATCATTCTTTTGTATCCTCTTTATCTTCTGTTTCTCTTCCTAAAAATCTTTGTGAAGCACTTGATCATCCAGGATGGCGACAAGCCATGATTGATGAAATGCAAGCCTTGGAGCATAATGGTACCTGGGAGTTAGTTCCTCTTCCTCCGGAAAAGAAACCTGTTGGCTGTCGCTGGCTATATGCTATTAAAGTTGGGGCCAATGGACAGATTGATCGTCTTAAAGCTCGATTGGTAGCCAATGGTTATACCCAAATTTATGGTCTTGATTATGAAGATACTTTCTCTCCTGTGGCCAAAATGACTTCTGTTCGACTATTTCTTGCCATAGCTGCCATCCGCCATTGGCCATTATATCAGTTGGATATTAAAAATGCATTCCTACATGGAGAATTAGCAGGGGAGATTTATATGGAGCAACCACTTGGATTTGTTGCTCAGGGGGAGTCTGACTTAGTTTGCAAACTGCGACGGTCTCTTTATGGACTCAAACAATCTCCACGAGCCTGGTTTGCAAAATTCAACTTAGTTGTTCAGGCCTTTGGAATGAAACGTAGTGAAGCAGACCAATCAGTCTTTTATTGCCATACTTCTCCAAATAAATGTGTTTACTTGGTGGTGTATGTAGATGATATAGTCATCACGGGAAATGACCAAGAAAAAATTTCTCAGCTGAAGGACCATTTATTTGATCATTTTCAGACTAAGGATTTGGGAAAGCTGAAATATTTTCTTGGAATTGAAGTTGCTCAGTCAAAGAACGGGATTATCATCTCACAAAGGAAGTATGCGTTAGACATACTTAAAGAAGCTGGTATGTTAGACTGTAGACCAGTTGATAGTCCCATGGATCCAAATCAAAAATTACTACTCAACCAGGGGGAGCCTTATTCAGATCCTGAAAGATATCGGAGATTGGTTGGAAAACTCATCTATCTCACTATTACAAGGCCAGACATTTCCTTTGCAGTTGGAGTTGTAAGTCAATTCATGCAAACCCCTCATAATGATCATTGGGATGCAGTAATTCGAATTCTGAGATACATTAAAAGGACCCCAGGACAAGGACTACTCTATGAAGACAAAGGAAACACTCAAATAGTTGGATTTTGTGATGCAGATTGGGCAGGTTCACCCATTGATAGGCGTTCCACTTCAGGGTATTGTGTGTCTATTGGAGGAAATCTTGTCTCGTGGAAGAGAAAGAAGCAAAATGTTGTTGCAAGGTCTAGTGCAGAGGCTGAATATAGAGCTATGGCTGTAATCACTTGTGAGCTCATTTGGATTAAACAACTTCTTCAGGAATTGAAGTTTGGAGATCCTCAACAAATAAAACTATATTGTGATAATCAGGCAGCTCTGCCTATAGCTTCCAATCCAGTATTCCATGAGAGAACTAAACATATTGAGATTGATTGTCACTTTGTCCGAGAGAAAGTCGTTTCTAAAGAAGTCATCACTGAATATGTTAGTTCTAATGATCAATTGGCAGACATCTTCACAAAATCCCTAAGGGGACCAAGAATTCAGAATACTTGTTTCAAGCTTGGAGCATTTGATTTATATGCTCCATCTTGAGGGGGAGTGTTGGAATAAATGTATTATGTAATTTAGTCAAAGATTAGCTGTAGCTATTGTAACAGCTATTGAATAGGGAGGCTGCAGCTATAGAATAGGTTGGCTACAGCTATAGAATAGGTTGGCAGTAAATCCCTCTAATTAAGGGATTTATGTTTGTACATTGATCTATATATACATCAGGCTATGAGTCTCTAACTCAAGCCAATTATTTTAAACTCAATATATGTTTTTGGGTGTTTTAGGACTTAGGAGGGTATTTTATTTTTCCTCCATGTCTTAATTTATAAATAAAGTGGTGTCATTTGCTAGTACTTCCTCTGAATTGGGTGGGTGGGTGTTGGGGCCCGCCTATGAGAGGGGGGGTGTTGGATATTTTTCTGTGGGATTTAGGCTGAGTATAGCAGCCTTGCAGCCACTGCAACAGAGCTGATTTGGATTCAGTCACTGCTAAGAGAACTCAATGTTGTTGTTCCAGCTCCAATTGTTCACTGTGACAACCTAAGTACAGTGCTACTTGCTCATAATCCAATTCTAATGCAAGAACCAAGCGTATGGAATTGGAAATATTTTTTTGTTCGAGAGAAGGTCCTCAATAAAAGCCTAATGGTTTCTCATATTCCAGCACAAGATCAGACAGCAGATTTACTTACGAAACCGTTGTCAAATCTCAGGTTTTGTAATCTGAGAGATAAACTCAGGGTGTTTGATCGGTTTGCTTTGCAACACCCACCTTGAGTTTGAGGGGAAAGTATTAGAGTATGTTGTATTGTATTAGTTATTAGTCTAGAAAGTACTAGAACAAGTTAGTTATCAGATTAGTTATAGGTTAGTTAGTTAGGTTTCTGCTAGCTCTATAAATATACAGCTGTGTACTTTTAGTTGGTTGGTTATTCAATTTTCAGTTTTCTGTTTCAGAACATTTCTCTCTCCTCTCTCATTCTCTCTCTCGCATTCTCTCTTTCTCTCAGACACTTTCTTGTACTTTCTCTTTGTTTCTTACACTTTCCTGCTGACAAGAATTCTCAAAGGTTTAGTTAGTTTTTACAGTTACCATTTACCGATTCACTTTCTCTCTCCTCTTCTCTCTCTCTCTCTACTTTCCTTCACATTCTCTCTTTTTCTCACATTTTCTCAGCTCTGTTTTCTAAAATGGTATCATGAGCTTGTTCGATCCAAGCACCATAGATCTCCCTGTTCGATCCAAACACCATCAAGTTTCTTGGCTTCTCTGTGTTTGACCCAAAGCTCCAGCTTCAATTGCATTGCATTCTTGAGTTTTCTGCTATGAAGCACGGGTACTTCATAATGTCTGTTATACTCGTGTCTGATACGTACCCGTATCTGTACCAGATACTTGGATACTTGATAAATGTTAGTTTTGATCCAATCTCTTCTTTTCTTTGATTTTTCTGTGTTTGGATCAGTTTCTTGAATCCAGGTTTAGTTTTCAGAAAACAGAGAGCTGAGAAAATGTGAGAAAAAGAGATAAAATGAAGAAAAGTAGAGAGAGAGAGAGAGAGAGAAAGTGAATCTGAAAATGGTAACTGTATTAACTAACTAAACCTGTTGCAGATTCTGGTACATATACAAGAGAGTCTAGAAGCTCTAGAACTCTGTAGAAAAGTAACTACCTAACTAACAGTTGCCACATCAGCACACTTCACAAATTATAAGCTAATGTACTACTATACTCTTACATTTCCCCCTCAAACTCAGGGTGGGTGGGTCAATGTGAATTGATCGAACACCCTGAGTTTGTTTCTTAATGCAGAAAAACGAAGATTAGATAAAGATTTAGTAAGTATATTTGCATTCTGATCTTGTGCGGGAATATGAGAAACAATGAGGCTCTTGTTGAGTACTTTCTCTCGGACAAAGAACAAGTCTAACTCCTTGTGCTTTGTTCGGGAGTCTAGAACAGGATTATGGCTGAGTGACAGTGTGCTAAGATTGTCAAAATAGATGGTAGGAGTAGTCACAGGCACTTTGTGTTCTTTTAGTGAAGTCTGAATCCAAAGCAACTCAACTGCAGTATTGGCAAGGCTCCAGTACTCAAATTCAGTGCTAGACCTCGCTACCAAGGGTTGCTTCTTGGACCACCAAGAAATAAGGTTTGGACCCAAGTAAACATAAGACCCTGAGGTAGATCTGTGATCATCTGGGCTTGATGCCCAATCAGCATCACAATAAGCTTGAAGTGTGAGAGGTTGATTAAGCTGAGCAGGTTGCAGCAACACACCATGAGTCAAAGTACCCTTAAGATACCTCAAAATCCGTTTAATAACCTTCCAGTGCTCCTCAAGGGCTGAGAAAGGAATTGACATATTTTGTTCACACTGTAGCTAATCTCGGGTCTGGTAATCGTAGCATACTGCAGAGCTCCCACAATAGACCGGTGAAGAGATGGATCAGACATATAATCACTCCCACATTTGGACAATTTGCAACCACCAACCATAGGAGTAGAAAACCCTTTTGCATCACTCATGGTTTAAACACTGCACACTGACGGAAAGTTATGCCATCCTCACTACTTGATACCTAAGCCTCTAAAGTGAATGAAGGGGGCCTGCTTTAAAATCAGAGGACACTCCCGAACTCACTTTATTCTTGATAAGATGGCTGTATGGAAATCTATGAATAAATGGGTCTACAACAAATTCTTTGTATTTCTATTGCTGAGCTCCGCCGTAGAAATGAAAGACTTGAACTTTATACTTTCAAATGTGTCGACAAAGTTAAATTTTCTTTCTTCAATGAATTAGGATGGAAATTTGAAAAATGACTTACAGGAATATACACCATAAAGATTAGGAATCCACTGGATAATGTTTCAAATTTTGTCATTGATTTTGTTACCCAGCTTGACATTTATTTTCCATTGTTTTTTATTACTCTCATGATTTATATCTTGTTTCCAGAAATTGGATGAAGCGGCTGTGCACAAAGTATTCCTCAAGTCCCTCGAGAATTACATAAAGTGGTGTAACTACTTATGCATTCAGCCTGTTTGGAGCAGGTACTAATACTATCCATCTTTTGTTTGAATACTGAATTATTTTTTGTGATCTATAATTGATGACATTAAAGGAGCTATAATGGTTTTATGTAGTTTGGAGGCTGTTGGTAAAGAGAAGAAATTGCTATATGTTTCTTTATACTTCCTAATATGGGGTGAAGCCTCCAATGTCAGGTTTCTGCCAGAATGCTTGTGCTACATATTCCATCATGTAAGTTAATTGAACAGATTCTGAATTATAGTTCTTTTTGATTGGTTCTGTAAAGTTCTTGGTTGTTAATTTATTGACATTGCTTGTAGAACATTACCATCTAATAGGCTTTTTATATACTTGAAAGACAGTTTATGAAATTGCTTGAGAGAATTCCTCTCAGCCTCTATGAATTTATAAGTGTAGGATTACAATTCAGTTACAATTCATAACTAATTACAATTCTAATACCTACTCTAATGCCTTAAGATAACAGAATAATAGATAAGTCCTAAATTCTAAGGATAAGAGATATCTATGATAACCAACGATATCTATAACAACCTGTATTATCTCAATACTCCCCCTCAAGCTGGAGCATATAGATCATATGCACCAAGCTTGTTACAAATATAGTGACTTCTTGGACCTCGGAGAGACTTTGTAAACATGTCAGCCAATTGATCACTTGAGTTAACAAACTTCATAGTAATTTTGTTAGAAAGTACTTTTTCTCGAACAAAATGACAATCAATCTCTATATGTTTAGTCCCCTCATGAAAAACAGGATTCGAATCTATGTGCAGTGTGGATTGATTATCACAATATAGCTTCATTGACTCAACACTTCCAAACTTCAATTCTTGAAGCAACTGTTTTACCCATATTAACTCACAAGTAGCTACTGCCATAGACTAATATTCAGCTTCTGCACTCGATGATGTTACAACATTTTGCTTCTTGCTCTTCTAGGACACAAGATTGCTGCCAACCAATACACAATATCCTGAGGTAGATCGCCGATCAATAGGTGAACTAGCCCAA
This sequence comes from Ormosia semicastrata, assembly GCA_029884595.1. Classification (NCBI taxonomy): domain Eukaryota; kingdom Viridiplantae; phylum Streptophyta; class Magnoliopsida; order Fabales; family Fabaceae; genus Ormosia; species Ormosia semicastrata. The sequence goes on from JAQQTO010000059.1 coordinate 71,757,331, forward strand.
TTTGCATCAAAGTACCCTATAATTTGAGTATGTATTTTGTCTTCATACGAAAACCCTTGTCTTGGAGATTTCTTAATATACCTTAGAATTCGGACAATTGCATCCCAATGATCGTTGTGTGGGGATTGCATAAACTGACTCACTACACTCATCGAAAAAGAAATATCATTTCTAGTAATGTGAGGTTGTTTAGTTTTCCAACAAGTCTTCGGTACTTACCGAGATTTGGATAAGGCTCTCCTTGATCAGGTACAAGCTTAACATTTGGGTCCATATGAGTATCAATTGGTTTACAATCTAGCATTCTAGTCTCCTCCAATATATCTAAAGCATACTTCCTTTGTGAAATAGCAATACTATTGCTAGATTGAGCTACCTCAATACCAAGGAAGTATTTGAGTCTACCCAAGTCCTTAGTCTAAAAGTGATTAAACAAATGTTCCTTCGACTGAGATATTTTCTCATGATCATTATCAGTAATAACTATTGCTTCCTGTAAAGAAGCGAAGATCCTTTGGCAGTGCTCTATCTTAGCTAATTTGTGGTGTTTATGGTTGGAAAGGAATGCTAGAATTTTTAAGGGGCTTTCCTCAAGTTTAGATTTTATTTGGGATAGGGTTCTCCTTTTGGCTTCTCTTTGGTGTTCAACTCATGGTTTCTTTGATGGTGTTTCTTTGTTAGACATGCAGAGAGATTGACTTGCTTTGTTGCATGATACAATCTCATAGGTTTTAGCTATGATTTTGTGAGGATTACTTATCCTCCTTCTTTGTACTTTTCTTCTCTCTTCTAATAATATTTCTTTTTCTATAAAAAAAATAACTATATCATCAACGTAGACCACCAGATAAACACACTGACCAGATGAAGAGTGTTGATAAAAAACTGAATGATCAACTTTACTTTGTGCCATACCAAAGGCCTGAACAACAACACTAAACTTTCCAAAGCAAGCTCGTGGAGATTGTTTCAACCTATAGAGTGATCGTCATAATTTGCAAACCAATCTTGACTCACCCTGAGTAATAAACTCAGCTGCTTGCTCCATGTATATTTCTTCATCTTGATCACCATGATGAAAGGCATTTTTAATGTCTAGCTGATACAATGGCCAATGACCAATTGCTACCATGGTGAGAAATAGTCGAACCGAAGCAATTTTAGCTACTGGAGAAAAGGTATCACTACAATCAAGACTATAGGTCTGAGTATATCCTTTAGCAACAAGACGTGCTTTAAGGCGATCAATTTTACCATTTGGACCAACCTTAACCGCATACACCCATCAAGGCTGTAGTAGATGGAGGCATTGGAGTAGGACATGATTCACTAGGATGATCTTCTATCTCAAGTGCTGGAATAGCAGCTTGTGGTTGACGTTGATCCGTGATGAAGGGTCGCTGTGGTGGACTTGGACAGGTGATCTTAGGGGAGGCTGCCGTAGATTTTGGATTTTCTAGTGAAAATACTTGCAAGCGAGACTGTGGTGGACCAAAATAGGGGATAGGTAAAACTTCAGACACAACATTAAGTTCAACTGGATAAGTGAAATATGGTGTATCTTCAAGGAATGTAACATCAGCAGATGTATACCAACAATGATTAGTTGGCATGCAAAGGGATTGGCATGCCTTGTTGCTTGATTTTCCCACATAGGTTTTAGTTGTTTCTTTTCTTTTTTTGTGAGGATTCCTTATCCTCTTTCTTTGTACTCTCTTCTTCTCATCTAATAATATTTCTTTTTTTATAAAAAAAAGTATACCAACAGTGATTAGTAGGGGAATAACAATGATACCCTTTTTGTAACCAAGAATATCCAAGAAAGACACATTTAACAGCACGAACAGATAGCTTATCTTGACCAGGAGAAAGATCATGAACAAAACAAGTACATCCCAACAAACGAGGAGGAACATGATGATGGCTTGTGATTAATTAAATAACAACCAATTAAATCGACATCACCCCAAAATTGTAAAGGCATGTTTGCATGTAACAATAAAGCTCGAGTAGTTTCAATGAGATGAAGATTTTTCCTTTCTGCTACTCCATTTTGTTGGGGTGTGTGAGGACACGTTGATTGGTGTAAGATATCATGTGAAGACATAAATGTAGAAAAGGCTGTTGAAAAGTATTCTTTTGCATTGTCATTGCATAGTATCTTAATCATCTTACCAAATTGAGTTTAAATTTCAATACAAAAGGATTTAAATATGGAAAATAATTCAGAATGATCTTTCATTAAAATTAACTAAATGCAACGAGAGAAGTCATCAATAAAGGTAACAAAATACCCAAGACTCGAAGAAGTAGAAACACGACTTGGACCCTAAACATCAGAATGAATAATTGAGAAGGGAGACTCAATTTGACAATGGATCTGATAGAGAATTTTCAAATAATAAAATTATCCTTTACTTGCAAGTGCACAAGATTAATGTAATATTTGACAAATATAAGGGTGTTGTACTCACAGGGAGTGACAAGATTAACTAAAATCTAATATCTGTCTAAATTAATTTAAAAGAAAAAGAAAAGAAATTTTTATGTTATTTAATTAAACTGAGAATATAAATTATGTGCTAAACTAAAACTAAAATTAAATAATAAATCTAATTAAAGCAATTCGAATTAAAATGTAAGAGCAATTAAAGAATAATTCTAGGACCTCGAGTCCTTCATTAACCATACAAACATGAATTTAACTTGAATGAAAATTAATCTTGTTCTATGGAATGTCTACAGCTACAAGCTTTGATCACTACTAAAGATTATTGAAATCTAATTAATTACATAATTCATCTAAAATAATATAGCCTATTCAAATTATGGCATAAACCATTTAACATAGCATGAACTATTCAATCCTTAGATCTTAAAAGCAATGAATACTATTGCACAACCCACACTTAAGACTACAAGAATTAAACATGTGATTAACATATATTAATTTAAATTTACTAATTGATTACAAGACAATTAATAATAATTAAATTGAATAATAATTAAAGATCAATAATCATCAACGTTGTGCAATTATAGTACAAAGAAAAATAATCCAAACAAAGTTAGATCATCTAAAACAAAGATTAATGTTTTATCTTAATCCTGAAAAATAAAATTAGTTACTTATAACAAAGTATCAAACATAGAGGGAAGAAAAATCCATAAAAGATAAATTTTCTCCTTCTCCCCCTACTATGCCGCTGCTGCGCTATCATTTTTTTCTTTCACCTCGTGCCACGTGCGTCTTTGTTCTGCAATCTCGCCCCGCTTTCTTCTTCTGTGATGCTGTGCTATATATAAGGTGGGTGAGAACTTCAACTTTTGGCTTTATTATTTTTTTATTGTTTCTTGCGCCATGGAGCCCGTAGTCTTGTTTTCTTCTATCAATTAAAAGCCCTTTCAATTGTAAAAAGATTCAGCCCATTGCTTTATTTTCTCTACCTTCTAATACATTTTATTACAAGCCACATTGAAATCAAATGCAATAGAATAATAAAAGCAATTGGGGCCACAAGCATAATGGGCTTATATATTGTAGACTATAAGCTAGCTTTTGGGCTTTTAGATATCATTGTTCCACTTGTAGCATGATATCATTAGAAGTTGTCACTTTCTTTAAATCCTGCAATTATAATGATCATTAAGTAAAATTAGTTTCTCTCAATAATTAAATAATAATATCAAAAAACCATTAAAATTAATTATATTGAGTTATAATAATGCTTATTTTTTATGGGAAAAATATGTAAAATTAGGCTATTATCAAGACCTGACTTGGAAAGGAAGCACGGACATGCATCCCAAGTTGACATGACTCACAATCTGAAGATTCTAACTTTGTAAGTCTCGGGACCATTTTCTTGAGCTTGGGCAAATTGACATGGCCAAGACGTCTGTGAAGAAGACTGGGAGACTCGGTAGCAGTGCAAACCACAAGTAGAGTTGACTCGAGATAGTAAAGTCCTTGTGACTCATGCCCTTGCGCTAATCGTCTATCTCGTATCACGATCCTGTATAACAAAGGAATTAGAATCAAAGGTTATTAAACAATTAAGAGAGCGTGTAAGTTGACTCAGATAAATTAAATTAAAAGGACATCTAGGCATATATAAAATTGATTTTAATGACACAGATGCAGTAGGTGAAATATGACCAATAGTCCAATACCTTTGACAGTGACTTTTGACCCATCTGTCAAGGTGACAAACTGAGGAAAATCAGGTGTAGAAAGAGAAGTGAAAAGAGAATGATTACTAGTTGCATGATCGGAAGCACCGGAATCAAGTATCCAAGGACTTGGACTAGTACCAGTATGAGAGATACAAATTGTAGGATTACCCGTATGAGCAATTGTGGTAGTGGAAGATTGATTTTGTAGAAGGTACTCCTGGAACTTCGCTTCAGAAAGGGAAATGGGCTGCTTTCCTGACAAACTCTCAGACTTCTTCTCTTCTTCTTGACTAGAATCTGATTGAGTAACATTGACAGTTTTCTCTAGAAATCCATGGAGAGAATAACAGGTGTCTTGAGTATGGCCTGTTCTCTTGCAATAAGAGGATTAGGGGACGACATCCTCGACATCCTCAGCCGTCAACACGAGCACACAGACAGTCTCAGGGAGCTCTAATCAGCCTGACTTAGAAGCGCCATCGCTTGAAAACAGATCACACGGCCCCACGCGCTTTTCCTCATGTTGGCACGAATAAGCCATGCGTTGCCTTCCCGGCCTCCGTTCGTCACGCCACTGGTGCCATTCTTCTTGTCGGCTCCCCTTGGTTCTATTTTGGTGGTTATCAGCCCAATTCGCATCCTGGTTTGTTGTCATCTTGGTGTTCGAAGTCGCAGCCTTTTGTGTTCTTTGGTCGTTTGATTCACATAGTCTCTATTTTAGGCAAGAATGGCATCAAGCACGATTGAAACCCCTAATTCAACCCAACAGCTACCTGGGTCCTCTACATTTGGTGAGAAAAGTTCGTCTGGGAATTTTCCTCATTACATATGCCTTCTCTGGCACACCCACAATCACCTCTGCGAAGTTGAATGGTAAGAATTATTTAGCTTGGTTAGCCTCTGTTTAACTCTGGTTTTTAGGCAAGGACTTTTTGATCATAATGTTGAGATCAGATGTCCAGCCTTGATGTTGGCTGGACAAATGTGGAACTAGGGTTTTCAGAGTTTTCAGGTGCAAGAACGTTAAGTTCTGATGCCAACTTGAATGACAGAGTTTATGGAATTGCTTGAGAGAATTCCTCTCACCCTCTATGAATTTATGAGTGTAGGATTATAATTTGGTTACAATTGATATCTAATTACAAATCTAATACCTACTCTAATGCCTTAAGATAGCAGAAAAATAGATATGTCCTAAATTCTTGGGATAAGAGATATCATCTATGATAACCAACATTATCTATTACAACCAGTATTATCTCAACAATTATTAACTTAAAGTCTTCAATCAAGTTTTTAGTGAAAAAGATGATATGAAGAGTCCCTTATTAGTTATATTCATTAAACTGCCCCACTACTTAAATGCAATATTGGTCCTCACTATACCTCTGCTGGAAGTTGGGTACTACTGCAAACAATAAAGAAACTTTGTAAGAAATAAAGTACTATTGGATACATTAAAATTCCAAGAATTTGTTGCTCATCTGTCTCTTTTTTTTTGGCTATTTGATAGACTGCATTGTTTTTCTGCTTTTTTCCTGCCTTAATTTTTTTTTTAAAATTTTAATTCATGTCTTGCTTCCGTCCCCCCTTAAATACTGTTTATGATTTCTCCGTTTTTTCTCTCCCATGCTGATGACTTTTGAATGTGATATGCAGATGGCTAGAGAGATGGACGAGATCTTAAGGCAGCAGATTGCACAGCCTGCTAATAGTTGCACTTCTAACAATGTTGTCTCATTTCTTGATCATGTTATCTTTCCCCTCTATGACATTGTTGCTGCGGTAAGTTTCACAATGTTTTATGAATATTTTATTAAGCTTTACAAACTAGAAAAAGTGAGAGGTGAGATCAGCTGTGTACATTAAAAGCAGATGATAACAGCAATGTTTGGTTGTGGGTAGTGTTGATGAGATAAAAAAGGAAATCCTATGTTCTTAAGCAAAATTGTCTAATAACTCCAAGAAGTGTCTTGAAAATGTTTAGAAGTATTTTGTTGCATTTTGATGTGTTTCAAAACTCATTCTGGACTAATCAGACATGTCTTGTATTTTTTTAGTTATTTTTACCCTTTTCATCCAATAAATTTTAAAAAAGGGACCAAAACATATGTGTGCTACAATCCTGTCCATATTTTTGAATCAGAGATGTCTCTAACCCTTGTATACAACAACAACAACAAAAGCCTTTTCCTGTTGGGTGGGTCAATTACTTGGATCAAACAATGCCAATTTGTTCTGCAAAAATCCAAGTTTTTTGAATGACCATTTATATCTAGGTCATTTTTAATGTTTTTTCTTTGAGTTTTCCTTGGTCTTCCTTTGCCTTTGTTTATATGGTTATCCTTCATTTGATAAACCTTTTTTAATGGGGCCTCTATTAATTTTCTCCTCATATGGCCAAACCATCTTTGTTGAGATTCTGTCTTCTTTTCCTCGATAGGTGCTATTCCAACTTATACATTTATTCTTGATCTTATCTTTTCTTGTATATCCACTCATCCACTGTAACATTCTTATCTCTGCAACACTTGGCTTATGCTCTCGTTGGCACCTTATTGCCCAATATTTGGTACATAAAGCATCATTGGTCTTGTGGGTGTCCGACAAAATTTTCCTTTGAGCGTAAGAGGTTCCTTTTGATAACAAATAATGCCTAAAGCATTTCTCCATTTCATCTATGTATATTTGGATTAATTCCATACGCAAAGAGACTGGATAACTACAACAACAACAACAACGACAACAACAACAACAAAGCCTTTTCTCACTTGATGGGGTCGACTACATGGATCAAACGATGTCATTGTGTTCTGTCATAAACCATGTCTTTAGAAAGGCTTAAGTTCTTTTTAATGATTTTACCTATAGTCTTTCATGGTATCCGTCTACCTCTAACTATTAAGCTATCCTTCATTTGATTTGCTTTTCGTACTGGGGCTTCTAATGGCCTTCTCGTCACATGACCAAATTACCTATGGGGCATGACCAAATTACCTATGGGGAGATTCTACTATCTTTAACTCAATAGGTGCTACCCTTTCTTTCTAGTTATTCCATGAGTTCCTAATTTAGTCTTGTCTTGTATGTCCACTCGTCCATCTTTAACTCAATATCTCCCTTGTTCTTATAAATTAGGATCAAAGTGCTTCTCCTCCATTCATTTGGCATTTTCTTATACCTCATTATCTCATTAAACAATTTTGTGAGCCAGTTTATACCTTTTTCTCTTCGGCACTTCCATACCTCAATAGGTGTATTATCTAGTCCAACCGCTTTTCCATTGTCTATCCTCTTTAGTGCTTCTTTTACCTCTAACTCTTGAATTATATGATAAAAGGTATAATTTTGATCCTCTTCTCTTGTGTTTAGAATATTTGAGTCCAACAATGTCGCATGACCCTCATTAAATAACTTGTGAAAATAACCACGCCGCCTTTTTTAGCTTCTTTTGCTTTTACCCACCCCATCCTCCCCTTTTTTTGTTTTAAGCTTTTAGAGGATATCTTAATCTCTTCCCAATGTACTTTAACAAGGAATAAATACTAAAAAATCCTTGTGTTATGTGGTGAGATCTTTTAAAAAGTTTAATTAGGTATGTTGGTTGGTTCTATGCATTAATAGGAAAAATTGTAGTATGGTAGTGTGGGTCTGCAATCAAGTATGAGAATATGCATGACCATTTATTCCGGTCATTTTCTGTTGACTAGTTTTACTGGTTTTGGGAGAAGGACAGAAGCCAATTTCTTGTGGCAATGTGCAATCTTTGCCACTCTTTGGTGTATTTGGTTGGAGTGTAATTCTCGCATCTTTAAGGAGAGTTTTTTGGGTTAAGATTTGGCGTATGGCTTCTACTTGGTGTAAAGCCCATTAGCTCTTTAGAGGGGTTTCTCTAACGGATATGCTGAGAGATTGGGTAGCTTTGCTTCATTGATGTTTTTGTTCTTTTTGTTTGTCCTTTTTGTAAGGAGGATTTCTTGTCCTCCGTGCTCTTTGTAATTATTTTCTCTTCATCTTAATATATTTCTTCTTTTATGAAAAAAAAATTCCGGTAATTTGAATAGAAGTTAGTGAACATATTCTTTTATTTTCACTTTTTATTTTTTGTTTCTAAACTGCAATTTTTCTAATTATTTTAGCCCTGCAGTTCATCTTGTCAAAACACAGAAGGGTGATGCTAGGCATCCCGGAAATTGTAAACCCCGGGTAGCCTGGCTGTTCCAAACTTTATAAGCCGTTTTTGTTTAAAAAAATCAAAATGAAAATTAAAAATGTATCACTGTTAAAAATTCTCCATCCGTGCTCATCCGGGCCACTGAAGGCCGAGATGTCTATCATTTTCCAACGCAGAAATGCATTTTTATTGGAACTCAAGGTTTATCCTTTTGGATTAAAATTAGGAATTCATCACTTATTTGCATGGACTTTCAGGAAGCTGCAAACAATGATAATGGGAAGGCGCCTCATTCATCCTGGAGAAATTATGATGATTTTAATGAGTATTTCTGGTAAGGATTCTTTGATGACCATATCTGATTATTTCGTTGTTTCTTATTCAGGAGTCTGACCCTCCATTTTTTTAGGTCACTCCATTGTTTTGAGCTTAGTTGGCCGTGGCGCAAAAGTTCTTCATTTTTCCAAAAGCCACAACCCAGATCAAAGGTTTGTCTGGCTTGTAATTATGTTATATTCCCTTCTAATTAAATCATGCTGTTGGTTTTTATAGCATTTCTGTCTTGGATATTGAGTATTGACATGCGTTATGGTGGCATTAAAAGACAGGCAGATTAATACATCTAACTTCTGAATTAAGAATAAAATTGCTGCCTGCTCTTATTCTTAAAGGATGTCAGTTAGTAGTGCTCAGCATTCTAATGCTAGCCTGATATAAGAGAGCAGGTGAGGAGCTGTGTGTGATACTGAAATTGATGCACAGCAGCAATGTGATGTTGATTTCTAGGGCTTGGGTTAGAGCGTTGGAAGAACAAATGTTTCATGATATGTGGTTGAGAAAACAGGTATCATGAGGCTCTCAAAGTAGGAATATTAGATTGGCTCCGAAGTTAGCTTAACCTAAACGTATGGTAGAACACATAGATGGCGAAGCTTTACAAAGTTCTTGATAAGCTGATGAGTATCTGATGGGCCTGTAACCCATGTTTATAAGAGAAGGGGTAAAAAGAAAAGGGATGGGCTGGAAACAAATGGGCTGAACGAGGGAAATGCAAGGGTAGAAGTTACTGATTCTGCTGATTCTGATTCTGATGAACATAACAGAATGTCCACATGGCAAGAGGACATTGGAGGAAAATATGTTGCCATGATTGGAAGGAGGATGGAGAACGTGTTTAAAGGAGAGGGGGAGGGTAGGGGAGAGGCATAACAGAATTGGTGAGGAATTGGTTAGGCCTATGCCTAGGGGCAGAGACTACATCTTGCAGCTCTGATTGTTATTTTCCTTTTCTGCATTGTTGTTGTTGTTTTCTGGTTTTTTTCTGGGTTTGAGCAGTATTGCTCTTCTGTAAAAAGGAGTTTTCCTCCTGGTTTCTACTTATTTTTCTTAATACACTACCACTTTCTATCAGTATCTTAATTTTATATTTTTTTGGTTGACATCCTTGGTGATTTATTTATTCTTTTGTGTACAATGCAGAAAATGCTTATATCTGGCAGAAGTCAGCATCGGGGAAAAACATCTTTTGTGGAGCATCGAACCTTTTTTCATCTCTATCATAGCTTCCACCGACTGTGGATATTTCTTTTCATGATGTTTCAGGTTTATACATGCATTTGCTCTTCCATAGTCATGACCTTTGGAAATGCTTGCTCTTCTCATCTGCTATTTATAACAGTGAATTTATCTTTTCTCCTTCATATTTTGATTTATGTAATCTTAATTGGTATTTAGTTTCATGGTTCATGTTTGCATCTTAATAATTTTCATTTTATTGTAAATTTTCAGGGTCTAACCATTTTTGCTTTCAATAATGGAAATCTTAATGCCAAGACTTTGCGAGAGGTTCTTAGTCTTGGACCTACATTTGTTGTGATGAAGTTTTTTGAGAGTATGTATTTCTGTTGTGAAGTTATGCTATATCTTTTGTCGTAGATTCGTAATTGGTCTTAGGTTGAATGTCTTAAAAGAATACAAAACTGTTTGTTGCTAGTATTATATTCTCTTGCCATCATCCAGTATATTTTCTAATGTTTTCGTTTCTTTTTAAGGTGTTCTGGACATTCTCATGATGTATGGTGCATATTCAACAACGAGGCGCTTAGCTGTCTCTCGGATTTTTCTACGATTTCTTTGGTTTAGCATTGCTTCAGTTTTCATAACTTTCCTTTATGTGTATGTATGCCCTCAATTATGATAATTTTATTCTGATATTCTTTGCTCCTTTTCTTTTCTCTCTTTCTTTTGATTTTTTTTTTCAAGTTTGTGTAAAGCGATTTTACTTTTCTGACTGTTTGTGCCTGACTGCAGGAAAGCACTCCAGGAAGAGAGTAAAAGAAATGCAAATTCTGTTTTTTTCAGATTGTATGTGATTGTCATAGGGATTTATGCTGGTGTCCAATTTTTCATTAGTTTCCTCATGCGGATACCTGCATGTCATCGTCTAACAAATCAATGTGATCGTTGGCCTTTAATTCGCTTTGTGAAGTGGATGCGCCAGGTTTTTATATCTTCAGTTGTATTAATTATAGATTATAGATTATAGATAATTATATTACTTCATCTTATTTTGTATGTTCATATCTTGTGGAGTTATGCTGACGTATTGGTTTGATGTTTATTGTCTTTTTTTCTATTGACTGATGAAGGAGCGGCATTATGTTGGAAGGGGAATGTATGAAAGGAGTACGGATTTCATAAAGTACACACTAGATCTCTTTCATTTCTTGCTGTTTTTAACTTGTAGACACATGTGGAAAAAGTAAAATTCTTGCTTCCCCACCCTCTACATTTTAAGTAATTTTTCTTTTTTTTTATACAAATGTTTCTAAAAAAAGGAGATTGATGGCATATAAATGGTGTATTTTCCATAATTAATTTTATGAACAATTGTTCATTAGTTGTATAGATTAGTTTTGTTGAAAGAGAGAGAAAAAGTGAGAGACATATGAGAAAACTGTGTGTTTCAACTACACAACGGAGACTGAATATATACTCAATAAGTAATAAATAATTACACAAATTACATGGTGTGGGACTAACTAATTACACCTAATTACATACAGTTTCCAACACTCTCCCTCAAGTTGGAGCATATAAATCACATGCACCAAGCTTGTTACAAATATAGTTTACTCGAGGACTTCTCAAAAACTTAGTGAAAACATCTGCCAGTTGATCATTTGAATTGACAAAGCTAGTGGTGATGTCTCCAGACAAGATCTTCTCTCTAATAAAGTGACAGTCTATCTCAATGTGTTTGGTCCTCTCATGAAACACTGGATTGGAAGCGACATGCAGTGCAGCTTGGTTATCATAAATAAGAGTCATTTGCATAACGTTTCCAAACTGAAGTTCTTTAAGAAGCTGTTTTAACCAAATGAGCTCACAAGTGGCTGAGGCCATGGCACGATATTCTGCTTCGACACTTGATCTTGCATCCACATTTTGTTTCTTATTCTTCCAGGATATCAGATTACCCCCAACGGATACACAATAACCAGAAGTAGATCTCCTATCAGTAGGAGAACCTGCCCAATCAGCATCTGAGTATCCAACAATCTGAGTGTGTCCTTTGTCTTCATAGACAAGGCCTTTTCCTGGAGCTCCCTTAATATATCTGAGGATACGAGTCACTGCATCCCAATGTCCTTCACAAGGTGAGTTTAGAAATTGGCTTACTACATTCACCGCAAATGAGATATTTGGACGGGTAACAGTAAGATAGTTAAGTTTTCCAACCAATCGTCTATATCTTCCTGGGTCTGAAAGTGGATCCCCTTGATCCGATAAAAGTTTAACATTGGGATCCATAGGAGTGTCAACTGACTTTACATTCAATAGTCTTGTTTCTTCAAGAATATCCATAGCATACTTCCTTTGTGAGATAACTATGCCATCCTTGGATTGTGCCACTTCAATTCCTAATAAATAACAAAGTTTGCCAAGATCTTTGGTTTGAAAATGATGACAGAGATGCTATTTTATCTGAGTTATACCTTGGTGATCGCTATCTGTGATAACAATGTTGTCCACATACACAATCAAATAGATACAGCCTCGGATTGTATGACGATAGAAGACAGAGTGGTCAGCCTCACTGCGAGTCATACCAAACTGCTGAACAACAGTACTGAATCTCCCAAACCAAGCTCGAGGAGATTGTTTGAGACCATACAAAGACTTGTGTAGATGACAAACGAGGCTAGAAGACTCCCCCTGAGCAACAAACCCTGGAGGTTGCTCCATGTAGACTTCTTATTCTAGATCACCATGGAGAAAAACATTCTTGATATCCAGCTAATGAAGGGGCCAATGGCGAATAGCGGCCATAGACAGAAAAAGCCGAACAGAAGCCATCTTCGCCACTGGTGAGAAAGTGTCCCCATAATCGAAACCAAATATCTGGGTATACCCTTTTGCCACCAGACGAGCCTTGAGGCGATCAAGAGTACCATCAGGGCCAACTTTGACCGTATAAATCCACCTGCAACCTACAACAGACTTCCCAGAAGGAGAGGAGCAAGTTCCCAAGTAGCACTGCTCTGAAGTGCACACATTTCATCAATCATTGCCTGTCGCCACCCAGGATGGAATAAAGCTTCACCTAGAGATTTAGGAATAGACACAGAAGATAAGGTGGAAAGACAAACATAATGTAATGAAGAGAGACGATGGTAACTTAGAGTAGCATAGTGAGGAGAAGGGTTACGAGTGAATCGTATACCTTTTCGAAGAGCAATGGGAAGGTCAGGCACGGGAGGCAGTTCCGGAGCTGGTAAAGGAGGTGGGGCAGGAAGAGAGTCCACAGGGGCCTCAGTAACCTTTACAACCTTTGATGGTGGTGGTGGTGGTGGCGGTGGCGGTGGCGGTGGCTGTGGCCGGCGGTGATAGACTTGGATGGGGAGAGTAGGAGGAATCAGGGTACCAACAGGAGAAGGTGATGATGGAGCAGGGCCAACTGGGACAAGAGGAGGAAAAGTAGGGAGGACCTCAGTAATGAGTGTAAGAGGCAGGTCATGAGACTCAAAGAAAGGAACAGACTCGAAGAATGTGACATCGGCAGAGACAAGATAACGCTTAGGAGTGGGTGAAAAACATCGATAACCCTTTTGAGACCGATGGTAACCAAGAAAAACACATTTTATGGAGCGAGCAGACAGTTTGTCAAGACTTGGAGTAACATCATGGACAAAACATGTCGACCCGAAGACATGAGGTGGAAGAGAATAGAGGGGTTGGTGAGGGAACAAAACAGAATGAGGTACCCGGTTATCAAGCACAGAAGAGGGTATACGGTTAATCAAATAGCAGGCAGTGAGAACCGTATCGCCCCAAAAACGGAAGGGAACACGACCATGATACAAAAGGGTCCGAGTGATTTCAATAAGATGTCTATTTTTGCGCTTAGCAACCCCATTTTGTTGTGGGGTATAGGCACAAGATGTTTGGTGAAGAATTCCGTTAGATGCCATAAAAGTTTGAAAATTATGAGATAAAAATTCACGGCATTGCATTGTTAATTGGAACACCAAAAATATTTCATGATAAAAGGTCCGAAAAATCGAAATGTTTTTCATTAAAAATAACCAAGTATACCGAGAATAGTCATTAATAAAACATAGTATTTAGACCTAAAAGTAGACTCAATACGACTAGGACCCCAAATATCAGAATGCACTAAAGCAAAAGGAGACGCAGCTGGACGACACATCCTATCGGGAAACGGACTACGGGTGTGTTTCCCAAGTTGACACGACTCACAAGGTAAACTAGATAACTTAGAAAAGTGTGGCACCATTTGCTGTAGTTTGGCAAGGCTAGGATGATCCAACTTAGCATGGGTGGTGATAGGGGAATCTGTAGTAGAGCACACACGAGAGGTGGCAGAGAGCTGGTAAAGGCCATTAGACTCACATCCGACGCCAATCATCCGTCCAGAACTCCGGTCCTGCAAAATGACAGAGTCTTTAGTGAAACTAATGCAACAATCTAAAGAACGTGTCAAACGACTAATGGACAATAAATTAAAAGGACATCCAAGGACATAAAGAACAGAATCAATAGACAGAGAAGGGAGGGGATGGACAGTGCCAATCCCTTGGGGCTGTGTTTGAGAACCATTTGCTAAAGTAATCATAGGTAAATAGTCAGAGTTAGAAAATTTGGAGAAAAGACGCTTATTACCAGATATATGGTCAGATGCACCAGAATCAAGGACCCAAGGACCTAAGGAAGGTGATTGAGAGAGACAAGCAAATACATTACCAGTGTGCTCAACAGATGCAATAGAGTTAGAAGCCTGCTGTTGCTCAAACCATTTCCGAAAATTTGCATAGGCAGCTGGAGATGGGGTTGATGGTGCAGAAGGCTCAGGTAAATCAGGTACAGCAACCTGGGCAACATTGGCAGCCCGTGGAGGACGGTCATGTTTAGTCCAACATCTATCCTCTGTATGACCCAACCTGTTACAGAATGTACACTTCAGACGAGGCCTACTCGAGGCGCCAGGGCGAGAACGACCACGATTGGCACCTTGGGAGACGAGGACAGAAGTATCAACCGGAGCCGAGGCTAGGACAAAATCAGAGGGGTGCTTAGCCGGGACCCGGAGCAAAGTAGACCAAGCAGAGGATAGAGTAGGAATAGTAGGCGAACCCAAAATCTGATCACGGTTGGCAGAGTATTCCGGAGGCAAACCATATAAGGCCATGAAGAATGTGTTGCGTTGCTTGAGTTCTTTTGCTGGGGTAGCAGCAGGAGGTAGCAACTCATTGAAATCATGGAGAGCAGCATGAACCTTTCCCAAGTAAGCAGACATAGGGCCATCAAACTGTCGAGGATCAATAACACATGAGATTGTGGCAAATCCCTTATAGCCGCTGAGTGTCGTTAGTGTAAAGAACCTTGGCCTGCTCCTAAACAGAAGCACAAGTGGTTTGAGCACGGAAGATCTGCTTAAGGGACGAGTGAATGGTGAACTTGATGACAACGCACAACTGTTTATCAATCTTCTTCCACCTGGGTTGTTCTTCCGCAGACACAGAGGCAAGGTCCGTGGTGAGGTGGTCTTCATATCTTTGACCCTCAAGCCACAACTTGACGTCTGAGGCCCAAGTATCATAGTTGCTGCCATCTAATTTATCAGCGGAGAGAGGAGCATTGAGGTAACTTGTGAACACAGGAGGCTCAGCCTTTGGGTTGTCTTTAGAACCATCTGGGGAGGTAGAACTAGCCATGGGTCAGACTACAAAGTGTTAAAAAGTGAAACCACAATGTACCTGAGAGTCCGAACACAAGTGAACAAGGGGATAGAGATGTCTGATGGAGGATTTGAGGGCAGATCGGCGTAGAGGACACAGAGACGAGTCAAGTGAGAGGAGTGGCGGCTGGACGCGCTGTCACGCGTCGGAAAACGGACCGCGCGGTGGCTGTTTGGCTGCGGCGATGGGCGGCGCGTCCCGGCGGCGTTGGGGCTGGGTTTCTGGGGGCCAGTCGATCGGCGGGAGACGATCCCGGTGGTGTGGTCGTCGGCCGGAAAAGAGACGGCGGCCGGCAGAGATAGCGGCGGAGAAAGGAGGAAAAGGGCCGGAAAGACGTCACGGCAAGGGAGAAAGGCCGGCAAACCGGAATGGAAACACGGTTGGCCGGAAAAAATTTCACCGGAGAGTAGTGGGCTCACCGGGCGTGCACGGTTCTAGGATTGCCTCTTTTTAGGCTCTTGATACCATGTTGAAAGAGAGAGAAAAAGTGAGAGACATGAGAAAACCGTGTGTTTCAATTACACAACAGAGGCTGAATAATTACACAATTTACATGATGTGGGACTAACTAATTACACCTAATTACATACAGTTTCCAACAAGTTTGATACCTTGCTCCTTTTCACAGGTATATGCTGTTTTGGCTTGTTATTTTGAGTGGAAAATTTTCGTTTGCTTACTTTCTTCAGGTTAGTGATACATTCATAACTGCCTTATTTAAAGTTTATACATCCATTTGTTCATGTGTGTTTGTGTGTGAAAATACATATACATACATGTATGCTTATATGCATATATGTTTGAATGCCTTATTTTTGTGGTTCGTAGATCAAGCCATTGGTGGATCCAACAAGGGTTATAATAAAGGAGAATAATATTGATTACTCTTGGCATGATTTTGTCTCCAAACGTAAGCATTGGTCTGATTAATTTTGTGGTAATGTCTTTACTGTTTCCTAGTTTATACTATTGGTTATTTAAAGTGCCCTTTTCTTGTAGATAATCATAATGCTTTGACAGTCGCTAGCTTATGGGCTCCAGTGTTTGCTGTAAGTGCATTGCCTTTGTTTGTTTACTTTTTTTTTTCTTTAAGTTTTGTTTTATCTCATAAATTAATCGTAAGGATGGAATATGGTTGCATTTCTTCAAATAATGTCAATCAAGAGGAGGATATTTTATCCCCTGCTCTTGTAATTCTCTCTTTCTCTTTAATAATTTTTCCATCTCTGATGGGGAAAAAATTATCTTTCAAGAGGTTCTTGAAGTTTTATGTCAAGTGGCATGGATATTAATTTAGTAATATTCTGCTTGGGAATTTTTATCGGGGAAAAGAAAATCTGCTGGCTAATGCTTATTTGATTTTGCTGGAACTATGTTACTCTTATGCATTCTTACAGCATGTTTGGATTAGCTTCCTTTGCATTAAAAAAAAATGTTTTTCTGCCAAAAGCTCTTTCTTGAACAGTTTGAAAAAAAGCTATTTTAAAAATAAAACAAGCTAATCCAAACACATACATAGTTCTTGTAATTTGGATAAATATTTTATCTTCAAGAGGTGCTGAGTGATCTAAAGTTGGAACATTTTAAGCAGTGAGGGATGTATTTTTCGCTGGTTTAGCAGTTAGTAAATAATGTAGAAGCTTTTAGCTTATTGCTATGTAGCACTGATACTTCAAAATAGTTGCCGTACAGTATTCGTTGTGTATCATATCAGATAATTCTCATATACTTTTATCAGATAATTCTCATATACTTTTGGATACTTATAGCCTATATTTTTCAATTATCTTTTGAATATTTGAATCAATACTAGTGGGATGTCACAATGATTAGATAAATGATAGTATTTTATTGTGTCTACAATGATAAAAGTGGACTTATGAAACATTGATTTCATAATTCTAATTTAGGATTTGTGTTTTTATTTTAATATTATAATAATTTTGTATGTTGTATATTAGCTGTATCATGTCCTATAATGTTTAGAATTTACTGTATTCACATATCAGTTACGTGTCGTATCTGTGTCCTTATTTGAATCCATGCTTCCTAGCCTGATTGAAAAAACATTATTATAAATGGCCACTTGCTGGTTATGCACTAATTTCTTAAAAATGTGTCTACCTGTTATGTTATATTGTATTTTTTTCTCCTTTTTCTTCCTATTTTTGTGTGTTTTGGTTGCTGTTTTCCAATTTGTTAATTCCCTTTCTTTCAGATCTATCTTCTAGATATTTATGTGTTTTACACGCTTGTGTCGGCTGTCTGGGGATTCTTGCTTGGGGCAAGAGATCGTCTGGGAGAGGTATGTAGTCTTTTTTTTAGTTGTTGTAGTTAGTGATTGTAAAACCTTGTTGTAATATGCTCAGTTATTTTTAATATCTTTTACCCGTTGCTAGTCTTGTCCTTCTCTACATGTTTTAGCATGCAATTGGTTGGTATAATTTTTTTCTTGTCTGTATCTGCCTATCTTGTCACCAGATTAGGTCACTGGAAGCCCTACACAAACTTTTTGAGCAGTTTCCTGGAGCTTTTATGGACACCCTTCATGTTCCTCTACCCAACAGGTGCAACTTGTGATATGTGCTTTTTTCTGATTTGCTTGTAATTTTCATTCTGTTGTTGGAAGATAGCTTCTCTGTGTATGTGCCCTGTCTCTATTATAGCTGTCTGAGAATATATCCTCTATTCTTTTTGTTTTTTCCGTGTGAGTTGTGATGTTGTTTATATCCGCTTATATAGTTTATCTAATATTTTTCTTCAGGACCTCCCGACAGTCATCTGTTCAGGTCAGGCATTTGCTATGGGGAAAGGAAAAAATAAATTAGTTTAAATAAATATGATTGTTTTCTGGATACTAATATCATCACATTAACTTTGTACTAGCTCACAAAAAACAAATTTATTCATATTGATGGGAAGGCTATAATAAACTAGTCTCATGTTGGCTGAATCTTTTTTGATGTTGAGAAATTTTTGCTTATTCAATTGCCCTTCATCTGAAGGCTGTTGAGAAGAACAAGGTTGATGCTGCTCGGTTCTCCCCCTTTTGGAATGAGATCGTAAGAAATCTAAGGGAGGAAGATTATATAACCAACTTGTTAGTCATGAAAGCTACTATATATCTTTCTCATCTTTATTTGTCTTTTACATTTTATTTCCTCCTTATCTGATACTTGTACGGTCATGTTTCCTTGCTTGCAGCGAAATGGAGTTGCTTTTAATGCCGAGCAATTCTGGGGATCTTCCTTTGGTCCAGTGGCCACTTTTTCTGCTTGCAAGCAAGGTAATTCAGATATTTTAACCATTCTTGTCAAATTGTGTTAGAGATAGTTTTAGTTTGTTATGATTGGGCTTAAAGCCCACATTAGTTTGTTATGATTGGGCTTAAAGCCCACATCCCTTAGCTGATATACAGCTGTCATCTGTTATTTCAGTCACTATATAATGTGATAGCTGTATTATATTCAATTAGAAAAATGATATGAGATTATCATTTGATCCTTCTTCTTCTCTATTCTCTCAACTTCTCTAAAACTAATATGGTATCATGAGCTTATAGTTCCTAAAGCCATGGCTTCCGTAAATCCTTTTGCAAACCCTAGCACACCACAATTCACACCTTCTCATCCAATCTCGTTGAAGCTTGATGACAACAATTTTTGGCAGTGGAAGCAGCAAATTGACGGAGTGGTTCGTGGCCACAAACTCCAAAAATTTATCACAGCTCCCCGAATTCCACCAAGATTTCTCACGGATTCGGATCAATAAAATGATGAGGTCAATCCTGCGTATAGTGATTGGGAGCAGCAAGATGCGTTGCTTTCGACCTGGCTTCTTGCGTCGATCTCTGATTCTTTATTGTCTTGAGTAGTTAATTGCGTTCATTCGTGGCAAATTTGGGATGAAATCTACCAGTATTTCCAGAATCTCTTGAGTACGAAAGCTAGGCAACTGCGATCTGAGTTGCGATCCCTAGCGAAAGGTAATCGCACAATTTCTGAGTTCATTCTTCATGTTCGTTCCCTTTCCGATTCGCTTTTGTCCATTGGAGATCCGGTTCCGTCTCAGAATCTTCTGGAAGTGACGCTAGAAGCACTCCTTGAGGAGTTTGATCCTACTGTGGCTGCGATCAACAGCAAAACTGAGTTTGTATCACTGGATGAGCTTGAATCCGTTCTTCTAGCGCATGAAGCTCGGCTAAAAAAGAACAAGAAGAGTGTTCTTTCCGATTCAGTTTCTGTAAACCTCACACAATCTTCCTCTCACGGATCGGGATCTGGAAACTTCACCGATTCCGCCTCTCCAAACGCTTGGTTTCTGAACTCGCAATTTCCAGAGAGTTATTCTCATGTCACTGGTGGTGACTCAGCAAACAGAGGTGGAGGTTTCTGTGGTAATCGTGGTGGCGGCCGCTACGGTGGTGGTCGGTACAGAGGTCGCGGTGGTGGTGGTCGGTCCGGTGATCGTTCCAACATCCAATGTCAGATTTGTAAGAAATACGGGCATGCTGCCAATGTGTGCTACTATCGTAACTCCTATTCTGATCAGTATCATCAGGGACCCCCTCAGCCTCACAACTTCCCTGCTTGGCAACCCCCTGCCATGTATCAGCGACCACCACTGCCTATGTTCTCACAGTCTGCTAGGCCTTCTTCATTCTCTCAGTTGTATACAGCATCACCCAGGCCTCAACAGCCACAAGCATTTCTGACAGGCACTGAGTCTCAGTTTAGCAACACTTGGTACCCTGATTCGGGTGCTTCTCACCATGTCACTCCAGATCCATCCAACCTAACTGAGACTGCCTCTCTTCAAGGATCTGAGCAGGTCTACTTGGGCAATGGCCAAGGTTTGTCGATTAACAAAGTTGGTTCCATGTGTTTCACTACACCTTTCCAACCCCATACCACATTCACACTACACAATTTACTTCTTGTACCTTCTATCACAAAGAATTTAATTAGTGTCAGTCAATTTGCCAAGGATAATCATGTGTTTTTTGAGTTTCACCCCTCGTTTTGTCTTGTCAAATCACAGGCTTCTTCTGAAGTTCTGCTACGTGGTACAGTTGGTGTAGATGGTCTATACAAATTTGACAATGTCTCTTGTATTGGGGCAAGCTCTCCTACAGCTATGTCATCCTATCCTCCTTGTAATTCTGTCAATACACATAATGTTGCCACCTGTAATTCTGTTTCTCTATTCAATGTAAACTCCAAATATGATGTATGTACTTCCCCAAATATAGTGCATAATAATACTGATGATTCACACTTGTCCCCTACTTTTGCTTCTTACAAATTATGGCATTCTCGCCTAGGTCACCCACACCATGAGGCACTTAGAGCTGCGCTCCGATCATGCAGCCTCACTGTTCCCCACAAAAATCCGATGGATTTTTGCTCTGCATGTTGTTTGGGCAAGGCACATCGCCTCCCAGCTCCCTCTTCCACCACTATCTACAAGTTTCCCTTTGAACTTGTAGTGTGTGATCTATGGGGTCCTGCCCCAATTCAGTCTTCCTGTGGGTGCACCTATTTTCTTACTTGTGTTGATGCATACAGTCGGTTTACTTGGGTGTTCCCATTGAAACGAAAATCTGACACTCTCTCTCAGTTTATCCAATTTCGTGCTATGGTAGAACTTCAATTCGATACCAAAATCAAGGCTGTTCAAAGTGACTGGGGGGGTGAGTTCCGTCCCTTTTCCAACTATTTGTCTGCTTTAGGTATTGTCCATCGTCTTACATGCCCTCTTACACATCATCAAAATGGTCTTGTGGAACGAAAGCATCGCCACATTGTTGAAATTGGCCTAACACTCTTAGCTCATGCTTCCCTCCCCTTCAAATTCTGGGACCATGCATTCCTCACTGCCACCTATCTTATTAACCGCCTCCCCTCTCCTGTGCTTCAAAATCAGTCACCATATACTGTTCTCCTTCACAAGGAATCGGATCTCAAGTTTTTAAAAGTTTTTGGGTGTGCCTGCTACCCCTTCATTCGTCCTTACCAGCAGCACAAACTTTCCTATAGGTCCCAAGAATGTGTGTTTCTAGGATACTCCTCCTCCCATAAAGGGTATAAGTGTCTCAATCAGGATGGGAGAATATTTATCTCCAAAGATGTTATTTTCAATGAACTACGGTTTCCTTACTTAGAACTGTTTCCCTCAGCTATCACTCATAAAACGAGTTCCCCATTGTCCTCCATTCCTTCTATTTCTCCCCTACTTCCAACTTCTCATTATCCTCTAGCTCCACCCAGTCCATCTTCCTCTGTTCCCTCCTCTATTCCACCAACAACCTCACTCCCCTCTTCCATTCAACCTGTCCAGTCCCCAACTCAGTCCTTGAGTCCACCAGTTTCAGTTTCTCCTCCTGTTCAGCATGTCCAGTCCTCCACTCAGTCCTTGGGACAGTCCTTAGTCCCCTCACACTCCTCTGTTTCCTCTTTTGAGTCCTCTCCTTCTCCCCCACCCCTTCCACTTAACACTCATCCCATGCAAACAAGGTCCAAGTCTGGTATTGTTATGCCTAGACTTCACCCCACCCTCCTTCTCACCCACATGGAACCAACCTCTTTTAAGCAAGCCTTGGCTGCTCCCCAATGGGCCGCAGCTATGACAGATGAATATGATGCTCTCATGCACAATAAAACATGGACCCTAGTACCACTTCCTCCCAACTGAAAACCTATTGGTTGCAAATGGGTGTTTAGAGTTAAAGAAAACCTGGATGGCAGCATCAATAAATATAAGGCACGCCTAGTTGCCAAGGGCTTTCACCAACAGGTTGGTTGTGACTACACAGAGACTTTCTCCCCTGTTGTGAAACCAGTCACAGTTAGGACTGTTTTATCAATTGCTGTCTCTTGCAAATGGCCCATAAGGCAGTTGGATGTCAACAATGCCTTCCTTAATGGCCAACTTCATGAGGAGGTCTACATGCAACAACCTCCTGGCTTCGAAGCGGAAGATAAAAGCCTTGTTTGCAGGCTGCAAAAGGCCTTGTTTGGCCTAAAACAGGCACCTAGGGCCTGGTTTGAGAGACTCAAGACTGCCCTGCTACATAGAGGATTTGTGGCAAGCAGGTGTGACCCCTCCCTCTTTACCTTGCACAATGCCACCTATTGCATGATGATTTTGGTGTGTGTTGATGACATACTTGTTACTGGCAGCTCATTACCTCACATTCAGGGACTTATTGATGACCTACACTCAGAGTTTGCTCTTAAGCAACTAGGCAACTTGGATTATTTTTTGGGAATCGAGGTCACCCACTTGCCTAATAGTTCCCTTCTCCTTTTCCAAACCAAGTACATTCGTGATCTGCTGTCCAAAGCTCACATGGAATCAGCAAATTGAATCAATACTCCTATGGTTGCAAACCTCAAACTCTCCAAGCTTGGGGCTAATTATGTCCCTGACCCTTCTCTGTTTCGGTCAATTGTTGGAGCACTCCAATATGCCACACTCACTAGACCAGAAATTTCTTATTCAGTGAACAAGGTCTGCCAGTTTTTGTCTCAACCTTTGGAGGATCATTGAAGGCCGTTAAACGGATCCTTCGATATCTTAAGGGTACAATTCACCATGGTCTCCTGATTCAACCAGCTGCCATGCATATTCCTATGCCTTTGACAGGATTTTGTGATGCTGATTGGGCATCCGATCCGGATGACAGGCGTTCCACTTCTGGGGCGTGTGTCTATCTTGGCCCAAATCTAATTTCCTGGTGGTCAAAGAGGCAAACTCTTGTTGCTAGATCAAGTGCTGAAGCAGAGTATAGAAGCATGGCAGCCCTATGTGCTGAGATTCTTTGGGTTCAGTCACTACTAACAGAGTTAAGGGTTAAGGCTCAAACTCCCAGAATACTATGTGACAACCTTAGCACTGTTTCCCTGGCTCATAACCCTGTGCTGCACTCCCGAACCAAACACATGGAACTTGACATTTTCTTTGTTCGCGAAAAGGTGCTAAATCACAGCCTAAGTGTGACACATGTTCCAGCCATTGATCAGTGGGCTGATGTACTCACCAAGCCACTTTCAATTGCCAGGTTCAGCACTCTCAGGGACAAACTCAGAGTTTTTGACAAGCTCTCACTCGCTCAAACACCCTGAGTTTATGCAGGGGATTGTTAGACATAGTTTTAGTTTGTTATGATTGGGCTTAAAGCCCACATTAGTTTGTTATGATTGGGCTTAAAGCCCACATCCCTTAGCTGATATACAGCTGTCATAGCTTCTGTTATTTCAGTCACTATATAATGTGATAGCTGTATTATATTCAATTAGAAAAATGATATGAGATTATCATTTGATCCTTCTTCTTCTCTATTCTCTCAACTTCTCTAAAACTAATAAATTGTGAATTAGAATGTTAATTTGAGTCTTGAATTGAATACACTGAAATTGTTTAAATTTTATGGTCTACAATTCTACATAATAAATCATTTTCTAATTGTTTTCAAAATATTAAAATTATTATTATTAATATGACCTAAAAACACAATTTTAATAACATGGTATGGATATCATATAATCTTAAATGCCTGCTGTAATGACTTACTATAATATACTTATATAAAAAATTGACATTAACTTCTAAAGATCTATGGTTTCTAGAGAAGGGAGAGTTGAATCCTAATAAAATACGGTTCAAATCGACATGTATCACCCTATAAGACACTCAGATTAAATATTTTGGCTGTTGTGGACCCTTCAAAATATATGCAAAATAGAAAAAGCCCAATATCCCCATTTGGGTCATGCAGGACTCGATTTGGTATGCCAGGAATAATCGACATGTATCACCCTATAAGACACTCAGATTAAATATTTTGGTTGTTGTGGACCCTTCAAAAAATATGCAAAAAAGAAAAAGCCCAATATCCCCATTTGGGTCATACAGGACTCGATTTGGTATGGCAGGAATAATTGACATGTATCACCCGTAAGACACTCAGATTAAATATTTTGGCTGTTGTGGACCCTTCAAAAAATATGCCAAAATGAAGAAGCCCAATATCCCCATTTGGGTCATACAGGACTCGATTTGGTATGCCAGGAATAAGAATAATTTGGATCATCCACAACTCTGGTCACAATTGATGCCTTCCCAGATTTGTATTGACGATATGAATTGATGCCCTTGAGAATCTAATTTAATTGTGCAATATGTTTTAGAAATCAGAACAGTCTAGAGTAAACTAAACTACTCTAGTATATTCTAGAGTAGACTAACTTACTGATCTTAATAGAAAAGTAACAGTAACACAACAACATATAACAGAATTGTAACTATTACAAACAGAAACTATAACTGGAACTAACTAACTAAAACAGATACGTATAACACTCTAATATTTCCTCCTCAAACTCAGGGTGGGTGCATCAATGTATATTGATCAAACACCCTGAGTTTGTCTCTTAACTCAACCTAGTAGGAGACAGTGCTTTTGTCAGAATGTCAGCATTCTGGTCTTGAGCAGGAATATGAGACACAACTAGTGTCTTATTAAGAACTCTCAAACAAAAAAGAGATCTAGCTCCATGTGCTTTGTTCTGGATTTTAGAACTGGATTGTGTGAGAGGGAAGCCATGCTGAGATTATCACAAAAGATTATAGCAGTTGTTGCTGAGACTTTGAGCTCCTTGAGTAAAGTCTGAATCCAGAGTAATTCAGCAGCAGTACTGGCCCAGTTGCTTATGAGATTGTTGAGAAGATCGGCCCAGTTGCTTATAAACTGAAGCTACCTGAGGATAGCCAAGTGCATCCTGTCTTCCATGTCTCTCTGTTGAGAAATCAGTTGCAGCAGACGCTACCAGTCAACCCCTACCTTCATTTCTGGCAGAAGATTGGGAATTGAAGGTTCATCCACCTGAAGCACTAGCTGTCTGCACTAATTCAGAAGGGGAAACAGAACTCCTAATCAAATGGCACAATTTGCCAGATTTTGAGAACTCCTGGGAGGCTTTGTTTGCCATCAAGGAGCAGTTTCCAGACTTCCACATTGAGGAGAAGGTGTGTCTTGAGGGGGGGAGTGTTGATAGAGCCTCTCCTAAAATCACTAAGGTCTATGTGAGAAAGAAAACCCAAGGTAGATTGGGTTTGGGCCGAGAGGGTGAGGAAAATGTGAGTGAGAATGGGAACCACCATGTTGTAACCAACTGCTGATGTGGCAGTGGTAGTGGGGGGGGGGGAAAGGTGATTCCCCGTGATTCTGTTAGGGAAGGGGGGATATATCTGAGGGCATTGGTTAGAGGAGGAGGTAGGCTACACTTGGCTTGGACTTGGGAGAGAATTGAGCACTCTCTAATCTGCCTATCCTTGTTTCTGTTTCCTTTCTACATTCCTAGAAGCTGTAACAGCATTACTGGAATTGATATCAACTTGATATCTTCCATAGATTAATCAATATACCAGTGTTTTTATCCAATTCTAACTCTTCATTTTCTGGTACCTATCAGCTGGTAATGAAGAAGAATTAGCAGAAGAAGAATGAGAAGAAGAATTAGTTTAAGAATGAGTTGGATGGACATAAACTGGTGCGATACTAGAAAAGGAGATAGGAGGACCAGATGAAGTGTCAGTAATCCCAGATGAAACGTCAGTAATTTTGTTGGCAGCTGTAGAGGAATGAGACTCTGAATATGGGAAACGAAACTCATTAAAAAGAACATCATTGGAAATATAAATTCTGCCATCTGAAGAAAGACATTTGTAACCCTTATGACTAGAGGAATAGCCTAGAAAGATGTACTCACTAGATCTAAATTCTAGTTTGTGTCTGTTATAAGGCCTCAAACAGGGGTAACAGGCACACCCAAACACCTTAAGAAACTTATAATCAGGACTTGCATTAAAAAGTTTGATGTAAGGGATTTGATTTTGAAGAGCTGTGGTGGGAAGCCTATTAATGAGATAAACTGAAGTGAGAAAAGCCTGATCCCAAAATTTAAGAGGCAAGGAAGCTTGGGCTAATAAAGTAAGACCTATATCAACTATTTGTCTATGTTTACGCTCAACACTGCCATTTTGATGGGTATGAGGACACATGAGACGATGGTTAATGCCCAAATCAACAAGGAACTTTGAAAAAGGTCTAAACTCCCCACCCCAATCTGTTTGGACAGATTTAATCTTTTTATTAAATTGAAGTTCAACCATTGCCATAAACTGTTTGAAAACTGAAATAGCCTCCGATTTTTGTTTAATAGGATAAAGCCAAGTAAACCTTGTACTAGCATCAACAAAGGAGATGTAGTAAAAACTACCACAAGAGGACTGAATAGGGGCTGGACCCCACAAGTCACTAAAAATTTGCTCAAAAGGTTCTTGATAAACAGTAGTAGAAAGCTGAGAAGGTAAACGATGGGCTTTACCAAGACAACATGCTGCACAAAAATCAGAAACCATTTTATTACAAATGGGAAGATTACAAGAATTTAATATAGACTTGACAATATCACAATGGGGATATCCCAACCTACAATGCCACAATTTATAGGATGTAGGAACTACATTTACAGAAAATGAAGAGTCATTATTTACATTTGTTGAAATATCAACAGATTTATTAACCGTATTTACAATAGGCTGAAATCCTAAAGAACTATTTGAAACAGAAGTGGAGGGTGCTGAAGCTGCTGCAGATGGTGAAGGCGCACGAGGCAAGGAGAAACTGTGGAAGGTGTATAAACCATCAGGTCCAAGAGAATCCTCCAGCAGTGTCTCGTTTATGGCCTGAGATTTCACAAAACAACGAAAGGGGTGAAATTCAAAGTAAACAGAATTATCTTGTGCGAATTTACTAACACTCACTAGATTTTTGGTAATTGACGGGACAAGAAGTAAATTATTTAGAGAGAGAGAGATATCAGAATTGAAAGGAGATAGAAATTTAGATGAACCAAGAGACAGAATTGGAAGGCCTTGACCATTACCCATTAAAAGTTGATTTGAACCAGGAAAATCTTGTCGCTGCTGTAGATTGACAGGATCTGCAGTGACGTGATGGGTGGCACCGGAGTCGGGATGCCAAGCCTGGCTGGAGCTTTGTGTAGCAGAGGCTAACATAGCCATAGGATGCATTTGCTGTGCTGTATAATTGGTAAAAGGATCAGCTGAAAACAGAGCAGGCATAGAATGTCCAGCTTGGGTGGAGTATTGGTATGAACCAACATTGGACTGGTAAGGACCAGTATTGGACTGAAATGGACTGGCACTGGGCTGCAGTGGTTGAAACTGGGAGAGAAACTGTTGGGGCCGAAACTGAGATTGAGATTGAAATTGAGATTGAGGCTGAAACTGAGATGGAAGCTGTTGAGGCTGAAATGAATAGGGCTGTAGAGATTGCAGAGGCAGCTGCTGCTGCTGCAAGTACTGTGAAGGCGTTTGTGAGTGCTGGAAATTTTGTCTTGGTTGCTGAAAATCGATCCCTGGTTGGGAGGAACCTTGTGCTTGACCAAAATTCTGATCAAATCTATAGTAACACACTGAAGCAACATGTCCGGGTTGATCACAAACCTGACAAACTAAAGCACTCCTTTTGTTAGAGCCAAACCTACCACATCTTCTTCCTCTATAACTAAATCTGCCACCTCTTCCTCCTTTATTAAAATTCTGTTGGTAAGAATGAGTACCAAATTGATTTTGGTCAGAACTGAAACCTGATTGAAACATTCCTTGTGGATGCATTGGAGCAAACCCAGGTGGGGTTGGCAAAGATTGCACATTCTGATGTGAGGTTGGCAAAGACTGAACAGTTTGATATGGTTGATTCATAAAGCTGAAAGAT
Organism: Ormosia semicastrata; assembly: GCA_029884595.1. NCBI lineage: Eukaryota > Viridiplantae > Streptophyta > Magnoliopsida > Fabales > Fabaceae > Ormosia > Ormosia semicastrata. The sequence continues at coordinate 71,785,748 of JAQQTO010000059.1, forward strand.
TGGGCAGGTGCTACAACATTCTTTGTTGAAGAATTGGGTAGAGAAGTATCACCTGTAGCCTGAGCAATATTGAAAGAAAATGCATCAAGAATAGAGAGGCGATTCTTCTCTATTCTTGCCTCACGAGACAGCAACACAGACTCAATGTCTCCAATAGTGTATGGATCAAGTTTGCTAGCAGCAGATGTAACAAATGCATCATATTCCTTAGGAAGACCCTCAAGAATAATGTCAATATGGTCTTGAGAAGAAACTGGATGACCAATGGAGATTAAAAAATCTACTTGTGCTTTGATGCGCAGAAGATACTCCGAAATAGAATGCGAGCCCTTCTTGGTATTGCGGAGCTCAGAACGGTATTCATTCACCTTTGCACGATTTTGGGACCTGAAGTACGCATGAACTTCGTCCCAGAGCTGCCATGAGTGCACACAACCCACCACACGTGTTCTAAGGGGATCAGAGAGTGATGACAATAGCCATGAGAATAGTAGTTGATCCTGCTGTTCCCAATCCAGGTATGCATCATTTAGACAACCAACATTTCTGTTTGAATCTGACAGAAATTGTGGAGGAATGTCAGGATTTACAACAAAGCTTTGTAAACGATGGGCTTTGATTGAAGCTTCTACGTGCTGTTTCCAAATTAAAAAATTTTTCTCATCAAGTTTGACTGAAATTGAATGAGCAAGGCTAGTTAGAGTTGAAGACCGACGAACAACATTTGCAACTGGTGGTGGAGAAGCATTTGTTACTGGTGGTGATGACTGGGCTTCCATAATTGCAGGTTAAATCTTGATAAGCAACACCAGAGTTGAATGCAAAACCAGATTTGAAGCAAAAGAACGTAGCAAGATTGATTGCAGATTAAATCCTGATAAGCAATATCAGAGTTGAATGCAAAACCAGATCGATCGGTGCGTGTGAGCGCGTCGGAGGGAGTTTCCGGTCAATCTCTTGGGTTCTGACTGAACAAGGAGAGGCGACCCCGGTGGTGGGTTTGCCGGCCGGCAAAGTTGCCGGAAAAATTTGACGATGGCGGTGGAAACTCAACAGAGAACACAGAAATTCAGAATTTCAAAGATTGCAACTCAGATTTGAAGCTCAGAGAACATAGAGAACTCAAGATCGTAACAAGCTCTTTGATACCATTTTAGAAATTGTATCAGAGTGAGAAAACGAAAGAAAATGTAGCAGAAAAGAGAGAGAGACTGAGAGAGGAAAGAGAATGAGTTTAGAAATTGAAAATTGTAAACTGTGAAAACAAGATAGTTACAACAGTATACACAGCTGTATTTATACAGCTAGTAGAAACTTAACTAGAAGCTTAACTACTCTTAACTATCATAACTAATTCAGTTACTAACTATCACCGTAAGATAATATTCTAACTAACTCTAGATCTTTGGAACATTCTGAATTCTACTAACAGCCTAATATAATATACTCTAATACCATTAGACAATTGTTTAATCTTAAGAAGCAAGTCTCAGTCATTTTGCATATGTATTTTTGCGGGCTTTGCTTGTTACCTGTGATCATGGTCTTATGTTTCCTTCTTGTTAAGATTCATTGATTAGTTCTTGTGCATGATAATGTAGATATTTTTGGCTAAGGATATTGCTGTTGAGAGTAGAGATACTCAAGATGAGCTTTGGGATAGGATTTCAAGAGATGACTATATGAAATATGCAGTTCTGGAGTGTTACTATGCTATTAAACATATTTTGACAGAAATATTAGATGAAGTGGGAAGGATGTGGTAAGTATCAGTTGTAATGTTGAAGTGCATTGAACTGCGTTCCCTCTATATGATGAGGTTTATTGTTGATATATTGATTTCTTTCTTCTTGTTTATTTGCAATTGTTGTCATTATACCAGGGTTGAAAGGATATATGATGATATTAATGCAAGTATCACAAAAAGGAGTATTCATGCGGACTTTCAACTTAATAGGTTGGCTCTTGTGATATCAAGAGTAACTGCATTGATGGGGATTTTGGTTTGTATCTAATCTTTTAAGTTCTTGTATTATTTTATGGATGTTGGCTTGTCTGTATCTTAAGTCTGTTTCTGTTTAGTATAGTTTTACTTATTTGTTCTTTATTTTTTCCCCCTTTTTGAAGGAGAATCTCTTGTCCTCCTAACTCTTTGTAATTATCTTCTCTGTCTTAATGATTTTCTTCTTTTATAAAAAGAAAAAAAAGATTAAGACTATTATTTTTTTAATTTTTTTTATAAATGTTAGATGTTATATAGGACATTGTTATGACTTTTGTGTTCTGTTCTATGGAAGTTCTGCATTGAATTGTCTTTGTTGCATTATGAGGTATCTGGGCAGTTTTGGAGTAGGTTTTCCGGAATGGAGAGAATTGTGGTTGTCCCTGCAATTTGGAGCTGTTAGAAATATAAAAATTGTTCATGAGCCTCCATCTAACAGCTTAAGCTTTTAGAAGAGTTTGTCTTCCCCTCTAACCATGTAGTCAAGAGTTCAATCCTTGCCACCCCCATTCACAATTAAGTTGAATTTGTGCAGTAGGTAAAATGCGCCTGTGCGTTGTCCATGCTTCAAGCCTAAATGGTTCTCATGTAATGGGGCGTTAGAGATATAAAAACCATTCCTGAGCCTTAACCTAACAGAGTGAATTGCCTGAATATTTGCATGGTTTTTTATACTTCACATCTTCTTTCGGAAAGGCTGGCCTTTTTAGTTTCCTTGTGTGGTACGGCAGCTGGGATTTGTAAGGGAACTGCTCTGTCTGTTGTGAGAATGAACTGGGTTTCTCTTATGATCTGACTTTCATTATTAATGTTTGCTATATTTCTTTAGGACAACTCCTAATCCGCTTACTTTGCGCTATGCTTCTTTCTTAATGATTTCTATTCGTTTTTTTTTAAAAAAAGAATGGAGTCCAAAATTCTATGGGTGTTTGCAGTTATGAGGTTCTTTGGGGTAATTTGGTTGGAGAATGAAGCTTGCTTCTTCAAGGCCATATCTTTCCCCCTACATATGTTCTGTGATAGTTTTTTGAATTCTCTCCTATGCTCATGGTCGCTTCAGGGGAATTTATATATATGATATGCAGAGATTTGACTGTTAGTTGCATCTTTTAGCCTCTTTAGTTCTCTTTTTACTTTTAGTTTGTCTGTCTTGGAGGATATCTTAACCGCCCCCTAGTTGTACTACTGTATTCTAATATTTCCTTTTTTTTGTGTAAATTGTCTAGTGCAATTTTTTTGTGCTAGTTATATTAATTTAGTAGAATGGTTTGAAGGATGTTTTTATAATAAAGTTACTTTTAGCAGTAACATACTTTCTCTGGATGTGTTTACATGTAGTGCTTGTGAAAAGAAACTATGACTCCCGGATTAAATTTTTCCAGTCGATTAATTGATTTGATCAGTTTGTTCTTGTTATATATCAATTTGGGATATGCATATCAATACATATCTCTTCTCAATTTGGTGTTTTTATAATGGAAGTTTAATTAACATTTGAACTTATCATTGTTTTGACGTTGTATAGAAAGAGGTTGAAACACCTGAACTGGAAAGGGGTGCAGTTAGGGCTGTTCAGGATCTGTATGATGTTGTGCGATATGATGTCCTTTCTATAAATATGAGGTTTGTCACAGTTGTTATTGTGTGCTTATTTGATTTTTAAAATAGTCCTCCCACTCGCCTGTGCCAGAGGTTTAATCCCTTCTCCCCTCATTTCATTAGCTGTCAGATTAATGTTGATTTCTTATTTATCTAGGGAGAATTATGACACATGGAGCTTACTGACCAAAGCTAGGGACGAAGGGCTTTTGTTCGAAAAGTTGAAATGGCCCAATAAGACAGACTTAGTATGCGATAATCATATTTTTCTATATTGGTGAGTATACCTTCTCTACGAATTTACTAACTATTGAGTTTATGCAGAGAGTGCAAGTCAAAAGATTGTATTGGCTGTTGACTATCAAAGAGTCTGCCTCAAGCATTCCTAAAAATCTTGAGGCCAGGCGAAGGCTGGAGTTTTTCACAAATTCGCTTTTTATGAAGATGCCTCTTGCAAAACCAGTTCGAGAGATGTTATCCTTCAGGTAAATCTTTTCTCTTGGAAGAAATTAATCCACTTGTTAATTCTGTGCTTATGATTTCTTCTGTTTGTGCAGTGTTTTCACCCCTTATTATTCTGAGATTGTGCTTTATAGCATGGCTGAACTTCTAAAGAAAAATGAAGATGGCATATCTATTTTGTTCTACCTTCAGAAGATATATCCAGGTGGTTTATAGTACTTTATACTCCATTCTGCCTCACTCAGAATATCAGATTATACCTAGATGGCTTACTTGATTTTATGTGACTTACTTGAAACTAATTGGGTTGGCCCTATTTCCGCTCGTGCTATATGGATTACTTTTGGGTAAAAATCAGGCCAGTCCCATTTAGGGCTCAAGTTGGGCCAGTCCAATTACTTCCATGCTGGTTGGAAGGTGATAGGGACCCAATTAGAAATTTTTATAGCTATAGGGTCTCAATTGCAAACTTAAAATATAGAGACCTATTTGAGTATCCCTAAAAAGTATAAAGACCTACAGATTAATTTAACCAAATAATTAATTAGATCTTGAAAGCTTGAAAGTGATAAGCTGGCCTGATTTCAGCACGTTTACTTTCGAGCTCTTGATTACTTTCCGGCTGGCTCGCTGTAATTAATAAAATAATCTATATTACTCCTTCAACAAGTCTGAGCTGTTATCTTGGTCAATTTCTATACATATTATTCATTGATTGATGGTTGCCATAATTGACTGCAGATGAGTGGAAAAACTTTCTTGCCCGAATCGGCCGTGATGAAAATGCACCTGACACGGATCTTTTTGATAGTCCTAGTGATATCCTTGAACTGCGTTTTTGGGCTTCTTATCGGGCACAAACATTGGCCAGAACAGGTAATGTTTATCAATATGACAATATCTTTGCTGCTGTGCTTGATTTTCTTCTGTTGCTTTTTGTATGTCATTTTTGGTACTATATTAGTCATTTCTGTCTTATTCAATGTTTGAAATTTATATGCGGCAGTCGTTTCTTCTTTTAAATTTTTGCATTAATTCAATTGATTCTGTTTTTCAATCTTGTTTCGTAGTCTTCTAGTTTTTCATTGTTAAGTTTTAAGGATCTATACTAGGAATTAGAACACCATAATCATAATTCAAGAATCATATTACGCACGTATCTCTTGTAGACATTTCGACAAGAAGCGATCTCATCGATTTGTATTAGCGGAAGCGTGTACACACTTTTGTATATGTCGGGGCAGTCTACCACTCCAACACTTTGTCTTTCTAACTGTCACTTTGATGGAGCCGTGCGCAGTCAAGACGTGTCAAGAGTGGAGTAATCTAGTCCATCCATCATAGACAGGTTACGTGGCCTACACTATAATCTAGCACACTCATCATTGGGCTCAAGCCCAATGACAATAAACATGATATGATGACTCCCAAACCCATAATGGATTATATAATTAATATGGGCTTCTAGGGAAAATACCAGACTATCCATTCAACCCATTTTAATAAAACAAAATGCACTAATCAATTGAAGCCCAAACCTAGAAAATTTAATATTCTCCCACTTGGGCATTATTGATTAGGTTTTAATTTTTTTAATAACATTTTGAAAATGAAACTTTGGTTGAATAACTTGTGGCTACTAACATAACTTGGTAATAATCACCATAAAACATGATCATATCCACCAACAAAACTATAAGCTAAAAGTCATAACCCATGACTACGTAACTAATAACCTCATTGGCATGATCACAAACAAGTGTGCTAGTGTTGTATACGTCCGTAGCATAGTATGTGATCCTTTTCATGCTACTATGTATGGATCCTCATTGTGTATCCTCATTGTGTCTTCCTAAACAAAATCACAACCAATCTCCCTAAGGAGATCATAACATGTTTTTTACGAAATGCCATTCTCCAAATGGAACAAAACATTTTTCTCATGAAAGACCAATGTTTTCCCAAGAAAACGTCCATATCACAATATATATCTATGGTACCAAAATAATATTATAAAATGGTAAAGTCAAATTTCTCATGAAATTACCACGATGTGCACATAGAAAAGTTTATGATATTTACAGGAGTTTCAATTACATAAATATCATGCAATCACAATTTTATCGACTCCCACTAACCAATCATATCAAAAGACATAAACCACCAAGGTTTAAATAAGTGATTGAGTAACAATTTAACCAATCTAAGATAGCTCCACTGTTAATTTCAACATTAACAGCACAAATTTCATTCTTACATCTTTGACTGTCAAGGATATTCAAAATTGTATATATAGCATATAAGCATCAACCAGTTGTTTAAAACACTGACTGAGTAATAAATGCACAGATGAGATCAATAACAAACGTATACTTTTATACATCCCGAGAGACCATGCATTTTAATGCAATGAACATGTTATTAAATCACAATCCCATCAAATGAAGCATGGGCAAAATTAAAGACAAACAAGGACAACTAGTCCTAAGCGGCCAATACTTTTCATTAAGCCACAAATTTTGCCCAAAAACAGAAATAAAATTATTTCTATGAGTATAGCACATACTCCAATCTTTTCTAAGATTAAGGATAAACTTTAACAATATAAGTCAAAGCTTATATCTATCGTACAATCTAATACCCAAAAATAATTTGTTTAAATCCTTTAAAAGCAGGGCATAGATAACATGTGATTAATTATTTTAGAAGCATATATTTACAATAAATAAATAAACCATGCTTCCACATTTTTTAAAAATCCAAGAAATAACATGTCTTGTATTACTTTTACTTGTTCATAAGTAAATAAATTTTATTTTATCATAAATAAATTCACAATGATAATTTCGCAAGATACTCTAAGTAGAGAAACATTAATCACAGATAAAATGTATTTCTAAATTTCAAAATAGTTAACCAGTACAAAAAAAAAATACATGTACCACAAAAGAGCAATATATCCTAGTCAGATATATAAAAAACAACTCCTTTAAAAAAAATGCAGAGCCAAAACAATTGGCTCACACCCAATTTTACATGCAATTGTATTTCTTGCAAAATATATAAAAATAATTACAAGAATATGATCTAATAACATTTAATTGGGTATAATTATATTTTGTATGGGAGTTTAAGCATATGATTGCACAATCACCTTTGGGCAGAATGCACAACACATACTATAGCTCCCACTTATAAAAACAATTAACATTTTCTTCCGAGGAAGAAAATTCACTTAAGTATGAACTTAAGCATGTTTTCATGAATAAATATACATATTCATCATGTCTAAAGCCACAACTATATATACATTTCATCCTTTTTAAGATTTTGAGTCAAAGTTATATTTACAATAAATAAATAAACCATGCTTCTACATTTTTTTAAAAATCCAAGAAATAACATGTCTTGTATTACTTTTACTTGTTCATAAATAGATAAATTTTATTTTATCATAAATAAATTCACAATGATAATTTCGTAAGATACTCTAATTAGAGAAACATTAATCACATATAAAATGTATTTCTAAATTTCAAAATTGTTAACCAGTACAAAAAAAAAAAATACATGTACCACAAAAGAGCAATATATCTTAGTCAGATGTATAAAAAGCAACTCCTTTAAAAAAAAATGGAGAGCCAAAACAATTGGCTCACACCCAATTTTACATGCAATTGTATTTCTTGCAAAATATATAAAAATATTTACAAGAATATGATCTAATAACATTTAATTGGGTATAATCATATTTTTTATAGGAGTTCAAGCATATGATTATACAATCACTTGTGGGCAGAATGCACAACACATACTATAGCTCCCACTTATAAAAACAATTAACATTTTTCTTCTGAGGAAGAAAATTCACTTAAGTATGAACTTAAGCCAGTGTTATCAAAAGGCGGTTATGGCGGCGCCATGGCGGGGCGGAAAATGGGCAGAACGCCATAGAGAGTAAATGGCGTTGCGGGTTGCACATGGCGGCGCCATGGCGGACGCCATGGAGATGGCAGTGTGGCAATATGGCGGACGCCACATGTAAATGGCGGATTCTGGGGGTACTTTGGGTTTTTTGGCTTTAAAATTAGGGGTATTTTAGGCTGTTTGGGTGGTTTTTTTTTCGATTTCCTACCAATCACCGTCGATCGAGCCCTAATTCAGAATCCATTTGCTGCTACCACTCCATTGAGCCTCTGTTCTTCCATCGCCCTCCAACAGTGCCGATCGTCTTCGCCGGCCAGTCATCGCCGGCGCACTTTGTCTTTGCTGCCCAGTCACCGCTGTGTCTCTATCTTCTTCGGCGGCGTGTCTCTGTTTCGCACGCCTGAGGCCACACCTCCATCTCTGTTTCTTTCTTCTCCAAATCTCCAAGTAGTTAAGGTTTTTGCTTTTGTTTTTTTTTTTTTTGTTTTCTCTGTTTCTTTCCATTTGTTTTGCACCCACCCATTAATGTACCATCACCCAAAGGATGATGTTTTTCTTTCCCCCACACCCCCCACCCCACCCACCGTGCGTGTTGTTTTTCTTACCCGTCATCCACTCTGTTCTTTTCCTTACTCAGTAGGCTCTACTTTTTAGTTCTTAGTGACCTAAACCTTATGTTTTGTGTCTTTTGACTTATGACTTGGATAGTTTGATATGCTTTGAATTTGACTTTGATCATTATAAGTAAAATAATGTCATAATCAAAGTCAAATTCAAGAAAAACATAGCATAACAATTAACACATATGACAATACCCCAAGTAAATGTAAATCCTATATAGTTCAAATTATATATTATAGTTATACTTTTGATGAATTTTATTTCTTAGAATATATTTTTAATTTTATTGTTCTTGATATATGTTATTAGTTTTTTTTAGTATTTTTTGTATATTTTTTTATTTTTTTAATATACCTGCCATGGCTTCCGCCATTGGCCGCAACGCCATACGCCATATTTGTATGGCGGATTTTTGGCTTTTCGCCATGAATCGCCATCCGCCATTAATAACACTGACTTAAGCATGTTTTCATGAATAAATATACATATTCATCATGTCTAAAGCCACTACTATATATACATTTCATCCTTTTTACGATTTTCAGTCGAAGCCTGAAATATTGCAGTCTAATTACTTTGCTAATGGGAAAATATGATATGAAGTTGAAAACAAATACAATCAACCCTTTGTTTATCAAATGGACAATAACCAATGACAACAGCCACCATAACAGGGATTCAAAACATATGAATATAAACTCCCCTGTGGATAGAGAATATACTATATACAATAGTTTCAGAAAACTCGATACCTGTGGGAATAAAATTTTCGTTGTCATAGTATACCAGTTTTCCATGCTACTTGAACCAATTTGTACAATAGACTTCCTGTAGGTAGGCTAATGCATTGACCAATTTAAGCAATACAATCACCTCAAAATAAATAGACAGGTAGCTCCATTAACTTCAAGAATGAGTCACTGTGGTGACAAATAGGGGTAGAAATAGGCTAGGCCAGGCCAGGCCAAGCTAGGCTTTGCCTTAAATAGGCTTGACCTGTATAAGGCCTGATCCTAGCCTGTGAGCCTGTAATTGACCGATTTTTAAGGCCTGACTTGGCCTTTTTAGAAACTTGGCCTGGACTGAAAGCCTATTTAAAGGCTTACTTTGCAATGAGGCCTTTAAATAGGCTAACAGGGCCTACCTTTAAATAGGCCAACAAGCCTTTACATAGGCTAACAAACCTACCTTTAAATAGGTCAAAATGCCTTATATATGCTAACATACCTACTTTTGAATAAGTCAATATGCCTTTACATAGGCTAACAGGCTTAAGTCTTGAAATAAGCCAACGAGCCTACTCAAAGCCAATAGGCGTTTGTTATAATTTAACACTTACCTTTTAATTTTATATATTCTCACCACTTTTTTACTCTAATTTTTGGTCGATGTGGGATTTAGAGAGTTGCTCACTTTCTTACTCTAGTCATTCAAGTCCTACATCGACCAAAGATCAGAGCAAGTAAATAGTGAGTATCTATAAAAGTAGGGAGTAAGTGTTAACTTATTATTTTCATTTAATAAATATATTACATTAAATATATTAATAAATCTGTTATTTCTATTCTAACTTACTAACTTAAGTTTTAATTATTGATTTTTATTAAAATTTAATTAAAATATATATTAATATATTATAATAAATTAATAATTATAATTTATAATTATTATAAAAATATATATTATATTATATATAATTAAATAGGCCAAGTTCTACTATCAGGGTTAAAAGGCCTATTAGATGCCCTTAGGCCTGGCTTTTTTAGTTAAATTAATTTTTAAAAAAGCCTTGACCTAACTTGTTTAGTAAACAGGTTAGGCCAAGTTAGGCCTCAGGCAGGCCAGGCTATAGGCCTCTGACGGGCGGCTTGACCTATTTTCACCCCTAGTGAGGAACTCATATCTGTTAACAAGATTCCAAAATAGGGATGAAGTTACAGTTCAAAGAACCATTCTCAACTTCATACATAAGCTTCCGAAAGCCATGTTTCCCAAGAAACACATCATGAAGTGTCCATTTCACATAATTACATCACCCAAGTGATAAAGAAAAATATCAATTTGCACAAAATCAACATCTCAGATATAACATGCAAATCATAGTAATCAACATTAGACTACAAATTCAGAGAAATCAAAGAGCCAACCAGGTTAATCCAAACAAGGCAAAAGCACTTACGTAGGTTTCTTGAATTTTTCCATTAGCTTAATAAATAGGTTACTGTGGTAGTCATCATTTACTAGACTAATAAAATTCATTTCTCATAATAAAATTTAATTTCAATAATAATTTATTTATGCTTTCTGAAGTAACATTATGTCAATAAATATAATAAGAGTAGCACTTCTCATGCATTTATCAAATAACAAAGTACATTGTCAAGACACATAACATTTCGCATAAATGATTCTTATGAGAAAATATGCAACATCATACCAAGAACATAAAATATGGTATAAAGGAAATTTCATTCAACCAAGTTGAATATCAGGCAAAGTTGCCTATCATGCTGCATATAAAATAACGCATATTAACCTTGATTATGTTACAACTCTCCCCTTTGACAGTCACATAGTCGTAGACAACAATAGTCATGCTTTTCCTCTTAAACATGCAATTATGCACTAAATTTTAACATATAATATTACTTTTCATGATTTGAGCAATTTTTAGAAGGAATTTCTTCCCATCATAAAGCCCTTTTATATTTAATATTTTTTATGGACAATCACTTGTCCATAACATTGCTAATATAAGCAACTTCAATATCCACTTAATGAATATCAAACAATACGGTACAACTTAGTACCCACAGAGTTATAGCCAAAGTATCATGTGCTTCACCTAAAATATAGTCAAAGTCCTTATAACATGAAGGCACACAATAAAAATAAATTTCAATGGCAAGCATAACCTTCACATTTCATTCGAATAGCCATGAAATTAATGCAATAATTATATTTTACCTGAAAATGCCAAGATATTTTATATAAAAAAAATTCTCTCTCTATATATATATACATGCCTCAAAAGGCATTATGGATTTTGTTGGACGGTGGCGACTATGGACGGTGAATATGGACAAAAGATACACATTTAAAAATTTTAAGAACAAGATTATTAGAAGTGTGTAGATCAGGATAGAAAGTTGAGAGGACATCCATAGGACTCTAGAACCCCAAGACTTTAGTGGGCAAGCGATTTATAAGAAAAGTAGAAGTTAGAACAGCTTCTCCCCAGAAGGACTTAGGGACATTTCTCTGAAATAATAAAGCTCGGGTTTTTTCAAGAAGATGACCGTTTTTTCGCTCTGCTAACTCATTTTGTTGTGGGGTATGAACATATGATGATTCATAGATTATTCCTTCTTTTTGGAAAAAATGCATAAGAGTCTGATTAAAGTAGTCCTTAGCATTATCGGACCTAAATCGTTTAATAACCAGCCCAAATTGATTTTTAATCATGGAACAAAAATTTGGGAGAACAGTACTAATATCAGACTTGTGTTTGAGCAGAAAAATCCAAGTAACACGAGTATAGTCATCAATAAAAGACACAAACCATCTTGCCCCAGAGACATTAGGAATGGAAGAGGGACCCCAAACATTACTGTGAATAAGGGAAAAAGGAACAGAACTCCTTGTATTACTAATTGAAAAATTGACACGTTTATGTTTGGCCAATTCACATACATCACAATGAAATTGTTTAACATCAAAACTTTTAAACAGAGAAGGAAAAAGACTCTTAACAATCAAAAAAGATGGATGACCCAATCTGCGGTGAGCAAGTCAGATTTTGTCTTTATTGGCGGAAAGAAGTTCAGAGGTAAAGGAATATGGGTGTCCAAATCTGCCCTTGGTCCTGTTGAACTGACAAGGTGCTTCAAGTAGGTAGAGACTATCCTATTCCTTAGCATGTCCAATCATCTTCCCCGAATCCTTGTCCTGAAAAACATAATGATCATTATAAAAAATCACATTGCAAGACAAATCTATAATTAATTTTTGGACAGAAACTAGATTTGTGGACAATTTAAGAACATGAAAGACATTTTGAAGGTCACTAGGGGATTAAGGTGGACAGTTCCTATACCGGCTACAGTGGTCAAGGAGCCATCAGCTGTGGATACTTTTTTATTGCTTGGGCATGTAGAATAGGTGGAAAAATTAGTGGGGTTGTTGGTCATATGGTCTGTAGCGCTGGAATCTATAATCTAGGAGTTGGTAAAAATTGTACCCGAGACATTGAATCCAACGGGAAAAGGTAACTTACCTGAACGAGTCAAAGAACAAGTACTTGAGGGCTTTTCAAGGCTGTGTAGAAGTGATCTCACCTACTCAATTTCCTCTAGATTGAAATTGCTGGGTGCTGGTTGACTTCCTGACATTGCCGCAGCATTAGCTTTTCCACTGTTGTGTGATTGTTTCCCTTTCTGCCCCCACTCTCGACTTGGGGGTTTTCCATGAAGCTACCAAGACCTGTCACGGGTATGTCGTGGCTTATTACAATAAGTGCACGACAAGTCATCCTAGTTTTTTTGACTGACTGGGTTTTTCTCCTTCCAAGGAGAATGTCTTCTACACCTTTGCTTCTGGCTTTGGTAGAACCACGAGCCACCATAGCCGAAGTCTCGCTGATTTTTCATTCAAGCATTAGCTCTCTCTTGCTTTCCTCACTTCGAATGATGGACACAACCTCATTAAAGGAGGGAACTGTAGATTTGCCAAGAATCTGAATCCTCACCTGATCAAATTCTGGATTCAGCCCAATAAGGAAGTTATAAACTCGGTCTTGCTCAATAAACTCCTTGAGCACTGCTGCATCCTCAGGACATTTAGTCTTGATCACTCTATAATGGTCTAACTCCAGCCATAAGGACTTCAATTGATTAGCATATTCAGTGACCGTCTTGTTTCCCTGTTTTGCAGCCACCGTCTTTATCTTAACCTCGTAGACTTGAGCAGCATCCTTGGCTTTGGAATAGGTTTGCTTAATTGCATCCCATACAGCCTTTGCAGTGTTTAGGAACATGCAAGTGTCACTGATATCCAGAGTCATGGAATTCCACAACCATGCCATAATCATCGAGTCTTCTTCATCCCATGCTTCAAATTTGGGATCACCTGGCTGAGGTCCAGTACCCATGAGATGACTCAGCTTTCCTTTTCCTTTTAATATGGTGCGAACAAGTTGTGACCACTTAAGGTAATTCTTCCCGTTCAGCCTATACGCAGATTGAATGTTCTGCAATTCACCAAGTGTTTGGGATCGAGTATCGTCCATTGGTTGAGTGGAACTGGAAACCTCTCCCATAGTTGACATTTTGAGAGACAAAACAGAAACAAGGCAGAACAGAGAAGAGTCAGAACGAATGAGAACAGAACAGAGAAGGTGAACGAATGAGCCCACTATCCAAAGAGCCTCGGAAAGAAGTTCTGGCCATAGAAACAGGAGCAGAGGACACCGGCGAGGTGAATGGAACCAACGGCGTGGAGCTCCGGTGACTAGAAGGTGGCGCGTGACGGTGCGTGGGAGCTGCTCCGGCGGGGGCACTCGGAGGAATGGCCAGTCGGGGGTGTTTGGTATATCTCATGACCTTACTTGGACGAAAAACGGAGTGGATTGCTGTTTGGGTACTGTTTACGAGTTCTGTTTAGGGACTGTTACGGGTGCTGTTTGGGTGGCAATGAAGGCCAAAGAGGAATGTTCAGCAAGAGGGCAATGAAGGCCAAAAACACTTTGGTTGGCAATGAAGGCCGACCGAAAAAAAATCAGCAGAAAACAAAATCAGTCCCGGATCGGAACTTAATTTGATACCATCTTAGAATATGAAGAATATGAATATTGTTTATTAAAATCTCTTACTGAATGTTTACATAGACAGAAATATATAGAGGAGCTTCTATGCATTAAATCTAGTCCTAGAAAATAAGCAACTAATTAATAAGCTACGAAAAACAATGTCTACACAAAAAATCGTGGAATAAGGCCAAGAGGCCACCATCCATAGTGGCCACCGTCCAACAGGGGGAAACTCGATCCAAGGGCTCTAAAGTGTATTTTTTTGGGCTATTCTTCGACCCAGAAAGAGTACAAGTGTTATCACCCTCCATCCAGATAATTCTATGTCTCCTGGGATTCAGAGCTATGGCTCAAGGTGTGTGTGCGTTACTATGGTTAAAAATCATTCTTGAAGATCTGAAGATCAAGTGGGATGGTCCGATGAGACTTTATTGTGATAACAAGTCTGCAATCAGCATTGCTCATAATCCGGTGCAACATGATCGAACGAAGCATATTGAGGTTGACAAACATTTTATCAAAGAAAAATTAGAGAGTGGTTTAATTTGTACACCCTATGTTTCTACACATGGTCAGCTTGCTGATGTACTAAAAAAGGGTTGAATAGTCCAGCATTTCAAACAATTGTATCCAAGCTGGGAATGGAGAATGCATATTCACCAGCTTGAGGGGGAGTGTTGGACAGTGGCCACTTTGGACGGTGGCCTCTTGGTCTTATTCCACGATTTTTTGTGTAGACATTGTTTTTAGTAACTTGTTAATTAGTTGCTTATTTTTTAGGACTAGATTTAATGTATAGAAGCTTCTCTATATATTTCTGTCTATGTAAACATTTAGTAAGAGATTTTAATAAACAATATTCATATTCTTCATATTCTAAGAGATTTAGCTCTTATAAAATTTCATATACAGATATATAGAGCAATAAAATTTTTAACAGTGCTTTAAACATAATTATTGCATATAGAGCTCAAATCAACATGTCAAATTAACATGGCAACCATAAACCTTGTACCTATCACATAAGAGATTGACATAACTTTATTTAGTTTAGAAATGTATAACTTTATTTAGTTTAGAAAGGTTTAGCATCCTTTAACCAAATATTAAGTTTGAATAATTCTTTCAATAGAATAAGGATAAATCCTTTACTCACTTTACAATTGTATACCCATATATATAAATATGGCCCAACTACCCAAGCAGTTGATAATCTTTTACCTCTTATGTGCACATGAAAAAAAAATTATATAACATGCAAGATTTATATTTCCAAATATGATCAAGTCTCATGATTATGAAAATAAATTTTCTTGTCAAACAGAAAATTGACATTATTAATTGCATTATTAAAGAAAATGAACTTTTTAAACAAAAAATATAGACAAGAAAACGATAGCATGGGCAATAAATAGCAATAATAACTGGCAAAACAGGGATCTAGCTCATACGGAAATTAACCCACCTATAGGTGGAGAATATTCCATACTATAGAATATAGAGATGATTTGAGGAATTGTGTGTTTCATTCACACACATATAAACTGATATTTATATACATAGTGGTACATGAATGTATTAAGTATAAATGCTAATTGCTATGAATACACTAATTCCTATGAAGACACTAAGTCCTATGACACGTGTAACATATGAAACATGTGAAATATGGGCTTTATTCTAACACTTCCCCTCAAGCTGGAGCATATATATCATATGTTCCAAGCTTGTTACAAATAAAATCTACCCGAGGCCCTTTGAGGGACTTAGTAAGTATATCAGCTAATTATTCATTAGAGTTGACAAAACCAATCGTGATCTTGCCTGAAAGAACCTTTTATCTGACAAAATAGCGGTCAATCTCTATGTTTGGTCCTTTCATGAATAACTAGGTTAGAAGCAATATGTAAAGCAGCTTTGTTGTCACAAATCAGTTTCATTTCCTTGATGTCTCCCAATTTCAACTGCTGAAGCAATTGCTTTAGCCGCGTAAGTTCACATGTTGTTGCTGCCATAGCACGATACTCGACCTTTGCGCTGGATCTAGCAACTATGTTTTGTTTTTTACTTTTCCATGAGATTAAGTTACCTCCAACAAAGACACAATACCCTGAGGTTGATCTTCTATCTGATGGTGAACCAGCCCAATCAGTATTAAAATAGCCAACAACTTGAGCATTGCCTTTGTTTTCATAAAGTAACACTTTTTTTGGTCCACTCTTGATGTATCGAAGTATGCGAACCATGACATCCCAATGACTATCACAAGGAGCATTTAGAAACTGACTTACCACACTTACAACAAAAGTAATGTCTGGTTTAGTTACTGTAAGGTAGTTAAGTTTACCAACCAGACGTCAATATTTGTTAAGGTCTTGTAGTGGCTCCCCCTGACCCGGTAGTAGTTTGATTTAAGAAAATTGAGATTTTTGAAACCCTAAATGCCCAAATTTCAAGGAATTAGGAAATCCTTAAATTTAATTGAGGGTTCTAAATCTAGTATAACTCGCTTTGATACCAGATGTTAGAGTTTTAAGGATCTATACTAGGAATTAGAGCACCGTAATCATAATTCAAGAATCATATTACACGCATACCTCTTGTAGACATTTCGACAAGAAGCGATCTCACCGATTTGTATTAGCGGAAGCGCGTACTCACTTGTATATGTCAGGGCAGTCTACACTTCGATGGAGCCGTGCGCAGTCAAGACGTGCTAAGGGTGGAGTAGGGATCCTGCCCTTTAATGACGATAAACATGATGACTCCTAAACCCATAATGGACCACATAATTAATATGGGCTTCCTAGGAAAATATCAGGCTATCCGTTCAACCCGTTTTAATAAAACAAAATGCACCAATCAGTTGAAGCCTAAAAATCCAGAAAATTCTAACATTCATGACTTCTTTCATATCATGCCCCCTCGTGCAAGAGCTCACTTGGTTTGAAATGTGGACAATGCTGAAAACTTACATAATTATAAAGAATGTGGGCCGCAAGGACTAAATTCTTGACCACACCCATTTTCTGGCCAAGTTTCGGCAGCCCATGCATTTTTGGGAAAAAGCTACCCCTTTTCCGGTCAAAAGCTACCACTTACGCAGCCAACTTTTTTTGTCTTTCCCTTTTTTTGTGGTTACAGTCTTGTCTTTCTATCTTGGAAGTTCCTAGACTTGGCATTCATTGCACTTTAAATGGTTTACTGCTCATGAACTTTTTATTGACTCTTTGCTTACGTTAAATGGTTTACAGCTTATATCCTTTTTATTGGCTCTTTGCTTTTTGTTGTGGCATTGATTATTATTTTCTGTGTTTATATTATTTGTTTTAAACACTTATTAATTTTACATCATTTTTTAAATAATATATTTATTAGATAGGGAGAGATCAAGTTTCATTGGTGTAAGTCAAAGTCACTCTTACACCATTGAATAATTTTTTATTGAATAATTTTCTTACTAATTCTACCGTTGGATTGAAAGTTCCTACCATATAGATCATATCTATAAATTTTACATTAATCCAAAATCGTTTACTACTTCATTGATATGCGTCAAAATTATCGTAATATATACTTTTAAAATATGTGAAAATAAGAACCACTTGATTACTATATTAGTCAAAAATAATAAGAATGATTGTCAAGAAAAACTTTATGTTCCCAATCTTGATTCAAGTTTGTTTCAATTGCACAGTTCGGGGGATGATGTATTATAGGAAAGCTCTTATGCTTCAGACCTATTTGGAGAGGACAACAGCTGGAGGTAAGGACATTTAACTCCTTCTCATTGTTCTTTATGTTACTATGCTGCTAATCGTTTTTGTTTTCTTCTTGTAATTTAGATTTGGAGGCTGCAATTGGTTGTGATGAAGTGACTGATACACGTGGCTTTGATTTATCCCCTAAAGCTCGTGCTCAGGCGGATCTTAAGTTCACTTATGTTCTGACATGCCAAATTTATGGTAAGCAGAAAGAGGAGCAAAAGCCTGAGGCTGCTGATATTGCTTTACTTATGCAAAGGTGAGTTCAGCAATTTTAGGGATCAACTTTCATGTGTTAGCTATTTATTAGTTGATTATCATGTAATTATTCAAATGCTTAAATCTATAGCTCCACTCCATATTTAATTTTTCAATTCTTTATGCTTTTAGAAATGAAGCTCTTCGTGTCGCTTTCATTGATGTTGTTGAAACTTTAAGAGATGGAAAAGTGAGCACAGAGTACTACTCAAAGCTTGTGAAAGCTGATATCAACGGGAAAGACAAGGTGCCATTCTTCTGTACTTTTTATATACTTCAGTATGTCCCACATTCTGTTCATAGGCTGCCATTTTCACTATCAAATTTTAGCCGGCTCGTTTGTAAACTTCGTAGTCTAGTATGTTATCTTTTTGAGATCGGGGTGGAGGGTCAATCTCTTGGTTTTTAATGCTTATTATATTTCTTGTGCTTAATAAATCAACTTTTTTATTAGTAATTAATTTGTGAACACAGTGCAGTTTGTTTGAATGATCGTTGTGGAACTTGGGTAATGGGAATTAATGGAGATTAATATGCCAGCAGCTACAAATTTTCTCCCTAAAATTATTAATTAGATCACTGAAAAACTGATTTGAGGCTACTGCTTGAGGTTCCAACATCCTAACTTCATGTTGGGTGTGTTTCTTGCCAAACAGAAATGTAATAGCTTCCTTGGCCAATATGCAAAAGGACTGTTTAATTTTGTTCTTTTAATGTGTTTACATATCTTTTATTTTCTTGTATACACTTTCTATTCTTCCATCTGATAATATTTTTTATCTTATCTAAATTGAAAAACAAAAACGTTGTATATAGTATTGAACCACTGATTGTATTTGATTTTTAATTAGTTAGATTGGGTCTATACTCATATGTAAGTGCTTAATGTAGGTGAAAAGTTGTCAATGGAAACGATAAATATGGTTAATTGATGTCAAATATGGTTCAAACTAAAGATGGTATAAATACCACCTCAAGTCAAAATTGTTTTGTGGAAGCTGCTGATTGGAATTCCTTGCAATGATTTAGATTTGAGCAAAGAAAATATGGTACAAACTAAACCTGTAAAGGACTCGTCGATATAGGCGTTTAATGGCATAGATATTTGTGTTTACTTGGGTCTGATATTCATGTCACTGGTTAATTCTAGAAGAATGCAATATTATATATATATTTTTAAAGCACGTGGTCTTTTAAGGAGGTTTCTGTTGATGGTTTCTATTTTCCCTGTTGTTTTATGTTTGGCTTTGATACGAACCTTAGGAGAACCACACGACAAAAGCTAGTCATTGTGGTTGAAGATCCCAAGGCCATATAAACCCCACACCGGAATCCCATACTTCCGATGTGGGACTCAAGTCCCATACCTTGCAATTGGATCCTAACATTCCACCACGCTTTGCACTAGCCCTCTGACTAGTCCTGGACGAACACTGCAATGCCGGCGTCACCACCCGTGCCGCTCATTTGCAGCTTAGAGGCATGGTGGAAGGCTTTGATGCCAATTAATACGAACCTTAGGAGAACCACATCCCAAAAGCTAGCCATTGTGGTTGGAGAGCCCAATGCCATATAAACCTCACACCGGAATCCCATTCTTCTGATGTGGGACTCTCAAGTCCCATACCTTGCAATTGGATCCTAACGGGCTCTTAAGTTCAGGAAGATTCCTTATCCTTCAAAATCATTGTAATTTCTTCTCTTCATCCTATTGAATTTCTTCTTTTATCAAAAAAATGATGAAAAAAATAATACTTTATTGAGTGAAAATACAGGATTGGAGGGTAAGAGAACAATTACCACAACAAAAGCCTTTTTCTACTAGGTGGGGTTGGCTACATGGATCAATTGATGTCATTGTGTTCTGCCACAAACCATGTCTTCAGAACGGCCATTTAGATGTTATTTAGATCTAAGTCCTTTTTAATGATTTCACCTATTGTTTTTCTTGGTCTCCTTCTACCTCTATCTATTGGGCTATCCTTCATCAAATTGCTCATAAAAAATGGAAAAATGGATGATAGAAACAGAATTATGCATGTCATATAGCCCTACAACTGCACATATATAATGTTTGGCCCAGTGCTTACTTGTTCGATTTTCAGTTTTCAGATTTGATGTGGCCGACACCTTATGCTGTATTGACAAGCCCTCTAGCTTATATGTGCTGATGATGTCAGTATTTTAGATTCATTGATTTCAAAAATAAGCATTGGTAACATTATATAATGTTTTCATGTATATCATGTCTGAAATGCACTAAAATAAGTAGTTTCTTTATTTCTTTCTGTTTAGTCAAAACGGTGAAGAAAGTAGACTTTTCTTACACAAATTAGCATCTGTGGCCCACAAGGGTAGCTAATCTGGTTTCCTTGAGGTTTGCTCACTTTTGGTCATCAGATTAAGTCCCTGAATTATTGTAGTTATGGTTCTTCTTGTGGGTTGGGTTGGGATCTGTAGTTTGCCCTTATTTTCTTAGGTTGCTTCATTACTGTTGACTCCCTTAGTTGAATTAGATTTCTTTCGTTATTGTTCCTCTCTTAATTGAATCGTTTTGATGTCACAGGAAATATACTCAGTGAAATTACCTGGAAATCCCAAACTTGGTGAAGGGAAGCCCGAGAATCAAAATCATGCAATTATATTTACCCGTGGAAATGCAGTGCAGACAATTGACATGAATCAGGTGATAGCAGTTTTCACAGCTCTGTATTCATCCAAGTAAATTGTGTTGATTGTTAAGGATTTGTAATTTGTAATTGTATTCTCTCTTTATTTATGCCCCCTCCTAAATTGTAAGCCATTGCATCTTATGTGGTTATTCTGTGTTATCTTCATGGCTTTGACCCACTACACTTTAAGATTTAGGATTTATTTTATATAAAGTTTGTGTTATTTTCTAGTATCACTTTTCTATTTCACATATTGTGTAAATAAGCTTTGTTGAGAATCTACTATTTTATGATTTATGTGATATTGTATAATTTGTTTGCAGTTGCTTTAAGTTGTGATGCTTAGTAGAATCTTATTGTAGGATAACTATTTTGAGGAGGCTTTGAAGATGAGGAATCTTCTTGAAGAATTTGATTCTGATCATGGGCTTCGTCCTCCTACCATACTTGGTGTTAGAGAACATGTCTTTACTGGGAGGTGTGTGTAGCTTAAATCCTGTGATATTGGGTCCTTTTTTGACTTAATTTTGCTATGCTTATAGTTTCGAGTAACTTATCTATTATGCAGTGTCTCATCTTTGGCCTCATTTATGTCCAATCAAGAAACTAGTTTTGTGACTTTGGGCCAGCGTGTTTTAGCAAATCCTTTGAAGTAAGCCCATTTTACATTAAATTATGATTTCTTTTGTCGAAATTCATACTAATTGAAGCTATCATATTTTAAATATGATATGTTCAGGGTCCGTATGCATTATGGTCATCCTGATGTTTTTGATAGAGTGTTCCACATAACCCGTGGTGGTATCAGCAAGGCTTCTCGTATTATCAACATTAGTGAAGATATCTACTCAGGTATGGCTGTTGCTTTTGCTTCATAGAACTTTGCTGTTCTGGTCAAGTAACAAAATGTTGCAATGTAGTACCTTAGCTACCATTAAAACAATTGAACTGTTTTGGAAATCTATTGGATATAAAATTATTTTGTAAGCAGTTCAGAAGATAATTATTATATTAAGAACTACCTTTCAAGTTACACTTATTTTAGAAGTTAACCACATTTGAATGATTATAGGTGCCAAGCCAAATAAATTATAGTAATTTGAATACATTGCTGGTGGTAATGGAATTTTGTAAATTAGACGGAATAGAAGATTTTAGGCTGATTAACTCTTTGACGTGGTCTTCAAAAAAAAGAAGGGGGGGGGGCTTGGGTTGCTCTTTGCAATGTCCTCTCTCTCTCTCCTCTGTTGTTTGAAGATCTGTTGGATCATGTATTCTGACTCAGGGGGGTGTCAAAGGATTTTCATTTGTTTGGCATGGGCGAACACAGGCAGAGGTTACATTGTTATGTTGGGAGTGGTGCTGCAAAACTTGAAAAGATATGACATTGTGTGGCCTTGTGGGTAAATGGCTATGGCACTTTTCTCTAGAGATTACTTCATTATGGCATCGGAATGAATGGGACACCAACCTAGTGATCTCCGCAAGTCAGACCAGTCTCTAGACTTCTATCTCTCAGGCTTATGTGCCTCTAAAAGTAGATATGTGAAGGACCAAATCAGGAATTATTGTGATAACAATTGTGTTGCAAATACGCTCTCTTTATAACTTATTTACTCATTAACACAGTATAATGAAGGGTATGCGACAAGCAGATCCTTTGTCTCCTCTTTTGTTCACTTTGGTGGTGGATGTCCTTAGTCGTCTTTTTTCTAGAGCATTTGCAAATGGTCTTATTAAATGAGTTAAAGTGGGTTTGGAGGGGATTGTTGTTTCTCATTTGCAATTTGCGGATGATACCATTTTGTTCTTAGATGTTGATATAGAAAGCTTTTGCAATGTCCTCTCTTTGGTTAAGCTGTTTGAGTGTGCTTCTGGGCTGACAATCAATATGTCTAAAAGTGGCTTAGCTGTAATGCCCATGGATTCGCAAAGTCTCTCCTCTTTTGCTTCAATGGCAGGTTGTCAGATCTTGGATTGGCCTCTTATTTACTGGGCTTGGGTGTTCCCTTGGGTGGGAATCCTAGAGCTGCCTCCTTTTGGGATCCAGTAGTGCGGAAGATCTCTAAGCGCGTAGATAATTGGAAAGGGTTTTATTTTTCTCTTGGGGGTCAAATTACTCTTTTTCAAGCTTGCCTCTCAAGTATTCCCCTTTACTACTAGTCTTTATTTTGTATCCCAGTGGGAGTTGCCCAAACAATAGAAAATAATATGAGGGATTTTCTTCAGTAGGGAGTTTCGGATGCAAGACGGGATCATCTGGTGAGTTGGGAGGTGTGCTGTCGCCCTAAGAATGAAGGGGGTTTGGGTCTTGGTAATTTTGTGTCTAAGAAGGTTGCTATGGCTTCTAAATGGCTTTGGCGTTTTCCTTTGGAATCTCACTCTCTTCGGCACCAGGTAATTCGTAGTAAGTATGGTTTGGACCCAAATGGTTGGGATGCCAACACTGCAATCCGAGCCTCTCATTTTAGTCCTTGGAATTTTATATCTCAAGGCTGCTCTACCTTTTAAGTCTTTGCTCTCCTTGAAGGTGGATAACGGCTCTCACATTAAATTTTGGGAGGACCTTTGGGTAGGAGATGTTTCTTTTATTTGTGCCTTTCCACACCTTTACTGTCTTTCTACTTTACATAATTCTCCTATTCACAATTTTTAGTGTCCAAGATTCTGTTTTTTCATGGAATTTCCACTTCTTTCGTAATTTAAATGACAGGTAATATTCTGAATTGCAGTCCCTTTTGGGTCTCCTTGACACCATTCATTTGTCATCTCACCCTAATAAAAGAACTTGGTCCCTTGATCCTTCTGGGGTTTTTTTTCTTGTAAATCATTTTTTCAGTTCCTCACTCATCTTCTTGAATAAGGATATTTTTATTCTTCTTGATAAACCCTTGTGGAAATCCAAAGCTCCCTCTAAGGTCAAGGTTTTTATTTGGATTACGGTACTTAATAGAATTAATACTGAAAGAGTTCATGGCTACTGAGAAAGTGTGAGAAAGGGAAAGAAAATGAAGGAAAATGTTGAGAGAGAGAAAGGGGGAGAGAGTGAAACAGAAATGTATCTGTCATTAACAGAAAAGATGAGATCTGAAACTGATCTCAACTGTTTTATACAAGAACTTAAGATCATTCGAGAGTATCTAGAAGCTAAGCTTAGAAGCTAAGTCTAACTAAATTACAGCTGAAACAGTAAACAGAATAACAGAATTATAAATGTCATGAGCTACTATTCTTAACTAACCGCAACAGTAAAGCTGTTAATCATGACATACTCTAATAAATACTAATGACATGTTGCAAGTTCATAGGCCACATAAGGCACTTTCCCCCTATGTGTGTGTAATGTGTGGTGCTTGCTCAGAATCTGTACCTTACCTGTTTTTACATTGTTCTGCTGCCAGTTCTTTATGGCACTCTTTATTTGACATTTATGGTGAATGTTGGGTGTGTCTCAGGTCTCTAGACCAATTTTTTATGATTAGCTTTTATGGTTTTGGTAGAAGTAAAGAGGCTAAATTTTTGTGGCAATGTGCAATTTATGGTGTTTCACTAACAGATATGTTGAGGGATTGGGAAGCTCTGCTACATGATGTTCTCTTTTTCCATGTTTGTTTTTTGTTTTGTTCTATTGTTTAGGAGGATTCCTTTTCCTCCTCACTTTGTGTAATTCTTTCTCTTCATCTTAATAAATTTCTTATTTTATCAAAAAATAAATGAAGTTTTGCTTGAGGTAGTGTTGTCAGGACGAATTCTGTTTGTGGGACAGACACCTGAATGATCTTGCCTCAGCTCTATTTTACTTCTATAATTATGTTTCTTTCCTCCTGTTCTGTATGTAATGGATTTGCTGAATAACATGTATCTCTATGCATTTTTATTGCTGTTGAAAATTGAGTTTTCATTTTTCCCCCCCTTTTTCCCATTCTTACTTTTTTTTTCTTGATTCTTGTTAATACACAGGATTCAATTCAACCTTACGTCAAGGAAATGTTACACATCATGAATATATTCAGGTGAGGCTTGTTCTTGTATGATGCATCTACAACAAATCCTACTCTAATAGTAAAATTTACAGGTTGGTAAGGGAAGAGATGTTGGGCTTAATCAGATTGCAGTATTTGAAGGGAAGGTTGCTGGTGGTAATGGTGAACAAGTTCTCAGTCGTGATGTATACAGACTTGGGCAACTTTTTGATTTCTTCCGCATGATGTCTTTTTACTTTACAACAGTTGGATACTACTTTTGTACCATGGTACGCCATTTATGCATCATATTTATTTGTTGTTTTGATTGGCCTATACATAGGGATCAAATCTGAAAGAATGATAGGCAAAGAGATAAAAAAAAGAGAAACTTTTGTGAATAATGGAGATTTGGAGTCACTAATCTAAGTGATTAACCTCCATGTTTCTGTATCTATATATATAAAACCAAGTCTACAAGCAAGTATAAGAGTGAGCCTAGTCTACAGCACAACACAACAACATTGAAACTCATTCTAGGCTTTTAGCACTCCCACTCATGCTGGAGCACAGTTATTGATCTACCCCAGCTTGTTACTAATAAAATCAGTCCTAGCCCTGCTGAGAGCCTCCTAAACAATTCTTACAAAGTGATGGGGAGATTGCTTGGGTGGATGAAATGAAGAAATACTTCAGTCATCTTTTGTGATTGCAAAGTGCTTATCAGGATGGAAAATTCTACCTTAAAATGATGTTCGATGGTAGTGAATGTTGGACAATGAAGTGCCAACATATACAATAAACAAGTGTAGCGGAGATGACAATGTTCAGGTGGATAAGTGGACATATAAGAAAAGATATAATTTTGAACTTATGTAGTAAAGTTGGAGTAGCCTATTGGGGAGAAGATAACAGAAACTTGCTTA
Source organism: Ormosia semicastrata (assembly GCA_029884595.1). Lineage (NCBI taxonomy): Eukaryota > Viridiplantae > Streptophyta > Magnoliopsida > Fabales > Fabaceae > Ormosia > Ormosia semicastrata. Next base: position 71,811,747 of record JAQQTO010000059.1, read on the forward strand.
AGATTGTTTGGTCATAAGCAAAAATTACCAATAGAGTCTCTTGTGAGAAAAGTGGAGCAAATGGATGATATTCTAATTAAAGGGCTCTAGAGGAACTCCTACATAAACTTTAGGGGAAACTATTAAAAAGGACCTTACCCTAAATGGTTTAAATGAAAACTTGATTTTGATAGGGCAAGAAGGCTTGGTGGTTGTGGTTGTTATTGTGCAGATGCAATAGCAGCTGGTGACCAGCTTTGATTACCATGTCTATGAGGGGGGTGAGAGAGAGAGCCCGGTCCACATTACAATAATGCTGACACTCATTCTAACGCGTCTCATGGAATGAAAATTTTCATGCCTTATAATTTTAGAATCGTCAGTTTATATATAATTATATCCAAGCTTTTCTTCATCTGAGGATTTTTTTTTCTTTATCATCTTGCAGTTAAATGTGCTAACTATATATATCTTTCTTTATGGAAAAGCGTACCTGGTAAGTTGGATTTCATTAAACTTTCATCGTTGTAGTTTATTTAAGATATCTGTTATTTCTATATCATCATAATTTGTGTAAGATGATCTTTTTCTTTTGTTCACAATTTATTTTCATTTGCTGGAGTTTTATTGTGTCAAATGTTTGTGGTTTACACCAGATTTAGGCCTATGGTTGGTCTTAAGTGGGAGATGGTTTCATATCACATTTTTTTTACGTGTTTATTGGTTGGATGTTTTGCCATTTTGTTAAATCTTTCACTTGAAAGATGTATTTCATTGATATGATTTCAAATGGTCCAAGAGACTCCTTTTATAGGAGTATAGGAGACAATAATCTACAATTCAGGAGAAGAAATAGAAAACTACCATAACATGCTAATCTAAAAGAGGAAACTAAATATTTACAGCATTAATTCTATTTAGCATTAATTCACACAGCATTAAACACAGTTGACTACTGGTTTAATGCCTTTCAATGCACTATTAATTCACAGCATTAAACATGGTTTTAATACCGGTTTAATGCTTTTCAATGCACTGTGGACACTTTCCTTGTTTTGATAGTCTTATTTGCATCAATCTTGAATTCTCAGTTTTTACTTGTTTTAGCAATTTACATTTGAGTGTTATTGGCAATAGACTAAGGGGTTGTGTAATGTGTACAGCCTGTAGTACAAGTGAATGGTAAAGAACACAGCTAGTACAGCTACGTATAATGAATACAAAAAATACTTATGACTACCCTTTCTACACTTCTTGTTTCTTGTCTTTGGGGTTTTTCCATTTGTGGATTTTGCTTCTATTATTTCAACCAAGTGTAATCTGTTTCCAGGCATTATCTGGTGTTGGTGAAACCATTGAAGAAAGGGCTAGGATAACTAAGAACACTGCTCTAAGTACTGCTTTGAATACACAGTTTCTCTTTCAAATTGGTATCTTCACTGCTGTGCCAATGATCTTGGGCTTCATTCTCGAACAAGGCTTCTTGAGGGTAAGTGAATATATGTATGTATATGTGTAGAAAAATCGAAACTGTTGGAACTGTTTTGGGAAAGAATCCATGTATATCTGTAATTGTATTATTAGCTAGTCAAATCTGTATATTTAGGAAAGTTTCGTTAGCAGTTATTTGCTTCCTAGAATTAGTGATAGTGCTTCCTTTATTAGTTAGGCTATAATTGTATAAAAGTAAACTCAATGAATGAAATCATTATTCCAGAATATTCTTCCTTTCTAGTTGGTATCAGAGCAGGTTTTGACGTGTAAAATTCTCGCCTTCGTTCTCTGCTACTCCTTTTTTTCACCATGTTTGATGTGTCAACAGAGTCCACTAAACCACACACTACCCAAACTACAGCCGACCCTATCAAGACTAGCGTAGACTCCCACCCTGTTCAAATTACAACCATTCGCTTGAATGGGGATAATTTCCTGCACTGGTCACAAGCTGTTCGGATGTATATTAGAGGGCATGGAATGATGGGCTATCTGACAGGTGACAAGGAGGCTCCATCAGAGACCGATTCAGCCTACACTACATGGGATGCTCAAAACTCCATGGTTATGACGTGGCTCGTGAATTCTATGGAAGAGGATATTAGCTCTAACTATATGTGCTATTCAACGGCACAAGAGCTGTGGTAGAACGTGAACCAGATGTACTCTGATCTGGGAAATCAATCACAGATCTTTGAATTAACTCTCAAAATTGGCGAGATGCGGCAAGGAGAGGACAATGTTACCCGGTATTTTAATTCGTTGAAGCGTATCTAGCAAGATTTGGATCTCTTCAATACTTATGAGTGGAAATCACTAGAAGATGCATGCCACCACAAGAAAGTCGTGGAAGATATTGAGTTTTTGGCAGGACTCAATATTGAGTTTGATGAAGTCGGGGAGAATCAATATTGGGAGACAACTTCTCCCTTCAATTGGTGAAGTTTTTTCAGAAGTAAGGAGAGAAGAGAGTCAGAGGAATGTTATGTTGGGCAAGAAAGGACCTGGGATTGCTACAGAAGGCTCTGCTTTGATGACAACTGAAGCAACATCATCCAGGACATCTGTGCAACAACGCAAAATTATGAAACGGGATAAAATCTCTGTCCAAAAGAATATCTTAGCAAAAAATCTGTCCTGAATTAGGTTCTAAAGGTTCCATCCAACATGATAAAGTGCGAGAGTCGAATCTGAAGATCCAGAAAGATGAATTGTTAGAATATATGAAACAGGATAGTCTTTTGTTAGGAGGATTTATGCTGAAAGCTCAAAAGATTTATTGGACTGAATACAATGTGGATATCGTGAATAGCTTGACTTTATCGTCACTAGCAATGGCTATTTATCGTGTAGCTTATTACGATCCTCAGACTTTTCCTATCTATATACCAAATCAGAATCAAGATACTTTTATTCGTTGAGGTTACAATGGGGGCCATGCACAAAGAACTAGTATCTAGAAATTTGTTATTCTTGTAAGGAAGTAACTTCTAATGCATGTTTCACAAGGCTCATTTAAAGAACCAAATGCTGTGTTTTCTTTTTGGTACTCAATCACCATTATGCTTTTTCGTTCTTGGCCATACCATCATACTGTTACTATCTGGCATGTCAATTAAATAAATGCAAGACCTCGTGAACTTCTGTAGACTGTACATCCTGATTACATTATCTTTTGTTTGGATACTGTTCCTACATTTTTTAGGCAATGGATTTGATTTGGCAATAATTTCAATAATATTACTAAGTTCAGTATTTTCTTCTTGTTTGTTGATTCTATCTTGAACATTTATATTGAATGCTGTGAAAGCAAATAATTTGAGAACAAATTCCTTCTTTTTCTAATTTGTTTTTATTTTGATTGCTCTGCAGGCCATTGTCAGTTTTGTCACAATGCAGTTCCAGCTCTGCTCTGTCTTTTTCACATTTTCCTTGGGAACAAGAACACATTACTTTGGTCGGACCATTCTTCATGGCGGTGCAAGGGTTTGTCTGCCTACTTTATGCTGTCTTTTTCTCTATTTCCTCTTCTCAACTATTAATATGTTAATTTGCCAACAGTATCAAGCAACTGGCCGCGGGTTTGTTGTTCGCCATATCAAATTTTCAGAGAATTACAGACTCTACTCTCGTAGTCATTTTGTTAAAGGGTGAGACTCGCTGTTTCTCTCAGTAGACAATACATAAGGGGAATATCTAGTGAGATTATTGTGCTACATTAAGTTTCCGGAATTCCAAATTATTTTGTTGATAGTATTTGTTAATAGCATTATTATATATTGATTCTTTCTGTACATAGATTAGGAAACTCTTAATTAGGTTGGTTGTCCAATCCCTACGATTGGGTCAAAGAGGCTGAGAAGATTCCTCTCAAGCAAATTCAGTCACAAACCTGTCCTAACATTCAAGTTGGTATCAGAGTGGGTTTCAACCCGGCTCTATTTGTCTTCTCTTTTCTGGCGGTATTTTCAGCCGTGCAACAGTCAGTCAACAATCTCAAGTTCGACCCACATCAAACCAACACCACAGTCGTGTTCAGAGAGGGTCGATCGTCCACTCCCTGAAGCGTCGCCGCCGTCTGCTGCTCAACGAGCCGCTATGTGCCGCCACACGCAGTCACCATTGTCGGTGTGTGTAAGCCACATGCCACCTTCTTGGGGTCAGATCGTCTCGTTGCTGTCGCTGCCATCTTGCTCGCCGACGTCCTCTAGTCCTATTTCAGGGGTTAAAGGTCCTACCCACGCCTGTTGTCGACAGATGAAAGGCCATGTGCCTCCCTCCTGGCCTTCATTTGCCAAGCTGCTAGTCTCTTTCAGTTCGTCGGCGTCTCTTCGTCCTTGTTTAGGGGTTAGCAGCCCCGTGCAACCTTGTTTGAATAGTGGGTCTTTTGGTGCCCACTGTGGTTCATATCTTAGGATCATATCTCATGGCTTTTGAATCCTTCATGTCTTCCTCAACTACATCCTTGCAGAAGGGCCTCATTTTGTTTGCTTTGTCAGGAACTCCCACAATAACGTTTGAGAAACTAAACGGTAAGAATTATTTAGATTGGTATGCTGTTGTTGATGTGTGGTTTTTAGGTCAGGGACTTTATGATCATCTAACCAAGAAGGCTGAGGAGATTGATGCTAGTGTGCGGGAAGAATGACAGAAAGTTGAATATCAGTTGGTGTCTTTATTATGGTAGTCCATTGACCCAAAGTTGTTGGTGCACTATCGCTCCTACAAATCATGTTATGACAACTGGAAAAAGGCTCGAAGTGTCTATGCTAATGATATGCAACGTCTCTATGATTAGGTTTATAACCTGGCAAGCCTCCAAATAACAGATCATGACCTTTCTTCCTATCTTAACAAAGCACAAACCACTATCCAACAAATCAAATAGATTCTGACTAGTGATGATCTTCAGAAGGTGCTGGACAAGCTTGACAACATGTACATGGTTTTTGTTCTCCATGGTTTGCATAAGGATTTTGTGACTATTCGTAACCAAGTCTTGACAATTCCAAATATCCCTTCGGCGGAGGATCTCATTGATCGTCTGCTAAGACTTCCTTTGCCAGAGGGATCAATTGGGATTAGTTCTCAAATAGGTTCAGAATCCTCAGCTTTTGTCTCTAATTCAGCTGATCGTGAAGGCCAAGGTCGTGGTCATGGTAGAGGAGGTCGTGGTAATCGTCCTCAATGTTCTCATTGTAATCTCCTGGGACTTAGTCGGGATCAGTGCTATTCTCTGCATGGTTTCCCAGAAAAAATTGCTAATGTTACACATTCTTAAGCATTGCTTATTGAGAAAAAGTCTGAGTTCAGTAGTGATAATCAGAACATTCTGTCAGATATCTTCAACTCGAGGCAGCCCAACAAGCCTCGTCTTCAGCCACTGTAGCCCATACTGATAATTCTACGATTTGCCTCTCTCACTCCGTCTGTGGGACATTGGATTTTGGATTTTGGTGCTTCTGATCATATAACTGGTAATCCTTCTCTTTTCTCAAAATTGTCATCTCCCAAAACACCACATCACATCACCCTCGCCGATGTCTCTAAGGCTAAGGCCACTGCCATTGGTCAAGCTATAACTCTCCCATCTTTGACTTTGAATTCCGTTCTTTTTATACATGGTTGTCCTTTTAATTTAATTTATATTAGTCAACCTACTCGCACTTTTAATTGTTGTATAACCTTTACTTCTAATTCTTTCCAAATATAGGACCGGAGTAAGGGGCAAACGATTAGCGTAGAATATGAATCACGTGGACTCTATTATCTTGAGCCTCCGTCTTCTACCATATGTGTTGTTATGGAGTCTCCTAGTCTCCTTCACTGTTGTTTAGGTCGCCTAAGTCGTGTTAGCTTGGAAAACATATTTGGGCCACTTTTCCAATCAAGGTCAATAGTCAAGCAAAGTCTCCTTTTGATATTGTTCGTTCTGATGTTTGGGAGTCCTAGTTGTGTTAGTTCTGTCTCAAGTTATAGGTATTTTGTTTTTTTTTATTAATGATTTTTCAATATGTACTTGGATATTTTTAATGAAAGATCATTAAGAGTTATTTGCTATATTTTAAAATTTTTGTATTGAAATCCAAACTCAATTTGGGCACTTTACAAGGTTCCTCCTTGTGTCTTTGGTTCTACTTGTTTTGTGCATTATCCTTCTCCAGGTCTTGATAAATTGTCTGCTCGTGTTGTCAAATATGTCTTCCTTGGGTATTCTCGAGTTCAGAAGGGATGTAGGTGTTATTCTCCTCCTAGACATCGCTTTTATATTTTTGCAGATGTTTCTTTCTGAGGATACACCTTATTTTACGTCCCACGTTGAACCCGACTCCGTCTATCAGGTCTTACTGATCCTTTGCCTGGCTCCACTTGTACCTATATCTGTCCCTCAACTTTCAATTTCTTAGGTGCCTAAAATCCTTTCCCAACCATTACAGTCTTCTCCATGCCTGCTTGTCATTTTTCAACATCGACCTCTTCTTGTAATTCCAGAGGCCATCACTTCTACAAATTCATGTGATTCATCTCCTGCTCCAGCGTCTCCAACTGCTCTAGGCCTTCTTGAACCTTCCGTTGACTTGCCATTGCTCTTCGTAAAGGTACATGTTCTACCTGTAATTCTCATTCCATCTAGAATTTTTTGAGCTATCATTGCTTATCCTCATTCCATCTATAATTTTTTGAGCTATCATTGCTTATCCTCATCCCATTATTCCTTCTTGTCTGCTTTCTCGTCTATTTCTATTTCTAAAATTGTCCAGGAAGCACTTTCCCATTTAGGTTAACGATAGGGTATGATTGACGAGATGTAGGCATTGGATTCCAATCATACATGATCTCTTGTTTCACTTCCTTTTGGGAAATCCACAGTTGGTTGTCGTTGGGTTTTCACTGTCAAAGTAGGTTCTGATTGCCAGGCGGACCGCTTGAAAGCTCGTCCTGTAGCTAAAGGCTTTACTCAGATCTTCGACCTTGATTATAGTGACACTTTCTCTCCTGTTGTTAAAATGGCCTTTGTTCGGCTTTTCTTATCTATGGCTGCGATGCACCATTGGCCCCTCTATTAACTGGATATCAATATGGTGACTTGGCCGAAGAGGTTTACGTGGAGCAACCACCTGGGTTTGTTGCTTAGGGGGAGTCGGGTTCAATCTGTCGATTGCATAAGGCCCTTTATGGCCTTAAACAGTCTCCTCGGTGCTAGTTTGGCAAGTTTAGCAAAGTTATACAGCAATTTGGACAAAGTTATACAGCAATTTGGTTTGGTCCGTAGTGAGGCAAACCACTTTGTGTTTTATATGCATTCATCTTCTAGTCAATGCATTTATCTTGTGGTCTATGTGGATGATATTGTTATCACAAGAAATGATCATGAAGGCATTGAAGGTATGAAACAACACTTGTTCCATCACTTTGAAACCAAGGGTCAGTTAAGATATTTTCTTGGGATTGAAGTCGCCCAATGAAAAACTGAAATTGCGATATCTCAAAGAAAATGTGCTCGACATCTTGGAAGAGATTGGGTTGTTGAACTGTAAACCAGTCGATACTGCTATGGATCCGAACGTTAAAATCCTACCAGATCAAGGAGAACTTTACTCAGATCTAGGTAGGTATCGAAAATTGGTGGGAAAATAAAATTATCTCACTATGACCTGGCCAGATATCTCTTTCGCTGTAGGTGTTGTTAGTCAATTTCTTAATTCTCCTTATGATAATCATTGGGATGTAGTGGTTCGTATTTTAAGGTATATCAAGGATTCTCTTAGAAAAAGGTTGGTTTATAAAGATAGGGGCCATACAGATATTGTTGCTTATTCAAATCAACTTTTGGGTATTGTGTTCTTATTGGGGGGAATCTAATTTCGTGGAAAAGCAAAGAGCAGAATGTAGTTGCTAGGTCGAGTGCTGAAGCAGAGTATCGAGCTATGACTCTTACTTTGTGTGAGCTTGTATGGTTAAAGCAATTACTTCAGGAACTGAAGTTCTATAGGATAGGGCCTATGAAACTCATTGGTAATAATCAAGCAGCGTTGCACATGGCTTCAAATCCAGTCTTTCATGAACGAACCAAACATATAGAGATTGATTGCCATTTCGTCCGTAAAAAGATTGCCTCAGGAGAAATCACCACTTCTTTTGTGAATTCCAATGATCAACTAGCTGATCTCTTCACTAAGTCTCTCCGGGCTCCAAGGATAACACACATATGTAACAAGCTGGATATTTATGATATATTTGCACCAGCTTGAGGGAGAGTGTTGATAGTATTTGTTAATAGCATTATTATATATTGATTCCTTCTCTAAATAGATTACGAAACTCTTAATTAGGTTGATTGTCTAATCCCTACGATTGAGGGATTTTGTATTGTATTGTGTCTATATAATTCAAAGACGCTGAGAGCATTCCTCTCAAGCAAATTCAGTCACAAAACTCTGTCCTAACATTCAAGCCATTTACTTATTGCTCATTCACCCTCTTTCTAACATTCAGTGCTCAACTCTTCACTTTCCCAATCTGTGCTAAGAAAATTCAAGTAGCAAAGAATTTCAGAGTTCAAGATCAGCATTTAATTTCTCTCTCTAACTGTTCTCTCCTGTTCTGTATTTCTTGATTTTTTTTTTAAATCAAATAATTAGTTGGCAAATCATATTCTATCTTCTTTTATCTCACTCTGTCTATACAACAAATAAAACTTTACTTTTCTTATCGTGATGCATTTCTTGCACAACATTATTATTTGGAGTTTCAATTTATTCTTAGACCAACCATTTCATGGTTGTCTAGGTACAGTTGTATAATCAGGAAAACAATAGGTTTGAGAAGGTTTTACTGTCTGTTTGGAAGAATTAATCATTTGAAGAGGATTGGAACGAGAGAGACTCAGAAAAATAGAGACCCGAGAATTCCAATTGGAATGAGGGGATGAAAAGAGTAAGGGAACAGTGTTACTTCATTGAGTAAGAGATATGTGCATGGGTTGTTTGAGAGGGTTAACGCATTTGCTTTTACTGAAATTTTTTTTCTGTTGCTAAAAAAAAGTTTTGGGGGAGATGAGGTTGTCTCATTCCAAGGTCAGGACATCCCACAAGCCTCAGCAAAGGCTTACGGTGGTATTGAGATGACCTACCAATGAAAGCAGGAATCACATCCAAGACCTTTGTGACAACACAATTTGATCTTATCAGTTGAGCCAACCCTCATTGGCACTGGATGTATTAATCTGATCCAGTTACTTTGGTCTGACAGTTGTAGAAAACTCTTACCACTCACATGAACTCAATGCTGTTACATAATAGGCATTAGGATAGCTCACATGTTAGGCCAGCCAGTATGTATGAAATTATTCTCTTGTAAAGCGCACCCTCTTAAAGTTTGCAGCAGTTCCTTATTTTCCTTTAACCGAAATGTAATAAATATATTCCTATGTCTTCTTTCCTTCAGGTTGGAAGTTGTGCTTTTGCTGATAGTATATCTTGCTTATGGCTATAATGAAGGCACGCTCTCATACATTCTTCTGACTGTAAGCAGTTGGTTTATGGCTCTATCCTGGTTGTTTGCACCATATTTGTTCAACCCGTCCGGATTTGAGTGGCAAAAGTAAGTATTGTCTTTGTAACCTTTCAGGTATACCTCTCATATTTACTGATTTTCCCTCTTTTGGTGTCATTTTAGGGTAGTGGGAGACTTCCGAGATTGGACAAATTGGCTTCTTTACAGAGGTGGAATTGGTGTTAAGGGAGAAGAAAGCTGGGAAGCTTGGTGGGAAGAAGAACTGGTATTTAATATTTTGTCATGATCATTTTTAATTGCTTTCCTTGATTTTCTATTTCTTAGTATCCTTAGCTATTAATAAACAAGAAACTTGGCACTTGGTAATTAAACTCCCAAAAAACTCTTAAACTCCGTATGAGGTTGAGTATTTTGTTTGGACAATGGTACTTAATAGGATTAGTACAAACGACATATTACAGATTTGCATACCCCATACGGTTCTATTTGGATATGTGTGTTATTTGCAGTTCTAGTTTGAAATCAGTGGCCAATTTATTTTTAATTGGTCAGGCTACTACTTTCGTTTTGAATAATGCTTGATGTGCTTTGTGAATATTGGGTCAGTGCTTTCCATTTGGAGAAGTGTCTCATATGTTTCAATGGTTTTTGTAAAAACATAAGGCTGAAATTTTGTTGCAGTATGCAGTTCTGTAGTGTCTTGGTTGGAGTTCAATGCCCTAATCTTTAAGGGTGTCTCTATGTCCTTAGATATGTAATGGGATACGATTGTCTTTATATATTCTCTTAGATGCACTATTCATCCTTGTTTCAAGGGAGTTTCCATTTCTGACATGCAGAGAGACTGCACAGCTTTGTTAAGTTTTTGTCTCTTTTGTTCCTTCCATTCTTTGGTTAAGATTTCTCTGTTAAGATTTTCTCTTTGTTTCGTGGGAGTTCTCCCGCAAGTTGTGCTTTCATTCCCTTCCTCTATTAAAATTTATTTTTCAATCAAGAAATGAACCCTAAAAATGTTTTCCAGATTCTCTAAGGCTCAAAAATAGTGGCTAGCTGGCTTAACATTTCCCTTTTAAAAAAAATTTGCAATTTTCTGATGTATCATATATATATATATATATATATATATATGTTAAAATTCAGTTTAATTCTTAAAATTCAGTTCTGCGTGGGAAGTAGGAAAAGGTGACTGGTATAAGCCGTTGGCTATGGTTTTTCAGCTAGCCTGAATTTTTGAGTCAAAAGCTATTGGACGTACAATCTATTAAATTCAGTTAAGAAATCAATTAATGGCTGACTTGAATAGAACATGCTTAAGAATTTAGTAAAATAATATAATTAATTAGAAGCAATAAGATCAAGCTAATCCTTGAAGTAGATTTACCCTCTTCCTCTTGAGATGATAAGCTGGGCACTGGCCAATTGAACGAGCTGTAGCTTCTCTATTTGCATGGGCATGAGCATGGCCTATTATGATGCATTATGGGGTTATTGTAAGATTGTGATGGAATTTTATTAATGACAGAAATGAGCAATTCTTACAGCAAGATAAACTTTGTCCATCTGTATCATTGAAAGGTTAAAGTCATATAAGACTTGCCGTATTGTAAAGAGCAATTTGAGATGAAGGTGAAAATTCATGACGTGATGTTTTCTTCTTTGAAGGAAGAGTTCCATAAGATGGACCAAATCACTTGAGTTTGGTAATCCCACATATGCCATCTCTTGGTACTCTTTGGTGATTACTTAAATTGATGCATTATGCGAGAGAGTTTGATTAACAATAGCAAATCTCTTTTGTTTAGCTATACCAGACAGGGAAACACTTGCCATTATCTACATTAGAGATTTTGTGTTGCCAAATTATTTTTTTAGTAGAAGATCACATACAAGATATCAAAATTACCATGCTAAGCATTATTTTCAGGTGTTTGACATTGTCACGACTATGTACTTTAGGCATATTGGTTATAATGTTGTGAAAGTTGTAATTTTCTAAATAATTATGTTTTTTTGTTGTAAACACAATTACCTGTAATCGGATGGTGCTCCTAAATCAAGATTAGTTGTAATGCTCTTCCATTCTTCCCAAAGTTGTTGATCTTGAATTGCTGTTGAATCAAGAAAATTTTTTATCTTATAATGTTATCCACCCCTCCACCCTTCCTTCAAATGCCTTCTCCTTTCCCCTTAATTTTACTCAGTTTTGAGCTCGTTTTCATTTATTCTAGGATCATTTGCGTTCTTAGTTTTTGTAAATTATTGTGCCTACAGGCTCATATCAGGAGCTTGGGTTCAAGGATAGCAGAGACCATCCTGAGTCTAAGATTTTTCATCTTCCAATATGGGATTGTGTACAAGCTTCATGTGCAGGGAACAGATACTTCATTGACGGTATTACAAGCTTCATGTTTCTTTCTGTTTCCTTTCTTTTTTTTCTGTCATTTTGGAGAAACATTCTTCCTTCATGATATTATTTTTCTTGTTTCCTGCAGTTTAACATTAAAACTGAATTTAGTTTGCATAATTTTGCAACTCAATTTGTAGATTCTCTGTTTTTTGTTTTTGAGATATAAACAGAAGCAAACTTCTATGCTTTATCTTCCATGATAGAATTTGTGCATTAGTATAGAATGTTTTTGAATTTGCATCCGTGATGCATATTTGATTGACATATTTAATCCTGTGTTCGTTTGTGAAGGTATATGGGCTCCATACCTAACTTATGTAAATTCTTTTGACTAGATACAATTGCCTGCTATTTTATTTTCTGGATTTGCTTGAGTTATACATAACTTATTAAGTGACTAATATAGTCTTGGCCTCTAGGCAATATCTGAGACTAGTGAATTAGGCAAAGCAAGATCATAAAGCCCTCATAAAGGTGATCGAACAGTTTAGGGAACATGTTAGTTGGGTAACCAAGATTATATTAAATGGGCTGCCAGGCATGTATAGGATGCTGGTGAAAGGTAATAGTGGGCAGGTTTTTCCCTGAGCAATGCTACGAACAGCAACTTTAGTACCATTGGCAAGAGTAGCTGCGGATAGTCAATTTAAAAAAGAAATAGACATGGCAGAGAAATCTAGTACTCGTGAAGAAACAGAGTGAGAGCCTTTGAGGAAATTGTGTGATTAATTAGTAATTTTTTAATTGTAATTAGTCTATACAGACCTTTATTTATATTGCTTGCATGACTTCTTTTCCAAGATTATTCCTAACTTAATTCCTAAATTACAGAACTAATTATAGCTGTACAGTAAATAACTAATTACACATTTATCACATGTCTAATATACATAACTACTCTAACATGTCTAATATACATAACTCCTCATCTGCTAAATTAGCCTGCCCTTACCATTGGTTGCAGTGTAGTTAAAATAGGAATCTCTTTCCACTGCGTTTGTCCTGCATTGTCTAGACACGTAAAGCTGAATCATTGTCATTTATGGTGGTGGTTGTAGTATTAGTCCTAGCAATAATGGTGGGGAAGCGGTAGTAGTACTAGTGGGAGGTGTGGTGGCGAAAGGAGCAATAAGAGCTTTGGTATCTTTAGTAGCAGCAAAGCAGTCAATGAAGCAGTGGCATTAATAGTAGTAGTACCAGCAGCAGCAGCATCCTTTTGCCATGGTCTTATTTGTTTATTGAGAATTGACATTTTTGGTCATGTTTAAGTCATCCATATATGCATGCTTAGGAAGCAGTTGCTTGATGTGTTTTATATTCGACCAGTATTAGTATGCAAATCTTTTTACATATTTACATGTACAAAATGCGTGCAAGTTAAGCAACTGACTGCTTATGTTTCTCATTTTGCATAGGTTTATGGCCTGTCATGGGCCGTGCTAGCTGTGCTTATAATTCTTTTCAAGGTGCGAAAAATGCATTGCATTACCTGTTGTCTTATATTACATGTATATGTTGGTAATTTTGTATCTTGAGACTGTCTTGTATTGTTGCTCAATAGGTATTCACCTTTAGCCAGAAGATATCAGTCAATTTTCAGCTTCTGTTGCGCTTTATCCAAGGACTGTCCCTCCTGTTGGCACTGGCTGGTTTAGCTGTAGCAGTTATATTTACCAAACTCTCTGTACCTGACATATTCGCTTCTATGTTGGCATTCATTCCTACTGGATGGGGAGTTCTTTCTGTGAGTTCTCTTTTCCTCTGACCCATTTGTGTTAATAATTATTTGATCTTTCCGCGGTTGGATTACATGCTTACAATATAATTAACCTAAAGTTCGAAGCCTTCATTGTGGTTGGATTCTTGATGTCTAAAATATATATTGCCCTTATAACCACAAGGTGTAGCTTAGTTGGCAAATGGAGCTCCATGTGGGTGGACTTTACTTGCAGTGTAGAGGTTTCAGGTTCAAAACCCACTGTAAGCATCTTGTGGCTAGGGCCAAGTCAACGGCCTAGCAGGGATTAGTTCCACACCCAAAATATGTTGTGGTCTTGCCCCAAATATATATATATATATATTGCCCTTTGGGTGCTGATATCGAGGCGGAAGGCAGCAGGGATGGCTGAAAACTGAATGGCAACCAATTCTGTGGTGGTCGCTGGTGAATGTGGCTGCCACGCTGGTGATTGGCTGGAAAGTCACTGGAGAGAGGTGGCACATGGATGGGTTTCCAGTGACGATCTTCCACCTCCGAGGTAATTGGCAGCCTCTGAATGCGATGACAATGTCTGTTCTGAGAAAAAGTGATTGGAAAAGTGTGAAACAGTGCTGCCATGGATGAGTTTTCTAGCAATAGAACTTGTGATATTCTTGTGAGAAAAGGGGCCAAACAGGCCTGGGCTAGACCAGAATGGAGAAGTTTTGTCCAGAAAGTTGTTCGACGTGCCAGCAAGTGATCAGAAAGCCGCTCGAAAATGTGAGACAGCCACCAGAAACTACAGCAAGGTGGAAAAATAATAATAATAATAAAATTTAAAAGAAAATAAAAAAATCCTAGACACTAAACTAAGGAGTTCCATATTTTGGGACCTTAGCTGCAGAATTGTGACAGGATTAGGTCACAGAGGATGGTACCTTTTTCTTGTTAAGTTATAGTGTTTAGGTAGAAAATGAGTAGAAGAGAAAAATGAGGCTCTCTAATATTTTATATGTATGATACTGTTGGATTGGAGGGTTTTAGGTAAGGAAGAGGAAAAGAGGGAATATAGACTGATATTGATATTGACTTGATGTGTTGATAAAGTGATACAAAAGACAAAATCAATGGTCCTATTTATACTAATTCTAGACTCCTAATCCTAACTAAAAAGGAAACAAATCAGGAAATATAATAAATAAGAAATAAATTCTAAGAGATCATCTATGATACTCTAAAATATTTCAAGATACAATAATGATATTTTGAGATATTTTTCAGATGTTCTAATACTCTCCCGCAACTTTCCTAAACTAACAACACAGTTTTCCACACTACCCCTCAAGTTGGTGAATATGCATTCTCCATTCCCAACTTGGATACAATCATCTGAAATACTGGATTGCTCAACCTTTTGGTAAGTACATTAGCAAGCTGACCTTGTGTGTCACACATAGGGTGTACAGATTAAACCACTCTCTAGTTTTTTTATTTATAAAATGTTTGTCAGCCTCAATATGTTTTGTTCGATCATGTTATACCAGATTATGAGTTATGCTGATTGCAGACTTATTATCACAGTAAAGTCTCGTCGGTCCATCCTACTTCTTCAAATCTTCAAGAATAATCTTTAACCATTGTAGTTCACACACCTTGTGTCATAGCTCTGAATTCTACCTCTGCACTAGATCGTGCTAGTGTACTATCACATTCTGTTTTTTACTCCTCCAAGTTACCAAATTTCCTCCAAGAAAAGTGCAATATCTTGTGGTTGATCTTCTGTTCACTGGTGATCCAATGTAGTCAGCATCAGTGTATGCCTCAAGTATTATACTTCCATTTCTCTTAAATAAAATGTCTTTTCCTGGTGTTCCTTTAAGAAACTGTAATACTCGATTTGCTACCCGCAAATGAGATTCTTTCAGACTGTGCATGAATTGGCTAATCACACTTACTGCATATACTATGTCTGGTCGTGTGTGGAATAGATAAATAAGTCTTCCTACCAGACGCTGATACATTTCTCTATCAACTGCAACGTCTTCCTCTGCTTTCCCAAGTTTCATATTAGGATCCATAGGGGTACTTATTGGTTTGCATGCTATCTGGCCTGTTTCTTTTAGGAGATCTATAACATACTTTTGTTGGGAGATAAATATACTCTGCCTAGAATGAGCAACCTCAATTCCAAGAAAGTATTTCAACCTTCCTATTGTTTTTAATTTCTAGCTCCTTAGCTAAGCATTGACTTAGAATTTGTTTCTCCTTAGCATCATCTCCTGTCACTATTGTGTCATCAACATACACCAAGAGAGCTGTAACTCCCCCTGAAACAGTGTGTGATCCCCTTGGCTTTGTTTGTACCTCATAGCCAACATAATTCTAGTAAACCTTCTAAACCACGCTCATGGTGATTGCTTGAGGTCACACAAGGCCTTTTTCAACTTACACACAGTATTAGTATGCAAATTCTTCCTATATCTAAGTGGAACCTCTATGTAGATTTCTTCTTCTAGATCTCCATGCAAGAAAGCATTCTTGACTTTAAACTGCTGTAAATCCCAACCATAATTAGCTGCCAATGCCAATAATACCCAAATTGTGTTTTAATCTTTGCAACTGGTGCAAAAATCTCCTAGTAATCAATTCCATAAGTTTGGGTATACCCTTTGGCTACCAATCGTGCCTTATACCTCTCTATGAACTCATCAGCTCTATATTTCACAATATACACCCAATTACAGCCCACAACTTTCTTCCCTACCAGTAGCTGCACTAGCTCCCAAGTTTTATTCTTTTCCAATGCCTCCATCTCCTCATTCATGGCTTGTTTCCATTTTTCATTGGACAAAGCCTCAGGTAGGGTGGAAGGGATGGTAATGGTATTTAGGCTTACAATGAAGGCTTCATGGGATGGTGAGAATTTCTCAAAGGACAAGAAGTGTCCAAGCAGGTATAATGGCTGTTTTGTGCACTCTCTAGTTCCTTTTCCAATGGCTATAGGCAGATTTTGGTCATCACTATCCACATTAAATTCAGTTTCATCTTGCAATGCAAGGTTAGAAACTATTACCTCATTCAAAGGCTCTGAGTTGGACTCTTGGGCTTGCACAGGTTCAGGAACAATCATCTTCCTTCTTGTAAATACCTTGCCTTTGTCATACCTCACATTCTCAAGAGCAGACTTTGCTACTAGGTCAGGAATGGTTTCGGACACAAGTTGTACAGGATTGGGAATGGTTTCGAGCACAAGTTCAGCAGTGATTTCAGGAGGAGGATTAGGGCTAGGAAAGTCAAGAGAAGGCCCCGTTAGACATTGGAAGTAAGGACAAGTCAAGTAGAAAATCTTCCTTATCTTCCCTTTTTGACTTCTTCCCTGAAAATAAGGATGGGTAAAATAAGGCTCTTCTTCATTGAATGTAACATCCATGGAGACAGAATTTTCTGGATGGAGGGTGATAACACTTGTACCCTTCTTGAGTAGAAGAATAGCCCACAAAGACACATTTTAGAGCCCGCAGATCAAGTTTCCCCCTCTTTTGACTATGAGACAAAGAACACATCCAAAAATCTTATGGACAAGATTATTGGTAGTATGTAGATCAGGATAGAAAGTGGAAAGAACATCTATTGGACTTTTGAATCACGAGACTCTAGTGCGCAAGCGATTTATAAGATGAGTAGTTGTCAGAACATCTATTGAACATTTCTCTAGAACAATGAGGCTCGGGTTTTTTCAAGAAGGTGACCATTTTTCCTCTCTACTAGCCCATTTTGTTATGGTTTATGAAACACATGATGACTCATGTATTATTCCTTCTTTTTGAAAAAAATGCATAAGAGTTTGTTTGAAATAGTCCCTAGCATTATCGGACCTGAATCGCTTAATACTCACCCCAAACTGATTTTTAATCATGGAACAGAAATTTGGGAGAACAGTACTAATATCATATTTATGTTTGAACAGAAAAATTCAGGTAACACGAGTACAATCATAAACGAAAGACATAAATCATTTTGCCCCAGAGACATTAGGAATAGAAGAGAAACCCCATACATCACTGTGAATGAAAGAAAAAGGAACAAAAGTTCTGGTATTACTAATTGGAAAGGTTACACGCTTATGTTTGGCAAGTTCACGTACATTACAGTGAAAATTTTCAACATCAAGACTTTTAAACAAAGAGGGAAAATGACTCTTAACAATAATAAAGGATGGATGTCCAAGCTTGCGATGAACAAGCCAAATTTTGTCTTTATTGGTTGAAAGAAGTTCTGAGGTAAAGGAATATGGATGTCCAAGTCTACCCTTGATCCTGTTTAACTGACCTATTGCTTCAAGGAGGTAGAGGACATCCTATTCCCTAGCACGTCCAATCGTCTTCCCTGAATCCTTGTCTTGAAAAACACAATAATCATTATAAAAAATCACATTGCAAGATAAATCTTTAGTTAATTTTTGAACAGAAACTAGATTTGTGGATAGTTCGGGGACATGAAGAACATTTTTTAAGGTCAATAGGGGGGCTTAGTTGGACATCTCCTACACTGGCTACAGTGGTCAAGGAACTATCAGCGGTGTCTATTTTCTTACTACTTGGACAAGGAGAATAGGTGGAAAAATTATTGGATGTGTGGGTCATATGATTAGTAGCTCTTGAGTAAAGGTTGTACCCGAGGCACTTAGTCCAATAGAAGGAGGAAACTGACCTAAATATGCTGGAGAACAAGTACCTGAATGAGTGATATAGGTTGCTAATGAGTGATCTCACCCTCTAAATCTCTTCTTGGTTGAGACTGCCTAGTTCTTGTGATGTTGATGCACCTTGTGACCCTCTAGACTGTTGAGATCAAATATCCTCTATATTTTTGCTTTCTAGGCAATTAAGGCCTTAAGTTTTTCAAACAAAAATATCCAGCGATGAAGGCTGGTATCGTCGGCAATGAAGGCTAAACCATCAACAGGGCAAAGTAAAGTAGAAACGCAAAGGTTTTAGAGTGAAGGAGAAACAGAGGCAGTCCCAAGAAAGAACCACTCTGATACCATGTCAAAATTAGAAGAATATGAAAATTGTATATTTCTGCTTAAACTGAATGTTTACAATGAGGTAATATATACAGGGAACTGTACATTAAACTAGGCCCTAGAAAACAAGCTAATCAAGCCTAGAAAATAAGCAACAATAAAAGCACTAAAAACAATGTCTACAAAAAAGGTGAAAACGTGGGAACATGAGGCCACCATTCATCGTCCATTCAAGGCTTCCGTCCACCGTCCATCAAGGCGGCAACCGTCCACCATCCACCAACTTTCCTAAACTAACAAAACGGTTTTCCACACTTATTTCCAACACTCCCCCTCAAGTGTCATATGCACCAAACTTGTTACATATGTAATTAACTCGAGGACCTCAGAGAGATTTGGTGAAAACATCGGTGAGCTGCTCATTGGAATTAACGAATGTAGTAGCAATTTCTCCGGATTGAATCTTCTTCCTCACAAAGTGATAATCAATCTGAATGTGTTTTGTTCTTTCATGAAATACTGGATTTGAAGCTATATGCAAAGCGGCTTGATTATTACACACAAGCTTCATAGATTGCTCTTTACAGACACCTAACTCCTTTAACAGTTGTTTTAGCCATATTAGTTCACATGTTGCAACTGCCATTGCTCGATACTCAGCTTCGGCACTTGACCTAACAACCACAGTTTGCTTCTTACTTTTCCAAGATATTAGATTACCTCCAAAAAGAACACAATATCCTAAGGTAGAATGCCTGTCTAAGGGAGAACGTGCCCAATCAGCATCTGTATAACCACATATCTCCATATGGCCTTTATCCTCAAAGAGAAACCCTCTTCCTGGAGCTCCTTTGATATATCTAAGCACCCGAACAGTAGCATCCTAATGTGTGTCACATGGGGAATCAAGGAATTGGCTCAACATTGTTACAGCAAAAGAAATTTTTGGCCTAGTTATTGTGACATAGTTCAACTTCCCAATCATTCATCGATATTGTCCAGGGTCTGATAATGGCTCCCCCTGTCCTAGAAGAAGTTTGACATTGGGATCCATGGGTGTATCGATGGACTTACACCTTGTCATGCCAACCTCTTCTAGAGTATCCAAGGCATATATCCTCTGATAAATAGAAACACCATGTCTAGATTATGCAACTTCTATACCTAAAAAATATCGAAGCATGCCAAGATCCTTAGTCTGAAAGTGCTTGAACAGATATTGCTTCAGCTATTTAATACGAGCGCAATCATTATCGATAATAACAATGTCATTGACCTAGACAACAAGGTAGATGCATTGATCCGGAGAATGGCACCAGTAGAAAATAGAATGATCGGCTTCATTTCTAGTTATGCTAAAGGCTTGTACAATAGTACTGAAATGTCCAAACCAAGCTCAGGGAGATTACTTTAGACCATATAGAGATTTACGAAGCTTGCAAACTATCTAGACTCCCCCTGAGTAACAAAACTGGGTGGTTGCTCCATGTAGACTTCCTCCTGTAAATCTCCATGAAGAAAAGCATTCTTTATATCAAGCTGATATAGAGGCCAGTGACAAACTGCAGCCAAGGCAAGAAATAAACAAATGGAAGCAATCTAGACTTACATGCCACCTTCCTCCCCTCTTCATGATACAAAAAGTTTTCATTCAATTACCTTGTATTCTCACATAATTGAATGGAAACTTTTTGTATCATGAAGAGGGGAGGAAGGTGGCATGTAAGTCTAGATTGGGAAGAGAGGTTTCTTGTCGCCTATCATTTGCTTGTGATAGAGGTTTAAATAATAACAGGAGAAGGATCATAGACAGGAATTGGAAGTATAGTGTTCACCTGGGAGATATCTGTAGACGAAGTGAAGAAAGGTTGTTGCTCGAAAAAAGTGACATTAGCAGAAACAATATAACGACCCAGATCAAGTGAATAACAGCAGTATCCTTTCTGAAGACGAGAATAACCAAGAAAAAGACATTTGAAAGCTTTAGCAATGAGTTTGTCTTTTCCCAGAGTAAGATCATGAACAAAATAGGTACAACCAAAGACATGCGGAGAAACAAGGTAAGCAGGAGTATCAGGAATTAATGTAGTGTGAGAAATTTTATCATGCAACACAAAGGAGGGCATGCGATTAATTAAATAACAAGCCGTAAGAACAGCATCCCCCCAAAAACAAAGAGGAACTTTCATATGAATGAGTAAAAGTCCTGGTTTTTCAATCAAATGACGATTTTTACGTTTAGCCACTCCATTATGTTGTGGAGTATGAGGACAGGTTGTTTGATATAAAATTCCCTGTTTTGCCAAGAAATCTTGAAATTGATTAGACAAATACTCACGTGCATTATCACTATGTAAGACATGAATGGTTTGACCAATTGAGTTTATATCTTAGCACAAAATTTTTGAAAAATGGAAAACAACTCGGTACGATTTTTCATTAAAAAGACCTAAGTACAAGGCGAGTAATCATCAATAAACGTAACAAAATACTGAAAGTCAAGTCTAGAACTGACACGACTTGGTCCTTAGATATTCGAATGGATAAGAGAAAAAGGAGACTCACATTTTTTATTAAAACTACTAGAAAAGGAAGCACGAATATGTTTCCCTTTTTTTATGAGACAAACACTCTAAAGACTTCAAATTAGAGAGATGTGGAACCATCTTCTAGAGTTTGGAAAGACTGGGATGTCCAAGACGACTATGAATGACATTTGAAGAGTCCGTTAAGGTACATGCTATTGGGGAATTTGGCACATCAAGATGGTAAAGCCCTTAAAACCACGACCGATTCCAATCGTCCTCCCCGTATTCGGGTTCCTGCACAAGAACAGAGTTTTTAGTAAAGGTACTAGAACAATTAAGAGATCGAATTAATTGGCTAACAGATACGAAATTAAAAGGACAACCAGGGGCATAAAAAACAAAAGTTAAAGGTAAGAGAGGACATGGTTGGGCTTGACCAATGCCAAGGACAGGAGCTTTGGTCCTATTGAAATTTACATATTATTAGAACTTGATTAGTTTATAGTTTGTGTTTTTCTAGTAACATTGGAACCTTAGCATTCTAAGAAATGTTTATCATCTTTTATTATCCTTGTAAATATCATACTGTAATTAATTCCTTGTGTATATATAAACCTAATATGCTGAGTACAATTTACTCAAGCAATTTAGAAATCCTCTTTAAGTTTTTGATATTCAAGTTGGTATCAGAGCGGTTGATCCCGCTTCTGATCTCTCAACCTGTATTGTTTCCGCCACTGTTCTGGTACTGTTTACGTCATTGTTTTGTACTGTTATGATACTATTCCTGCACTGTTTTTGCGTACGGTCACTGTTCCGTTACTGTTCTTGCACTGTTCGTTACTATTCCTGCACTGTTAGCGTACTGTTTGCGTTACTGTTCAGTCGCTGTCAAGGCTGGAACCTCGTCCAAAGTCCCCTCCTCTGTCAGAGTGAGGGCCGCAATCAACTAAGACGGACATTTCCGGCTCTTTCTCCAAGTCCCGTCACTGGAAATTCAGCCACGCGCCGCCACCAATTAGTCCAATGTCCGGTGCGTGTAAGCCACGCGCCGCCTTCCTGTCGTCGGAATTTCATCACCGTCGGTCCCGTTCTGCTCGTCGGACCTCCCTGAGTCTGTTCAAGTGGTCACTTGCTCTATTCGCCCCTTGGATAGTGGGTCCTTGAAGCCTACCTTTGTTCTTATACGCGTCTTCTGTTGCCACTGTTCGAGACCTCTTTTTTTTGGGAGCTTTTGACTATCTCTAAACTTGCTCTCATGGCCTTTGATAAGCCTCAAAAGGGTCTCACTCATTCTACGGCTGGTGTAGTCCACACCAGTAATTCTACAACTTATCTCACTCATTCTATGTCTGCTGAATCCTTGATTCTAGATTCTAGTGCCTCCGACCACATTGCTGGTAATCCTTCACTTTTCTCAAGATTAGTATCCACCAAAATTCCTCATTCCATCACCCTTGCTGATGGTTCAAAGACTAAAGCTACAGGTGTTGGTCAAGCTGCACCTATCCCATCTCTAACTTTGAACTCTGTTTTTTTAGTCCTAGCTGCCCTTTTAATTTAATTTCCATTAGTCAGCTTACTCGCGCTCTCAATTGTTCTATAACCTTTTCTACTGGTTCTTTCCATATACAGGACCGGAGTACGGGGCAGACGATTGGCACAGGTTTTGAATCACAAGGACTCTATTATCTTCAAACTTCATCATCTACCATATGTGCTGTTACCGAGTCTCTTAGTCTTCTTCATCGTTGTTTGGGTCATCCAAGTCTGAATAAATTAAAGAAGATGGTTCCTCATCTCTCTCATTTGCAGTCTTTTGAGTGAGTCGTGTCAGCTTGGAAAACATGCTCGAGGTAATTTCCCAAGTAAAGTCAATAATCGGTCTGAATCCCCCTTTCATATTGTTCATTCAAATGTTTGGGGTCCTAGTTATGTCAACTCTATTTTAGGATATCAATATTTTGTTATTTTCATTTATGATTACTCAAGATATACTTGGATACTTTTAATGAAAGACCGCTCTGAGTTGTTTAGCATCTTCCAAAATTTTTGCAATGAAATCCATACTCAGTTTGGGTGCACAATTTGTATTTTACGCAGTGACAATGCAAAAGAATATTTTTCTACTCCTTTTAATTCTTTTATGTCTTCTCATGGTATGCTCCATCAATCTAGTTGCCCCCCATACTCCACAACAGAATAGTATTGCAGAAAGAAGACATCGTCATCTGCTTGATACTGCCCGTACTTTGTTATTACAAGCCAATGCACCTTTGAAATTTTGGAGGGATGCTATTCTTACTGCTGGGTATTTAATAAATCGCATGCCATCTTCTGTTTTACATAACCAAGTTCCTTATTCCCTCTTGTTTCCTAAGGAACCCATTTATAAAATTCCTCCCCGTATCTTTGATTCCACTTGTTTTGTGCATGTCTTTCTCCAGGAAAAGATAAATTAACTGCGCGTGCTGTTAAATGTTTTTTTCTTGGGTACTCTCGCTTGCAAAAAGGGTACCGGTGTTACTCTCCTACCTCTCATCACTTTTATATCTCTACTGATGTTACATTCTTCGAGGAAACATTGTACTATACTACACAGGTTGAACCAGACTCTATATCTCAAGTCTTACCAGTTCTTTACCTGAGCACTCCGGTCTTTGTTCCTCAGTCCTAGAGTCCACCAGAACCAGAAATTTCTTCCCAACAGTCTTCACCTCGTCCTCTCATCACCTATCATTGTCGTCCTCGTCCTTCGCCTCTAGAAAATGTCCCTACTCCATAATCCGGTGATTCATCTCCTGCTTCAGCGTCCACACTTGCTCCGGATTCCTCTCCTACAGACCTCCCTATAGCACTTCGTAAAGGTATCCGTTCTTCTCGTAATCCTCATCTCATTTATAATTTTTTGAGTTATCATCGTTTGTCCCCATCCCATTATACTTTTACATCTGCTTTGTCGTCTATCTCTATTCCTAAATCTGTCCAGGAAGCACTATCCCATCCAGAATGGCGGCAAGCAATGATTGATGAGATGACAACTTTATAATCTAATCACACATGGACACTCATTCCCCTTCCTCTTGGAAAATCGACAGTTGGTTGTCGGTGGGTTTTCACTGTCAAAGTAGGTCCTGATGGCAAGGTGGATCGTTTGAAAGCTCGTCTTGTTGCGAAAGGTTTTACCTAGATTTTTGGTCTTGACTATGGTGATACTTTCTCCCCTGTTGCAAAAATGGCCTCTGTTCAGCTCTTCATATCCATGGCAGCCATGAATCGCTGGCCCTTGTATCAATTGGACATCAAGAATGCCTTTTTACATGGTGATCTAGCTGAAGAAGTTTATATGGAGCAACCTCTGGGGTTTGTTGCTCAAGGGGAGTCAAGATTGGTCTGCAAATTACACAAGTCATTGTATGGTCTAAAACAGTCTCCTCGATGTTGGTTTGGACGGTTTAGTACAATTTTACAGCAGTTTGGCATGATCCGCAATGAAGCATATCACTCTGTGTTTTATACACACTCATCTAACCTGTGTATATATCTTGTGGTCTATGTGGATGATATCGTTATCACAGGAAATGATCATGAAGGAATTCAAAGACTGAAACAACACTTGTTTCGTCATTTTGAAACTAAAGATTTGGGTCGACTAAGATTTGGGATTGAAGTAGCTCAATCAAAGGATTGTATTGCTATCTCACAAAGGAAGTATGCTTTTGACATTTTAGAAGAAACTGAAATGCTAAGCTGCAAACCAGTTGATACTCCTATGGACCCGAATGTTAAACTCCTACTAGATTAAGGAGAACCCTTTTCAGATCCAGGAAGGTATCGGGGATTGGTGGGAAAACTTAATTATCTCACTGTGAGTAGACCAGACATATCTTTTGCTGTTAGCGTTGTAAGCCAATTTCTTAACTCTCCTTGTGTTAATCATTGGGACGCAGTTATTCGGATTTTGAGATATATTAAGGGCTCCCCTAGAAAAGGGTTAGTGTATACAAACAGAGGACATACAAATGTTGTTGCTTATACAGATGTTGACTGGGCCGGGTCTCCCAGTGATAGAAGATCAACTTCTGGATATTATGTTCTTATTGGAGGAAACCTCATCTCATGGAAAAGCAAGAAGCAGAATGTGGTTGCTAGATCGAGTGCTGAAGCGGAGTATCAAGCTATGACTCTCACTACATGTGAACTCGTATGGTTAAAACAATTCTTGAAAGAGTTGAAGTTTTGCGAGATAGGACCTATGATGTTAATTTGTGATAATCAAGCAACACTTCATATTGCTTCAAATCCGGTCTTCCATGAACGAGCCAAACATATAGAGATTGATTGTCATTTCATCCGTGAGAAGATTGTTTCAAAGGAGATCTCTACTTCGTTTGTAAATTCTAATGACCAACTCGCAGATCTTCTTACCAAGTCACTTCGGGGTCCAAGAATAACATACATTTGTGACAAGTTGGATGCTTATGATATATACGCTCCAGCTTGAGGGAGAGTGTTGGAATTTACATATTATTGGAACTTGATCAGTTTATAGTTTGTGTTTTTCTAGTAACATTGGAACCTTAGTATCCTAGGAAATGTTTATCATCTTTTATTATCCTTGTAAATATCATACTGTAATTAATTCTTTGTGTATATATAAACCCAATATGCTGAGTACAATTTACTCAAGCAATTTAGAAATCCTTTCTAAGTTTTTGATATTCAAGTGGTCCCATTGGCAAGTGTGACAGAAGGTAAGGAATTGGAAAAAGAGTGGTAAGATCTTTATTACCACAGAGATGATCTGAAGCACCAGAATCAATTACCCAGGGTCCAAGAGATGACTGAGAGATACAAGTAATGGGACCAGTTTGTTCAACCACTGTACTAGAAGTCGAAGGATGTGAGGTGGCCTTAAAGCGAAGGAAGGCCTCATAGTCTGTTGGAGTGAGGGTCACAACAGGAGGTGTCGAAACTGGCTCAGTCTGAACAAAGTTAGCAGAAACAGGTTTACCATGCTTTGCCCAACAGCATTCTTCCAAGTGTCCCAGCCTATTGCAAAAGGTACATCGAGGTCCATTACCACCATGTCTTTTTTCACGACCACCAGAATTATCAGCGTGAGAGACGAGCTATGATTCTGATTAGATAGTCGAGGAAGCAGAAACAGGAGGTGATGTCATATTAGAAAAGGTGTTGAACAGTCGCCGGAAGTTGAATAGTCACCGGAAAAGGTGTCGATAGGATGCACGGCATAGATTGGGACAGTGCCAGTAGGATGCGCGAGGCAGAGATTGCGACAATTGGTAAGACACGCGGATGAGAAATTTTATCACTAGACAGTGATTTAGGACAGTGGAACACAGCTGGGTCAAAACCTGCTTTGATACCAACTTGAATTTAGAGAATGACTCAGAGAAATTTAGAAGAAGGGTTTCTGAATCTGCTTGAATGAATGGCACTCAGCACACATGATATTTATATGTATCAAGAGAATAAATCTATCACTTATATACAAGACAATAATAATGAATTTAGGCTATTTCCTATGACGCTATTTCCTATGACACTATCTTGGCTATTTATACATGAACCTAATTAATTCTTATTGCTTATTTCGAACAACTACTAACATATCAAGACTTAATAAGAATGTTAATACTCTAACAGATTCCATGTATTCAACAGCTTCAAAGAGGTTGTGGGGTTTTATTTATTAGAATTCATCTAGTTCTCCGTCAAAATTGCAATTAAAACTTTATACCTATCAATTTGAATGCCTTCTTTGCTCATTCTGGTATCAATTTGTCCTTAAATGTCACTGCTTACGTATTAAGTAGCATATATTGCATGTGTTAGAAAGTGATTAATTATTGATTAAAGTTTCTTATGCTGCTTATAATTATTGTCTCTACCATTGAGTAGCTTTGACATCATGAAGTGGGTTGCCTTATAATAATTGTAAAATGCAACTCGCCAACTCTAAAGGAATGTGTCTGCATCTGAAGAGTGGGAAAGAATTTAGAGAGTCCAATTGACAAATAAAATCACAAGAAATTTGTTGGGGTTTAAGGTCTCTGGTTCACTGGCAGTTAGTCTCTCTTACATATGGAGAGTTTGATTTGGGTTAAACTTAGTAGAGGGATGATGTCACATGAAAAGCATGTGATGTGATATCTTTGTTAAGAAGCTAACATGGCAAAATGGTCGGGCTACATGTAATCAATTGAGTGCCACATTACATTAGATCTGTTAACCGCCACACATCACATGAAAAGCTGGTCATGTGACAATTACATGATGGGAGATAATGCCACATCCAACCAGTTGACATCAGCTTCTATAATGCAATGAAAATCATGCCACCTCGTTAAATTGCATTCATGGATCAAATGGCAGCTAGGGAATTGGACCTAATTTCTCCAATTGATAGTGTTGGTAAGTGACATTGCAACAATTGAAACGAGAGGGACTAAATTGCCTGATTTGGAAAACTAGAGAGATGAAAAGTGAAATTAAGCGTGAATTAAATTTCAGCAGTGTGGAAGTAGGCTTGTGGCTTGTCCATATTTCAAAACCCAAAGGCTTTTGAGTGAGGGGGACCGGGCTTCACTTTCAATAGTTGATCCCTTGACATATTAGAGATATAAATAAAAATTATCCTTGGCCAAGAACTAATTGTTCAGCATAATATTAGGGCCCTCATTACAAAGCAAGCCATCAAGATTTCGATCTTCACACTAGATTAAATTATATTTTAGCACAGTGCTTGGGTTGGCCTTTGCTTTTACCGTCAGTGATGCCCATGGTTTTGGCATGAAGTGGCATACAAAGAATATAAGTAAACCATTCTTCGGCTTGCACCTTGTATCTGCAGCTTTTAGGGTAACTGGTTCCTTGACACATTTCTTGTCTCTTTCTTTTTCAAGAAAAGAAACAGGATTTCTTGTCTCCTTTGCATCATTTTCTTTTACCTAATGAAGTTTTATCTTGCTCTATATATGGATGTCAAATCTGGTCCATTTTGACTATTTCTTTGTTTGACATCTAGAATCCTACACACTTGTCCAAACACTGTTTAATTTACTAAAATGGAGCTGATTTTGTATACAATGGTTTTAATATTTCATTTGTATGTAGTACTACTCTTTGATTTTTGTACATTGATTATCCTTGTATAGATTGCTGCTGCTTGGAAGCCTGTGATGAAGAGGCTGGGACTATGGAAATCCATTCGATCAATTGCTCGCCTATATGATGCTGGCATGGGAATGGTCATCTTTATACCCATTGCATTCTTTTCCTGGTTCCCATTTGTATCAACATTCCAAACTCGCCTCATGTTTAACCAGGCTTTTAGCCGAGGGTTAGAAATTTCTCTAATCCTTGCTGGGAACAATCCCAATACTGGGATATAGACATATAGTTTTACTTGCCTCATGCCGTATTCCTAACTGAGACATGATCTATGAAGCCTTCTTTCGGTGGGGAGGGTGATAGACCCAGTAAATTTCCTTGTAGAAAGCTTAGATTTTCTGTAGGTCTCTTCAACATTGTGAATAGTAATGTATCATCATTTCTTTTAGCGTAATGCCATGTAAATCGTTTGATGTACCAGTGGATGTAATATTTGCAATTTCAGTTTCAGTTTTTAATCACCCAATGTTGCGCTTAACCAATTACTTTCCAGCATTGGAAGAATTACAAATGTTGGCACTGTCTAATTTTAATAGATGCTGAGATAGAAATTTTTACGGGAGGGTCAGTGAGGCGAGGAGTTTGCAAACTCTATAAGCTAATTTGCAAAGACTTCGCTTAATTTGCATTATGCTTTTCTTTTCTTTACTTTTTTTTTTTGGGCTACAAATTAAGCCAAGGGTATTAGTTGGGGATCATTATACACTTCTTGATTTTACAACATACGTGTTGTAGTTCTTCACTCGGTTCAAATAGCCAGCTAAGCTAACACCTAAGGAGCTTACATACTTCCTGTCAAACTCAATAGGCTTGCACAAATTATCTAAAATTTAAGTTTTGAATGAAAATGTGAAATTCTTGCCAAAAAACGTATGTGATGTGTCTTAGCACCACGAACACCTAAATACAGGGATCTTAGCCTCGTAACAAAATGAAAGAAATGCGTAGCTGGTATTCCTTTTAAGTTCTAATAGATTATGGTTATTCTTCAATAAACTTTTTACGCAAAACTTAAATGGATTATGTTATAGAAAGTGAAGGTAATTATCTTTTGAAATATATGATGGGTAAAACCAAATCTTAAAAATGCTGATAATTTTATAGTATTTAGAATAATCTCTCTTGTGAGATTTTAACTTAAAATTAATTGGTATTAAGTAGAATGACTTAACAGATATATAAATTGCATCCGAAAGATTAAGGCAAGTAATGTGAGACTTTTAACACTTCATTTTTACATATGTTTGGATGGAACAGGTTAAGTTTAGTCAGAGAAGCCTAGCGAAATAGGCGATGAAAATGAGATCTTGACTCTGATACTATGTGATATTTCAACTTAAAATTAATTAGCATTAAGTGGAGTAACTTAATATATATATATAAATTGCTCGAAAGATTGGGACAGACGATATGAGATTTTTTTAATATCTTTGTTCTTTTCCTTTTCACCTCTATAGCATACTGACTTATTTAGGTTTGGCGCATTACTACTATTTTTAAGATTTTGTTTTCTCGAATAATCATGTCCTGGTGGACTGTAGGGGTGAACAACCCAACCCAATGACTCGAGAACTCGACCAATCCAACCCAACCCAACCTAATATAAAATATTTGAGTTGGTTCAGGTCATCGGGTCCGTTAGGTAGAATCCGATCAACCCGACCATTTATTGGTTCGGGTAACGGGTTTAAGAAGCCAATTCAATAATCTGACCCGATGACCCGATGGAAAATGATCTTGTTTTGGGTTTCTGAAAACTAATACCTTCGTTTTCACCCAAGCTACTCTCCTCCTCCTCATTTGAGTCATTTCTCAGCCAATAACCCAAATTGAAACCCTCCCCCAAATTGAAACGGTGAAACGCTTCCGTCCTCTCCTCTCATTTTCTCCTAGGCCCAGCCACCAACCATTGCTGCCTTGTCAAGCCTCCCCTCGCTGCCTCCACCCAAACCTCTCATCTCTGAACCACAAAATGAAACAGAAAAGAAAAAATGGAGTTTGAGGTGCCAACCAAGCAGCAATGGTAGGGACGAAGGACAATGGTTATTGGATCAAGGTTGGCTCGCGGTGGCTCCGGCGTGTTGTGGCGATCCAACCTGTGGACTGCATGGCAAGATGGATGATTCTGGTCCGTTCTCACGTGGGTGGTGCGTGGTGATACAGTGTTTCTGGGCGAACTTGCGACGGTGGCTCATGGATCTGGTGGAGGACGACGGACTTGCAACGGTGGCTTATGGATCTGGTCCTGGCGGCACGGGTTTGAGGCGGATCTAGGTGTGGGCATCTACACATGGGTCTTTGGGAACGTTCTGTTGAGTCTGTGATTGTCCTCTTCATCCTCTCCAAGTGCTTCTTTCAACTTTGACATCGTTTATTTGTTTGTTGGAAAAAAAAAATTCAATGAAGGTGGTGAAATAAAATAACATTATCTGATGGGTGGTAAGATAAGGTGGGATTGGAAAATTTTATATTGACAAATGAAGGAGGGCCACGTAGATTGCTGTTATCCAAAAAAAAAAAAGTTAAATAATTTAGGGTGGGAATACAAAAAATAGAAAGAAGGAAGGATTTGAGATTTCAAGTTGAAACTCATTTTTGAAGTGTTGTGGTGCAGCACATTAAATATTTTATTTTGTTTTGTTAGTTAATCCAGTTTTTAATACAATAGTTTGAAGTCAAAATAATAAAATATGAGAGAGAAAAAAAGAAATAAATAACTTGACTATCCAACCCGAACCAACTTGATTGTAATCAGGTTGATTCAGTTCGGATTATTAAAAAAAAAAATTTCAAAACCGGCCAAACTCAACTCAACATTAACTAATTGGTTTGATTTTTTATTTCCCTCAAATCCAAATCAACTCAACTTGTGTGCAGCCCTATTAGACTGTGTGTCTGCTTTTCTCTTTTTTCTTCTCACCTGTAGGCAAAGAGAAGCTTGTTACCTAACTTGAGAAATTTTCGTGGATGGGGGTCAAACCATAGCCTCCGCCTTTGATGGGGCAGTTCTTACCACCAGACAAAACATACCCCGGTCTGCTATATTTTGCTTATTAGAAGCAAAAGTGCGTCGTATTTTCTTGTGCAGTATGCATCGCCTTTGCTTACTGTTTTTTTTTCTAATTTACCCTTTAAAATTTTGTTTTCCCTTTTCTTTCTTCACATTACTCTCAATTTCGTTGTCCTTTTTACTCTACCTTGTCAATCTTTTGAAAGACTTTTATCTCAACTCTTCATTTTCTCATACACGAACCACGCAAAAAGAATTCCCAAATTCTCATTCACTGTTGTTCTCATCTAACCAAAAATAAATGAGGCTGCTCCTCATATCCTCTCTTATGCTTCATTTTTTGTCAGATTCACGACCCTTGACTGGGAGGCTGAAAATACACGTTTTGTTGTGTAGTGATTCATCGTTTTTATTTTATGATCCCTATTCAATCACATATAGCCATATAGGGGGGAAAAATGGTTGATTGAAGAAGCATGGGCGATTGTTGAATTGGGAGTGTGTGCATTAGTAGAAGGCACAAAACTGGTTGATTAGGCTTTCATGTTGTGAATGCAAAACCCACCACAAAGTTTATCTAACAAGTGGTCCTTCAAGTATGGTCATTTAATGTCTTTTCAATAAATTTGATTCATTTTATTAAAATATATGAATCGCTGCTTTATTTGCGAAAAAGAAAACAAGCCGCGTGATATGAGTTTATTGACTTTACATTTAAGACTTTGAATTGGAGACTATTGTAAATTACAATGATATAATCCACTCAGCTGAAATATCAGATAAAGCATCGAACCTGGGCCATCTACTTTGTGGGAGATCTTTAAACCAAATGTGCTATTTGTGCTGTGTGTGTGTTTTTTTTTTTTGAGGGAGGCAGTGGGATAGGTGTGTTCATGACCCGACCCGAAATTAATTTAATTGAATTAAATTCTTAAAATTAAGTCTGATGTAATTTTTAAATCAAATTCGGGTAATATTTTGGATCAATTCAACTCAGCTCTATATTATTTAATATATTAAAATTTATAATTTTATAAAAAAAATTTAACAAATTATAAGATTTCGTGACTTAAATTAATATTTTTTACATTAATATAATTTGTTTCAAAATATATATTATAAAATATCTCATAATTTTTGTTTCATATTTTTAAAATTTTATGATTTAATTATGCATAATATTCAAGTTTGTAAATTTTATTTAAATATTAGATTGGTTCGATCTTGACCCAATCACTAATCAAACCATGATTGAATCGAATTTGAGTCTTAAAATTTAATCATATTAAAAAATCGGGTTCAGTTCGGTCCAAGTTAAATGCGGGAATGGACACCCCTACAATGGGGTCAATAACCCAACCAAGAAAGACTAGAGAAACTAAAAGATAGAGAATCTATGAAAGAAAACCCCAACCATGCCAGCCAGATAGGACAAAACGTAAACAAGCAGAAGTTTCATGGAAAATCCTCATCCTCGTGACCATGCTTCACCAACTTATTTGCACTATAGTTCCCTTCCCTCAACGTGTGGTGTCACCGAATCTCCCAATCAGCCAAAGCAGGAACCTTGGCTAATAGGTATGGATCGAAGAGGCACAAGGATGGGAAGCCTCACATCCATTCTGAGCAAACTGAAGTGCACACGTCGAATAAACCGGAGACGATGATAAACACCCAAAGTTACGCATGAGATATGGAGCAGCTGCCCAAGTTGTGGAAAAGATAAAATTAATTATTCATGCACAATGCAATCTAAGGTGATTTTTTTTTTACGTGAGATTAGCCCATATCAAAGAGGCGAAAGGTGTATATTTCACAAAGGTGAAGTTCAAAACTCAAAACGTAATTGATAATTCTCTTTCAGGAAAGGCTGATACACTAGCACTATAGGCCCCTGACTCTTGAAAAAAAAAACATTAGAATTAGGTTATTTATCAAACTAAGCTTCTTGGAAAACTAACCAATTGTGGTAGAATTAAGTTAGGAATCATGATGGTAAGTTAAAAAAATTTATTAATGCAATTAAAAAGAAATATATAGCTATCTTAAGATATTATGAAATTCATCTGTATTACTATGATAGTAAGTTGGATAAAATATTTATCTTGCTTGATAAAACAAATTCATTTCTATGTTTAACTTTGATAAGCTATAGAATTTTTTAATAAATCTCATATTTCTTGTTAGAAAAAATATATTGTTAAAATGATGTGTTAGATATAAAAGCATTATTGCATTATTACTAAAAAGAAATTTGCAAAACATTTGGATATTTGGTATACAACAACTAAGTCTTTTCCCACTAGATGAAGTCGGTTACATGGATCAAACGATGTCATTGTGTCCTATCATAAATCAAGTTTTCAGAAATGTCATTTGATGAACCTTTAAAAAGTCATTTTTTACGGTTCAATTTCTAGGTGTTTCATTCTCTTTTAATCTATTTAATTGGGTTTTGTCCTTATGTTTATCATGTTTTTATTTTAAAGTGTTTTTCTTCATTTTTCATATTTTCTTATGTTTTTTATAGGTATTTGTTAGGGAAGAAGAATGGATTTTATTGCATGGAAGAGCTGCTGGAAAAAGCTCTCTAGATGCTCAGCACTCAAACGCTCAAGAGCCAACGCTCAAGCGCTAGTTAGGCAGAATAGGAGAGTTTTCTCTGTTATCTCAGCGCTCAAGCACTGGGAGTTCACCGTTCAAGCACGCAACTGGCAGAATTGGAAGATTATCTCTGGTGAGTCAGCACTCAAGCGCTGATAAGCAAGTGCTCATGCGCGTACACCATGGAAAATTGGCTTCTGGTGAGCTAGCGCTCAGGCATTTGGAGACTAGTGCTCAGGCGTTGTACGCATAATAGTACGGGATTTTTAATTATAAATAGAAAGTTACGCCAAATTACAACAGAAACTGCAGCAGCCGTCAAAACAACTCAATCTTAATTTGGTGTGGGCGCGTCAACACTTGAAGATTAGGGATTTTCTTCAATATTTTCACTAATTATCAATGGAGTTTGTCATCTTCTTATCTTTGTTTTGTTCTTTCCCTATGTGTAACTAACTTCCCCTTGTTAGGGGGACGGTGGATCTTGATACTTTGATTATGTAACTTCTTTTATGGGTTTAATGCATGTTTCTATCTCATGATTTATGTGTTTATCTCTGTTCTTAATATTTTTCTAAACCTGATCAATTTGGGAATAATCTTTTGGGTTTATATATGATTTAGAAAAATTTGCATGAACCTAGAACTTGTGATAAACACCATAATTTCTACAATCGTTAGGGATAGACGTTATGGGTTATGTGGTCTTTCTTATAATTCTCTTGTTCTTGATAATGCCTTTCTATTTGGGGTTAGACGAAGGGATTAGTTAATTCAAAATAGTTTAAGAGGATTAATATACTAAGGGATTGGGTATTAATTAATTTTGGAAATTTATCATAAATCATTGAAATAGAACATGTTTAAACCAATATTTAGAAGTGCATTGAAATAGTTCAAGTGAAGTTTGAACCCTAACACTTTCTTATTATTGTTTACATCTCTTGTTAGATTGCTTGATTTTATTTTGTTTAATTTTAATTACTTTCTTTTAATTATCTTTATTTTCACTTTTGCCAACTTCCATCTTCTGAGTAGCTTAAATAGTGTTAATTTAACGAAATTGGTAATTGGTAATATAATCCTCGTTGGATGATTCTTTTTTCACTACTTTATTACTTTTTGCGATTTGGTGCACTTGTCGACTTTCACATTAAGTTTTTGACGTCATTGTCGGGGATTATTAATTGTCAATATCGATTAGTAGTTAAAAGAGCACTAATTTAGGAGTTTGTTTTATTTTATTTTATTTTATTTTAGATAATTATTTTTCATATTTAATTTTCTTTTATTTCTTTAACGTCATTTATTTTTATTTTTGTTCTCTTTGCTTCACTCTGGTTGCTTCTTGTTTGTTTATGCAAGGGTCTTTAGAATTGGAAGAATTACTTTTTAATCCAAAGATAGCAAAGACAGAAAGAACAATCAGAAAAGTAATCAGATAAGGAAAGAAAATTACAAAAGAAGAAGATATGGCTGAGAATAATGTTGCACAGAGAAGACGCACTATGGCTGACTATGTCACTTCATCTTTTGAAAGTGTCTCGACCAATATCGTGCGCGCTGCTATTCAAGCTAACAATTTTAAGATTAAACCAGCTCTTCTACAACTGGTGCAGCAGAATCAGTTTGGGAGAAGTCAGACAGAAGATCCAAACTTGCACATTGTCAATTTCTTGCAGCTCTGTGATACTATTAAGTATAATGGAGCCAGTGATGATGTCATACGGTTACGACTCTTTTCATTTTCCTTAAGAGATAAAGCCAAGAGCTAGCTACAAGCCCAGCCTCAGGGAAGCATTTCGACTTGGGATGATTTGGTTAGTAAGTTTCTCACTCGGTATTTCCCTCCTTCCATGTTTGTGAAGATAAGGAGTGAGATTGCTTGCTTTACTCGGAATCAAGGAGAATCTCTCTGCGAAGCATGGGAAGGGTTTAAGGAGCTTCTTAGAAAATGTCCTCACCATTCTTTTGAGGTTTGGCAACAGGTACAAATCTTTTACAATGGGTTGAGTCATCCTACTAGAGCAATGGTTAATGCGTCTGCAGGTGGGTCTATAAACACAAAAACTCCTGAAGAGGCTCAAGAATTATTTGAGACAATGGCCACTAATGAGTATCAGTTGCCTAGTGGAGAGTAGTAGTCAAACAGGGAATGTTAGAGCTTGGTGTTGTTGATGCTATACTTGCACAGAATCAGACTATGATGCAACATATTGTCAACTTTACTAAGCAAGTTGGTAATTTACAGATAAATACAGTTAATCATCAAGGTCTGACTTGCGATTTTTGTGGAGGCAACCATGTTAATGGGCAATGTGAGGCTGGCAATTCAGGTGTCAACATTCCAGAACAGGTGAATTATATGGGAAACCCTTCAAGGCCACAAGGTAATCCTTACTCTAATACTTACAATCCAGGTTGGAGGAATCATCCCAATTTCTCTTGGAAGAATCAAGCTGTACCATTGAATGCTCAGCCCGAATAGAAGTCTCCTCTTGAGATTGCAGTGGAGAAACTTTCTTTGTAGACCTCTGTTTTTGTGCAACAGACTTCAACTTTTATGGAGGAGTCGAGGGCCAATTTTAAGAATTATGAGGCGACAATTAGAAGTCTTGAGAATCAGGTAGGGCAAATCGCCAAACAGCTTCAAGAAAGACTTCTAGGCAGTTTACCCAGTGATACCTTGGTAAATCCTAAGGAGCAGTGTAAGGCGATCACCTTAAGAAGTGGTAAGACCTTAGAAGAAGACAAGAATAAAGCATCTGGTTCTGCAACAAATCAGAATGAAAGCACTGAGGTTCCAATTGAAGAGGCTTTGTCTTAATATTATAGTAAAGAAGATGACGTTAAAGAGGAACAACCGAGAGTACAAAGGAAAAAGAAAGACTTGGAACAGAAGAATGTGGTTGATCCTTTGATGTGTGTGAAACAACATCATATCTGGTTCTTGTTTTGCATGTATTTTTAGGCATTTTAGGCATTTTAGTTTCTCTTTTTATTTATTTTTCTTTTAATTCGGATAACTACGGTATTTTTAGTATTTTTGTGCAGGATTGGTGCTCAATTGGCCTTGAAATGGATGGAAAGCTTGCATGATTGAAGTTGGAATTCCACAGGTTGGCCGTGGATCTCTCTGCCACAGGATAATTCTGCATGGGCTTGAATTCCACGGTCGTGGATCATTCCATGGGCTGGCCGTGGAATTTCCCACGGTCGTGGATCGCAATACACATCAATTTTTAAGTTTTATTTTTTATTTCATCCTTCACTCTATGCTAAACTTTCATACCCTCAATGATTTAGGAAGGAGATTCAAGAAAAGCAGTTCTCCAAGTTCTTAGAAGTTTTCAAAAAGCTGCAGATAAACATCCCTTTTGCTGAAGCACTTGAGCAGATGCCCTCATATGCTAAATTCATGAAGGACTTGCTGTCAAAGAAAAGGAAACTGAAAAAGGATGAGACAGTGATGCTTACTGAAGAATGTAGTGCGATAATTCAGAGGAAGCTACGCCCTAAGTTGAAAGATCCAGGTAATTTTACCATTCCTTGCACCATCGGTAAGTTCACTATTGGAAAAGCTCTTTATGATCTTGGAGCCAGTATGAATCTCATGCCTATCTCCATTATGCACAAGTTGGGAATTGAATCAGTAAAGCCAACAATGATTTCTCTTCAACTAGCAGATCGATCTATCAAGCATCCATATGGTATAGTTGATGATGTACTAGTTAAAGTGGATAAATTCATATTTCCAGCTAATTTTGTTGTCCTTGATATGGAAGAAGATGCAGACATCCCTCTTATTTTAGGCAGACCTTTCTTAGCAAATGGAAGAGCATTGATTAATGTGCAACAAGGAGAGCTTATGTTGAGAGTGCATGATGAGAAGGTCACATTCAGTATTCTTGATGCAATAAAACATCCTGTAGAGGAAGAACAACGCCTTAGAGTGGACATAGTTGACTCATTAGTTGAAAAAGCATTTGAGCAGAGCATTCTTACATCTCTACTTGAATCAGTATTGGTAAATTCTAAAGTTTCAATGGATGATGATGCAGAGACAACACCAGAAATATCTAAGTGCATAGCTAATTTGGAAGCTCTGCCAATTGTTTCTCATTCCAATTTTCAGAGAGAAGAATTGAAGAAGGAGGTTGAGGGTATACAAGAGCCATCTAAGCTACAATTAAAGTAACTTCCCTCTAATCTCAAATTGCATTCCTTGGTGAGAATAATACTTTTCCAGTGATTGTAAATGTGGGCCTTAGTCTTGAAGAAGAATAGAAGCTTTTGAGAGTTTTGAGAGAGCATAAGTCAGCTATTGGGTGGACCATTGATGATCTTAAGGCATCAGTTCTACTATTTACATGTACAAGATTTTAATGGAGGATAACTACAAGCCAGTGGTGCAACCACAGAGAAGACTGAATCCCACCATGAAGGAAGTGGTAAGGAAGGAAGTGATGAAGCTTTATGATGCAGCCATTATTTACCCTATCTTAGATAGCTCGTGGGTCAGTCCAGTCCAAGTTGCTCCAAAGAGAGGAGGGATGGCAGTAATAGTCAATGAAAAGAATGAACTTGTCCCTACAAGGACAGTCACTGGCTGGAGAATGTGCATTGACTATAGGAGGCTCAACAGTGCAACAAGGAAGGATCACTTTCCCCTCCCATTCATTAATCAGATGGTAGAGAGACTTGCAGGGCACATCTATTATTACTTTCTAGATGGTTACTCTGGTTATAATCAGATCTTGATGGCTCCCGAGGACCAGGAGAAGACAGCTTTTACCTGTCTATATGGAATCTTTGCATACCGGAGGATGCCTTTCAGATTATGCAATGCTCCTGCAACTTTTCAAAGGTGTATGTTATC
This sequence comes from Ormosia semicastrata, assembly GCA_029884595.1. Classification (NCBI taxonomy): domain Eukaryota; kingdom Viridiplantae; phylum Streptophyta; class Magnoliopsida; order Fabales; family Fabaceae; genus Ormosia; species Ormosia semicastrata. Next base: position 71,850,586 of record JAQQTO010000059.1, read on the forward strand.
CATTTTCTCTGATATAATTGAAAAAATTGTTGAGATTTTTATGGATGATTTTTCTATTTTTGGCTCTTCTTTTGATACTTGTCTTTCTAACCTTTCTTTGGTTTTGAAAAGATGTCAGGAAACTAACTTGGTTTTAAATTAGGAGAAATGTCACTTCATACTGCGGGAAGGCATTGTTTTAGGTCACCACATTTCCTCGAGGGGTATTGAGATTGATCGAGTTAAAGTTGAGGTTATTGAGAAATTACCCCCTCCCATCAATGTTAAGGGAGTAAGAAGTTTCCTTGGGCATGCCGATTTTTACAGGAGATTCATAAAGGATTTCTCCAAGATTACTAAGTCTCTCTATGAGTTGCTTGTTAAAGATGCACCATTTGTTTTTAATGATGATTGTTTACATGCATTTAATCTTTTGAAAAGCAAACTTGTTTCTGCCCCTATAATTGCTGCTCCTGATTGGAATTTTCCATTTGAATTAATATGTGATGCAAGTGATTTTGCTATGAGTGCTGTTTTAGGACAGAGAAAAGATAAGGTTTTGTATGCCATTTATTATGCTAGCAAAGTTTTGAATGATGCATAGCTTAACTATGCCACCATAGAGAAAGAATTACTTGTTGTAGTCTTTGCATTTGATAAATTTTGTTCTTATTTGGTTGGGTCAAGAGTTATTGTTTATACTGACCATGCAGCTTTGAAATATCTCTTGACTAAACAGGATGCAAAGCCTAGGCTTATCAGATGGATTCTACTTCTACAGGAGTTTGAATTGGAAATTAGGGATAAAAAAGAAACAGAGAATTTGGTAACTGATCACTTGTCAATAATCACTCATGAAGGAGATTCAGAAGACGAACAAATACCCATTAAGGAGGAGTTTCCAGATGAACAACTTTTTGTTGTACAATTGTCTCCTTGGTTTGCAGATTTTGCGAATTACAGGGCAACTGGAATGGTTCCATCATATTTCACATGGCAACAGCAGAAAAAATTCTTTCGAGATGTCAGGTATTATGTTTGGGATGAACCCTTCCTTTTTAAAATATATGTTGATGGTTTATTGAGAAGGTGTGTGCCTAAAGAAGAAGTGCCAAACATTCTGTGGCACTGTCATAATTCAGATTATGGAGGTCATTTTGGAAGCAATAGAACTGCAGCAAAGGTATTACAATTTGGTTTCTGTTAGCCTACTTTGTTTAAATATGCTTACAAGTTTATTGAAAGCTGTGACAGGTGTCAAAGAGTTGGTGGTATTTCCAGAAAACATGAGATGCCTCTCAATAATATTTTGGAAGTAGAGCTGTTTGATGTATGGGGCATTGATTTTATGGGTCTATTTCCTTCTTCATTCTCTAATCAACTTATCTTGGTGGCTGTTGATTATGTTTCTAAATGGGTGGAGGCTATTGCTACATAAACTAATGATGCTAAGGTGGTTGTCAGGTTTATTAAAAAGAATATTTTCACTAGATTTGGCATCCCCAGGGCAATAATTAGTGATGATAGGAAATATTTTTGTAATAGGCAATTTGAAGCTATTTTGAGCAAGTTTGGTGTTAAACATAAGATAATCACTCCCTATCATCCTCAGTCAAGTGGTCAAGTAGAGGTGTCTAACAGGGAATTGAAAAGCATTTTAGAAAAGATTGTTAATACCTCTAGGAAGGATTTGTCACTAAAGTTAGATGAAGCATTATGGGTATATAGGACTGCATATAAAACTCTCATTAGTATGTCCCCATATAGGCTGGTCTTTGGAAAATCGTGGCATCTCCCTGTGGAACTTGAACATAAAACATTCTGGGCAATTAAATTTCTAAATTTTGATGTGAAGTCTGCAGGTGAAAAAAGGTTGCTACAGATGAACGAGATGGATAAGTTTCGGAATGAAGCCTACGAGAATGCTAGTCTATATAAGGAAAAAACAAAAATGTGGCATGATAAAAAGATTACTTTGAGACAATTTGAACCAGGATAGCAAGTGTTGTTATTTAACTCAAGGTTGAAGTTGTTTCTAGGTAAATCGAAGTCTAAGTGGTCGAGCCCATTCAAAGTCAAAGAAGTTTCTCCTTTTGGAGCAATTGAAATTGTAGAACCCCATTCAGGAAGGAGTTTCAAAGTCAATGGTCACAGACTTAAGCATTATTGGGGAGGCGAGTTTGATCGATAGAAGTCTTCTCAGGCACTCAGCGATCCGAATTGAGAACAGGCAACGTCGAGCTAATTACGTTAAACAATCACTTTTTGGGAGGCAACCCAATTTCTTTTCTTTTTTTTTCTTTGTTGTTTTCTTTTAGTAGTTTTTATTTTTTATTTTATTTTATTTTTCTTTTTCTTTAAGTTTTTATTTTATTTCATGATTTAAAAAAACAAAAAAAAAAGAATCTGGGTTGTTTTAGCGCTCAAGCGCTGGAATAGCAGCGCTCAAGCGCGCATATGACAGAAGTCATTTAAACGAGATGTTCTTAGCGTCCAAGCGCTGAACGTTCTCCTTTTCAGTTTTCTCCCAAAATGCTCTCAAATTCCTCTCAACAATCTTCTTGAAATCACTCCCCCAAAGCATTTTTTTTTTTGGATTTTCTCTTCATCTAGTGTGATTGTTTTCCATTTTTGCTGATTGTTGCATCTGAAAAGGGAGGAATCACCACCTATACGTTCATATGTGTATAGTATTCTCACCGTGAATCCATCTCTATTTCTTTATTTCTTGCTTTAATTCTTCCCTAATTCAGGAGTTCAAAATGCCTCCAGTTAAAAGATGAACAGGTCCCTCCGAAGAAAGCTCTAGCTCTTCTTCATTTGATGCAAGCCGCTTCCAATCAGAAATTCATGAAAAAAGGTTTACAAATGTAATATTGAAAAGGAATTTCATGCTGGAGCGGGGGCTTGTTCTACAAGAGAACGAATTTCCTGAAATTCATTCAAAAATTATAGATAGAGGTTGGAGTAAATTGTGCCAAATTCTAGAACCAGGATCACAGACATTGGTTAGGGAATTTTACGCTAATGCTTTTACTAACTCCACTGGTGGAAACAGATATCACAGCATAGTGAGGGGGACACCTATAGAGTTCAGTAAATATGTGTTGAATGACTATTTTGATCAAGAATATGATTATCCAGGCCAGTGTGATTATTATGTCTTGTTGAGTGCACCTTTGGATGCAAACCTTGTGCTTAGTGTGTTGTGCAAGGAAGGTGCTCAATGGGCGTTGGACACAAAGAACTAACCTAAATTTTTGAAGAAAGCTGATTTTAAACCAATCCCATGGGTCTGGTGTACTTTTGTTCAAGCCAACCTTCTGCCTTGCTCTAACACTTCTGAAGTGCCTGTTAAGCGGGCCTTGCTTGTCTTCGCCATTGTCTCCGGTAGTGTTGTAGATATTGGCAGGGTAATTACTTTCAACATGTGAATGGCAGCTCAAGACACTTCTGGGAGCTTACCATATCCTTTGCTCATTTCCCACTTATGTTCTGAGAAGGGTGTCCAAATTTCTGGTGATCAATTAATCCAGTCAACTCCTTCCCTTACAGCAGTAGTTATTGAGAGGTATTTTGAAGAGGATCACATGGTTCCAGTACCTCAAGTTCCTGCTCCTCAAGGGCCAGCAGTCAGGCCACCTCGTACAGCGCTCACCTTGGCGCAGAGGACGGATCGATTAGAGCGTGTGCAATGTCAAAATCAGAAGAAATTCAACTATTCTCTTCAGTTGTTGTGCAGCATAGCAAAGCACCTGAACATTGACACTGCTCCTCTCGGTCCTATGACTAACGAGGAGATCATGGCAAATATCAACTTCAGTGAGGAATTTGAGGAGGAGAATGATGATGGGGAAGCGCTAGATTGATTTCTTGCCGACATAATGAGCTTTTCTTTACCCTCTCTTTTATTATTTTGCCTTTATGTTCCTGCTTGATTATTGCATTTGCTTTTGATCTGAACAGTGAGGGCACTGTGTTGTTTAAGTTTGGGGGAGGGTATTTTGTTTGTTTTGATTAGTCCTTTTGGTTTTGTGTCAATTGTTGTTATAGTTTGGCATGCCAGTGTTTTGAATTGAGAATCCTATGATTGGTTAAACTATGAATTATTTTCTTTTCTAGGATGTATATGGGAATCCAAGAATTAGATTGATCTCTAGTGCTTTGATTATGCATGATTGTGCTTCCCATCTTTATGATTGAAAAGACCTTGGATCTATGATTGCATGACAAACTTAGAGAAAGTTTATAGGATTGCTTGTGTGTGGATGATTTGCATCTAGAAGTTGTTTGATTCTCTCTTGAAGCGAAATCATAAATGATGCATGATCAGGGAAATGATAAGAGCCTTCTTTGGACCGTTTGAGCCTTTCAAGCTAACCTATTAAGTGTATCCCTAGGTCCCTTTTTGCAGCCTCGCATAGTTTTGGCCTTATTTTTTATTCTCTCTTACCCACATTTTTCTTCCAATATACATAAAAAAAATTTCCTTTTTCTTACCCTTTATTGATTGCATGTCTTGTGTTTTTCTACTGTTCATGCCTTCATCATTATGTGTATGAGTTATTTGAGGAGCTAAAAAAAAAAAGTTCACCCCAAGTATTGCAAAGAAATAAGTTTGGGGGTGAAGGAGGTTGTTGAAAAAGAAAAAAAATGATGATGAATAAAGTGTTAATTTTTATGCTCCGTTGTGCTCTTGTCTAATATTTTGAGGCTTGAATTATGGAATATGCATGACTATGTATTTCAATCTTTGTTTTATTTCTCTTATCCTTTTCTTTCGTAAACCATACCCCTGGCCTATCATTACAAGCTCATAAAGACCCTGATGATCCCTATTTTTGTGTTATTTATATTAGTGGAGAGAGAGAGATGAAAAATAACCCTATGGATGCATATTTGATGTACATTTGTATTTTTATAAACCTATCTGGGTTTGAACATCTCTGTGAGTTAGTATTTCATTCATGCTTATGGGAAGTCATTTATATATGAGAGTTGCATGTGAGAGCAATGTGATAATTGGATTTTATATGTGTGATTCCTTGAACTGAGATTTTGGAACAGTTTCTGAGGTTATTTATGATGTTCATTATCTGGCAATGTCATGTTTTGTTTTGTATGTTGAGTTGGCTTAAGTGTCTCCCTGAGTTCAGAGCCTTTGTAGGGGGATGTATATAGTTGTCGGCCACCAAAAAGATTTTCTTTCTTTTTATTTTTGTTTCTTCTTCTTTTTACTTGAGGACAACCAAAATCTTAAGTTTGGGAGAGTGATGAACCTTTAAAAAGTCATGTTTTTTAAGTTCAATTTCTAGGTTTTTTATTCTCTTTTAATCTGTTTAATTGGGTTTTGTCCTTATGTTTATCATGTTTTTATTTTAAAGTGTTTTTCTTCATTTTTTGTATTTTCTTATGTTTTTTATAGGTATTTGCTAGGGAAGAAGAATGGATTTTATTGCATGGAAGAGCTACTGGAAAAAGCTCTCTGGATGCTCAACGCTCAAACGCTCAAGAGCCAGCGCTCAAGCGCTGGTTAGGTAGAATGGGAGAGTTTTCTATGTTATCCCAGCGCTCAAGCACTGGGAGTTCACCGTTCAAGCACGCAACTAGTAGAATTGGAGGATTATCTCTGGTGAGTCAGCACTCAAGCGCTGATAAGCCAGCGCTTATGCGCGTACACCATGGAAAATTGGCTTCTAGTGAGCTAGCGCTCAGGCGTTTGGAGACTAGCGCTCAGGCGTTGTACGCGTAACAGTACGAGATTTTTAATTATAAATAGAAAGTTACGCCAAATTACAGCAGAGACTACAGCAGCCGTCAAAACAACTCAATCCTAATTTGGTGTGGGCGCGCCAAGACTTGAAGACTAGGGATTTTCTTCAATCTTTCCACTAATTATCAATGGAGTTTGTCATCTTCTTATCTTTGTTTTGTTCTTTCCCTATGTGTAACTAACTTCCCCTTGTTAGGGGGACGATGGATCTTGATACTTTGATGATGTAACTTCTTTTATAGGTTTAATGCATGTTTTTATCTCATGATTTACGTGTTTATCTCTGTTCTTAATGCTTTTTTAAACCTGATCAATTTGGGAATGATCTTTTGGGTTTATGTATGATTTGAAAAAATTTGCATAAACCTAGAACTTGTGATAAACACCATAATTTCTGCAATCGCTAGGAATAGACGTTGTAAGTTATGTGGTCTTTCTTATAATTCCCTTGTTCTTGATAATGCCTTTCTATTTGGGGTTAGACTAAGGGATTAGTTAATTCCAAACAGCTTAACAGGATTAATATACTAAGGAATTGGGTATTAATTAATTTTGAGAATTGATCATAAATCATTGAAATAGAACATGTTTAAATCAATATTTAGAAGTGCATTGAAAGAGTTCAAGTGAAGTCTGAATCCTAACACTTTCTTATTATTGTTTTCATCTCTTGTTAGATTGCTTGATTTTATTTTGTTTAATTTTAATTACTTTCTTTTAATTATCTTTATTTTCACTTTTTCCAACTTTCATCTTTTGAGTAGCTTAAATAGTGTTAATTTAACGGATTTGGTAATTTGCAATATAATCATCGTGGGACGATTCTCTTTTCACTACTTTATTACTTTTTGTGATTTGGTGCACTTGTCAATTTTCACATCATCATTCAAATCTAAATCTTTTTTAATTGTTTCACCTATAGTCTTTTTTTGTCTTCCTCTACTTCTAGCTATTGGGCTATTCTCCACCTGATCTACTCTTCTTACAGGGGCTTCTAAGAGTCTTCTCCTTGCATGTCTAAATCACCTAAAGCGAGATTCTCTCATCTTTTCCATAATAGATGCTACTCATACTTTCTCTCTAATGCATTCATTCCTTATCCTATCTTGTCTTGTATGGCCATACATCCAGCACAACATCCACATCTCCACGACACTGATCTTATGCTCTTACTGACTTTTTACCGCTCAACATTCAGTACCATATAACATCGCAAGCCTTATAACTGTGCGGTAAAAAATGTACAACAAATTTTAAGAGGTCTTGTAAATTTTATGCAGAAATTTGTAATCACGTTGACAAAAAATTATTTGTAGATAAATTGGTTTATCTATTGTTAACAATGCCTCATATTAAATTCATGACAAGTCTCATTTTATATATTACTTTAATCATATTCCAGATTTCCATTGTGACGGGTGACAATGGCAACTTCTTATTTGAGATTTGCAGACATTATAGCTAAGCGTTTAGGTTACATTCTAGTATGAAAGAATTCATAGTTACTGAAAAAGTGAGAGAAAAAGGAAGAAAATGAAGGAAAATATTCAGAGAGAGAGAAAGAACTGAAAATGTAACTGCCATTAACAAAAAAGGTGTGATTTGAAACCGATCTCAAATATCTTATACAAGAGTCTAGATTATTCTAGTGTATCTTAGAAGCTAAGCCTAGAAGCTAAGTGATGTGGAATTGGCAAGTGCACCAAATCGATAAAAGTAATAAAAGGTGAGTAAAGTATCGTTCCCATGAGAATTATGTTATCAATTACTAAGTTCGCCAAATCGACACTATTCAAGCTATCAAAAAGAGAGTTGGTAAAAATAATAAAAAGAAAGAATGAACAAAAATAATGAAAGCCAAATTTAATTAATTGGGTTGAGTTAGAAAACAATGATATAAAAAGGTTAGGGGTCAGATTTCACTTCAACTCTTTAAATGTAAAGTCAAATATTAGTTTAATCAAGTCTTATTCTCATGATTCATGGTCAATTCTCAAAATTAATCAATATTCAATCCCTTGGTATAGTAATCCTTTTACATTGTTTAGAATTAACTAATCCCTTAGTCTAATCCCAAATAGAAAGGCATTATTAAGAACAAGGGAATTAAAAGAAAGACCACATAACCCACAACGCCAATTCCTAGCTATTACAAAAATTATGGTGTTTATCACAAGTTCTAAGTTCATGCAAATTTTTTCAAGTCATACATTAACCCAAAAATCATTCCCAAGTTGGCCAGATTTAGAAAAATATTAAGAAAAGAGATAAACACATAAATCATAAAATAGAAACATTGATTAAACCCATAAAAGAATTTACATCATCTAAAAATAAGATCCATCATCACCCTAACGAAAAAGGGTTTAGTTACACATAAAAAAAGAAGAACACAAATGGAAGAATAAGACAAACTTCATTGTAGAAAGGTGGAAAGGTTGAAGAAAACTTCTAATCTTCAAGCATAATTGCGCCCACACCATATTAAGGCTTGTGCCTCTTGACGACTGCTGTGTTTTGTCCAAGTGTCTATTGAAATTAGCGTAACTTATGAATTTATAGTGAAATTAACGTGTCAGGTTACGCAGCAAGTGCTCAGGCACTATGTTTCCAGCGCCTAGGTGCTGGCGTCTTTCCTAAAATTCTGATACGTAACGCGCGCTCAGGCGCTACGTCTTCAGCGCCTAGGCACTGAATGACCAGAAACAAAACCTCCTCTAGGCGCTGGCTTTCCAGCGTCTAGGCGTTAGACCACCAGAATGCAAATTCAGCTCTCTGTCTCGTGTAATCATCCAGTCTTGTTCCATGCATAATTACCTATCAAAAACACATAAAAACACACGATTAAAACATAATTTAAAATAACTAAATACAAAAGAAAATTAAGAACAAATTCAATCAAAAAGATTAAAAAAGAGTGAAAATCCAAGACTTTGAATAGTAAAAATATAAATTTTTGCAAGTTCATCACTCCCCCAAACTTAAGTTTTTGTTTGTCCTCAAGTAAAAAGAAAAAAACAAAAACAACACAAAAAGACTAAACAAATAAAAACTCAAAATACACAGACTAAAAAATGACAACACTGATTATAAAAAATCATTCATATCTGATAACTCCTTAGAATGTAGTTATTTGTGCCCTATCTTTGTGCTAAAATAAATGTTAAGTCCTTGTTTAAATGCATATTTGGAGGGTTTTGTGCTTATATTTGTCATATTCTGATTCTAAGCCTTTCTGATGTGTTATTGTGCAAAACTGTGTTTAATTGTCATTTATTAAGTAGATTTATATATGTTACTGATTTGGTATATTCTCTATGTTAGGAGGGGCTCCAAATAAGGTTAAATATGGAGCAATTGAGCTTAAAGAGGAAGAGGAAGCCAAATTAGACATGTCAGTGGTCACCGCTGCGACCCAAGAGAAGTGGGCGCCGCGGCACTGAGAGGTTTTCAGCCAGGCCATACTTTCACCCGAGGCAAGAGCCCCGCGACCCAGGAGAAGTGGGTGTCGCGGCATAGTTAAACCGACCCATTGGGCGCCGCGGCGCGCGTATGTGGGCGCCGCGATGTTAAGGCGGCCAGCTAAGCTTATAAATAGATTTTACTCGTTTTTCTCTGAGAGCTGGCCATTTTTGGGTCATTTCCATTTTGTCCCTTTGTAGTTTAATTAGTTAAGGTTAGTTGTAGGTTAGATAGTTTGGCTAGATCTTCATTTTTGGTGGATTGGAGTCAAGGATGAAGGATTGAAGGAGGATTCAAGCTTCAGAGATAAATCTAATGAGATTCTTTCTCTCTTTTCCCTTTCTCTCTTCTCTTCCTTATCTATTGTATAACTAAGCTTGTTTATGAATATTTTGAATCCTTCTATTTATATTAATGATGTGTTCTTCTCTGAGTTTGTGTGAATGTTTGATTATTGTTCAATCATTATCTGTGTTTAATGCTTGTGGTTGGCTGATCACTGATTGCATGATCCTAATATTGGCAAATGAACTAGACATAGGGATTTGTTGATATGGATATAGTGTGGTTGATGCATGTTTGGCGAGTTCAATTAGCTTGGATGAGTTGATTCGTTAATAGGATAGAAATATACCTATTAGCCATGTATAGTATGTGATTGAGAATAGATCGTTCATGAGTGGAAATTGAGCTGGCTCTCAAGGAAACTTAGTGAGTTGAGTAATTGAAACCAGGGTTGATTGACCTAGACATAGGCTTTTGACTAATGAAGATTCTCAAGCTAACCTAATCAATGCATTTGTGTTTATGAGGGGGATTGCATGTTGTTGGTAGATGTAGGGGGTGAAGGAGGATTTCCTGAAACCTAACCGCTTTTATGTTTATTGCTTTTGTAGATTAGGATTAGTTTGGTTTATTGTTTTCCTATTTTTATGTCCTTGACTAGAATGGATTAAGCTATTGGTTGGTATTTAGCTTTATATCATAATATCCTCGTGGGAACGAACTTTTACTCTGTATCTGTATTACTTGAGTGATCCGTGCACTTGTGGTAGCAATCAATATCCTTAGAAATTGCTTCACAATCTAATTTCAAAGTGTCACACATGAACAACCCAATTATCACATCATCTCTCACATGCAACTTTCATGCACAAATGACTTCCCAAAACATGAATAAAAGACCCAATCTCCTCATAAAGTACAAACCCAGATAGGTTCAAAAAATTGTAAGTGCACATCAAACTCACATTCATAGAGTTATTTTTCATCTCTCTCTCCACTAATGTAAACAACACATAACCAAAGATCAAAATGGACTTTATAAAGTTTCTAATGTAAGGCCAAGGGTATGGGTTAAGAAAGAAGTGGTAAAAAAATGAAAATAAAAGTTGAGATGCAAAATCATGCATTATCCAAAATTCAAGCCTCAAAATGTTAGACAAGTACAAAACGGAGCATAAGAATCAACACAATATTTACTTTTTTTTTTCTTCTTTCTTTTTTTTTTCAACAACCTTCACCCCTAAACTTATTTCTTTGCAATACTTTGGTTGGGCTTTCTTTTTTTTTCTTTTTTTTTCTTTAAAATTTTTCAGCTCCACAAAACTTCATGTACAAAAATAACGAAGACTTGAAAAATAAAATAATACAAGATATGCACTCAACAAAGGTTATGTAAGAAAAGAATTTTTTTTTCATGTGGGTATGGGAAAAAGAAAATGTGGGTAAAAGAAAAGAAATAGAGGTCAAACAATAACAAGGCTGCAAAAATGACCTAGGGATATACTGTGCCACAGGTTGGCTTGAAAGGCTTAAACGGTCCAAAGAAGACCCTTATCATTTCCTTAATCATGCATTGCCTAGGATTTCACCTCAAGACAGAATCAAACAACTTCTAGATGCAAATCATCCACACACATGCAATCCTATAAACTTTCTCTAAGCTTGACATGCAATTAAATTCTAAGGTCTATCAATCATAAAGATAGGAAGAACATCCATACACAATTGAAACAATAGAGATAAATGTAATTCATTGACTCTCAAGTGCTATCCCAAGAAATCAGACCAATCCATAATTCAAACAATTCAAACAATCATTGGATATTCAATTCAGCACACCGGCATGCACAGAATGACTTAAAACACAAAATGAGTGATGATGACAAAATCAAAAACAATAAAAACAAATAACTAAATGAAATAATGCAAGAAAGGAAAAGAAAAACTCTTTTTGGCAGCCGACAACTATATACAACTCCCTACAAAGGCTCCGAACTCAGGGAGACACTTAAGTCGACTCAACATTACCTTTAAAACAAAAACAGAAAAATAAGAAATAACAAAATAAAAACAAAATTAAAAATAAAAGAGAAAAAAAGAGATAATTTTTGGGTTGCCTCCCAAAAAGCGCTTGTTTAACGTCATTAGCTCGACGTTGCCTTTTCTCAATTAATCATGGTGGCTTGAAGTAAGAGAAGTAAGATGACGCCTTTCTTTTGTCAGATCTTTGCCTCCATACTTTGTCACTGTCTTTGAAATCAATCTGCAATAAATCAGTGGAAGCTGGAGGATCTTTTACAATTGCAGTAATTTTTGAAAAAAGAGGACCTTTCTCCTTTTCTTCAACCATCTTGGGAGTGGGAAGATCAACATTGATAGATGATGAAGTGCTCTTACTAGCCAAATCTTGTAGAGGCTTATCTTGAATGCATTTAACAGGGGAATAGAGATCTGATGTTAGTGTAGATTTATCAAAAACATTAATAGTCACCTGATCTCCATCCACCCTGAAAATGAGCTCTCCTCTAGGTACATTATTCAACGTTCCTAAAATAGCCAAGAACGGTCTCCCGAGAATCATAGGAATATCAGCATCCTCATCTATATCTAGAATCACAAAATCAGCTGGGAAAATAAATGTCAGCCTTCACTAGCAAATCTTCAATTATATCATATGGATGTTTAATTGACCGATCAGCTAATTGAAGAGACATTGTGTTGCCTTCACTTTATCAATCCCAAGCTTGCGCAAGATAGACAATGGCATCAAATTAATGCTAGCGCCTAGATCACATAGAGCTTTCTCAATGGTCAACTCACAAATAGTGCATGGAATGGTGAAACTACTTGGATTTTTCAATTTAGGTGGCGATTTCCTCTGAATTATAGCACTGCACTCTTCAGTAAATGTCACAGTCTCATCTTCTCTCAATTTTTTTTTCTTTGACAGCAAGTCCTTCATGAACTTTGCATAAGAGGACATTTGTTCAAGTGCCTCAGCAAAAGAAATGTTAATCTGCAGTTTTTTGAAAAAATCTAAAAACTTAGAAAGCTGTTTTTATTGGTTCTTCTTCTTTAACCTTTGAGGAAATAGAAGTCTAGCATACAATGAAGGGTCAATTGCCATATTCTGCTCACGTTCCTTCTTTTCCCTCCGCTACTCTGGTTGCTTTTCTTTAGCTTGTTCATTATAGCACTCTTGAGTTGAGGCATCCGCAACAGGAACATCAATTTTTTTAATTCCTGGTGAATCAGATGCTTCTTTAACTTGCCCTTCCAAAGTCTTGCCACTTCTCAGTGTAATTGCATGACATTGCTCCTTTGGATTGACAACAGTATCACTTGGTAAGGTACCTAAAGGCCTCTCTTGAAGCTGTTTCGCTATCTGCCCCACTTGATTCTCTAAATTTCTAATAACAGCTCCTTGATTCTAAAAAGCTGCCTTTGTTTCCTCTATAAAAGCAGAAGTCTGTTGCACAAAAACATATATATGTATAGAAAGTTTCTCAAGTGCAATCTCAAGAAGAGACTTCTTCTCTGGTTGAGGATTCAATGGCACCATTTGATTGCTCCAAGAAAAATTGGGATGATTCTTCCACCCTGAATTATATGTATTTGAAAATGAAATATCTTAGGGTCTGGAAGGATTGCCCATATAATTGACCTGTTCTTGAGAAATAAAATCAGAGTTGTTTGTCTTACAACCACCATTAGCATGGTTACCTCTACAGAAATCACAAGTTAACACTTGGTGGTTCACAGAATTTACCTGTATACTCTCAACTCGTTTAGTGAAGTTGGTTAATTGCTAAGAAATACTTTTATTCTGAGTAAGTAAAGCATCGAGAGTGCTAAGCTCCATAACTCCTTATTTAACTACTGCTCTCTCACTAGGCAACTGATATTCATTAGTGGTCATAGTCTCAAACAATTCTTGAGCCTCTTCAAAAGTCTAAGTATTCAGAGATCCACCTGCAGATGCATCCACCATAGCCCTGGTAGGATGATTTAAACCATTATAGAAAATTTGCACCTACTGCTAAACCTCAAATGCATGGTGCGGACATCTGCTTAATAGCTCCTTAAATCTCTCCCAAGATTCATATAATGACTCCCCTTGATTTTGAGTGAAACAAGTTATTTCACCCCTCATCTTCAAAAACATTGATGAAGGGAAGTATCGAGTCAAGAATTTGTTAACTAAGTCCTCCCAAGTAGATATGCTCCCTTGTGGCTAGGCTTGTAGCTAGCTCTTTGCTTTGTCTTTGAGAGAAAGTGGGAGTAGTCGTAATCTAATGGCATCATCAGTTACGCCATTATGCTTAATAGTATCACAAAGCTGCAAGAAATTTGTAATGTGCAAGTTGGATCTTCTGTCTGTCCTCCTCCAAACGAATTTTGCTGCACCAGCTGTAGAAGTGCTGGTTTAATCTCAAAGTTGTTAGCTTGAATAGTAGGGTGCATAATACTGGTAGAAACATTCTCAACAGATAGGGTAGCATAGTCACCCAAAGTGTGTCTTTGCTCTGCAGTTACAACTACTTCTGTCATCTTTTCTTCTACTTCTTCAAGTTTCTTCCTTTCTCTAGCTATTTTCCTGTTTACTCTAGTTGTTCTCACTATCTTTGGATCAAAAAGTAATTCTTCTTACTCCAAAGAATCTTGCATAAACAAACAAACAAACAACTCATAGTGAAGTAAGGAAAATAAAAATAAAAATAAAAGACTAATAAAAGTAAACAAAGAAAATAAAAAAAATAAAAAAGAAACAAATTAGAAAAATAAAAATTAGAATCAGAAAAATAAAATTAAATAAGAAAGAGCAAAAGAAAAAAAATGCTTAAATTAGTGTCTCTTCAACTACTATTTAATATTGAAAACAATAATCTACGACAACGGCGCCAAAAGCTTGATGTGGAATTGACAAGTGCACCAAATCGACAAAAGTAATAAAGAGTGAGTAAAGTATCATTCCCATGAGAATTATGTTATCAATTACTAAGTTTGCCAAATCGACACTATTCAAGCTATCAAAAAGAAAGTTAGTAAAAATAACAAAAAAAAAATAAACAAAAAAAATGAAAGCCAAATTTAATTAATTGGGTTGAGTTGGAAAACAATGATATGAAAAGGTTATGGGTCAGATTTCACTTGAACTCTTTAAATACAAAGTCAAATATTGATTTAATCAAGTCTTATTCCAATGATTCATGGTCAATTCCCAAAATTAATCAATATCCAATCCCTTGGTATATTAATCCTCTTATGCTATTTAGAATTAACTAATCCCTTAGTCTAATCACAAATAGAAAGACATTATCAAGAATAAGGGAATTAAAAGAAAGACCACATAACTCATAACGTTTATTCCTAGCAATTATAGAAATTATGGTGTTTATCACAAGTTCTAAGTTCATGCAAATTTTTTCAAATCATACATCAACCTAAAAATCATTCCCAAATTGGCCAGATTTAGAAAAACATTAAAAAAAGATATAAACACATAAATCATGAAATAAAAACATTGATTAAACACATAAAAGAATTTACATCATCTAAGAACAAGATCCATCATCACCCTAACGAAAAAGGATTTAGTTACACATGGAAAAAGAAGAACACAAAGGAAAAAATATGACAAACTCCATTGTAGAAAGGTGGAAAGGTTGAAGAAAATTCTTAATCTTCAAGCTTAGTTGTGCCCACACCACATTAGGGTTTATGCCTCTTGACGGCTGCTGCGTTCTGTCCAAGTGTTTGTTGAAATTGACATAACTTATGAATTTATAGTGAAATTAATGTGTCAGGTTATGCAGCAAGTGCTCAGGCACTATGTTTCCAGCGCCTAGGCGCTGGAGTCTTTCCTAAAATTCTGATATGTAACACGCGCTCAAGGCTGCGTATTCAGCGCCTAGGCGCTGAACGACCAGAAACAAAACCTCATCTGCCTTGGGCGCTGGCTTTCTAGCGTTTGGGTGCTGGACCACCAGAATTCAAATTCAGCTCTCTATCTCGTGTAATCGTCCAGTCTTCTTTCATGCATAATTACTTATCAAAAGCACATAAAAACACACAATTAAAACATAATTTAGAATAACTAAAAAAAAAGAAAATTAAGAACAAACTCAATCAAAAAATTAAAAGAGAATGAAAACCCAAGATTTTGAACCATAAAAATATGAATTTTTGTAAGTTCATCACTAAGTCTTAACTGAAATACAACTATAACAGTTAAACAGAATAACAGAAATATAACTATCACATAGTAATGTTGTTAATCATAACATACTCTAATATTTCCCTGTCAAACTCAGGACGGGTGCATCAATGCAAATTGATCAAATACCTTGAGTGTCTTTTAATACAAAAAAAAATGAAGATTAGATAAAGCTTTAGTAAGTATATTTTCATTTTAATCTTGTGCTGGGATATGAGAGACAATGAGGCTTCTGTTAGCATTTTCTCTTGAACAAATAATAGGTCTAACTCTATATGCTTTGTCCATGAGGGTAGAACAGGATTATGGTTGTGTGACACAGTACTGATATTATCATAATAAACTATAGGAGTAGAGACTACAACCTTTAACTCTTTAAGAAGATTTTGAATCCAGATTAACTCAATCACAGTATTAGGAAAACTGCAATATTCAACTTCTATACTTGACCTTGCAACCAGAGGTTGCTTCTTAGACCACCATGAAATAAGATTGGGACCCAAGTAAACACAGGATCCAGATGTAGACCTGTGATCATCTGGATTGAAGGCCCAATCCGCATCACAATGAGCTTGAAGTGAGAGTGGCTGATTAGGAGAAGCAGGCTACAGTAACAATCCATATGATATTGTGTCTTTAAGATACCTTAGGATCCTCTTGACCATTTTCCAATGCTCCTCAAGAGGCTGAGAAAGAAATTGACAAGCTTTGTTGACACTATAACTAATCTCAAGCCTAGTTATAGTTGCATATTGCAAAGCTCTCACAATAGAGCGATAGAGAAGAGGGTCAAAGACACTATCACTTCCAAACTTAGAAAGCTTACACCCTCCAACCATAGGAGTTGAGATACCCTTTGCATATGTCATGTGAGCCTCTTCAAGCAAATCTCTAATATATTTCCCTTGAGTAAGCAAAGGTGGGCCATTTGGTAGATGCTTGACCTCAATGCCAAGAAAATAATCCAAAGTTCCCAACTGTTTGAGAGCAAAAACTAAATTAAGCTTCATCATCAACTACTGAACCAACTGTAAAGAGCTCCCGGTGACAATTATGTCATCCACATAAACTAGTACATAGGGACAATGAGCAGCCCCAAACTAAAAACAAAAAAAAAGTGAGGGATCACACTTACTATAATGGAACCCAAAACTGATCAAAGTGCTAGCCAACCTCTCAAATCAGGCCCTAGGTGTTTGTTTCAACCTATAAAGGGCTTTGTTAAGCTTACAAACTAAAGTCTATCCTTGTCCTCAAACCTAGGATGTTGCTGCATATAAACCTCTTCCTCAAGAAAGCCATTAAGAAAGTCATTGTTAATATCTAGCTGCTATATTGGCCAGTGATTTGTGAGTGCCAATGTGAGAACAGTTCTAACTATAACAAGCTTAACAACAGGAGAAAATTTCTATGTATAATCAAACCCTGGTTGTTGATGAAAATCGTTAGCAATCAGTCGCACCTTATACTTATTAATTAAACCATTTGGGTTCACTTTAACATGAAAAACCTACTTGCAGCCAATAGCACTTTTGTTAGGAGGAAGAGAGACCAAAGTCCATGTATTATTAGCCAACAAGGCATCATATTCAGCAGTAATAGTTGCCTTCCACTGAGGATTGTCCAAGGCCAAATTAACATTTGTTGGTTCAAGATGAGCAAGTAAGAGGGTAGGACAGATCCTAGGTTTATGTATGCTAGACTTTGACCTAGTTTGCATAGGATGAATAAAATCAGATCTAGGTATAACAGAGGCTGAACCAGATTCAAAAGAAAGAGGAACTGAAGTAGAAAAGGAATAAGAAGTAGCAGCAGGTAAATAAGAAGATGTAGAGGTTGTAGCTCTTGAAGAAGTAGGCTCAGAAGCTGTAGGAAAAGAATGAATAGAAGGCTGGAAAACCAAAATAGAAATAAATGGAGAAGAAGAATGGATAACAGTAAGTGAATAATCAGAATCAGAGATTGTAGCACCTAAAAAAATTAGAATCAAGAGCTTCAACACCTAAAGAAGAAATAGAAGAAAACATAGGATCAAAACCAAGAAAAGATGAAACAGTAGGAATAGCAGTAAGAATAGACAGAGAAGAGTGTGAGGAAGGAGTGGCAGTAAATTGAGAGAATTGGGCAAAGGAAAACTGGAACTCATTAAAAAGAATATCCTTAGACACAAAAATCCAACCATCAATGGACAAACACTTATAACCCTTGTGATTAGAGGAGTAACCTAAAAAGGTACACTCATTACAGTTAAATTTAAGTTTTATAAGGCCTTAAAAAAGGGATAACAAGCACAACCAAACACTTTTAGAAAGAAGTAATAATTACGTCCAAAGAATAATGCAATAATTGTAGCATAGCTTTAGGGTATCGTTTCCACAGAGAGACAAATTAAAAGAATAGTAGAAAGAACAAAGAAACTAAAGAAAAATATTAAATAATTAATGGTGAATAAAAATTGATTTTAAATGTAAATTAAAGTGAGGTAAAGTAAACAAATTGGATTTGAATCAGATGCAAAATGACTAAGGTTCAGAATCTACTAAGATTAATTTTAACATTAACTATGTCAAATTATTATACCTAAATAATTTAACTTATGAGCATCTAGAGGCAGACATGTAATCATGGAAGATCTATCAATAAAGCACTAAAAATAATAATAAAGTATATGATAAATTTGTTCTAGTTAATAATAAATTATCAAATGTTTCTCTAATAGGAAATCACAATTGATATCCAACAATCACTATTAACACTCAGATGACACAAATAATTTGTAAAGCATGAGAAAAGCATGACTAAACTCATCTAAAAATTTATTCATATAATTTAATAAAAAAATAAAATCAATAAACATTAAATCTTAAAATTAGGTAAAAACAATTCAACATAGTAATATCAAAACAATTAAAGTTTTATCATCCTCTTAGTATAAAGAATTTAGCAAGACATAGTAAAATTAGAATACAATAAAATTATCTCATTAAAATTCTCTAAAATAATGGCATAAATTACTAAATTGCTAAAGAATAGTCCGCTGTAGAAGATTATGAGAATCTGCAGCCACATGATGTGTGGCTCCGGAGTCAGGATACCAAGCCTGACTTGCAAACCCCTCTGGTGCAGCCACCATTGCCACAGGTGGCCTAGGCTGAGCTGAAAAGCCAAACTGAGACTGAACCTGAGAAGTGAGAACCATACTGAGCATTACCCATGGCATGAGAAGACTGCATAGGATGAAGAACTAGGAGATAGAAAAGAGGGCTAAACCTGATGAGAACTGTTTGGGCCATGAAAGAAGGTTGATATTGAGAAGGATACAAGGATTGTAGATATGAACCAGCAGGCACAAATGATTGATCAAACCTATGGAAGCAAACTGAAGCATCATGCCCAGACTTGTGACAAAGTTGGCTTGACATAGAATTTCTATAACCAAACCTGTCACCTCCACGACCACTGAAACAACCAAAACAACCTCCCCTGCCACCATTGTAAGAACCACGAGGACCAAAACTACAACCAGGGTGGGAAGACTGCACAAATTGAGCACCAAAAACTGATTGATACGAATTTGGCATCTGATTCGATGTAGAAAAATGCATAGAAGAAGAATTGGATGTTGGAGTTGAAGGCATGGACTTCTCCTTAGGCACAGTATGTGCAACATTCACGGAAAGAGTGTTACTGAGTGTAGATTGACGATTACGCTCAACACGAGCTTCATGACCCAGTACTCAATAGTAAAAACTCAATCTCTCCTACAGTATAAGGATCCAACCTGCTATGAATGGAGGTGACAAAGGCTTCATATCCTTCAGGCAACCCATCAAGAATTACATCCAAGTGTTCTTGCGATGAAACTGGATTACCAATTACAATCAGTGAATCGAACATGGCCTTGATGCGTAAGAGGTACTTCGAAACTATGCGAGTATCTTTCTTCGTGTTCCGCAGCTCAAAGTAGACTGCCGAACCTCCGTACGAGTTTGCGAATGAAAGAAACCATGAATCTCGTCCCAAAGTTGAAAGGAGTGGACCCAACCAACAACGCGCATTAACAAAGCCTCAGAAAGCGACGACAGAAGCCATGAGAACAGGAACTGGTCCTGTTGTTCCCATCCGAGATACTCAGGATTCACAATTCCAAGATCACGATCAGACTCAGAACAAAATCGCAAAGGAATTTCTAGATTAACAATAAAACGTTGCAATCGGTGGCCTTCGATCACTGCCTCCACTTTCTGTTTCCAGATTAAGAAATTATTCTCGTTAAGCTTAACAAAAACAGGATGAGAAAAGCTCACTGGACCAGAAACTTGATAGAGGTTAGAAGAGGAAGTGTGATTTTCAATGTTGATATTGAAATGATTTGCAAAATTTGCCATGGACCAGGATCGAACAAAGAAAACTCAAAGAAATGGGGAAGTACTTGGATCGAACCAAAAAAGGTTGGGCAAATGCAATAGTGTTTGGATCGAACAAAGAAAACACTAAAATTTTGGATTGAACAGATAAGGATCAAACCTGAATCTGAATTGAATCAAAGAAAAATCGAAGAGAGGTAGGTGTTTAGACCAAGCCAGAGAGAGAACTCAGGATCGCACTTATGATTTGAAGCTGGAACTGTGGATCGAACCAAAGAACTCAAGATCGCACTTGTGATTTGTAGCTGGAACTATGGATCGAACCAGAACTCAGAATCGCACTGTGATTTGAAGCTGAAACTGGGAATCAAAGGGATAAGTATCTTCTCAATTTTTTTCACTTAGGAGAGAGAAAAACATAAAAAGAGTTACAAACTCAATTGAAACTTAGAAATTTTTTTTATAATTTTTTATTTTTTATTTCTTATAATTAACTATTTGAGAAAAAAAAAATTAAAAAGATCTTAATCTGGAATCAAACATTGAGAAAACAAAAAGTTGGATGGTGTTTGGATCAAAAAATGAAGATCAAATAATATTGCTGTGATATTCACAAGTGCATAAAATTACAAAAGTAGTAAGGACTAAGTTAAGTATCGTTCTCACAAAGATTATGTTATCAATTACTAAATTCGTCAAATTGATACTATTCAAGTTATCGTAAAGAGAGTTGGTAAAAATAATAATAAGAAAAAATAAGTAAAAATTAAAAAAAATTAAATTAATTGGGTAAAGTTGAAAGACAATGATATGAAAGTGTTATGGATCAAATTTCACTTGAACTCTTCTTATGCAAAATCAAATATTTATTTAATCTAATTTTATTTCAATGATTCATGGTCAATTCTCAAAATTAATCAATATTCAATCTTTTGATATATTAATCATTTGCACACTATTTAGAATTAACTAATCATTCAGTCTAACCCCAAATAGAGAAGACATTATTAAAAACGAAGGAATTAAGAGAAATACCACATAACTCACAACGTCTATTCCTAGTGATTGCGAAAATTATGGTGTTTATCACAAGTTCTAGGTTCGCATAAATTTTCCTAAATCATACATCAACCCAAAATTCATTCTCAAATTGGCCAGATTTAGAAAAATATTAAGAAAAAAAAATAAACACATAAATCATGAAATAGAAACATTAATCAAACACAATAATGAGTTTACATCATTAAAGAACAAGATTCATCATCACCCTAACGAAAAAGGTTTAGTTACACATGAAAAAAGAAGAACGCAAATGGAAGAAATACAACAAACTTCATTGTAGATAAGTGGAAAGGTTGAAGAAATCTCTAATCTTCAAGCCTAATTGCGTTCACACCATTTTAGGGTTTATGTCTCTTGACGGCTGCTGCGTTCTATCCAAGTGTGTGTTCAATTTGGCATAACTTTTCTTTTTATAAAGAATTAACGTGCTTTGTTACGCGTTCAGTGCTTAAACGCTGACTTTCCAGCTCTCAGGCGCTGGGGCGGTCTTTTTGAATGTCCTGATACGTGATGTGCGCTCAGGCGCTGCCTTCCCAGTGCTCAAGCGCTGGGCGTCAAATGAACACTCAGGCGTTGAGATTCCAACGCTTAAGTGATTGCTACCGCAAGTGCACGGATCGCTCATGTAATACAGATACAGAGTAAAAGTTCGTTCCCACGAGGATATTTAGTTATAAAGCTAAGTACCAACTAATACCTAAATCAATTCTAGTCAATGACATAAAAATAGGAAAGCAATAAACTAAACTAAATCTAATCTACAAAAACAATAAACATAAACACAGTTAGCTTTTAGGAAATCTCCCTTCACCCCTTACATCTACCAACAACATGCAATCCTCCTCATAAACATAAATACATTAACTAGGTTAGCTTGAGAATCTTCATTAGTCAAAAGTCTATGTCTAGGTCAATCAACCATAGTTTCATTTGCCTAACTCATTAGTTAATACCAAAATCAACTCATGAATGATCTATTCCCAATCACACACTATACATGACCAATAAGTATATTTTTATCTTATTAACGAATTAATTCATCCAAGCCAATTGAACTCACCGAACATATATCAATCATACCATATCCATATCAACAAATCCCTATGTCTAGTTCATTTGCAATAGTAAGATCATGCAATTGATGGCCAACCAACAACAAACATTAACCACAGATTATGATTGAACACTAACCAAGAATCCACATAAACTCAGAGAAGAACACATTATTAATATATATAAACGAATCCAAAGTATCCCTAAACATAGCTCAGCTATACAATAGATAAGGAAGAGAAGAGAGAAAGGGAAAAGAGAGAAAGGAAGCTCATTGATTTATTTCTGAAGCTTGAATCCTCCTTCAACCTTGTTCCTAGCCTCCAATCCACCATCATTGGAGATCTAGTCAAACTAAACTAACTTAAAACTACCTAAAACTAATAAGAACTAAGAAAACTAAAAATGGAAATGGCTAAAATGGCCAGAACACAGAGAAAAACGTGAAAAATCTATTTATAGGCTCAGTTTGCCGCCTGCGCGCCACGGCCCCCACATACGCACGCCACGACCCCCACAGGGTCGGTTACATTACACCGCAGCACCCACTTCTCCTGGGTCGCGGCCCTCTTGCCTCAGGTTGAAGTATGGCATTCTGATGATGCTTCTCAGCGCTGACTACTGAAATGCAGATTTGGCTTCCTCTTCCTCTTTAAGCTCGCATACTCTATATTTGACCTTGTTTGAAGCCCTTCCTAACATAGAGAATACACCAAATTAGTAACATATATAAATCTACCTAATCCATAACAATTAAAGTTTAATTTGCTATAAAACATACAAGAAAGGCTTAGAATCAGAATATGACAAATATAAGCACAAAATCCTCCCAATATGCATATAAACAAGGACTGAGCATTCATTTTAGCATAGAGATAGGGCACAAATAACTGCATTTATTGGAGTTATCATTAAGTGTTGGACGTCTGATGTTTCTTCTTTTTCTTGCTTGTTTAAAAGTCTAATCTTTTTCATGTGCAATTACTTATCAAAAACATATAAAATACGTAATAAAAACACAATTAAAAATACTAAAAACATAATAAACTTGAAAACAAAACTCAATTAAAGAGATTAAAAGAGGATAAAAACCTAGAATTTGAATCATAAAAAGATAAATTTTTAAAGGTTCATCAAAGACCTGTGGTGTTTGGATTGAACAAGCTCATGATATCATGAAAGAATTCATAGTTGCTAAGAAACTGAGAGAAAGAGGAAGAAAATGGAGGAAAATATTTAGAGAGAGGGAGAAAAAGTTAAAAATATAATTGTTATTAATAAAAAAAAATGAGATATAAAACTAACAGGTGAGATCTGAAACTGATCTTAACTATCTTATACAAGAGTTTAGATCATTCTAGTGTATCTTAGAAGCTAAGTCTTAACTGAAATACAACTATAACAGTTAAACAGAATAACAAAAATATAATTATCACATAGTAATGTTGTTAATTATAACATGCTCTAATATAGTATATTGTGAAGTGCGACCTTGGGTCCTTGATGAAGAGCATTGTTGATAGGGAGTAACTTCCTCTATATATTGTAGAAAAGGTATCTGATTTCAACTAGAGCCGTCAAAACGGGTTCAACCCGTCGGGTTAACCCACAAACCTATCATTTTTTGCGGGTTGGGTTTAAAGATTGAACCCATATTTTTTTTCCAACCGCATAACTCGCCGCATAACCCGGGTTAAGCGGTTAAGGAGGCGGGGCGGGTTGGCCCTGCAGTTGATTCTTTTTTTTTTAAATGATAAGTAATACTATAAATAAAAAACTCTTTAAATGTTATATAATTTATGTTTGAATATTTAATTAGACTATTTTAAAAATTATATTTTAGATATGTGGTTTGTAATTTTTTACCATTATTATTTATTATTATTTTATAGTATTTATTGATTTTTTATATATATTTTTTTTTGTTTTTTAGGCGGATTAAGCCGGTTGACCCGCCAACTCATCTATTTTTTCTCATTTTATCTTTTATGCGGGCCAACCCGCCAACCCGCATTAAAGCGGGGTGGGTTAGCTCTTCCAACTCATTTTTTAAAACGGGTCAACTCACCCCGCCCCATATTTTAGCGGGTTGAAGCGGGTCGGGACGGCTTGACCCATTTTGCCAGCTCTAATTTCAACCAACCAACCAAGCTTTTCCAACTAGGTGGAGTCGCCTACATAAATCAAATGATGTCATTGTGCCCTATTATAAACCAAGTCTTTAGAAATGTCATTCAAATTTAAATCTTTTCTAATCATTTCACCTATAATCTTTCTTAGTCTCCTTCTACCTCCAGCTATTAAGATATCATCTACCTGATCTACTCTTCTTACAATGGCTTTTAAGGGTTTTCTCCTTACATGTCCAAATCACCTAAGACAAAATTCTCTCATCTTTTTCACAATAGGTGTTACCCCTACTTTCTTTCTAATGTATTCATTCTTAATCCTATCTTGTCTTGTATGGCCACACATCCAGTGCAACATCCTCATCTTAGCGACACTGATCGTATGCTCTTGCTAACTTTTTACCACCCAACATTTAGTATCATACAACATCGCGAGCTTTATAATTGTGTGATAAAATTATTGAGAAGCACTTTTATATCACAAATAACTCTTGAAACACTCTTCCATTTCATCCATCCAAATTGAATCCTATGGTTTACATCTCCCTCTATCTATTCGTCATTTTGTATGATAGATTCAAGATATCTAAATCGTATAACTTATAGTATGGTATGGTCTCCAATTTTTACCGTTAAACTAGTATTTAGCACGTTTCTTACTGAACTTACATTCCATATACTTGGTTTTATATACTCTTGTTGATTTCAAAACTACAATTAATCATTTTCACTTGTTTTCAGGTTAAAATTAAATACATAGGTTTTTCAGAATGGTTCTGAGCTTATGTCTGACAATAGAAAGATGAAAGTTGTTTAAGAATTAATCCAACAAAAAAAAAATCAATATGTTTTTGTCTAACAATAAAATAAATTTATAAAACTAATATGCTTGAGAGACAAACACCATTTACTTAATTAGCAACTCTCTTTTTTTACTTGGTTTTTTTTTTAAGGCAAGGTGACCCTATGGCACCATAATTTATTGAAAAAAAGAAGAAAAAACAAAAGAAAAAAAAGCATG
The DNA here is from genome assembly GCA_029884595.1 of Ormosia semicastrata. NCBI lineage: Eukaryota > Viridiplantae > Streptophyta > Magnoliopsida > Fabales > Fabaceae > Ormosia > Ormosia semicastrata. Next base: position 71,875,934 of record JAQQTO010000059.1, read on the forward strand.
GGGGACATAAACCAAAACCCATGCAAAATAAATCAAGAAATATGTAAGATATCCTTTTTTGTCATGAAATTGAAACCGCTTAAATCTTCCATTAATTAATTGAACTTCGGTACAGAGTGTTAAGAATTTGTTTTCATTGTAAAATAAGGGAATGAATGAAAAAGTGAGGATACTAGCAAGAAATATAAATGAAATTGTGGACTATGGAGACATTTAGAACGAGACGCAAATCTTAACATTAACAGAAGTTATGTGCGTAATAACTAGACCCTTGTTAAGATAAACAAGAAAGAATGGATAACAATAAATGAATGGGTTGCAGAATCTTATACGCCCATGCATAGACTATTGCACAGAAGGAGCAAGAAAGAGAAAATTGTGTGATATGCAAGCGCAAAAATATGTCGAGAAATGATAAAATAGTTTGTTTGTTTTAGATTTTTCGAGACTCCAACAAACGGACATTGAGTAGAAGCAATTTTTTTTCCTTTAAGTAAAAGTGCATTGGAAAGCCAAATTCTTCTGTTTGCGTTCACGTAAATGTTATAAAAGCAAGTTATAAATCAAGAAGGAAACTAAGGTATTAGACATTAGGGTTTTGGCAATCAAATTTTATGTTTCCTTTACCTTATACTGCATTTTCTTTTACTTGCTATCCCACTCGTTGTCCTAAGTGTTGGTTGTGAACAAATTCATATTTTGATGATTATTGATAGTTTATTAGTTATTTTTTATAAATTATAAATATTTGTATTGAAAAAATATTTGACTAAGAGAGTTACGGAAAAGTGTATATAGGGTTTGAAGACAGGCGGATGATATATATACTAGTAAGATATATAGAGGATATTATTTGATAGTAGCTTTTAATCTCTTCAACACACCAAACATATAAAAATCGATTGTCGGTGCTGGAGAAGGATCAGCAAGGCCTTATCCATTTGTTACCCATCTCTTCTTTTGCTCAATATTGCTGATATTTGTACAATTGTACTAAACCTCTGTCAGCTTAGCCCTTCACTTCTTTACTTGACAAGTTGGGCCTCGTTGATCTCTAAGCTCCAGCTTGCTGGGAGATGTCAACTTATATAGAGATTGCCAAATCAGCAGCCATGTCAGCAGGCTCTAACTACCATTTAGTTATTGGTCGAGCAGTCAGTTAGTTGCTAGTTGTTGAGTTAGTTATAATTATTATTTAATTAGTTCAAATGTTTGTAATTAGTTAAAGTTAATCACTCAATTAGTGTTAGTGATGAATGATGATTGATTAGTTAGCTGAACTCAAGCATGTATATAAGCTACTTATGTTGATAGTTTAATTCATAATACAGATTACCGAATTTTCTTACATCTCACACTCCAATTTTCTCTCCTCACAAAGACTCTGCAATACTTGTTATTTGTAGCGTTTTTTAACAAGTATTTTTTAAAGTATATGAATAGGCATTTCTTTTTCTTTTTCCAAATAAATTTAGAGGAGGAGAGGTTACCCCATTTCAACAGAAGTCATGCCACATGTCTCAACGAAAGCTTACTTATATTAGAATAAGGAATTTATTGTCCAATAATTTGTCCTTGTATAAGAAATGCATGTGATTTAAAAGTTCACTTCCTCCTCTTAGATTCCGATTTAAGTCATTGTCTATCTTCTTTGGACAATCTATTTGTTTGATATATGGGAAGAGCTATCTGCGCCTTACTAATTGTTAGCTAGTTTCTTTGTATCTTTCTCCTGTTGAATTAATATGGAGCAAATCTTTATTCAAAAGGTCAAGTAGTATATATACTGATACTGAATTTTGTTGGGCTTCTATATATCTGCAACGATTCACAAGTATGCAGTGCTTGATTAGAAGAAGTGTATTGTTTTCTGACTAATTGCATTATTTGTCAAATTGGTCTTAAACCAGCGGAAACAGATGGAATTCTATGAATTATTTTGTTCCACTGAGGCTGGTTATTGCAAGTACCATCAGTAACACAAAATGTAATTGGTAGTGAGCATTGTTCTTCTACAATGTACGTAGTCACTTACAGTTATCATATATATCCAATAGGAGAATTGCTTTCCTTCAAATAAATGTATTATTACAAATACAATCGCTTTTTAGTTTTCATCTTAACTTTGTCGTGATTAAATATATATGATGCAAGAATGTTTCTGTATGAAGTTTATTTTGCAATATTTTTCTATAGCTTGCTGAGCTGGGGCAAACGATATGATATAGCATCTATTATGGTCTTCAACTTGGAGCAAAATCTGAGCAGAATCTAATTGTTTTCTCCTAAATAAGGCTATTAAATTTGTAAATTCATAACTTACTGAATCTCTATTTAAATTATTTCCTTTTTTTCTTTTTTTAGATAAAACTATCAACTATTCAAACTAGTTTGTTTTTCAATTGGTAGTTATTGTTAAGTTACACGTTTTAGAGATATCTAATGTGAGCTCCAAGACATGGAATCCTCCAAAGACATAAAAGACATCGGCGAAGGTTATTCATATCAATATTCGGCCATTGTATTTTTCTTGGTGAGAATTTGATTTATTGGAGAAGTAACAACCGAAATATGGTGTCAAGGTCGAGTGCATGTCAAGGCATGACAGAATCATTTACTTGACGAGATAGAGTTCAAATTAAAGCCTTTAATTTAGCTTTGAAGGTCAGGTGTAACAATGAAAAGTTGTAAACCACATCAACTTGAATCCAGTATTTAGTGAGAGAACAAATGAAAACAAGCAAAAAGTACTGAAATTTAGAAAGATTCATGGTTGAGTACACCAAAAGCACGAAAGACCAGGCAACTAAACTTAACCAAACCACTGGTGATAGACCATAAGTCCATAAGCATAATTAACTAGCCAATTAAAACCCTGAAGGGCTGACCCTGTGAATAACAAAAACAAAAAAACAAAAAAAAAAACAAACCCTGTAAATTGACCATTCCATGCATAACTAAGAAAACCCTGTAGATTGACTTTATGGGTAAGGCTCCTCCTTGATTTTGGCAGCATTTAAGGCATAAGCTTCCATTCCAGGAGGAGCAACCGGATCCTGATCCTGAAGGCCACCTTCTTCTACTTCAACCTTGACAGCAGGTGCAGGTGCAGGTGCTTTTCCACCAAACCTTGGTGCATAGGCATAGCTATTTCCTGCTGCAGGCTGATCAGAAGAAACAGGAAGAATAGTGATGTGTCCATTCTTTGACTCTTGAAGGTGGAGATTTCTGCGTCGGACTCTGGCCATAAGCCTCTTCCTTCTTTGAGCTTTGGTTTCATACTTGTAGTGCTTAGCACCCACGTGAGATGCGAAGTGTTGTGATGTAGGGAACTCTTGGTTGCACTTTGGGCATGTGTAGGGTCCATTCTTTTTGTATGGAAAGCTGTGGATTCGACCATCATCATTGCTATCATCCTCCTGCATGTTGTTAACCTGCTGATCAGGAGCAGCTGGGTGATTGTTTCTGTTCAGTTCATTAGTGATTTGTCTTAGGTTTATGTTGCGCAAATATTTTTTTCTTGAACAAGCTGGGTTACTAATGGTTTCATTGGGAGTGGATCCGGATGAAGAAGAAGGACGACAAAGAGTAGTTTTATCAAGATGAGTAGTGATTTTGGTGAGGCTTAGGTGTGATTGTGATGAGGGATGGGTAGGGCTGCAAATAAGGTTTTGATGAGAAGCAGAAGAATAGTTAGGGACACCAATCAGAATGGTATTGGTAGGAATAGGAATAGGAATAGGATAATTAACAGAATGAGAATGAGGCCTCCTCCTATTCTGGAGACCGAGACCGGGACTGGGGCTTCGGATGTTGATGGTATCATAGTCATAGAAATTGCCATTGTTGAAATTGAGATTGGACACAAAACATTCCCTAATTGATGCGTTATTATACAGAACTTGAGATCTCAGCAGCTCTCTGGCACTCACAGTGCCAATGATGATCTCATTAGGAGATGATGCTGATGCATGCAAATGTTGAGGTTTGTGACTAGTGTCACCAACAGCTTCATTGGGATTGGTAGTTGAAGTTGAAGTTGATGATGATGCACCTGCACTTGCACCCAAATGTTTAGCTCTCATCAGAATCTCACTACTGCCTTGCCCTTGCTCACCCGAATGGTTTCTCACTGCAGACAGACCCTGAACCCACCCTCTATTTTTAGTGCTTCTCAGCTCACTTATCCTTTGGTTCAACCCAAGTTGGCCTACCCCTTCAACCATGGAGGGGTTAGAACCAGAATGAGGAGAGGGGTTGTTGGTATCACCAACACCAAGGTCAAGCTCATACTCATGGACATGGTTGGACTTGGAAGAGGAAGAAGAGTTAACAAGGGGAATTGTTGCCATGGTGGAGAGAGAAATGAAATTGGGGTGAAAATAAGTGAAACTAAGCAGATAGATAGATTGACAGATACTACTCACTCAAGATCAAGGTGCAATGCCATGAGTTTTGTGGGGCCATTTTATAGCAGGATAGTATTAATTCTTTATTATTTTTTTCGGATTTTATTAATTCTGGGAGTGAAAGAATTTATTAGGCACTGCGACATTGATTACTATTAAGTATAGAAATTTGACTCGGGGCAATATGATAATGAGAAATGTTAATATAAGACAATTTTTAAGATTTTTTTAAATATATATTTTATTGTTGATCTAAAAATAAGTGTTATTAATATTTTTTTATTAATAATTTTTTTAAATATATGAAATAGACTAATAATTAAGTAAGTATTAAAAAAATATTTAAAAGAATATATTGTTAACATTATTATATAATAAATGAATTTAATGAGAGAGAATCTACCAATTTGTAAAATATGTAGAAACTGCATTAATTGTTACCAAATGTGACCAATTTCTGTTGGCGACTCGACGGTTTGGTTGACGGTGAAGCCTAGGTAGCATCTTTAAGAAGCTGAACAAATTATATGAATTATTATTTTAAAATGTGAACTTAAAAGGAAAATATATTACACTTCCTCCATGTAAGTTGTATAGTGACATTTGCACTGGGCACATAACATGTTAGTCTCATGTATAAGAGCATTTTTTTAAAGATAAAATTAATTAAGTTTTTAGGGGCACTTAATTGCTGCCATTTTTCTGTTGCATTTTTCCTACTTCTAGCAAAGGGTAATTAATGTGACAATTTCGAAATAATTATTTATCCATCTTTTATGTTCCATATTAAGGTCAAAGTAACAGTATACAACTGATTCAATTAAAATAATAATAAAATAATTATCAATGAAGGGAAGGTGCTACTAGTATGGGGTTTCATTTATTAATTTTTAACGTTCAAGATTATTAATAGCATATTGGGGTTTCATTTATTAATTTTTTACATTTAATTTTTATGCATAAATCAATATTATCAATAGCATTATGAGATGAAATGTAGAAGTTGCGAGCTTCAAATAATATTAAAAGCTCATTCATTAAAGGTCTTATTTTTGCCAATATACCTCTTTATCATTTCATCATCATATATATTAAAAGACAACTTACTATTTGTAATACACGAAAAGTAAACAAAACCTTATTGTGGGTAATGGATTGGCAAAGTTTTAGCCGGCTGCTTATTAAATTTTGGTACAATAGCTTCTACAAACTAATGTACTTGTTGCTCTTGAATAATATGCATGTTAGCGTGATACTAACCTCAAATAATGTAATGAAGTGTTTAGAAGTTAGTGTATACTATATTTGTGATATCCTCTTAATCTCAAAGAATAAATTTTATTCTCCCTATTATTATTATTATTTTCCCTTGAGTAGTCGTTTTTGTAACAGTTTAGAAAAATGAAATTTTTTTTTACATTGTCAATGGTTCGAATCATATAATTATTACTTTAAAAGGATTTTATCTACGTACCATATCCGATTCAAAAGCGTATGAATAATTGGTTTAAAAAAAAGGAAAAATAACAAAAAGAAACGAAGACATATTGACATATTAGTGAATAAGATCACTTCCGGACTTGAGAATGACGTTATAGACAAGTTCGTCAAAGTCAACTAAAAATGTATACTATTCAATTTAGTTCAAATAAACTATAAAATATGACTGCTATAAAATTGTAGGGAAGAAAGATATTAAAAAAAGGGGGCATTTAAAAAATGAAGATAAGAAAAAGAAAATGATTATAATTAAAATTTATTATTTATTATAATTATCATTTTATTTTAATTCACAAAAGGACTTTTTTTTTTATTGCTTAGGCATAAAAGTATATAAACCCGAATATATTCATAAACCACGAAAGGAAGAAAGGGAAAAACGGTTATATATTTATGTACAAAAGGACGAAAGTTGAAGGTGTGGGCAAATTGGCCCAATCAACCAAATGTGAATTAAACACAAAACTCCAAAAACAAAAGCGGAAAAATGGTTAAACGTTTTAATAATAATTTTCTGTAAGGCCTCTCTTTCCTTTCTTTAATATATGCCCAAACAAACAAACGATAGTTAGTAACCGAGGGCAGTGTCTCATCGTGAAATAGGCGGTAACGTTATTTGCACAAATGTGTTGTGCACGAATTTCACTCAAATTCAAAGTATATCATCGATGATAGGAAAAAAAAGAAAAAGAGAGAGAGAAAGGAAAAGAAAAACGAGAGGTGATGATGATAGTTTTATGAGATATGTGGAAAATGTTTTTTTTTTTTAAGGTTATGATTAGATATTTAATAATTGATAAAATAAAATAAAATAAAATGAAAAAATAAAATAAGATGAAATAAAATAAAATAAATATGTTATTTTATTGTTTGGATATTTTAGAATAAAATAAAATAAAATTATTATTTTATTATTTAAGAAATAGATGAAATGATAAGAATTATAATTTTATTTTTTTTAAAATAAATGATTTCATTGCATATCTTCTAAATTAAGAAAAAAATTAATAATTTTTTATGAAATTAGATAAAATTCATCTCACTCACTTTTATCTCATTTCATTCTATTTTAATATAATCAAATAATAAAATTTATCCATATTCCATTTTATTTCTCTATATTCTATCAATTTTACTAATCTAAACATAACTTAAAGTATTATTATTGTGAAAAGGAGAAGTGACGGCCCACAAAAAATTTCATATTTCAATTTTTTTTATGATTTTATTGTTGTAATATGATTTGACCTCAATAAATCTTTCAAAGATTTTTTTATGCCCATTATATCATTATTCTAGTGATTAATGCACCACAACCATTTAATACAATAAATAATAATTGAAAAATTAATTAATTCTTAAGAGTTTTGTTCTGGACCGTGATCCGGATCCCGCTTCATGGGATCAACCCGACATGCAAACTACCGGACTCCTCTTAACTGGCGTAGAGGAAGACTCACGACGTATTCCGGACCACGGATTACGGCCCTTGAGTGGTGTCAGTATACGACATCGTGACTGATAGATTCGCGCAGAGGATGAATCCCTAAATATCCGTAACTGTCAATCATCAACTTACGTATTATAAGATTTATAGATATCCTTAATGGTTAGATACTTTCCATATCTTAATACCAGATTTACAGGGACGTATCCAATTATAATAGGAAGGCAATCCTCATCAGGATACTAATCCTAAATAACCTGTATTCAGTAAGGATCCTATTAGGATTCTGTATACGCTCTATAAATATAAGGCTAAGTCATCTTAGTAAGGTAACTTTAACCCAATCTTTAAAACCTTCTTGTGCACTGCCTGACTTGAGCGTTGAAGTCCCTTTGCAGGTACCCACCTCCCTGTGCAATACGCTCAGCTACCGTTCAAGGAGGAAACCACCACATACGTGCCTAATTCAGGTACCCTTTGAATCTACTTCAGACCATTGGCGTCGTCTGTGGGAAACTATAAAATTCTAATCCCACCCAATCATGGTGAATACGAGACAAAACTCGAGAAGAGACGCTGCTCAAACCTCTGTCAACCAGAGACAAGATCTTGACATGCAACGTCCACCACCACCACTGCCTCTACTTGTGGCTCAAACCTCCGCTGTGAGAAATCAGGCACCCGGATCAGGAAATCGACGTGATGGGCACTCCACCTCCTTTTATGAGGAGTCTCCTAACCCATCACGAAGGATTTCTGTCAGGGAAATACTTGAGTTCCCAGCCCAGAGAGGTGATCAGAGCTTTCAAGAGCGCAGGATTCCGGTACACCAACGCTTGGGAAACCCGAACAATGAGTTCAACGATCATGCATCCTGCTCTGAACGCACACATCAATCTCGGGGTTCCCAACGCCAATTTCAAGATATGTTGCAGCAACATATGGACTTGCTCAATGACCAATTCAGGAGGCTGGAAGACATGCAGCGCGCCATGCATGAAAACCAACCAAAGCCGCGCCACCGTGATAGACTAACCGATGTGGAAAATAATAAAAGGAGGGCCCACGACGATGAGGGAATTCCCAATACTGGGGACAATAACCAGAACCGAGGAACTATGGAACAACCTTTCTCTAACCAACTCATGGAGTTCCAGGTTCCGAGGAATTTCAAGTTTCCTCCAAACCTTGAAATTTACTACGGAACCACGGACCCCCAGGAACACATAAATGTCTACGAGCAGTCCCTATGTTTCTATGGCGGATCCATGGAATTGTTGTGCCGAGCCTTCCCTCTCTCCCTCAAAAAGGGGGCCCTTAAATGGTTTACCAGCCAACCACGGGGGACCATCGTGGATTGGTCGGACCTCAAACAGCGTTTTCTGCTGCAGTACACCACGAGCAAGGAACAACCGAAGTCCATCGAATCCCTGGCTAAGATCCGCCAGGGAAAAGACGAGAGCCTCCGGGATTACATTAGGTGCTTTATGGCTGCCTGCACCAATGTAGAAAATTTTGAAGACAGAATAGCCTTGCATTACGCCAGGAGCGGTCTCCGGATAGGTTCAGAATTCTTTAAGTCCTTGGAAAAAAAGAAACCGGACAATCTGATCGACTTCCAGAAACGATCTGAGAAGTATGTTTACTTGGAGGAGGCAACAGAAGACCATAGGAGGTGGGACAAAGGTGAGCCTTCTCACCAAAAGCCCAACCAAAATTCATCAAGGTCGCGACCCCCAAAGGGTAGCCCTCCACGGAGAAATTATTCTGACTACACTCCTTTGAACACGCCTCGGGAAACAATCTTGAGGGAGGTGATGAACACGGAGTTTCAGAACGTCCGGAGATCGCCCCCTATCAAGAAACACAAGTAGAAGGATCACTCCAAACATTGCACATGGCATAAAGCCTATGGCCACGATACAGAGGATTGCTATCAGTTGCGCGATGCCATTGAATTTATAATCAAGGCTGGACACCTGCAGCAGTATATCCTCCGTGTACAAAACAACGAAGGGGATAATAGACGCAGAGACAACAGACGTCGAAGTCCGTCCCCTCCGCGCAGAAGAAGGACAAGAAGCCCTAGGAGAAGATCTCGGACTCCGCCTCGACGAGATAATAGCGATCGACAGGGTCGGGCCAGGAACACTCCCCTCGTCGATAACAACGACCACCGCGCCGAGCCCAACAGGACGATCCATACCATTGCAGGTGGCTTTGCCGGAGAGGGATCCTCCAATGGAGCTCGAAAGAAAGCCCTTAGAATGGCAGTTTTTAGCGTGGTCCACTTAAAACTAAGAACACAAGCGAAGAATAGAAAAGCGCCTCTCATCACCTTCTCAGACGAAGACTACGGCGGAATAATCCCGGATCACGACGACCCACTCGTCATCTCCGGGGTGATTTCCAATGCTGAAGTCCGCCGAATTTTCATCGACCAAGGGAGTTCAGCCGACATTATGTTCCTAGATCTTTATTAGAAGTTGGAGCTCCCGCAATCCGACTTGACTCCCCACGTAGGAGAGTTGACGGGTTTCACTGGTGAGAAGATCACCCCGGTCGGATATTACGAAACTCACTTGACCCTCGGATCATCTACACTCTTCAGGACTGTCAAGGTAAAATTCCTGGTTGTGGACTGCCCCTCGGCTTATAACATTATCCTGGGCCGTCCTTCTCTTAACGCCCTCGGAGCGGTGGTATCCACCACCCACCTCGTGATAAAGTTCCCTAATAAGAACAATGACGTCGTCACTATAAAAGGCGACCAAATTACAGCCAGAAAATGCTATAATGAGAGCTTGAAGATTTGTAAAGTGCCCCGGAGGTCGAGCCTCGTCGTATCCACCCCGGCTATCGACCAGGTTAACATTCTAATGACAAAATTGGACGTCAAAGAAGAAATCCGGGGTACTCATCCCCAGCCCGAAGGTGAACTGGAGTTTCTTCAGCTTGGGACCAACCCAGAACATGTCACCAAGATCGGAGCTCGTCTGGACGAAAAAGAAAAACAACAACTGTCGGAACTCTTGTTGAAAAACAAAGACCTTTTCGCTTAGACTTCCTCCGATATACCCGGACTCGACCCAAGCTTCATTTGCCACCGATTGTCGATTAAAGAAGGTACCAAGACGGTGGCACAAAAGAAGAGGAAGGTCGGGCCCGAGAGGCAGCAAGTCGTTGAAGACCAAGTTAAAGAACTACTAAATTGTAACTTCATCAGAGAAATCTCATATACCACATGGCTTTCCAACATGGTTCTGGTAAAGAAGTCCAATGGAAAATAGAGAATGTGCATAGACTATACTGACCTGAATAAAGTCTGTCCCAAGGACTCATACCCACTCCCTAATGTGGACAAGTTAGTGGATGGCTCCTCGGTGTTTAGATGGCTCTTGTTCATGGATGCATATTCTGGGTACAACCAGATTCCCATGTACGCTGGGGATGAGGATAAAACTGCTTTCATTACCGACAGGGCGAGCTACTGCTATAAGGTCATGCCTTTCGGCCTAAAGAATGCAGGAGCTACCTACCAGAGGATGATGAACAAGGTTTTTGAAAACCAAGTGGGAAAGATGCTAGAAGTCTATATAGATGACATGATAGTAAAGACCCCACACAGCGGATCACACACGGCGGACCTTGAGGAAGTATTTGCACAACTCCGAAAGTACAACATGAGGTTGAACCCGGAGAAGTGCACTTTCGGGATCTAGGTCGGTAAATTTTTGGGGTTCATGCTAACTCATAGAGGAATCGAAACCAATCCGGATAAATGTCAGGCCGTCCTCAACATGAGAAGTCCCCAAAACGTCAAAGAAGTACAACAGCTTATGGGGCGCATAGCGGCCCTCACAAGATTTTTAGCTAAAGTTGCTCATAAGTCTCTCCTTCTGTTCAAATTGCTCAAGAAAGAAAAAAATTTTGAATGGACTCAAGAGTGCGAGAACTCCTTCACATCACTAAAAAACCTCTTGTCCTCACCTCCTATCTTGACATGGCCGGACACCGGGGAGACACTCTACTTGTACCTATCCGTCCACGATGAAGCCGTAAGCTCAGTCTTGATCAGAGAAACCGACGAAGGACAGAAGCCTGTCTACTTCGTAAGTAAGGTCCTCTAGGGCCCTGAGCTTCGATATCAAAAGGTTGAGAAAGTTGCCTTTGCGCTCATTATCACCACAAGAAGGCTTCGACAATACTTCCAATGCCACCAAGTGGTGGTAAGAACAGACTAACCAATCCGACAGGTGCTACACAAACCAGATCTGGCCGGACGAATGATTGCATGGTCGATTGAACTCTCAGAGTTTGGAATCACATACGAACCACGACTTATAATAAAAGCCCAGGGGTTGTCCGACTTCCTAGCAGAACTCACAACAGACAATGGCGACCCTAAGAAAGCCTTCTGGACCATTTTTGCCGACGGATCGTCGAACCCCAAAGGAAGCGGGGCCCGAGTGATTGTCAAAACTTCGGAGGGTTTGACCTTGGAGCACTCCCTAAAGTTTAAATTCTCAACTTCAAACAATCAGGCTGAGTATAAGGCCTGCATCGCCGGTTTGCTAATGGCAAAGGATTTGGAGGCAACGCGGATCACACTTTGCAGTGATTCCCAGCTAGTAACCTCCCAAATCCGAGGTGACTATCAAGCTAAAGAACTCTTCCTGCAGAAATACTTGAACAAGGTCCAGGAACTTTTGAAAGGGTTTGAAGAGGTCAAGATAGAGCACATCCCAAGGGAACAGAACTCCAGAGCAGACCTTTTGTCTAAACTGGCCAACACGAAGAGCCCCGGCAACAACCGGTCTGTAATCCAAGAAACCCTCTCCTAACCCTCTATCACAGATCACAGCATATCCTAGGTGGAGGACCATCAGCCATCTTGGATCACCCCTATACTGGGCTATCTACGGCATGGAAAGTTACCATCGGACCCGAAAGAGGCTTCCAGATTGGTAAAAACATCGGTCAGATACACCATTTACAATGGTCGCCTATACCGATGTGATTTCTCCTCCCCTCTTCTAAAGTGCTTAACCCCAAAAGAAACAGAATACGCCCTAGCTGAAGTTCATGAAGGAAGCTGTGGTCATCACCTAAGAGGCAAAGCCTTAGCCCAAAAAGTATTAAGGGCAAGATTCTATTGGCCGACAATGGAAGCCAACTCTCAAGCACATGTTCAAGTTTGCGACAAGTGTCAGCGCCATGCATATCACTTTCAAGCCCTTTTCGAAGAGCTATTCACAATGTCGGTCCCTTGGCCCTTCTACAAGTGGGGTATGGACATCTTAGGTCCGTTCCCCCAGACCCCAGGGCAGTTTAAATACTTGGTAGTAGCAGTAGACTATTTTACTAAGTGGATCGAGGCCGAACCCCTGATCACCATCACCTCGGTGCGAATTCAGAAGTTTACTTGGCGCCATATTATCACCAGGTTCGGCATACCGAAATCTGTAGTCACAGATAACGGTACCCAGTTTAAAGACAAAGCTTTTGAAGAGCTACTAGCCGGATTGAAAATAAAGCACCACTGCAGCTCCGTCGAGAACCCCAGGACAAATGGACAAGCCGAGGCCGCCAATAGAATCATCGTGCGAGGCTTAAAAAGGAGGTTAGACAAATCCAAAGGGAACTGGGTCGAGCAACTTGACCATGTTCTCTGGGCATACCGGACCACTCCCCATTCCACGACGAGAGAGACCCCTTTCAAGTTAACCTATGGCTGCGAGGCCATGATCCCGGTGGAGATAGGGGAGCCCAGCTGGCGCTACCAACAGTTCTCATCCGACAGCAACCCTGGTCTAATCAGAGAGGACCTGGACTTGCTCGAAGAAAGAAGAAATGTAGCTCACATACGGGATGCCGCCCTCAAGCAGAAGACAGCGGCCAGGTACAACAAGAAAGTGGTCCCAAGGAAATTCCAGCCCGGTGATCTAGTGCTCAGGAGAGCCGACATAGGAGGGAAAAATACCTCCCAAGGGAAACTAGCCCCTAACTGGGAAGGCCCCTACCGTGTTGTCACTAGTACGGGTGAGGGAGCCTACACCCTGGAAACGTTATCCGGAACCCCGGTCAAGAATTATTGGAATGCGGATAAACTAAGAAAATATTATAGCTTAACGCCCGTAGCAGCTTAGCCTTCTAGTAAAGTTATCTTTAATCCATTCTCGTTTTGAATAAATACGTTATGTACGGACTCTCGTCCTCCCAATATCATCAATAAAATAGTTATTCAGGTATCAAGGTTGGTCGAACGCGCTGCTCTAACTACTAAAATGTCAAATTGATAGGGACAGTACGGATCATATGTACACACTCCTTCTTTATACCTAAGCCAAAAAGGGGTCCCAAAATCCATATGATTATTGGGGTACCTACCCCCGGCAAGGTTAAACAATGTTGATGCCTTAAGTAAAAAGGTTTTCGCGTAAAATGCCCTAAGCCAGGAGTTACTCTTACCTATGTCTGCAATTCCAAACGCTTCCCATAGCAAGCACTGGAATATGGATTAAGGTTTTACTTTGCCTAAGTCTAAAATTTCTTGACATTTGATTATTATAAGCGTTAGGTTACAGACTAAGGCATTATTTCTACCTAAGTCAAGTGGAATGTCATTCACTCAATGGTATGAGTGAAGGATACTGGACCATGATTTTCTACGACAAACAGTTTTCTAAGTCCATTATAATGACTATGAAAATGGGCGTTGGACCCAAGTCAGACCATGAAAAACAAGAATGAATGGTTAAACAAAGTAACTAATTATAAAACCCCAAACACGGGGCAATTGTCCATACAAGTAACAAAACCCCACGCAGGGGCGTAAAACAGAAATGAAAAAAGTAAGAAAAGCTTAAACGTTGGCCTCTTCCCCTTAGGGATTTGAATAACCTCCGGGTTGCCACCAGAGCTTTCGCGACTAACTCCACTGTGCCTACAAGTTGGCCGTTATGAAAGATTTTATCTGGGGTAACACCCTCCAAGTTAAGGTCGACCCTGGGATTGAAATGCTGGATTTGTGCCACAGTATTTTGGAATTGCTCTCCCCCGACTTTTCCAGCTACCCCGTCTAGATCTTCCACATCCTTTTCGAGCTCTGTCACCTCGGCCCTCGGTGCGCCAATGCTTCTGTCGGCTTCAAGCTTCTCGGTCTTCCTGGCAGCCTCAGAGTCCGCCAACGCCTTCTCCAGTTCAATGACCCTCTCTTCCAGTTCGACGGCCCTCGCCCTACTATCCTCATCGACTTTTAAAGACGCTGTCAACTTCTGGTTGATTTCCTCCTTTTCTTTCTTCAAAGTCTTCAGCTCTTTCGACGCCTGCCGATCAGCGTTCTCGATAGTTTCCTCGATGAAACGGATCTCGGCCGCTGCTCGGAGAGCTTGCCTCTGAAGTGCGGCTAAGGTTTGGGCCAGACCTTGCTCGGTAATATGCTCACCACGCCACCTAAAAATTGCCCAGGTATGAAGGGGTCGGGATCAGAGTGCCCCGTGATAATTGGCAAGAAGTCCGCCATTTCCCTTTCTCCGCCCTCTGACGACCTTCCATCATACTCAGAAGGCTCTTCGACAGTCTGCCTTTTTCTCCCTTTGAGATAGTGGGCAGGGGATCCTGGCTAATCTTGCTCTCCGTTGACAACACCCCGGTCGGAGGAGTCCGGAATGGCTGTGGAGGAAGAAGTCGCGGTTTTCTTCCCCTTCCTCCGGTTCCTTGAAGATTGCAAGGTAGCCATGGAAGACCCAGAAGTTATGTTGCTAACTGAAAGGAAACAGAAACAAGTACAGTCAGCACATCATGAAACATTGATATATGAATACAGAGCAAACACCTAGGGATACTAGGGGTAAAAACGCCCTAATTCCTACCTAATAAAGCGTAAAGAAAATCATCACCAGGGATATAGAGAACATCTCTAATATTGATGTTCTCATGCTTCTCAGCATATCGGGTTATGAACCTCGCGGTCCTAAGCTCCTCGGGGTCGAGATCTTCCTCCTCTTTTTCAATCAAGTCGATGGGCACGTCCCAGCACCTCTGCGTCCAGTAAAGAGGAAATTCTGGCTCCCCGTCCGGCTTGAGGAAGAATGGTTGACATCCCTCCTTAGCTTTTACCTTGA
The DNA here is from genome assembly GCA_029884595.1 of Ormosia semicastrata. Lineage (NCBI taxonomy): Eukaryota > Viridiplantae > Streptophyta > Magnoliopsida > Fabales > Fabaceae > Ormosia > Ormosia semicastrata. The sequence goes on from JAQQTO010000059.1 coordinate 71,891,416, forward strand.
AAAATGTAGTCTTAAACCCTTTGAAGCTTTCTTCGAAAACATCGAAGGACTTACGACCAAGCCGAGATCAGATGACAAGCCAAGTCGTTTGCCTTACCGTCCCCTGAGTGTTTATTCTTGTGTAAAAATAAAAAAAAGGTATTCGCCGAGCACTTAAGGCTCATCAACCAACAAAACCTCTCAAACGATATGATGTAGCCCCAATCATTAGGATGGATCTGCGAAGGGGCCACTTGGAGAGTACAGAGAACGGCCATTTGGAAGTCAGAAAACGGCATCCTAAGCCCCAACTTGAGAAAAAGTGGCTCATACAGGAACATGAAATGAGAACCCTCTTCTCGACAGGAGCACAATCTCTCACTCCAGTTCGGACAGACAACTTCGAATTCGTTGTCTCAAGCTTTGTTCACAGTTAACTCCAAGGCAAATAAGGACTCTCGGAGTACGGATTCGCTCGAAAACTTGGACTGACGATCCCATACGTCATCCACAACCCAGGGGCATACCAGCCCGGGACCCCGTTGAACTCGAACCAGCTCATCCTTTGCCGGGTCACGAACATCGTGGGTGGGGGCTGGACTCTAGCCTTTTTTCCTTTGGCCATGAAAATCCTGAGAACATCCAAAGAAGTCGGTAAGCAACTATCAGAATCAATAGTTTCATAGATTCAGACACAGGGAGAGCGAAGTAATCCAAACCTCCCCTACCGACCTCCTGTCCCACCGGAAGCGAAGCATTCAGGGGAACTCCTCCACCGCGCATGGCGCGGCAAAGATGATGTTTCAGGGAGGCGATAAAATCTACTTAACTCACTAAGCTCTATTTGAAGGAAAGCAAAACTAGAAATGTGAAATGTTGAAAGAGAGCTACTTACTATATAAAGGCAGAATACTTGAACAGTGGAGAAGATGTGCCAGAACAGTGGAGAAACCGCGAGCGGCTGAAAAGCTCCCAACAGAAGCTAAAGCTTTCGACGCACGGTGTTTTCAGTGAAGGAAATCAAAAATTGTAAAGTGAGGAAGACGAACCTTTGACTCTTATTTATAAAGGGTTGAACGGTTAAGGGACATTTCTGTCCCCTCCGACGCAAGTTCAAAATATGCTCATCATGGCTTGCAGAGCTCTAGGCACGTCCCTCCGATGAAATCGTAACACGTGGCCCACACAGCTGTAATAGCAGTTGAAAGGATGTTACGCAGTAATCCAAAGCGTCGTACGAATGTTGGATGAGAACCCGGGTTTATATCGCAGATTCCAGCTCCAACTAACTATTAACATCACGGACTACGTGCTAACACCGAGGTGCAATTGTGGCGATTATGCCGGGTCGGCATTGGACCTATCCCAGCAGTGTCTTTACTTGGTTATACTGGGATAAGCGTTGGACTCATCCCGGCAGCGTTACCTCGGTAGAAAAACATATATATAATGAAAGTGTAGGACAAATACAGAGAAGGTAAAGTCTATTGAATCATCTTCATTCCATACATCGTCATACAACCGAAAAAGAGGAAAAAGAAAATATTGAGACATAGAATGTATAAGGATATCCCGGGAAAGGGGGGAAACATCTCCAGCTGCTTGGATCATACCCCATCCACATCTCCAAACCTCGATCTCTTGAAAAAGTGGGTTGGCTTTGCAGAACATTGGCAAACCGGGATCATAACCCTGGAGAAAATGCCAAAGTTCTTTGCACTGCTTCTCCGCGATGCAACTAAAGACCGAGATCTTCTTTCGCTTGTTGGAAGGGGTACGACCTCTCTAGCTGAAGAATCCTCCGCCGGTATCAACCATTCCAAGTAGCCTCAAGTTACGGAGCAACTACAGGGGCATTTCCACCCCGGAACAGATTGAAGCCACTCCGGAGCAGAAATCTTCCGCTCACTCATTCTCATCCCACCTTCTCGACAAATAACGGCAGAAGCGGATACCCGCTGCTTCCTTAAAAGCAAGTCAAAGAAAGCAGACCACCTCAGGTTGCTCCAAGAGGGTCCTCGCTTCCTTTGTCCCGGCATCCTTGCATATCCAGCCGTTACTACGAAAAAGACCGGCCAGGTGCTTTCAAGTAGCCCACCAAGAAGATGGAGAGAGGAATAGTGTGCTCCGTCAGGTCCCCATGCAGTAGTAGACGAAGGCATTGTCTCATCCTGGCAACACGTTGGATCAGACACCGTCGTGTACGCCAGGAGAGAAAGGTTCCCGCCTCCCTAAATGCATAGCAACCCAGTTTTACGCCAAGAAAGAAAGGCCCCTGTCGAAAAGAAAAAACACTCGGGGAAGACCAAACCTCTTCAAAAACTTTGGAAAAAATAAAAGTATAATCTCTGCAGATGATGAAGCTCTCTTCATAAAAGAGGGAAATGAAGAAAGAACTACACTCATCCCCCTGGGAGAAATCATCTCTGTTCGACAATGAAAAAGGAGGGAATGCAAACTCACGGAGAAGTATTCTCTACTTATAGCATGCATGAGGGATTATGATTGGTCCCGTAAAAGGTGACCTAATCCCATGAAGTCAGCCAAAATAAATGCTTTTGATATCTGGTTGGTCACAAAGATAGGGAGCAGTTGAAAAAATCCGTGTGAATCTGAAGTTTTCTTAAAGAATCATTACTTCCCAATAAAGTCCAAGTATCAGTTTCCCAGAGAATCGCAGACTGTTACCATCAGAGATCACGTTCAGGATTTACGTCGAATATGTCTCCAGGAATCCTTAGTACTCATGTTTGGGGGCAGTGATCTTTGCTCATAACTGAATAAGACGAGAACGTCAGTAATAACCCAAGGTTTAACACCTATCCGTCGAATTGCCATATTGGCCATGTGATGGTTGATCCGTTCTAAACTTGACTCTGCTCTGTCTCATCCAAGAGTCAAGTTGAGAGCAACTGTTTTGGACCATGATCCGGGATCCCGCTCCATGGGATCAACCCGGCATGCACATTACCGGACTCCTCCTAGCTGGCGTAGAGGAAGACTCACGACGTATTCCGGACCACGGATTACGGCCCTTGAGCGGTGTCAGTATACGATATCGTGACTGATAGATTCGCGTAGAGGATGAATCTCTAAATATCCGTAACTGCCAATCATCAACTTACGATATTATAGGATTTATAGATATCCTTAATGGTTAGATGCTTTCCATATCTTAATCCCAGATTTACAGGAACGTATCCAATTATAATAGGAAGACAATCCTCATCAGGATACTAATCCTAAATAACCTACATTTAGCAAGGATCCTATTAGGATTCTGTATACGCTCTATAAATACAAAGTTAAGTCATCTTAGTAAGGTAACTTTAACCCAATCTTTAAAACCTTCTTGTGCACTGTCTGACTTGAACGTTGGAGTCCCTTTGCAAGTACTCACCCCCCTGTGCAATACGCTCAGCTGCAGTTCAAGGAGGAAACCACCGCATACGTGCCTAATTCAGGTACCCTCTGAATCTACTTCAGAACAAGTTTAAATTATTTTGATAATATTATAATATATAATTAAATAACAATAAAAATATTTTTAAAAAATAGACAAAAAAAATTATAAATGTTTATATTTATCACACATTGATTTATATATTTGGTCATTGCTAGTATAGTTTATTTATTGTCTAACAGATCGTAAAAGTTTTAAATTTAGTGCAAATAAAAAAAAGTTTAAAATTTAGTGGGTGATAACAAATAATATATTTGCACAAATTATTTATTTATGCTTATGACAACATAATTATTGATGTAACCATTGCTATCATCGATGGCTAAAAAATATTGGATGCAAATATAACTGTTGTATATGAAGGCGATTCAAGTAATCATTTTGAATAATTTTTTAACTCGGTGATTAATTAATTCTTTGAATATTCTTCAATTTATAGATACATGAATTCACATGATTAATTTATATATTTCGTCGTTATATTTGATAAGAGTTTTACATTATTTGCTTTAATTTATTAGTTGTGATTTATATATTTGTTGAGTTACTCCACTTAATATCAATTAGTTTTAAGTTAAAATATCACATGATATCAAAAATAAGATCCCATCTTTGTCGCCTAATTCAGTAGCCTTATCTCACCTACTTCGTTAGGTTTATCTGGCTTACTTCTATAGGCTTACCTGTTCTGTCCAAATATCTATGAATGGAGGTGTTAAGAAAAGTTTCATATCGTTTGTCTCAATAATTTGAGTACAATTTGTATATCTGTTAGATCACTTCACTTAATGTCAATTAATTTTAAGTTAGAATCTCACAATATTAACAAATTTTTTATTTAAAAAATTTACATTGACAAAATTTATAGTTCTTGAATTGTATTGTCTTACATATCATAGAAGTTTTGAATTTTGTGTAGATCAAAAGAAGTTTAAATTTAGTGGGTAACAACATAAATAAAGTTAGAAAATCTATTTATTTATGTTTTATAGCAACATAGTTATTGACATAACCATTGTTATTATTATAATGGATAAAAGAATATTAGATGTAAATATGATCGTTGTATATGAAGGCGATTCAAGTAATCATTTTAAGTTATTTTTTAGCTCGGTGCTGAATAATTCTTCAAATCTTTTTCAATTTATAGATACACGAATTCACATAAAATTGGTATATAAAATTAGAGATAATAACTTTTAATTTCTGCTACTAATACATACATGTATCTACAACGAATTATGTTCAATAATTTAAGGATTTAATTTGAATAGATTATCAGTATATAAAAAATTTTATACTATCAATTAATTATATATTGTCATATTATAAAAAATATTTAATTTATATAATAATTATTTTAAAAGTTACATATATAATAATATTTAATTAATTAATAATATAAAAAATTTACATTAACAGTCTATCAAAATTGAACTTATAATTTAAATATAATTTCTTATGTTACACAATTATAATAAAAAAATATTCTTGTTCTAATTTAAACTATAAAGTCCTGATAAAAAATGAGTAAACAAAACAAATTTAATAAAAGAGCCATGCTATTCAGTACAAAAACTTTCCAACGAATTGCGTATGAAACTGCCATGCAAAATGGACCATTAAGTACGTATTTAAAATAATTGTGAAAATTTAATTATTTTAATAATTAATTATTATATAATTTTTTTATTATAATTGATTATAAGAAAAAAATATTTAAATATGTTAATTGAAAAATAATTTTAAGTTAATCTGTTTTATTTAAATGATATAAAAAATTATTTTTATGTATTAAATTATTAATATAGGTATAAAATAATTAAAAAATTATTTAATTAATTAAAAAATTATTTGAATGAAGATAATATTTATATCTCAAAGTAAAAAAATAATCTCAATATTTTTTTGCAAAATGTTCAAATTTTTGCTTCTATTCAAACAACTTTTTTTCCCCAAAAAATACTATTAATTTTGGGAAGCAAAATGTTCAAACATGTTGCATGTTATGTTCAACAGCTTAAAGTCAAAAAAAATATTGTTGATTCAGCTTAAACATGCTCTAAAATAAAAGTTTTGGCTGAAATCAGAGTTGGTGAAAATAAGAGTGGGGGAGAGAGGGAGTAACAAGCACTATTTGAACAAAAAGTACGAAAAGAGTTTCGTATTAAATAATATTTTCCTTAATAAAAATATTTATCTAAAAAATTTATGTTTAATAGTTTATCATCTTGTGTTAGAGCATGATTAGGTTGCCAATTATGTATGTTTATTTTTTCATTTTTCTTTTCCCTTTACCTAACTGTGTATGTCTTAAGAACATCTTTTGTGACTTGAGCAAATGCCTCTTTAATTGACACTAATACTCGAGCAATAGGCTTTTCATCAAATGTGCCAAATCGGGTTTAAATCTCCTCTCTTCTAATTAAGAAATGCTAACTCCCCTACGACCAAAGTAGTAGACACCAATATTTTGTTTGGCTGATTAAGAGTTAGGACCCTTAACATAGTTGCAGCTTATAAGTTCATATCAAACTGATGGATCAAACAAATATCACAAAAAAAATATATAACCTTACTTAAGAAAAGAAAAAGTCAAAATATGTAAATTAACTAAAATTTATTTGAAACCGATAAAAAGGTTTAAACATATTGAATTATTGGTACATTTAAATCTAACATATATATATTAAAATTATTTGGCATATGATTATCCTTTTTCAACATTCATTAAAATGCAACATTTTTATTTTGTTATATATTTAAATCACTAAATTAATATAAATTTTAATTTTAATTTATTGTTAATGTAAATTTTTTTATATTAACATTTACTAATGTATTATCACATCATAAAATAAGTTTGATTATGATATTTATTTCTTAAAAAATAAAATATTTTAATGATATGTTAACAAATAATTTAATAATAATGTTAAAAACTTAATAAATAATATTATCCACACACATTATGGGTGCATTTGGATAAACTTTCAAAAAAGTAACTTTGGGTACGTTTGTGCTTTTTGGCAAGAAAATCACTTTTTTTATATATTTTTAACTATTTGAATAAGATTATTAAAATAATCAAAATCTAATAATAATTAATTTTTCTAGTTTTTATGAGAAGTTAAGATGAGATGTTTTTGAAAAAAATAAAAAAAATAGAAGGGAAAGAAAAAAAAAATATATTTTTACTATCTTAAAATTAATTTTTTTAAAGTTTATCAAAATGCACCCTTAAAGTATTTTTTTTTCTTTCTTTCTTTTTAATTTTTTTAGAAGTAATTCATCCTACCTTCTCAGAGAAAAAAAAAAAAAAAATTATTTATTTTTAAATTCTGTTTATTTTAAGAATCTTACCTAAATAGTTATTTAATTAAATAAAGTACTTTTCTTAAAAAAAAAAAAAACAAACACACAAACGCACCCTGTATAAACACAATTTCTGCTACTTGATTGCAATTGATCCCATTTGGCTTTACTTTTTTTTTTAGTTTTTCAATGTATTTTCTCACATAATAAGTAATAAATTAATCTTTTAAAATATGATTAAGTGTTTAAGTAAAGACTTCTCTCAACAATATTATTTTCTTTATCTTTACTCTTATTCTCTTACTTTACTTTTATTTTTTATTTTTGTTCTTTTACATGTATTTAGTGTGAGGTGAAATGAGTGTTAATAATGTACACCAAACATTAATCAAACTTAGCATTGATAGTTGATAAGGTTAGGTAGACAGTCAAATTGCCAACTCATTTAATCTACTAGCAGGTTGAGAGGCCACATTTTTTTATTTTTTAGTACATTTATGTAAAATTATTCATGTCATATATATATTTTTTGATATTGTATATTATGTTATCAAAACTATATCATATGGATCAATAATTAAAATATACAGGTACAATATTTTAAGTAGACATAGCCAAATCTTCTTTTGAGTTAATAATTTTTTTTAAACTTATATCATTGTTGAGAATCTACTCTATTGCCCTTATTATATTCTTTAGCATTGCACAGGGTGTAGTTCATGCTTGTTTTATTCTATTAACAAACTCTTTTATGTAGTGATAAAGATTTTCTTTTATTTTTAAGTACCTTTTTTGTATAATATACACAAAATTAACATGTCATTTTACCAGAGCACAAACCAAAAGCGAAGGTTAAAGTTATGACATTAACTTGCAATTTTGTTGTACATTCATTTCTTTAATCTTTGCAACATTTGCAACCAATTCTGTCTGCTTCGTCTCCTCTAATAAAATACACATTTAAACCTTTATAATACTCCTAAGAAATTGCATCTCAGTCTAGATCGAGTGATTCATAATTTTACGTTGTTAAGAATTTCATATCTTTTGCTTTAATTTTTTTGTTGCGATTTATATATTTGTTGAGTCATTCTACTTAATGTTAATTGATTTTATATTAAAATTTTATATGATATCAGAGACAATATCTCATATTTGTCGCCTACCAAGCAAGATATTAAGAGTCTAACATCATTTGTCTCGATTTTTCAAATACGATTTATATATTTATTGAATCACTCTACTTAATATTAATTAAGTTTAAGATAAAATTTCACATTTATTAAATTATATTTACACATACGAAAGTCTTTTTAGACTTAATAAGTAAACACAAAAAACGTTTTTCTCAAGGGTTTTTTCGTCCTTCCAAAATAATAATAGAATAATGGTTGCACTTTATCTTTGCACATATTAAGAAGCTCTGTATATGTATAGTAACTTCATTCTTCCCTACCATTTGCTTTTCCATCAAGTCCAAGCATTTGCTTGCATGAGTTATACTGTGCATTGTCATGAAGGATCTTTAAAAACTATTGTACATGAGGGAGAATTGGATAGAGGCATTGTCTTTTTCCAAGAAAAGCATTCATAGTAAGGACTGAACAAGTTACGATAGGAAGACATAAGAAAAATAAATTTTTTGTAGCAAAGATGAAGGTGATTGGTATATGACTGCCTCATATACCACTTGACACGCAATTTATGGTATCACCATAATAGCCATATATGCAATTTTAATTTCAGAATTTTTTTTTTAAAAAGTTGAAAAACATACCTGAAAATATAATAGATCTATCCAATACCAACATTAAGAAACCCATAAAGGAGAGGACGGAAAAGGTAATATTTACTCAAAATTATACTATTTAAGAAACTAATATTTTACCTCTTCCAAGTAACTCCTTTACGAAGGGGTTGCATCATAAGAAAGCAAACATTATTTAGGCTAACATGTTTTGCCTCCATTAATCTCCAAATCTCCGTAGCATATATTATTTCATTGCTGTATAACATTCATGGCAAGCGTCCTTGTGTCCACGATAACATCCTGGAGTTAAAATTCCAGAATCAGGTTAGTTAAAAAAATATTAGAGCAGTTTTACCACACACAAAAAGAAAAGTATTAGTGCATTTTAACAAAAATAAAAAATAAAACTCATTCTGCAAGAGCATCAGCTAAATGCCTTTAACAGGAAAAAGAGATATTTATTTATTTTTATAACATAATAATGTAGACATTAGAATAGATAAAAGATCCAAACAAATTTTTTATAACAGTTGAAATTATTTTGGGTAATTTTATAAATTTATCCTTTATTTCAGTTTGTATTTTAGTTATTACCCAATCTCCTTTATTAAGTAATATAGATTTTAAAGGGTTAAACTGACTTGACTCACTCGAATTCGAAAAACACAGCGACCTAGCCGGTTTCAAACCAATCGAGTTTGTAAACAACGCTAGGAGCTCCTTGCTCCACGCGCACCTTGACAACGTAAGAAGCACACAACTCTCGCTAAAGCAGCTTTATTTGCATGGAGATCAGTGCACTTGTGCCCAAGCGTGAATCCATGTGAGACTTCTATTTGGTATCTATAATGATGGCAAAGGACTTGCTCTTTGTAGTTAGAGGATGTGGGACTCCAATTTTATACTTACAGTTAAAGTACGTTACTTGTGCTTCCCAATGTGGAACTTCCTATAGAAAGCATCCAATTGAATCATCATTACTTGACATTTGAATTACCATGAAACAAGTTGTGAGAATTTACAATGGAGTGTTCAGAAACCAACCAATTCAATCAAATTAAAAATGGCAAATTGAAAAATAAAAGATTGAACAAATCAAAAATTCAAAAAATTAATAAAAATCAAACAAATCAAAAATTGAAAAGCATGAAACAAGTTGTGAGACTTTACATTGAACTGTTAAAAAACGAACTAATACAATTAAATTGAAAAAAGTAAATCAAAAAATCAAAATTCGAACAAATCAAAAATTAAAAAAATTAAAAATTTCAAAATTTAATTAAATTAGATTGTATTTTAATTTTAAATTTGAAAACTGATCTAATCTAAATCTAATTTAAAATTGTATATGTATATTTTAAAATAATATTTTATCTAATAATTTTTATATTACTTACACTTATTTAATAATTTTTTTATTATACTTTAATTCAAACTTAATTTATTTTTTTAAATTTGAATGTGTATAAGAGTATTATCAATTAATTTGAATTTATATTTTAAATTTATATTTATATTTTAATAAACTAATTTGAACTAATATTTATTGTGTAACCTAGACGATTCGGTCGGCTTGGAAAATTAACAAGCCAGACAAGCTTTTGTACTATTTTAATATTCTACCCAGTCAAACTCATTCTCACCCGCCCTAATTTTGCCTGACCTAGTTTATATTAAAAAAATTGCATAGAAAGAAACATCAAATCTGTTGAACCCTATTACCTTAACTCTGCCCTTGTGTGTTGACAATACTACAATTGTGATTGTAAGTCTCTTTACTAAGGACTAAGGAGGAAGGGCATCACTTTGTCAAAGAGGACCTCCATTGCCGGTGGCTCGTCTTCTGGCATTGTTCACAAGATAATGTTTCATCTTTCTAAATATTTAATTCAATACCTAGTGTTACTTGATGGGTTTATCGAAGAATACATATTGTTCTTCACAATGTTACAATGAGGACTCAACTTTACCAGTGCTATGATAACTGTACAAAGTGTAGTTATTAGTGCCCTATATCTGTGTTTTATGGCATGATTAGTCCTTGTTTGTAAGCATTAATGGAAGGTTTTAGCATCATTTATATCTGATTTAATTCTAATGACTTCCATTTTGATCTTGTGTAAATACTTTCAAAACTATGATCAAATTGAGTACATTTGTGTGATTAAATGAATTGATACTTTCTTTGTAATAGGCAGGTCTCAAATGAAGCATGGAAATGAAGAAATTGCAATAGCTTTGAACCAGGAAGCCTAAGAGAAGCTTAAAAGTGAAGATCAGCACCCAACGCCGTGACGTGGATTGGTAGCGCCGCGGCGCTCCCCTGCTTCAGTAGATAAAACCCGAGGCTGAAGCGCCGCAACGTTGAAGAAGGCGCCTCGTGCGCCAGGTGACCTAATTACACGCGCGCCGCGGCGTGACATGTTGGACGCCGCGGCGTGACCTTGTTTTATTCAGCTTATAAATGCATTTGCACCGAAATTCTGCGAGAGTTTTTCATCATTTTTGGAGAGCAGCTACTGGTTTTAGGTTTTTAGACCTAGAGGAAGTGAAAAAGGCTAAGGTTGGAGGCCATCCTACTTATGGAGGGTGAATCAAGCTTAGAGGATGAAATCTACTGAGCTTTCTTCCTTTCCTTTCTTCTTTTCCCTCTTATTGCTTCATGAACATGATTTATTGTTTGTACTTTCATGTTTCATGACTAGCTAAGCTGTTTATAAGTTTTCCTTTGTAGTTTCTCATAGATACTGATGAATATGTAATCTTTTGAGTATATATTGAAGTTTAGTTAAGTTCAATCATTATCTGTGTTTATTGCTTGTGGTTGGCTGATCACTGATTGCATGATGTTAATATTAGCAAATGAACTAGACATAGGGATTTGTTGATATGGATATGGTGTGACTGATACATGTTCAGTGAGTTCAATTGGCTTGGAAGAGTTGATTCGTTAATAGGATAAAAATATACCTATTAGCCATGTATAGTGTGTGTTTGAGAATAAATCGTTTATGAGTGGAAGTTGTACTGGCTCTCAAGGAAACTTAGTGAGTTAGGCAAGTAGAAACCAGGGTTGATTGACCTAAACATAGGCTTTTGACTACATCAGATTCTCAAGCTAACTTAACAATTCTTTGATGTTGCTTGTAAGGATTGCAATTCATTAGTTGAAATAGGAGATGAAAAGTAATTCTTATTTCTCTATCTATCTATTTATCTTAGATTTATGGCTTTTCAGTCTTTATATCTCTTTAAACATTCATTTATGAATTTTATGCTTTTGGATAGCATTAATTAGACTATTGGTTAATACTTAACTTTTATATGAAATACGTTGTCCTCGTGGGAACGATATTTGACTCCTGGCGATACTACAAGTGCGACCCGTGCACTTGCGGTAAGCAAAAGAGCGAACATGCTGCCAAATTTTCTAAATCAAAGAATACATCTTTCTAATTCTACCTTTTTTTGTCTCAATAAATCTAGAGGAGGAGCATATGATAGTGATACTAAAATTGGCTAAGCAAAATAATTGAAATTATTGAAGTCGTTCAGAATTTGAAGCTTCTATGGATTTTGATCTTAACCTCCTTGAGATACCCTACAATGGAGGAAGTTGTTTCAATGTAGTAATATGTAGTGCTACATTACACGCCACAGTTCATTCTTATATAGAAGACTAAGAATTACTGGTTAAAGAATAAATAAGTATCAACATTTTATCTGAGCTTTATGTTTTTTTTATTTTTTTAACTTAACCATTTTGATTGCTTATTCTTGGATTAGTGTGAGATTGTTTATATAGTGGTATGATTTGGAAGTTCGATGAAGTTAGGTATAGTGGTGGATGATTGTTTTCATATATATAATTTTAAACTTTTTTCTTCTTTACGGATTTGCCCTGAGGGATGGCAGACAAAAGATGCTTCTGCTCGTTTCCTCATTCTATTGGAGTGGAGTGAAGGTTAGCCCAATGTTAGCATTTAGATCTATTTTCAGCCTTAGCCCGAAAAAGCCACATTTTCTCCCATCGAAGTCCAATCCATTTAATTCATTTTATTCCCATTCCAGGACGACCCAGGCTGCTATCCAAGTGCAATCGGCAAAAGCAAGTTTACCTTACTTATTTTAATAAAATAATGGCTTAAATACATTTTTGGTTCTTATACTTTCACCCTATTTTGATTTTGGTTCTTATATTTTTTTTTTATCTGAGTTCCCATATTTTCATTCTGTTTTCACGTTAGTCCCTGCTGTTACCTACTGTGATGACACTGTTAAATTTCATCCTACGTAGCAAATGGAATCCTACTGGCATTAACACTAGATAAATATTAAATTTTTTAATCCATCTCATTTCCCTTCAACAATAATAAACTATTACATAAAAATAAACCAACATTCTCTCTTCCTTTTCCAAAGCCATCTGAACTTTCCTCTTTCTTCCTCACTAACATTTCTCCCTCTTCCCCTGCTTCCATTTTAGTGCCATATCCGTCTTGCACTGCTTCACTCATTCGTTGACATTCATCATGAGGAAAAAGTAAAGGGCACAAGTCACACTCCACGGAATTTTCGAACCAGTTTCGTCACCAAAAGAACAACCTCACGCCTATAAGTTTTTATCAAAAACTCATTTGTTGTATTTAGTGCAATTTTAATAGAAATGGTGTTTATCCTAAAATGCTAGGTTTTTTGGACATTAGTTTGTGATAAATGTATGTAGTGTGGTTCTGATTTTTATGATAGAATGAGAATGAAAAGGGTGCAATGTCAATGGAAATGGTGATTACCCATTTATGTTCAATGCATGTTGTTTCTTAGATGAGGAATTCCATTTTGCAACTTCTGATTTTTTATTAGTGTTTAGTTTTCTTTAGGGTTAGGATTGCACCTTTAGTTTTGTGTCAGTTATGGTGTTTTGTAAGTGTGTATGAGTGTTTTGTTGTATTTGTTGTATTACTATAATCGCAATGTCAGTTTTGCAACTTCTGATTTTATGCTAGAGTTGAGTTTGCATCTTGACTTTGGTTGCATTTATCCATCTAGGAAGTAGGTAGTTTCATGTGTTGATAAAGGCTTCATTAAGGTTGAAATAAATTGTTGATGAGTGTTTCTCAAGGATGGGTGCGTGCATAAGCTTTAGCAGAGGGATGATATATGTAGATTGATATACATTAGTTTACATTTTACGAATTGAGTGTGTTTGGGTCAAAAGATTTTTGCTGAATGTTTTTGTTGTGTTAGACAGTTTAGTTGATCAATGTCATCCCTTTTAGTGGTCTCACAACTCTATTTATGAATCTTAGGACCGCTAACATGTTGAATAGATATTTGGTGTGTTACTGCATAATGCCAATAGGACAGTACATCTCATTTAGCTTGTGCCCTATTTTGGATCTTTTATGGTTGTTGTTTCAGTTACCTTATTGTGTTGCAATATAATTGTTATGTTTGATGTATTTATTGTGTTTGCTATATTGCTATAATTGCAATATCAATTTTACAATTTCTGATTTGTTGTGTTTGCTGTGTTTCTTAGATGGCCTACCTGATAAGTTCACTGTCTTCATATACAATGGGGGGCATTTATTCCTTGGTAAAAAAGTGAGGTATATTAGCAGGAGAATGCACACCTTGAATGATTATGAAGATGATTTGTGGTCACTACAAGAATTGATTGCAGCCCTTAAGAACTTGGGGTATAAGAGAAATGTTAAGATATATTACTGCAAACCAGGTTTGGGGAATATGCTTAAGGAGGGTATAACAGAGGAGGGCCTTATAGAACTTAAAAATGATGTTGATGCCATGGAGGTTGCCAGAATAGGATGAATGCCTCTGCAATGGAGGTTGATATTTATATGGTGGTTGGATGCAATGTAGGTGATGGGGTGCAATTGACATTTGAGGAAGAGAAAGTTGTTCAAGGCCATGGGTAAGTATAATATGAGGAACAACAGGAAAGGGTTGAACAAGAAAAAGGAGATGAAGAGCAACAAAACTCTAAAGAAGAAGAAAAAGGCCATATGCAGATTGGTTGAAAAAATGGATAAGTTGAAACAGGTGTCGAAGGAAGCTCATGACATGATTATGGTAGTTCCACCAAAATTATGGGTAAAAACTCATTTTAGTGAATACTCAAAGTGTGAAATCTGTATGAACAATATAAGTGAAGCATTTAATGGGAGGATTTTGAAAGCAAGAGATTAGCCCATTATTTCAATATTTGAATGGATAAGAGCGTACAGGATGATAAGATTTGCCACAAATATGGTGATGGTTGAGAAGTACAAGGAAAAAAGAAATATTTGTCCAAAACCAAGGAAGAGACTGAATATGAATACTATTGAGTCTGGCAAAGGGATGACTACCTAGGCTAGAGGATCCAAATATGAGATCAAGTGTTACCCAAGGCAGCAGACCATCAGTTACAAATGCATCAGATGCAACAGCAACTGCAAAGGCATCATTGTCCTAAGCAACTTCAAGAGTTGCATTAGTAGATGCCTCTATAAGTGTTATTGCAGGAGCTGCACCTCCTATCAACTAAGGGATAGTGGTTGATTTCATTAAAGGACAATGTATCAAAGGAATAATGGGCATTATTCCTTGGAAAGCGAGAGGAGTACCAGCAAGACGTACGAGATTTTTATCAATTCCAGGTATAAATGTATCACATGAAATGCTATCACTTGCTTATGCATCTGCTGCAATTGCTTATGATGCAAATGCTCAAGCTACAAATGCATTTATTGGTACTGAATCTGATTCAAGAATAAGGCCTAAAATGAGGGTAAGAGGAGTTTTTATGTGGAGATGGAGGCTTTATGTAGTCAGCTCACAAGGTACTATGACACAGGAACAGGGACAGGGACAAGTAAATGTGCAAGGCACTCAGGAGTTTATCAATGGATCACACTGAGTTTGAGGAAACCAAGACCAATGAACCACATTTGTCTTTTGCTTTTTTGTATTTTTTGTCTTTTGAGACTTGTCATTTATGGTGGCTCAGTGAGTTATTATTGATATTGGTTGTATATTGATTAGTGTATGACAATGACTAATGTATTGACAATTGTGGGTTGATGTATATTAGTTAATGACTATTATATTGACAATTACAATGACTATTATATTGATGTTAATGACTAAATTATGGGTAATGGTAACTATTTGTACTCTTTTAATGATAGGGTGACTATTTGTACTCTTTTAATGATTTGTGTATTAGTCGCTATACATTACTGACAGGGTTAATGGTTAATGGTAACTATTTTTACTCTCTTAAATTATGGTTAAATTCGTCCTTGTACTTTCATATGATTTGTGTATTGATCTCTATACTTGAATATGATTTGTGTATTAGTCCCTGTACTTTCCTATGATTTGTGTATTGGTCCCTATACTTTCATATGATTTGTGTATTGGTCCCTATAGGCATTAGTCGGTTATTCAGTCCCTATAATTTCATTACTTAGTCCTTACTGTTAACATAATTATGGTTGTACAAGTAAACATCAGATAATATTAAATCCAAAAGTTTTCAATTAATGAATCAAAAGGAGATTACATAAGTCAAGTCATTTGCTCAATTAAATCACCCAATACATTTGCTTAGACCCTAAACATCTACTAACTAACATACATTAACAGTCAGAACTAATTCAAAGTAGCTGATTCAACATTTCTCTGCTATATTGAGTACACATGAAAAATAGCACCAATCCTACTGTCATTCCACAACAAATCGTCATCAGCAGTTTGTACATCCTCAATTTCTTCTTCAGACCTCAAACCACTCATTGTTGCATTTTAAGAACTTCCTTTGCATTGGTTGGCATTAACAGATCTAACTATTCAAACAAACCGCAACTCTATTCTGCTTGCCATTAAACCATAAACCAAAAATCTACTTACTCTGTAATTAGGGCACCTAAACAATCTTATTCCTGAATTTTTATCTGTTCTTAAAGTATATATTACCACCCTACCCCCACAAGCATAGAACATGCTTGTGATCAGGTGACTTTTATGAGTGGAGCAACTACAATGTGAGTTATGAGAGTTGTAGTTGCTGCCATCCATGGTTGAGTACGGAGAAGGAAGAAGTGGAGCTGCACAATTTCAATGGAGAAACCCTAGATTTTGGGAATTTTTGTCACTTTTTATAAAAATTATTAGAAGAAAATGAGGTAGATTAAAAAATTTAATATTTATCTAGTATTGCTGCTAAGTAGGATTTCGTTTGCTACATAAGATGAAATTTAACAGTGCCATCACGGTAAATGATGAGGGATGGCAAAAAAATTCGTTAATTTTTAATCCATCTAATCCATCAATATTAAAACTAGTTCAGTCCATCCAATTAGAATAATGTATTTTATTGGATTGAATCTAATTGATTAAATTTAGTTATTGATAGTTAGTAATCTAACCAAAACATCCATTGGATATCTAATTAAAAATCAATCCAATGTATTTTATCTTTCTTTTTGTTCAACATTTTCACTTTCACTAAAGCTCAAAAGCCCATAACACAAAGTGTTGAGTCCCAAAATTTTTAGTGAGAATTTTTTTAGAGAGAAAGAAATTTTTTTAGAGAAAGAAAGAAAATTTTTAGAGAGAGAAAGAAATTTTAGAGAGACAATGAAAGTTTTTAGAGAGAGAAACATTTTTAGAGAGAGAATCAAAATTTTTAGAGAGAGAACATTTTTTTTAGAGAGAATGAAAACTTTTAGAGAGAGAAATATTTTTTAGAGAGAGAATAAAACTTTTTAGAAATAGATTAAAAAAAAATCTATCCATCCAATCCATTAAAATGGATTAATGGATGGATTGAATATCCATCATTAAATTAGGTCATGGATTAATTAGATAGTATTAAATATTTTATAATGTATCTTAAATGGATTAATGATTTATTTTAGATCCATATATTATGATCAATCTAAAATTAAACCGATTCATCCATTTGTGACCCTTTATAAGCATAAGTTATCTATATAACTATTTATTAATAATTGCTTAAAAATAATATTATATATGAAATTTTATAATTAATAATAAACTAATATACAATATACAATTATTAATTCTATTAAATATTTTAATATATTAATTACAATATGATGACTTGAGAGGGACTAACGTAACAATGAAATGAAAGTATAAGGACTTAGATCAAAAAAAATATAAACCAAAATTTAAATAAAATAAAAATATAATGACCAAAAGTATATTTAAGCAAAAAATAATTTTTTTATTTTGTTGTCAAAAGTAAGGAAAAATGTCTGATCTTTTTAATCAAGGCAGAGGCTTACAAGTTTTTCTATTCAATTCTTTGACCATATATGCTAACATTCTAATCAAGTTGACTATTAATTCTAGTTAAACAAATATATATATGAAAATAAATATAATATTAATTTATTTGACTTTATAATTGATTTGTATTTATTTTATTGTAATCAAATATTATTCGAATTAATTTTCATATTTTGATTAATATACATCTTTAATTCGATGAAAGGTAAATCATGCACATTGAAAAAGAGCATTTACAAGAATAATTAATTTGCATTTCTATTTTTATTTTGTTGCTCACCTAAAAAATTAATTGCATTCGTATGTTTAGATTGCTTAAAATATTAATCATAAGCAATATTTTGAATACCAAGTTCAAAAAATAAAGGTATAATAATTTTAGAGAAACTAATCACTTATTTTAATTTTTTTATCTAATTATCTTTAAAAAATTGATTATAAAATATTTTAAATACAAAATAAATCAATTTAAAAACATTTAAAATAGTTTTAATAAAAAATTATTTTAAAAACGATTATTTTTCTCGAAATAATCAAAATCCAAAACTGCGGCAAATCTAAAAATAAAAAATAAAAATAAAATTAAAAACAAAAACAAAAACAGCGTGTGTTTGAGAGAGCAGAGAGCACCACAGTAGCCCTCAAGCTCTCTTTACTCGTCTTCTCCGTTCCGCCGCCGAAAGCAACCGCCAACAATTCCGCCAGCTACAAATAGGTTTGTTTTTCTTTTTGTGGTTTAACTTTCTCAGTGCCTACGTTCACTTCCTTTGTGTCTTCTTCTTCTGCCTCTTCAATTTGTGCTTATTTCTTTCAACTGTCACATGCTTTACATGCCTTATATATTAAACTTTTCAGCTTTTTCCCTCAAAACTGAGAACAAGTTTTTGATTCAAGGAACATGGACCCAGCAAATGATACAGGTTCCGTATTTTTTTTTTAATTTTGGTTTTTAAAATTCGTTGCAATTATTTATTTTCTTTGGTTTTTTTTTTATGGGTAATACCAGAGAGGGATCTGGATGGAGAGAATAATGCAAGAAGAAGGAGCCGGAAAAAATCCATGAGTGGGAGTGGAGCAAGAGAACATAAGGAGCAATTACAGAAACTTCAGCAGAAGGTTTGCATTGGTGTTTCTTAGTATCTGTTAGCATTATGATATAATATGTGGTTTAACTTGTATCTATTTTTAAAATGGTGCTTTGAGTATGCATTAAGGTCCACGATATTACTTGTTCTTATTTGAAAGGTTCTCATTAGTTTAACCGTATAAGTTTGCTAGTTTTGTATTCATTGTCTCGAGAAAGCATGTAAATAGAGAAAATTGACATATTGGCAGTCCTTATGGGTATGTTTGGATGGAGTGGAATGGCGGGGACAAGAGTCAAATGAAAGGTTTTGATAATAAAGTAATTCAATGATGTAAAAGTATGCATGCGTGAAATTTGAACTAGATGATGTTTGATAGGGGATTATCTTGTTAGTCTTTTTTTAATATTTATTCAGCTACATTCTATTGTTGATGTTGTTAACAGCTTTTCCATCTCAGGACCCAGAATTTTATGAGTTCTTGAAAGAGCATGACAATGAATTGCTTCAATTCAGTGATGAGGATATTGATGTGAGTATGCTACATATATACTCTTTCTATCCATCCCTTTTCTGCTTCACACATAAATTGTAATGGTATGGGTCTGTAAAATATTCTTGATGAATATTTTAAATAGTTTTAATGTATAATTTTAATATATTCTAATACCTTCCTACAGATTGGCAAGTGTGCTTAGTTAATTAGCTTGTCTTGGTTGTCTATCTCTTTTTTTCACCCTTTCTTTTAGGAGGATATATTATCCTCTATTTCTTATACTTATTTCTCACTTTTCTGTCATTCAAAAAAGATTGCTTTGCTGGCTAAATGGGTATGGAATTTTCCTTTAGAGACTTCTTTGTGGCACAAGGTAATACAGATTTTGTATGGCTTAGCTCATAATGGGTGGGATACCAACCCACCAATCATTGGAAGTTTGCAACTGTTGCAAGTTTGCTTCTTTTAGACCAATAGATCCTCTAGGTTCTGGTAATGATTCTCGTATTAGATTTTGGGAGGACACTTGCGTAGGGTCTTGATATTTCTTGGAATTTTCACTCGAGTTACAGTTCCTTCTAGTTTTACTTGATTCTTATGATTCTTATGTGTAGCTCACTGGTGAACTGATTGGAGAGAAATGCCCATGTTTTCAAGGGTGTGCCATTACCCTTACATTTGTTATGGTATAGGATGTTGTGTTCATGGCCCCTAGTTGTGGCTTTTCTCATTGTTATTTCAAAGGAATTTTTATTACTGATATGCAAATAGATTGGCCAGTTTTGTTGCATTTTTTTAGCCTCTTTAGCTCACTATATTCTTTTCATTGTGCTATATAGGAGGATATTTGTCCTCCACCAATATGTACTTTCTCTCCCTTCTATGTAATAATAATGTATTTTATTATTTTATATCTAGTGGGATAAGGCTTTGGTTGTTGTTGTTGTTGCATTCTTTTATAATTTTTTCTCTCCAAAAGCCGCAAATTCTTGAAATAGTATTTCCTTTTTCCTTGAATTTCAAATATCATTGGTATAAAACGGTCACCTTTTTATCTCTCTCTCTCTCTTTCTCTCTCATCCAAGAGCTGTACTAAATAACCATACCCTTCAAACGTTTTTCAACATGATTGAATTTCTATGAAGACTGTTTGTTTATTAAATCCTTATTTGAGTTATCTTAAAAATATTGGTTTTGGTTTGTATTTTGTAGTTACTTATTTACACACATTATTAAATAGCTACTAATATGATGCTCTCTTAGTATTAGAAACTATCTAACTCATTTGCTTATTTGTCCAGGAAGATGTGGGTACGGACATGGAAGATGGAGATTTACAGCTAGATGAAGAGGCTAGCGAGCATGAGATTAAAGAAAAGGAACAGAAACCCTCTAAGAAAGTTATAACTACTTCTATGGTTGATTTGTGGTGCAAATCAATCCAAGAAAATGGGAGCTTAAGTGCAGTTCGTTCCCTGATGAGGGCATTTAGGACAGCATGCCACTATGGTGATGATGGGGAGAATGAGTCTATGACAAAGCTTAGTGTAATGTCTAGCACTGTGTTCAACAAAATAATGTTGACTGTACTTAATGAAATGGATGGAATACTAAGAAATTTGTTGAAACTTCCTGCTTCTGGTGGAAAGAAAGAGACCATAAAGGATTTAATGACCACAAAGCATTGGAAGAGTCATGGCCATTTAGTGAAGTCTTACCTTGGAAATGCTCTTTATGTTTTGAACCAAATGACTGACACAGAAATGATATCATTTACTTTACGTCGGCTTAAATATTCTTCGTCGTTTTTGGCTGCTTTTCCTTCACTTCTAAGGAAATACATTAAGGTATGAATAGGCCATTGTTCATCCAATCATTGTTCTCTACAGTATTCTTTCACTTCATCAATGAAAACTAGTACTTTTAAGTCTGTATTGCATATTTCTGTTCACGTAAATTCATTGTGGTACCGTTTGGTCCTCATCATTAATTCTCTTATAGATGGATAGATAGATAGCAATCAACTAAAAACTTCCTGAACCTTGCATTCATAAGCAAGATTAAGGGTAATATCATTCAGGGTGAACTTGCTGTTGTATGCGATTCTTTTTCTTGTAGGAATATGCTTCTGTTAATGTGCATGTGGTGCGTACCATTGAAAAAGCTGGAACATAGAGAACTCTTATGTAGCCTGTGGTTAGGGGCATTTTGATATTCTGGGGTATGTGATTTAATGTATCCTGTCCATTGATTTAGTGAAATAATTTTCCTGTTGAATTTATCAGGTGGTTCTTCATTTCTGGGGTACTGGGGGTGGTGCCCTTCCGGTTGTTTCATTTCTATTTATCAGAGATTTATGCATCCGTGTTGGATCTGGCTGCAAAGATGAATGCTTCAGAGGAATATATAAAGCCTATGTTTTGAATTGCCACTTTGTAAATGCTGTGAAACTTAAACATATCCATTTTCTTGGCAATTGCATCATTGAACTTCTTGGTGTGGATCTTCCTACTGCATATCAACATGCCTTCATTTTCATCCGGCAGTTGGCTATGATCTTAAGAGAGGCACTTAATACAAAAACTAAGGTGCCGTTTTATCTGCCCAGTACATGTTATTTTCTTCTTAGGTACTGTTGAAAGTGCCTCATAACATTTTTTGAATTTATGGAATTGTCCTAACAAACTGGTCATATTTGGATTTTAATTAGTGTCATCTCATACGAGTTTGGCATGATTACCTATTATTGCCTGCTGATTTTCTCTTTTCTGCACCATCTTGTTCTTGAATCTTGTCTGTCGAGGCTTCGAAGTTCTGTTATCTGTCTGGGACAAGGTACTCTTGATTATTGTTGAAAAGTTAGATTCAGAAAATAAGGGTCTGGAAGAGTGTTATAGATAGAGATAGAGATAAATATAGAAAGGCTGAGGTTGAAGCACAACTCCTGTGTTTAGACTAGAGGGAAGAGTATACAGTTGTGTACTTGTCAATCAACCACCCCTCAACCAAGCTCCAATCAATCTTCTAGAATAAATCCTCCCAGTTAATCAACCTTGATTTTAGGGGTTAACACTTCCTTAACTCATTTGACTTTCCTTAATAGTTTTCTTTTACTCTTGTTTGATTGAAGATTTTCACAAATTGAAACAAATTGTTTATGCATTTTTGACACTGCTTATTTTATGGTCCTTATATTGCTTTTCACTTGAATGTATTCTTTAGGAAGCTTTTCGCAAGGTTTATGAGTGGAAATTCATGAACTGTCTTGAACTTTGGACTGGTGCTATCTGTGCCTACGGTTCAGAATCTGACTTTAAGCAACTTGCATATCCACTGACCCAAATAATTTCTGGGGTAGCCCGTCTAGTTCCCACAGCCAGATATTTTCCCCTTAGGTTGAGATGTGTCAGAATGCTTAACCAGATTGCAGCTTCTACCCATTCTTTTGTTCCAGTGTCTATGCTCCTTTTGGACATGCTGGAAATGAAAGAGTTGAATAGACCCCCTACTGGAGGTGTTGGCAAAGCTGTTGACTTACGCAGTATACTGAAGGTACTCATAAACATGAATCAATGTCAATGTGCATTTTTTGAGCTCTACCTAACTTTAGAGGAATTCTTCCATATTAGGTTAGCAAGCCGACCCTAAAGACTCGAGCATTTCAAGAGGCATGTGTTTTTTCTGTGGTTGAAGAGCTTGCTGAACACTTGGCACAGTGGAGTTATTCTGTTGCGTTCATGGAGTTGTCTTTTATTCCGCTTGTGAGGTTGCGTAGCTTTTGCAAATCAACCAAAGTTGAGAGGTTTCGAAAAGAAATGAGGCAGCTTATACGCCAGGTATCTTTATTAAAATGGTCATAAATTGCAATGGTGATTATAGGATTTACTTGTACGTTTTTTCATTGGTATGCAGCGGAGCTTGTGGTATTTATCTCTAATATTTCTTATTTCCACACTCAGATTGAGGCTAATTCTGACTTTGTGAATGGAAGGCGAATGTCAGTTTCCTTTTTACCTAATGACCCTGCTGCATCATCTTTTCTTGAGGTTTGCACAAAGTTTGTCTTTACTTTTGTGGATTTTGAGCTTTGATTGTTTCCTTGTTGGATGTTGGTTGACCTTTTTCATTCATTTATTACACTTGCATTGTAGCTTGCTCATTTTTTCAATTCTTCAAGGTCTCTCTTTCTCTCTTGCGTGCTCTAAGCTACCTGCACAAGAAGAACTGGGTCTTTTTTAATCTATTAAACTTCTCATTTGCTGCTGTTATAACTGAATATTAGTGAAATGGTTGTGGTTTACAACATGCATATGATGGGATGAAGCCATTTCATTGATGTTCAATGTGTTACTTGTCATTCTCTTTTACTTTTTCTTATCCGAAGTGTTTCTAGATTATCATCTCACTTATTTCAAGCCTCAACTTTACTGTACTTTAAATGCAATCTATATTTGAGAATTTGAAAGAGTAAATTGATTTTGTTAGGATGAAAAGAAATCAGCCACTAGTGCACTGTCGAAGTATGTTATAACACTCCGCCAGAGAGCAGAGCAAAAGAATAATTCATTAATGGAATCCAGGTTTGAAATCATGTTGAATCACCAAGATTACTGTATCCAACATGTAATCGTGGCTAAGGTAGAGCTTTCTAACATAACATGAAATTCCAGTGTTCTCGTGGGAGAAGAAACCTCTGTTTTTGGGAAAGAAATATCGGAAAGTGATGAAGAGGATGATAGAAAGAATGAGGAGGGTGCTGTCGTCTTTAGTTCGTCCTGGTTACCTGGAAATGACTCTAAGTATGACTCTCTTTTTCTTTGTTTCTCTTTCACTGACAAACTCAGCCGCACACACAAATACACGCGTCGTTAATGCACGTGTCCACACATTAGCACAACTTTCTTTATACTTTTATCTCAGCAATGCTGTGCTTTCCTTTCAGGATAAAACATCCTACAGAAACGAAAAGAAAGAGGAGAAAGCAGCAGAAAGAGAGAGCCATTGATGACGACGTTGTGGAGGACTTGGTACTTAGTTCTGACGATGATGTGCCTTCAAATGACAGCCCTTCTGCTAGGAAAAATGACAATCTAGATCATGAACCACCAAAACAAAAACGCAAACAGAAGCACAGAACAAAAAGGTTGAAACAAAATAAGCCTCGCGTGGAGAAAATGGGAAAAATTGACATGTCTAGTTAGCAACTCGAATATTTATTCATCCTTTTGTGGGGAAAATGAGAGATAAATTTTGTAGTTTTATCATATCGTTGCGATTTTACCTTGGTAAAGACATATATTTGAAAGCAATGGTAGCTTCAATCATAAAAATATTGGAATTGAATACACTTTTGGTTCCAACTGCAACAATGTTGTCATTTTTGTTTCTGATTTTAATACAATCAAAATCAAGTTATATTTTAATATGCGATTCAATTGTGAACGGAAAATGATGTGCATTGTGTGGACGCATTATGACGTGGGCATTGTATGTAATATTTTGGTGCGTGTCTGGTGGTTGGAGCAAAATGATTCCTTTTTTTTTTTGGGGGTGGGGGTGGGGCAAAAATGATTCTATTTTTTCTTTTTTGGGGTCAACATTCTATTTATTTTTAAGTGTGTAATTTGTTTATGATATCGAATTTTGGGCTTGAATTTAATACCGACTTTAGGCCCGGCCTGCTTTTCTTTTTTGGTTACAGCCCAGCTTGCTTAAACTAATCCCCCTCTTTCTTCGGACTCTCTTCAAGACCGCCTCATGAAGACCAAAAACATAAAAAAAATTACCGCATCATGATCTGTACGAATGCTCGATCCTGTAACTTGATGTTGATTTTTCAGGGCCAGTGTTTGGATGTTTTTGAAATATGGCGAAAACAGAAAGGATGAGATTTTCTATTAATAAACAACAAATTCTAACATAAGGGAAATATTACAACCATGTCATTCAATTAAGGTGTAATGTCCTTATTTATATAAGTTATACTGAAAAAAATAATTCAACCTAGTTTTTTTCTTTTATTTTCATTTGGCATTTGTGCCTTTATTTTTAATTTATTAGAATATCTCTCACTTGATAAGTGATAGATTAATTTTTCAAAATACAGTCAGATGTTTAAGCTAGAATCTCTCCCAACGGTGTTAATTTCATATACATAAATTTTGATATCGAACTTAAGATCATATATTTAAGAGATCCAAACTCCTTTTATTTACCACAGAGTAATGTATATTCTTTTTTATTTAGTAATAAGAAACTTATTAAGAAATTGATTATTACTTATAAATATAAAACTCTGTAGTGAATCATACATATCCTTTCGGACACAAACATATAAACACTATGAAATTCAATACATTTGCAATGTCATCAGAATTTGAAAATCATTTGTTCATTCTGGTGTAATAATTTAAACAGCATATAAACACTATGGAACTAGTATTCGCTAATTGTATAGATCTTCTTTTCCCCTCAATTATTTTTCTGCTAACCTCTGAACCAATTTCTAGAGTTGATCCACTTTGCGGTCAGAATCTTCAACTTCTTTAACCAACTCCTTATTTCTAGCTTCACCCTCGGCCTAGCTTTCCTGGCCTCTTCTTTAGCCTCTCTTTCCAGTTTCCAATAGGAGTGATTCATTAATCAGTATATTAAATAAGGGGACTCAAAACGTGCTCAGTTTGTTAATTGCAAATAAATTTTTAGTACACCCACAACAACTAATGGTAACTGCTTTTCTTTTTCCCTCTATTCTATGTATAAAAGAGGCTGAAATATAAGTCTAATATCAATATTGTCTAACCCTTATCAATGATTGTATGTCACAAAGAAGCTAGATCACTCCAATTTTAGTTGTACTCGGAATGCAGGATGAGCTGTAAGCATATAATCATGTAATTATAATTACAAAGAACCCAACAACTCTTACACTTTCATAATTGTAGGATTGCAGGATGAGCTATCAGCATATAATCATATAATTATAATTACTCGAATTTGCAAGAGCACCAAGTTTTGCAAAAAAAAAAAACCATTTTAGGGATAACAAAGAACCCCTCAACTCCCATGAAGAAAAGAATCACTGGGAAAGCAAAGAAGAAGCACCGTTGCGTATATATCCTCTCGTTGTAGCCAAACGTTGCCAAGTTTAGGGAGCAATCGGTGAGAGAAAAGGAAGAAGGGTGGTGATGAGGTTTAGTTTGAGTTTCACCTTGTGGGTTCCTGAAAAGAGAAGCACGTGAATGACAAGTGCAAGCACAATCCAGATTCCAGATGTTGAAGCACAATCCAGACTTGCCACAATGGTGGAAGATCAAAGTTCCCGGCTTGTTGGAAGGAACGACGGCAAAGAGGGAGAATACAAGATTCAAAGGGAAATATATCGAGTTGCAGATGCAAGGGCAGCACCAGAATATTCGATGGCAGAGACAAAGTGAGGCAATTTGAAAGGGAGAGATAGCAAATGATGGGGTAATAGGTAGAGGGTGAAATAAAAATAGTTTATGCAACCAGCACTCAAAAGACAAAGACGTTATATTTTGTAACACAATTTTTATATTTTTTCATCAAATTATATATATATATTAAAATATTTTATTTAATATTATTTAATATATATATAATTTTTAATATATTTTAAATTCAATCATATATTTAAAAAATGATGTAATTGAATAATAAATTGTTAAAAATATAGTATAAAAGTATCGTTTTCTTATCATTTTTTTTGAGAACGATAATGACAATTAAGAGCAATTCACTAGAAATAAAATACAATTAAACTTGGTTAGATTTTTGAGTGGTGAGACTGTATGAAAAACTATCAAAAACAATTAAGAGCATTTTATAAGAAATAAAATACATTTATTTATATAAGTTATAATTAAAAAAATATTTCAACCTAATTTTTTTCTTTATTTTTCTTTGGCACATAATTAATATTTATTTTTTGAGATTATGTCACATTCATAATACATAATTTTTTCTTTATTTTTATTTCTTTTTTGCACATAATTAAAATATTTTTTCTTGAGATTATTTTTCTTTGGCCTTTCTTTGGCCTAACTTGTTAAGAAGTTTAAAATAGAATTTTTTTTATGAAAAGTAGATTTTTTTAAATTTTTAATATATTTAATACTCTACTTTTTTTTATAAATAATTTCTTATTTTAAATTCTCAATAAATGTTTTAGTAAAATTTATAAAAAAAAGAATTTTGTTATATCTTTTAAAAGATATTTTTAGTAATTATCTTTAATAAATAAAGTATTAAATAAAAAATAAATACATTAATATCTTAAAAATATAAAAATATTTAATATTTTTTATTTAATCTTTAATAAGATTAATTAGAAGAATTTAAAATTATTTTTAAAAAATTTATTAAGAAAATTTATTATTGCTTATAAATAAAAATGAGTGATGATGTGAAACACGCGAGTGTTTAATTCGTAAGATTTAAAAAAGAAAAAATAGCCCTTAGTCAGGACTCGAGCGCATGACGACAGCATCACCAAATGTAAAACTGGGTAGTGCTAGTCAATCATACATACCCTTTGGGACATGATCTCAGTGTCTCTTATCTTATAATCACACCAAGGCTCAAAAGAAATGAAAAAGAAAGGAAGCAACTAAAGCAAGTGCATAAACAACGTCATTGACTATTACTATTGCTATTGCATTGAGCATATCCAAACGCCGCCACATCACTTGTTCAAACTTCAATCTGCTCACACAGTGAGTAAGAGTAGTATATCCACAAATTTCAAAGTTGAAACACACAACAACAACACTAGGGTTTCACCTCCGTCCATGGCCACCGTGATCCTCCGCAACCCTCTTTTCTCTCCCTCCACCACCACCACCTCCTTCTCCATTCCCTCCAACAACCACATCCTCCTCCATTTCCCACTAACCTCAAAATACTCTCATTCCCGCTTCCAATCCTTCACCACCTTCGTCACTCAGCATCCCAAATTCACCATCTCCTGCTCCTCTTCGCCTTCGTCTTCTCCTCGGCGGCGACCCGAGTACATCCCCAACCACATCCCCGACCCCTCATATGTCCGCATCTTCGACACCACCCTCCGCGACGGCGAGCAGTCCCCCGGCGCCTCCATGAACTCCAATGAGAAGCTCGACATCGCCCGCCAGCTCGCCAAGCTCGGCGTCGACATCATCGAGGCCGGTTTCCCTGCCGCCTCCAAGGACGACTTCGAGGCCGTCAAGATGATCGCCATAGAGGTCGGCAACGCCATCGACGAAGACGGCTACGTCCCCGTCATCTGTGGCCTCTCCAGGTGCAACGAGAAGGACATTCAAACCGCTTGGGACGCCGTCAAATATGCCAAGAGGCCTAGAATTCACACTTTCATAGCCACCAGTGGCATTCACATGGAGTACAAGTTGAGAAAGACCAAGGAGCAGGTCGTTCAGATTGCCCGCAATATGGTCAGCTTTGCTCGCAGTTTAGGCTGTGATGACATCGAGTTCAGTCCTGAAGATGCTGGCAGATCGGATAGGGAGTTTCTTTATCAAATTCTAGGAGAAGTTATTAAGGCAGGGGCAACCACACTCAACATACCTGACACTGTGGGCATAACAATGCCAAGTGAGTTTGGAAAATTGATTGCTGATATCAAAGCTAATACCCCTGGAATCCAAAATGTTATTATTTCAACCCACTGTCAAAATGATCTTGGACTTTCTACTGCTAACACCATAGAGGTATTTACACCCATATCCTTACCACTTAATGCATTGCACACAATAAAACTAAACTAAATTCTACATTTATCCGCTGTTGGCTGCTTTCAGGGTGCACGTGCTGGTGCAAGGCAATTGGAAGTAACAATTAATGGGATTGGTGAAAGGGCTGGTAATGCCTCATTAGAAGAGGTGAGGATGAATGTGCAGTTGATTTAATAACCATTACTCGAGCTTAGTCATGCAATGTTCACTTGAATGTAAATTTTCTCTACGTAATTTATATGAATTATGAAGAATGTTCCCCGCTAGGACTGGCACCGCCACCACATATTCAGCTCCTAAATGATATGGTCCATTTTTTACCCCATTTCTAGCTTCAAATTTCTAAAGCAGCAGTTTTAGTACTGCTTTGGAGGCTTCTATTTCATAGCGCTCGCAAACTTATTTCTTTTTCTTTCAAGGTTGTGATGGCCCTGAAATGCGGAGCACATGTCTTTGGCAATCTGTATACTGGAATTAATACTAGGCACATCTTTCTGACAAGCAGGATGGTTTAATATCTCAAACTAATCTTTCTGTTATTTCTTTTCCCTTTTAAAGACCTTTATTGATTGTTTGATTTTTCATAATCTTTTTCTATAGGTCGAAAATTACACTGGTTTGCAGTTACAGCCACACAAGGCTCTTGTGGGAGCAAATGCCTTCGCTCATGAAAGTGGCATACATCAGGTTGGTTATGTTAAATACATATGTGTGTGTATATTGTATACCTATATAATAGGACTTAGACCCTGGCACTTACCATTTTATGATGTTGTATTTATAACTTGCACACAAAAACCATGTTACACCTGAAATGAGTTTTCACTAGTAAAAGATGCAGCTTTTTCTCTAACATGTATGCCCAAGTTACCGATAACATGACATGTCTTAGCTGAAGCTACTTACCATATTGGCCAAAATTCAGAATTAGTTGTATCAAAGAGTGAGCCTCGGCACAAAGTTACTGCCTTGAGACTTGGTGATCAGTTGTTCTAGTTGTGAAGGCAACCTCTCTGCTCATGGGGGTAAGGTTGAGTATGTATGACCCTCTCCAAATCCCACAATGGTGACAATGGTGGGAGCCTCATGCACTGGGATGCCCTTTTTTGGAAAAAAAAATTTAACCTGGGTGTAGGATGTGAATCTTTACATATTGCCAAATTACTTAGAATCTTTTGGGTTCATAGACAATGCTGGATTGTTTAAATTAAAAACAAAACCTTCTTTGCATGTGACTTTGTATCATAGTCCAAATCAGGACATTCTAGTCCAAATCAGGACGTTCTGATTTCTTATCCCATAGGACAAGCTAAAACTTGATTTCTATGTTTATTTTGATTTTTGCGACATAGAAAGATACACTTAATAAAAGAAAAGGAAACTTTTTAAGCTTCATTCAAACAGCCCTTGTAAGACTCAACCTAGCCACATTAGAATTTCATTTTGATTCCTTTTACATATAAGAATTTGATTTGATTTCCTTCACATAAAATAAAGCCAAGCTTCCATTTCTTTTTTTTTTTTTGCTGGGTACAGCACATTCCTTTTTTCTGTTTTAGGGGCTAGTACATTTTATTTTCGGGATAATTCTGAGAAAGTTAACTCTTGATACCTGAAAGAAGAATAATTTCTTGGAGTGGTTATTCAACCTAAATTTAACCAATATATTATGCATAATAATCACTTTAGTGTTTTTTTCTTTTTCTTTTGGCCTTCATGGTAAGTATTTTTAACAGGAGTTCCTTATTTGAAATTCTACCTTTTATTTTTTTGGCTGGCTTAGCCCTAAGCCCACCTCAATGCTGTCCTTTTGATTTCAGCCCTTTTTATTTTTGTTTTTTGAAAAACTGTGTTGTAGGATGGAATGCTAAAACACAAAGGTACATATGAAATAATATCTCCCGAGGACATTGGGTTTGAGAGATCCAACGAAGCTGGTATTGTACTGGGAAAGCTTAGGTATGTTATTTACCCTTTTTTTTTTCAGAACTCTTATATCTCTGTATGGATCTTGTACACCCTGCTAATCCCTGCATATGTGCTTTTCAAATTCTTTAGAAATTTATCATCTCCTAAGTTAAGTATTATTGGTAGCCTCAATATTTACAGTCAGCATGACATGATGAAATAAGTTGTAATGATAGTTTAGTTTATTAAGTCTTAAGCACGGTGTTGGTAATTTAACCATTGTTTGTTTATCACTATTCTTTTAAGTTGATTTAATGTGAAATGTTGACTGTAAAAAAAAAACAAAAAAGAAAGAAAGAAAGAAAAAAAATTGAAATGAATTTTATATGACTGGAGTTTTGAGAATCCCATGTAGTGTACAATTTAATCCTGGTCAAATTTGATGAGTTTCAAAATATCGCACCATATTCTTCAACTTGATTGAACTCTTTACCACTTGATTGAGAAGGCTTTGATACCTTGTTGAAAAATTAGTTTTATAGAGAGGAAATACTGGTTTGAAAGAGTTAGAGAAAGAGCAAGAGAGGAGACATAGAAAGCCCATATGTACATTCTGTAGTGTCTTGTAATATACCAAATATCTAGAACATAATTTTATTCATGCATTTGGAAACTTTTTATTATTTGATACTATGACGTGGCTTACCATGTAATTTTTTAGACCCACCTGACTTGCATTATGAGTGAATTGAGAAGTTGTTGCATTGCTGATAATCAGAGTAGTCAATAGCACCAAATAGCGGTGGAGTGGTGCATAGAGGCCCTTTGCTGCTCCAGAACTCCTGTAGCGTCGCATTTCACTTTTGTGTATGTCGCGGCTGCTATAGCGGGTGAGTTGCAGATGGAATAGCAGGAGGAGTGGCTGCTATTCTCTGTTTGCACATCTCTGTTCTGCAACCCATCCATTTTCCGACCAAATCCAGCAGCCCTCCCATTTTCCAGCCAAGCTCACCCCATTTGCAGCCAAGCCCACCCCTTTTCTGGCCAAGCCCACCCATTTTCTGACCAAGCCACCCCTTTCCGCGCAAGCCCACCCCTTTTCCCACCCCCTTTCCGGCAAGCTCACCCCTTTGCAGCTTCCTCTGTTCTGCACGCAACTTTTTCTTTTGTCTTTCTCTCTTTCTTTTCTGTTATCTTTCTATCTTCACACACACAACTTTTATTTTGTCTTTCTATCTTTTTTATAGCTGTTGTCTTTCTATTTTTCAATCTAAATCGTGTCGACTCTGAGTTGAGTCTGGAAACTCTGTTTATTGTTCATAATAAAGTTTTATAACTATTAGGATTATTAATTATTTGTGTTTTACAAATTTTTTAAGTATTTAATTGTAGCCACTATATTCACTGTAGTGGCCATCCCGCTCCGCGCTATGCCGCTGTAGCGTTTTTGGAAGTGGCTGCTCTGCTCTGTTATCTGCCATTGACTACTATGCTGATAATGTAAATTAAATTTCACGTCCTCTTCATCTGAACACAAGAATCACACTTTACTGCTTCAACTTTCTGGATTTTAGTAAGTCCTCATGGTGCAACCATACTGGTGATATTGGAGTGAGTGCATGAGATGTAGTTTGACTTTGGCAGGGTGAAACTCTGGGAGCAATAATGATTCTAGCTTTATTTCGATGCTCAGAAGCATACTTGTTCATGTCTATTCACTTGCCTCCATACTTGTGGTTAACTATCAGGAATGTTGTAGTTTGACAGCAGTGGAGGACCATGTTATATACTATAAATGCTTGCACAGAAATTCTGAAGTCTACTTCAACATTACTCATAGTATTAGATGTTCCATGTATGGTCTGCTAATGCTAGGGTAACATTTAATCTAAAACAATTTGAGATCACTCGTAGTATTTAATGTTCCATGCATTGGCTAGCTGACATTTAGGTTATCTAACATTTAATTTTGGAATACTTGTATGTAGCTTTATAACTATTATGTCATATATAAGTGTATCTTTTCAGCATTATTGACTGACACGGCTCTTTATTTTTTGTTTGTTGTCTTGTTAATGTTTGTTTCATGTTCTTGTATCCCCTGACACTTTGTGCAATCAATTTGTCTGCTTTTTTATTTTATAAAAAAGGAAAAAGAGTATGCAGTTTTCCTGAACTTTAACATTTTTGCAAATCACTACCACGAACTTTAAAACTTTTTCAATTAGTCCCTAAACTTTAATTAATGTCTTAATAGATCTTTATGTTTAATTTGAATATGTTAATTTATTAATGATGATAATTTTGTTTTAAAATATATTTGTTTTTTATTTATTTTGTAAGGAATAAAATATATTTAAAATTAAATTTTAATAAAAATTAATAAACAGTTCTTAATTATTGTTAATACAAATAAAATGATACTATGTAGTATTATCGTTAGTGAATTAATAGATCCAAATTAAACATAAAGATCTATTGGGACATTAATTAAAGTTTAGGGACTAATTGGAAAGGTTTTAAAGTTTGTGGTGGTAATTTGCAAAAGGTTCAAAGTTTAAGGAGTCTCTATATTCTTTTCCTTATAAAAAAAAATGTCCGCCCTTTTGTTTTCTCCTTTTAACAAACACTTGTACTCCTATTGATGCAGTGGACGCCATGCTTTGAGAAAGCGACTCGAAGAGGTATACAAATATTTGAGTTGAAGCTAAAGGCTTATGGAATGTTTTCTTCCGTTTTATTTGTTATTTTCTGTTGTTTCAGCTTGGTTATGAACTTAAAGACGACCAAGTTGAGAGTTTATTTTGGCGTTTCAAAGCAGTTGCTGAGCAAAAAAAGGTAAATAAGAACTACTGATTATCATATGTAAGTCATTAGATCTACCTAGCATTTACTCAGTCAACAAATTGGGCCTAATTGTCTTTTGATATTTGATGTGTTATATCAAACAATTAATACGGCCAGTAATAAACAAAGCTAGTGTCTCTTTTCCGTATAGAATCAAAGTTGGAGGATGAGATAATGTGTTCTATATCTGTTGGATGCATTGTCTGGTTAACTTGCTTTTATTTTGTATCAGAGAGTTACTGATGCAGACCTCAGAGCATTGGTGTCAGATGAAGTTTTTCAGGCAGAGTCAATCTGGAAGCTTGGTGATTTGCAGGTTCTCCTCCAATATACTTTTAAACTTAATATAATGGTTTCACAATAATAGAACAAACATAAGCTAATCAATATCTATCCAGTGCAGGTGACTTGTGGAACTCTTGGTCTTTCGACAGCAACTGTCAAACTTTTTGGCATCGATGGTAGAGACCAGGTTGCTTGTTCTGTTGGTACAGGACCAGTGGATTCAGCTTACAAGGCTGTTGATCTGATAGTGAAGGTTTGAAGTTGTATATATTCCTTGTTTCTATCAGCCTGTCACTTCCTTTTGATTTTGAAAGCTTATTGGACTACTCTTAGTATGTGAAGTATTTTCCTTGCCCTTTCTGTGATTTGTTGTAAGGTATCTTATGGCAATCTAATGGTATCTGAAGACTCACCTTTTCGCAAAGAAGAATGTTCAAGATTGTTATGGTCTTTTCCTTTGACCCTGAGATTGTGGTTTTCATATAAAAAAAATTGAAAAATATTTGAAGGTCATTGTTTTACATCAACTTCAAGTCCAAACATTGTCAATCTTGTTTTTCTTTGAGCTAACTTTGGGATTGGGAACGTAAAATCATCGCCTACAGCTCGTCAAACTTAAAACTTGAAAGTTTCTTGGACTGTAAATCTTAGATGTTTCCTGATTTCCCTGATCTGCACGTTTAACTGAATTATGCTGGAATTGTTAGAGCTATTGGTGTGATGGAGGAATCTTCTACTCTTACTTTTATGCAGGAACCGGTAACACTTCTCGAGTACTCAATGAATGCAGTCACAGCAGGCATTGATGCAATTGCCACTACCCGAGTTGTAATTCGTGGGGAGAATAGTCATACATCTACTCATGCTTTAACTGGGGAAACTGTTCATCGAACATTTAGGTATGGTGAATTCTAAATTGGATTGCTTTAGTGTATCTTGTTCTTTTTATGATCCATGGACATAATTAATTTCTTTTTGTTTTATATTTTGATAGTGGGACCGGAGCAGGAATGGATGTTGTTGTTTCCAGCGTCAAGGCCTATATTGCTGCACTAAACAAGATGCTGGGTTTCAAGGAAACATCTACATCTGCTGAAAAAATATCAATTTCTGCATCAAAGATTTGAGAATTCGTGTTACTGCTTCGGTCGCAGTTACTTGTGATATATTATTGACTGTGCAAAGAGGAAGTGAATATTATTACTGCAGCATCCTTACCTTTCTCAAGTCTCCGTATGAAGGGATTGTAGCTGTATTTAAACATGAATTTATTTGCACGATTATTTATCAATACCCAAGTAGCCTTAGCCACAAGTGTAATTTATATCCGTTTTCTTTAAATATTCAGACTTAAGAGATTCTTTCCGTTTTCATTTCTGATGTGGCTCTTCATCGGAAGTTATAATTATGATTTAGTGATAATACAACGATTGGATCTCTTTTTTTTTTTTTTTTTTTCTCTCTTTTTACAAAATAAAAACAGGGTCATCTTAAGGTTTCACCTAGGGCTGAGTCTATAAGGTGCCAGAGATTCTTTCCGTTTTCATTTTTGATGTGGCCCTTCATTGGAAGTTATAATTATGCTTTAGTGATGCAACGGTTGGAGCTCTTTTTTTTTGTTTCTCTTTTTACAAAATAAGGTGCAGTGGCACCATATTGTTGGATCATTGTAATATTTGACAAAATCAAAAGATGACTTGGAGGCAGATGAGCTGCATATGTATTTTGAAGGCTCAAAACTTGGAAGCAGAATACTGCTATACCAATTTATTTGATACAAAATCAAAGAGAGCTAGCTCTTAGCTTTTGCGTATTAACTTTCATACTACTGTTGGTGAATCATGTGAGAATTACAGTTGAACTTCACATTTTTCCCATGCAGGATAATTGCTATGACTTGCCTAAAAGCATGGTAAGTGACGATTTAAGCTAATCTAAATAAGCATTAATTTTACAGAGAAATAATCTATAAACTTTCTTCTATGTCCGTCTTCCTTACTTTTAATGCCGATGCTTGAGCTACTTGGATGAATCATGTTTCCTTGGGTCAAGGCAGTAATTTCTGAAAGACATGTCCATCTTTGAGTGTAGAAGTGGTGAATTTAATCATTGCCAACTAACAGATTTCCTCATTATTTCTTCAAAATAGCACTCCTCAGTATGAACAATTCTATATGCTAGTGTGCTTCCTACCAGCACAAAATCTGTCTTGAAAGAACTTTTTAAAGGTAGACATTTGATCGGGTAGGCTGCTCTTATTTTGAATGTAGTATTTGACAATACGTGGATAGCAATTAGGTTAATGCAATATGCACCCAAATTTTGTCAGGCAAACCAAAGGACATTTGTCGTATAGTAAAGAAACCAAGATTATTGGGTAACGCGAACAATATAGGAACACAATATTTGGGCAGGCTTTCTAATGACATGGCCCATACAGACCAACGTTGTACATGAATCATTCTCATCTTTTATTATAGATCTAGGGAAACGGAAACCAGCTCCACGTCCCCACACAAAGTAAATTCTGAGCCTCCACACTTGTTTTACAAGGTCATTTCATCATAGACCCGCCAGTCAAAGGCTCCACACTGATTACTATAAGTTTTTTAATTTTGTAGAAAAGAAAAAAAAATTATTACTTCTAAACCTTTCTAGTATTTGTGTTTTCAGATTAATCTTTTTATTATTTTTTAAGAAAGAATTTTATTATATCATTTTAAATTTTTTTTAATAATTTTTTTAATACTAAATAAAAAAATCATTTAATAAAAAATAAATATATTTAATGTCTTAAAAATATAAAAAAATATTTAATATTTTTAAAATTGTTTAAAAATATTTAGAAATATTCTTTAAAAAAGAATAAGAAACAGATGCAAAAGTAAAATGGGTCTGGTATTAATGAAAGGGAAGTATTTTACCTCAGGTGTTGAGATTCCAAAATCATTAACAAGATTCAATATGAAGAAAGGTTCTCTTTTATGTTTCTCATCTATCTCTGCAAATTCGCTGTTGCCATAACCATTCATGAAATCATATCATTCCAATTAGCTCACTAAATAAATCGTCAACAAATCATGTTGAAAATTAAAAAAAATAATTGGAAAAAAAGTTTTCCAAACTCTATTCAACAATAACACTGAAAAGAAAAACACATTTGTGAAGTTGGACCACCGCCACATTCAAAGACTCACTCGTAAATTGATAATTCTTTAAATGACCGGTTTGAGCTTTGGATAGCTTTTGTTTCAAAATTTATATTTCAGGCCCAGTTGCAAATTACATGCGTTAATTAATATCAAAGTCTTGGAATGACTGGTTCAATGATTCCAATTTGTTATTCACAACTTCAGTACTAACATTCAATGTGTTCAAACTTCGAACATGTAATTTTCCTCAAAGACATTTGAATTTGGTCACCACCATTCGAGCTCTCCATCAAGATCTGCTATACTTCTGTAAACAGCAAAGTCTGAATCTGCAATGCCCATATCTATAACGTCTACCGCCATCTAGATCGACAACCCTCAATGTTGTCAGAGTCCATCATTCACCAGCGACCGAAGTTGCTCGTCTTCATCGGTGACCAGAGTTGCTCTCTAGTCTTCATAAGCTATTGGAGTTGCTCTCAATTTCAACCCTTATTTTGCAATTTTTGTGTTTTTTAGGAACAATTTTTAAATTACATCTTTAAAATATATCAATTAATCGAGTTAGAGGTATTTATTTTTAGCCATAGATATGTATTTTTATATATTCAACGATTATAAACACAATGTTTATCCAATAGACCCCGATCACAGGGTTTTGTAAAACAACCCTGTTTTACATGAAAACTACGCTGTGGTGTTCTATAAATGAATCAATTAGTTATTGATATATTATTAAAATAAATTAATAATTAAAATTAACATGTTAGATTCAACTAATAATATTTATATTTACACATAATTTTAGTTAAATCAATCTTTTTTTATGAATAATTATACATATAAAAAATTAATAAATTTTTATTAATAATATTTATATATACTTAAATTTACATATAAATATTATCAAATAAAAAATATTTAATCTATAAATCACTCCTCAAATAGTCCATAATAACCTTCTTCTATTTTACAAGCATAAGTACCAAACCATAATTTATTTATTGATCTACATTTTTCCTAGAAAAAGCGACCAAACAAGAAATTTGGGGGATAAAATGCAAAAATGTCTTGCATAATTAGGATGAGTTAAGCGATTCAATACACTTTTATTTTTTCCCTTTGAGAAATCATGTGAATTACTTCCTCCATTTCTTTTTATATGTCTTTTAAAAAGATTTATTTTATTTCAATTTATTTGTCATTTGAAAATTTTAATGATGTATTAATTATTTTTTAAATTTATCTCATTTTTTATTATTTTTACTAAACTTAATAATTATACATATTAATTAATTTTTACAATTTTTTTAAAAAGTGAGAAAGGATAATTTAATCATATTAACTTATATTTAATTTAATTTAAAATTATTTAATAATATCTTTAATTTTTATGTAAAAAATTTAAAAGACAAATAAAAAAACAAAAATAATAGTACATGTTTAATTTTGACACAACACACGTTTTTAACCTAAAAATAATTATGATTATTTTTTAACATAAAATAAAATAATATAAACACACATATTAAATACGGAATCACGTTTAGACTTTTAAAATTGGTTTATGCTAACAAAAAGTGAAATTGTGTGATGAGATAAACTTTACAACAAAACTCAAGTCATTAGGTATATTATTCCAGAAGTAGGTAACAATTTCTGGATCATTTTACAACCTGCCTGCCTGCCTGCCTGCCTGCCTTATTAATAATTAATAATTATAATTATAATTATAATTAATAATAATAAAAGAAAGAAGTGCCCTAAAATTAAAATGGGTCCCATTTTTTGTTTTGTTTTAATTTAATTTTTGAGAAATAGTAAAAGCAAATAAAATAAAAAAGCAAAACCGGAGATTAGATTGGTGGTGGTGTCGTTGTTGTTGTTGCGTGCGGGTGTATATGAGTATCGGTGGGTGGGGCTTGCAGAACACAGAGACGAGGAGCAGATGGAAGAATCATCATCATGGGCATCAGGAGCAGAGAAGATAGAGGAAGAGGTAGGAAGCGTGGTTGAAGAAGCAAAGGATCTTCAGGACTGTGTGGCGGCTCACATCTCCAAGACCTCAAGCGATGAGCAACCACTCCGCCACCGTGCCCTTCTTCTTGACTCCAAAATTCATTCCCTCCGCTCCTCCCTCGATTCTCTTCTCTCTCACAAGCTCTTGGACCCCAACTTAGCTGACAAGGTACCATTACCATCACCAACACCAACACACATACAATTTGCTATTCTATTCTATTCATTTCAGTTTCCATTTAATTGGATATACCCCCCAGATGGAGATGGATAATTTTAATTTATTTCTCATAAAGTTATGTAATCTCTTCCCAACTGGATCGCAATGTTTCATTACAGTTGGATGAAGATTTGCAAAGAGCTAGATGCATCGTGGTCGATGGTGACGCTGCTTCACTCCTTCCTGGCCATGCTCAAGGTTTTTTAATTTCATCAATAATCCTAAAAATTGACGCATAAAGTGGTGAATCGAAATTAAATTCATTCTTTTTAGTTACTTATTTCGATATGATATGATAACATAACCTGCCTATCAATCACTTCTTTTAGGAAGCTTTCTGAGGATGTTTCTGGGTCCTATTAACGTGCGTGCCTCTCGCAAGGATGTCCAGCTCAAGGTCAAAGAGGAATACAACAGTTACAGGGTATACTTTTCTCTTTTCACTGCATCAAATCAAACGTAAAAAATAAAAATGATCACTTAACCATATACGGTGCGTCTTGCGATTGCGAATGGCTGTTACCATTTCTGTATATCTAACTTCCTCTTTGATAAGTTTGTTACTTATATTATGATTTAAACAAAGTTGCCTCTAGCTCCCCCATTAACAACACATTAGTTGCTTTAAAAATGGCTTAAAATTAAGCAATACTTAATTTCCATTTTATTGAATATTGATGCACTTTTTAATAGCTATATTCTTTACTCTAAAGTAATTAAATAGCTAGGTTGAA
Organism: Ormosia semicastrata; assembly: GCA_029884595.1. Classification (NCBI taxonomy): domain Eukaryota; kingdom Viridiplantae; phylum Streptophyta; class Magnoliopsida; order Fabales; family Fabaceae; genus Ormosia; species Ormosia semicastrata. Next base: position 71,931,745 of record JAQQTO010000059.1, read on the forward strand.
AGAATCTGCTGGCGCTTATACATTCGTGTTAATTTATGACTGAACTGACACCTCTTACATAGTTGTTGATTGTTGTCACAAGAGGTTCTGGTTTACAATGTTTGATATTGTGAGAATTTTGTATGATTCCTCTTTTCTAGCACATGAATGCATACGTTTTCTTGTTCCTCTCCTATTAGTATACTGATTTTATTATAATTCAACCAAACAGCTGCCATTTTCTTCCCTGCTTCACACAACGACATTTTATTTCAAAAATTGCTTATCTTACAGTTAGATGACTCTTTATGGGGCTGTTACTTTTTGTCAATATATCAATAATTTTTTTATATTTCTTTTATTTATTTGTTTAATATTGTAAATTTTCTTCCCATGTTATAATTCCTTTATTTTCATTTCGATGAAATAATAGACATGTTTCTCCTTGCAGAGTTTGTGCATATTGAGATGCCTATTAGAAGAAGAAAGAAAACATGTTGCGTGCAAATAACATAGTTGATACAAAATTGAGTAGTTTGTGAAACTCCACACACACACAAAAGAAGTTTGTGAAACTTTTTTATGAAAATGACACACATCTTTTGTTCAGGACAGAACCGCCCTGCTATTCCTGCTTTTTCCTGCAATACTGCTTACTCTAAGATCTTGGGTTTGGGCTGGATGCTTGCCAGCTTTCCCCGTTCAGATTTACCAGGTATTTGCTTTTAAGCCCCTCTTGTTTGATGTCATATTGGTATTTACTTGCTTAGATGAAACATTGATATGCAATCTGTCATTGAGTATTATCATTTGTCAGGCATGGCTGCTATTCCTTTACACTGGTTTGGCATTGCGAGAGAACATATTGAGAGTCAATGGAAGTGACATTCGTCCATGGTACAGACATTAAACTCTTTGTAATATATAGGCTTTGTGATAGGAAATTTTTTTATAATGATCCCTCATGAAACAAGAATGGATCATGGATAATAAATGGATAAGAGGTTCTTGGTTCTGTGCTTTGTTGTTCTTCAATCACATGATTGAAAGTGGGATAACTCATTTATTGATTGATCAACCCTTCAAACCCTACAACTTGTGTGTCCAGTGTGGGATACTAGGAGAGATTATTTGGTTAGTTGGGATGTGTGTGTAAGGTGTAAGCCTATGAAGGAGGGAGGATTAGGCTTCAAGAATATTGTATCTATAAATGTTGTCCTAGTGGTAGTTGGGGTGATCAAGCGCAAATATGGTTTCTATCAGCATGGTTGTGGATGTTGTTGAAAAATTATGGATTAGGGTTAGGGAGAAGGAAAAGAGACTAAGACAACTATAAACTGATAATGTTATTGATATGATAATCTGATACAAAACCATAACCTGCTATCCTATATATACTAATAAATAGGGTCAATACTTGTACTACTAATACAAGCCCAAGCCCATTAACCATAAGACTAATAACCTAATATCTTCTAACACTCCCCCTCAAGTTTAACCTTACTAAACTTAAGCTTGTTACAAGCAGAAAACCCATAAAGGCATAAACTGAAAACAAAGAACATCACCAACATTTAAAACTCAACCGATCTCAACAAGTAACTAAGGAATCTAGTGCTCCCCCTGAATAACAAAGCCTTGGCAACGTCCTTGTCAGATAGCTCCATGCTTCTCCTCGGCACACATCCCAAGCAAATGAGACCAATTTTGGAGTCTTCGACCTTTTTCCTCAATGGCCACCTCGACCTCCAAACTAGTCTTCAAAACATTAAGTCGAGTATTATGCTACCCAGTAACACAAATGAGGGTCCTTTACCAATGTCAAAGTCTTCAATCTGCAAACCCAACAACCAAACAAACCAAGATTGCAACCACATCAAGGAGATCGAACAAAGAAGAGAAGAGAAATTGGGAAACTCTTGCTCTCATACCTGCGACACCCTTGGTCACACCTTTCTGGCTGACCAAAACCACAAGTTACTAGGATGACTCTTGCTCTCAGACCTACAACACCCTTGATCGCATCTTGTTGGCTGATCGCAACACACCCGATCGCCAGAAACATTACCCACAACACCCTTGGTTGCGCATAGAAGAAAAAATGAGGAAAGAATAGCCTGAACACCTTATGTGATAGTCACAACTTGCCGATGGTCACAGCAACCAAGTCATCAACCGAACCCCCATCCATCATCCATCACAATTCAGAACTTTGCCTTTAAATAGAATCTCAAACAAATCACATCACCATCAGCTCCACCAACGCAAAGCCATAGTCAACCCTCAAATGAGGTCATTGCACAACTTGCTTTTCATGAAGCAGACCCATAACCGACCAAAATTTCCCTACCTTCATCTTTGCGACCAATCTTCATAGCTGCATCCCTCATCAAAATTCCAAAAGCAAACCAACCATCTAAGACTTCCTCCAATCCCAGCCACAACACACCATTGAACCACACACAATGCCTCCCTAGAGGTTGAACCAATGCACCAGCAACCACCACGAACAGTCTAAGACTCCCTTTTACTGAAGGAGCCAACAAAATCAAACCAAGAAGGAGGGCAAAGATCACCGAATCTCACCCAAATGGACCAGGTCTCCCAAATCCCGTCAAAACGCTTGAAACATCACCAAATTATGGATTAGGAAATAGGAGAGAACATAGCGTCAGAAAATAGTGGAAGACATGAACCTCTGTTGCTGCTGCCGCCGACCACCTCTACCTCCCCAGTTGTTTCACTGGCACCATCCGGTCATGTCCGGCTGCAAACCACTGGCGACCACCCCTGGGTCGCTTGGAAAACCAAACAGCTGCCATCCATGGCTGCGCGAGGATTGTAGTACGAAACGTCTTTCCCCTTTTTTTCTTTTTCCTTTTTTTTTTTCTAATAAATGGTTTCAAACTGACAAATTATAATTTAGAACTGAATTAGGAGGAGAAAGCAGAGAAGGAGAGAATACACAACTGAGTTCCATGAAGTCAAGTCAGTGAAAGGGACAAACTCTCCTCAACTGCTCTGATACCATGTTGAAAAATTATGGATTAAAGTTAGGGAGAAGGAAAAGAGATAAAGATGATTATAAACTGATAATGTTATTGATATGATAATCTGATACAAAACCATAACCTACTATCCTATATATACTAATAACTAGGGCAAATACTTGTACTACTAATACAAGCCCAAACCCATTAACCATAAAGACTAATAACCTAATATCTTCTAACCGTTGTTAAGTTTGGGGTTTCTGCTACTCACTCAACTTGAGTCCTTGGAAGTTTATCACTCTACCTTCTTTCTCTTTTTTCAATTTTTGCTTTCTCTAGAGGTGGCTATGTTTCCATTTTAATTTCTAGGAGAACTTTGGTTGGGGATTCGTTTTTGGTTCTTTTCCCCTGCTTTTATCAGCTTACCTTGCATGTTGTACATACTTTTTAATTTTATTTTTCTACTCAAGATTGCCTTATGTTGGAGTTTCCACTTTCTTTGGAACCTTAATGACTGGGAGACCTGTGATTTTGGTATCTTTAGTGCGGCATTCTCTGTTCCTTTTATTATTTTAATACTTCTTATGCCTGCATTTGGAGATTAGACCCCTCAGAATCTTTTAACTTTTTTTTTTAATTTGATTATTTTCTTATCGTGAATGAATCTTCTTCCCAAAATCCAGATGCCACAGTTTCATTATTATGGTTTAAGCTACCACTAAGTCGAGGCTTTTGTTTGGATTGTGATGCTTTCAATGATTAACACATTGTTTGATACACTTGTTTGGGCATCAGAAGGCCCTTTCCATTGAAATTTGTATTGTGTCATAAAAAAAAGCTCTCATATGAATAGCCAGATATTCTCTTGCATTGTCAGGTGGCTTGGCAATAGTAAAGTAAGTTGTTTGGAATGTTTATAGGGCATTGAATATGTCCATCTAACTTTATGGTCTTTTTCTCTAGCTGCTTTTGAGGTTTTGGCTGTGAGGAGAATATGGTGTTTCGGAACTGTTTTTTTGGTTGGTAATGGAGTTGGGTTCATTTGGATGGAGTGAAATGCTAGATTTACTGTGGTTTATTCTTTCTCATATTTTGCATGACAGGCTTGTTTCTTAGTCTATTTATGGGTTTCAGCTTACGGGTCTTTAAGGGGACTCCTTTGTCTATTTTGCCAAGTGATTATTTCACTCTTTTAAGCTTATGTTCTTTATTTGATGTTTTCTGTCCTTTTAAAAGAGGATGTCTTCCCTATTAATAATTTCTTTTCTCATCTAAAAAGAGAATTATAATTGACACCCCTTTGTCCTGCATTAGATTGAGAACATGGAAGGGGAGGACAGGAATTTTATTTAGTTGGCCTGCTAACATTGTCATCCTTGCATAGCGTATTGGGATTGGGGGGAGGGCAGAGGTTGATTTACATGGGACAAAATCTTTTGGCAAATAAACTTGCTATACGGTTACAGGTGGATATATCATCATTATTGTGCTATGGTGATGGCCCTCGTGAGTCTCACTTGGGAAATTAAAGGACAACCAGATTGTGCAAAAAAGCAGGTTAGTTTCCTTTCCCTACGCATATAATTTTTTTTTCCCTTTTTTTAAATTTTGTTATGTGCCTATCATTTATGTCTCAATAACGCATGCAGAGAGGTGTACAACTTTTCCTACAGTGGGCTATGATGCAAGGAGTTGCAATGCTTTTGCAAAATAGATATCAACGCCAGAGACTTTATACTCGCATTGCGTTAGGAAAGGTGCCACTGTTAAATAGCTGTATAACTTGCTTTTTCCTATCTATTTCTATTTTGGTTATATTTTGCCATCACACAATCTCTCTATCATCCTGCCTAGTCCCTTTCACCTCTTCGACTCACTATGTGGTGTTATTTTACTGTAGTCATAACTTCACAAATTTGTTTCCAATCATGATTAAAATTTTCTTTTTCCCTATAGCATTATTTTTATGGTGAAATCTCTCAAAGCATATGGACTGAAAAACAGATATATAATTTTGATCCTTGTTTTTCTCTGAATTTTAGGCTAAGAGGATGGATGTTGTGTGGGGGGAAACAGCTGGTGTGGATGGCCAACTGTGGTTACTGTGTCCCATACTTTTCATATTGCAGGTAACTTAATGGCTTATTATATGTTACTTAAGTTTATAGGTGTGACTATGAGCTGGTTTTTCATTCTCGTGTGATATTCACGTTCCTATAATATTGATGACTTGTCTTTCATAACTTCAAATATTTTGCATCTTGTGTGACAACGGATTAGTTGAGAAGCAAATCTTGTGTTAATATGGATTTCAAATTTTACTAAAGCTGTTTTACACTTATCCACTGTCTGGTTTACAGGCAAAATCTAGGCTTGTGAAAGATAAGTGTAACCTTTTCATATATACATATGCCTTTAAATTTATTGCTCTGGCTTTGTATGTTGTTTTACTGTAAATTTTCTTTAAAACTGAAATTATCTGCTGTAGTCACATTTTGAAAATTATTGACCTGAACATAGCAGAGGTTGGATTTTGACATTCATGAAGTATATTTGTGCTCCTCTCTTGGTTTAGGGATTTGAAGCATATATTGGACTATTGTTGCTCAGGACTGCATTTGTTGGGGTTGTTTCTGAGTGGCAGGTACTACTTTGCTTGTGCTTGCTATTTTACTTCTCCTTCATTTTGTACATCAATGGACTAAAACAGAAGAAAATGAATCCAGTGATATTTATCTGCATAGATTAGCCGTATAATGATAGAAACTCTTGGGGCAGGTAATATTTTGCGGTGTCCTGTTGGTCTTAATGGCTGTTGGGAACTTTACAAATACAGTACAGACTCTGATGGTAAAGTCAAGATTTAAGGCAAAGATGAGAAAAAACAAGAGCAAGCAGAGACTGAATTAGCACAGTTGTGACTTGTGATTTCTTGAGCTTTAATAGGATCAGGATTTTTTGCACTGTTTCAGTTTTGACCACAATTCAAGCTAGTGATAATTTTGGCTTTGTTTGTAGCATCAATCATTTAATGAGTCTAAGCATAAGCATAAATTTGGATCAAAATGATAATGTCCTGCAATTTCTGTTATCCACTTTTTTTCGGTCAGCATACTTGTTCCCCTGATGTCTCAGGATGATGACTGAATCTTCTGGTCACCTCCATTATCTATTTAGATCATTTTAAGTTCTTTGCAGATTTGAGAATCTAAGGAAATCATTGATAAAATACCATGTGAGAGTAGCCAAAGATTTAAACTAGAGATGGTAAATTAGGGGCCTTTTCTTGGTATTCTATTTTTTGTTTAACCAATTGTGGAACTGGTTACCATGTTTTTGTCTGTTTGCTCGTAGCCCTAGGCTAACCATTTTATTGAGAGATTCTTGCATAAAAATAAAGTACTCAAGTTGGTACACTAGATCCATTATATAATTAATTATAATAAATTATGACAGTTAATTATTAATTAATTATAATAATTATCTATTAATTAATAATATGATTGGCCTTGTATATCGAACTCAAATGTTCTAAATTTATATAAGATTTTCTCTCATTTTAAGGTGTGCAACGCTTACGCAAACCATGTGTGTCATTGTTTTACCTATATTAAAAATAATCGTACATATTAAGTCAAAGATAGGTATTTTGATCTTTGTTATGATATACACTAAAAAAAGTTAAAACACTCAATTTAAGATAACTTTATGTAAGAGTCCACTACTCGATTAAAAGGATATTCTAATCGATTCTGATAGGATTCTTTAATCGATTAAATCCTACTGATAATGTTTTCTGGGCAAATCTTTAAAGTAGTGTTAATGGATCAGATATTTTAAAATTCCGTTATTTAAATATTTTAAATACGATACTTAGCTGATATCTTTCTTATATAGGTATACGATTTATTTATTTTATTTTAAAATATGATATATTTCAATATTTATTCGCATTTACTTTAACATAGTTTATATTGAATGACATATTTAGTGATATAAAAATCATTTTCTAATATTTTATTAGATATATATTTAAGGTCAAATTAGTATATAATAAATTAACAAGCCATACGAATTGATTAAAGTTCTCCCAATGCGATTCTAACAACTAGTTTCATAATTTAGTGAACTTAAACAACACGAATGATAATAATTCCTCTTGTGAACTATAGACGTAAGCAAGAATTGAAGTTTTTACATGTTCGGAAGTTGTGTACTTCTGTTTGATGCAAAGGTTAGGCTTAAAATATTTTACATCATTTTTTAATATCATTTTCTACACTTGATTAATGATATATAAATTTGTGGTTAATCACCTGTATTGATTAATTAATAAGTAAATTTATAACTTAAAGTTGAAGTTTAGATTTATTTATTAATTAATTAATACACGTAATTAATTATAAATTTATACATCATTAATTGGTGTAAAAAGTGACATTAAAAAGTGATATAGGAATATAAAAGTTGTATATTTTTAGTTCTTGTAAATATATCAATTTTTAGTTTTGATTTCTTAAACAATTTGGTTACAGTTTGTGTCTTTATAGTTTTAAAATGAGTGAAATTAGTTCATGCTCTCTTTTCAAAAGTAAGTAAAATTTGTTTAATTCAACCCCTTCATATTAAATGTTTCTTCATTTCAAAAGTTAAGAAAAATTTAATATAAGCAAATTGAATTGAGTCAGTTTCACTCACTTTTAAATTGAGCGTAAGGATCAATTTTACTAACTTCTAAAATTAATGGGTAACAAACCAAACAAAAAAAATTTTAGGGACCAAAATGAAAAAAATACTATATCTACAGAATAAAAACATATTTAAATCTAAATCTTATTTACTCTGTTTTACTAAAATATTATTTGAGTTCTTCATTATATTCTTTTTCTTGTATTGTTGTATTTCATATTTTACTCTTTGATAGATTTATATGTGATTTCTTTTATTCAAATTAACACCTTTGTTAAAAAAAGGTGAAATTTTATTAACTTGTAATAGAAAAGATGAAATATCTATTGGATTCCAAAAAATGAGATATTCTAAAAATGTGAGGAATTTTTCTATGGTATGTTAGGATCGAGAGAGCCTAAAACACCGAGGAGATTTATATCTAAATTGGTTAATTGAAGAATTACATAAGTGAGTTTGACAACACATTTTGACCAAAAATCTTAAGGCATTAGATTTATAAGTCTTAACCACTTATATAACCTTTAACTTGTTGATTCATTTCCGATGTGTGACTTCTTTCTTCACCCACATCTAACTCGCCCTTGCATTTCCAACAGTCTCTCTCTCAAGTATGACTTCTTTACACACAGTCACTCCTCCTCAAGTGGAAGCCTTTCGAGTATTTGACAGTGTCACCAAGAGCCCAGACCGCATCTAAGAGTCTCATCTCCTCCAGATCGGGTCACACATGCTCTTATTCATACTTGTAACGCCGTTGTTCATCATCTACAACGAAACACGTTGTTTAGCTTCTGTATCGCTTGAAAGACTTTCTACACAAGGGATCAAAAAGACATCGTATCATCGTGCAGCTTCTCGAACCACAGCTTTGATACCACTTGTTAGAGAATACATCATCTCCTTCATCACATACTTGTATAAATATTAGTAATTAGGGAAAGTACCATAAACACATCATACACAAATTTAAAGTGGTTCGACTCGACATTCCTACGTTCACGAATGAAAAAAGATCAAATCCACTATGAACAACATTACAAATACAACTTTTATCGCTGGATAAAGCTGCAACTCCTCCCACATTATAACTTTTGTACGGATAAAATTGCAAACCCTCTCACACTACAACTTTTGCACAGATAAGCTGCAAACCCTTTCTCAAACTACTACAACTTTGTGGACAAAGTTGCAAACCCTAGCCAATGCAATTTTTGTGGACAAAATTGTAAAGTCTCGTTGATGCAATTTTTGTAGACAAAATTGTAAATCCCCGCTAATGCAACTTTTGAGGTCAAAGTTGCAAATCTTCTATCACAACATTACTCACAATTTCATCTCCCCCATTATCATGTCTCTACTAATTCTTTAATATAAGTATTTATAACCTACAAGAACTTGCTTGACAAGTAACTATTATTTTTACATTTTTTATGATTTTTCTATTTTTTTATTACAAACAAATCTCTCTCATATATTACATATCTCTCATATTTATTATATATTTCTGTTACATATCTCAAGATTAATTATAAGATATAAATTTACAAATAAAAATAGGAAACTATTAATACTAATCTTCAAAAATAAAAATTTGGGTCAATTCCAATATGATAGAGCTAGAGCGTTGCAGGACATGTCAAAATTATCATTTTATCTCTAACAAACTTGATTGTTTCGTTTTCCCCCAAAAAGGGGGAGGTTGAAGTTTTTAAGTATGGTATACTAAGTTTGTGCAATGGCTTAAATTGAAGGGGATAAAATGAAAATTTTTTAAAAATATTTGACTAAATATTTCTATAAACATTATTATAAGACTAATACTTGGATAAATTAACACTCAGAACACTGTTGCAATTAAAAGGTACTTTTAATAATTATTTTTTTTCTATAATTTAAACTTTGGTCATCTCTCCAAGAGAGGAACTTGCTTATCACTGCCCCGTCCTTATTTGTGATAAAATAAATTTTAATTCCATATGGATGCCGTTTAGTTACTTCCTATTCTGTCTGCATTACTTTTAATATAATTTTAGTTTATCATTGCAGTGTTTTGGTTAAACCGATTCTTCTTCAATATATAAAAGCCAAGGACATGTGCTCCAAATTATTTATGCCTATGATTATAAAGGTTGACAAAAATATTAAAAAAATGACTTCTTTTAAAAAAGTAATAAAAAATAGGAAGCACAGGGACCTCTTATGTCCTTGAAAAATGGAGATTGGAAGCAGTCTGCAGAACAAACCGGCCAACGCAGAAAAGAAAGGGTCCTAAAGAATGAGTAACAGTTGGCCTAAGATGCCTTCTCCCATCATCACACTGCACCTCCCCTCCTTCCCTTTCCTTTACTACAAAGTAAAGAAATGAAAAAGTATCCAAACAAATTTATTTTTATTTTATCTTGTAATCTTGATTCACTATTAAACTAAAACTCATGCCCACGTCAACAAAAAAAGAGAGGGTAAAACTCATGTCAAAACTCATGAAATGCTGATTTTCATGTTAGGGTAACACTCATGTGTCTTTAAATTATTAAATTAAAATAGTTTGATTAATTCATCATAGTTATACCAACGAATGAGTTAAATTATTATTACCATGATAGCTAAATTAATGCTAAAGATTGAAGTGTGACGAAAATATAATAATGATACGTACATATATTTACAAATAAATATTATCACTCTATATTTATGTAATTTTTATTATTTAATTATAGTTAATTTTATATAAATTTCTTAATATTATATTTTAATTCTATTACGTAAGTTTTATATGAGGTAATTAACACTTACCCAAAAGATGATTGCCTCGCATTAATCGTTTAATAATAAGTGTTAGTTTCTTTGTCTTATATGATTTTTTTTTTTTGATACACGAGGATAAACATATGATTCTATCCAAACCTTCTCCCACCTCCAGCCAGTTGAGCTGGCCTCAGGTGGCTTTCTTATATGAATTTGAACATCAAGTATATTTTAAAAAATAAAATAATAATGTTTATTATTGTTATTATTATTATTTTGGTACATGAATGATTTTTTATCCAATAAAAAGGCTCTTCAGCCGCGTTGCTTCTCTGTGTCTCATTCTTGGCATCACAGCACAAACCAATCTCAAATCAAAAGCCAAACCCACCTGTCTCTACCTCTTTATTATTCGTTCCTTTTCCTTTGCATCGCTCAAACAACAAACGCATAAACAAACCCTAGCAACCAAACCAGACCATCTAAAAGCCAAAGGTATTGTATTGTATTTCTCTCTCTCTCTCTCCTCTAATTTCGCCTTCTGAACTGATCCATCTATACTATGCCTAATTTTGGTTACCCTATCTGTCATTTCCCCTTTTTCTTATCTCTCTCTTTCCGTCTTTTTCCCCATTTTCTTTGTTTTCGCCTTTTCAATCTCTTCAATTTTTTGGGCTCTTTGGGTGTTCTGCTTTTTCTCGACTCCGATTTGGGTTCATTTCAATTCAATTCGATTGCGCCTCTCTTTTTCTGGATTCGTGTCTAATTTCTTTCGTTTTGAATTTTTCTGTGTTTTAAATTTGATGGACCGCAAAGACTTTCACCATCGTCCTGCTCATTTGGTAAGATTTCATTTTGGAATTCTCTATGCAATTGGTTTTTCGGAGCTGAAAAATAGCTCATGAATTTTGCATGCGATGCGGAATTTCATACTTTTATTCGATGATTCTTCCGTGGCTTGCCAAGTATTGTTGTTTCACATCTCCTTTTTTCTAATATCTCAACTTTAAATTCTTTTATTGTTGAATGAATTGGGATGAAGGATTTTGACCCTGTTCTCTTTATAAGCTGATAAATTATTTAAGGACCCTCAATTGAAAATTTCTTGTTGAGTGGTCCTTTGGGGCTAATTCCCTCCAAAATTTTCAAATTCTGCAATGTAAACAAGTTTTGTAAATCTGTGATGGACGACATTCAGAAAGGATGTAAGACGTTTTTCAACGATGTAATGTTTGTGAGATCAAGGAGATAGGCAAAATGTAGGGGGTGAAGATCGCATTCTATCTCTATCAGCATATCAAGCATCAAGTTATTTGAGCATTGTTTGTGACCATTATCGCATGATCTTATAAAGTTTACGCTTTTGTAATCTGAATTTATTTATCATTAATTATTAATTTTTGTGAGGTAATTGTGATCACATAACTGGCAATGAGCTCATAATTATTATTTTTTATAATGAAAGTGGACCTTTATACCAGAGATATGTTCAGTATACCTGTTTGAAGAGTTTCTAAATTGGTTTGTTTTTCACTTATAACGGCATATTATGAATATTCATGCTTCTTGTGACATTATGTAGGCACATGCTTCTCCTCCTGGTTACTTTGTTCGCCTGGAGAATACAACTTACAAAGACGATTTATATTTGAGGAAGAGGACGAGGATGCGTCGGTGGCTTTGCTGCACTTGTCAGGTGGAAGAGTCTTACCCATCAAATGAAAATGAGCACCCGAAAAGCCCAAGGAATTATGGAGATGGTGAGTTTCTTAATTTAATCCATCGTGTTATTTCTACCAGCTATTGTTTACTACTTTAGAAAGAAGTAAATATATTAACAACGAAGGATATCATTAGAATAGTTAATTGTAAGGCATTTTTAATTCCTACCCAGGAATGTCTTCTGTTTCTTTCTTTAAGCTGGTCACTTGAACGTGTGGCTTCCATTTTATTCCTTACATAGATACTTTAACAATTGTGAGTTCAAATTTTTACTGTCTTCATAGTTCAGCATATCAGATTGCTGGCTTCTTTCCTGGTAGAGATTCCTCATTTGTCATTTTCTTTTTGTTTCAGGCAACCAAAAAGGCTCTAAGGCGTCAGCTCCTGTCAAACCTGAAACACAAAAGGCACCACCACCTATCGAAGTTCCAGCATTATCTTTAGATGAGCTGAAGGAAAAGACTGACAACTTTGGATCAAAGGCATTGATTGGTGAAGGATCGTATGGAAGGGTGTATTATGCAACCTTGAATAATGGAAAAGCTGTGGCTGTGAAAAAGCTTGATGTTTCATCTGAACCTGAATCAAATAATGAGTTTTTGACCCAGGCATGTCTCTGCTATCAACGAAACAAGCTATTATAATTTATACGCTGCAAGTATGTTGGTTTTTGTATGGTTATTATCAGTTTATTAGCTTTCTCATTCAATGTTCCCAGTTCCCTATTTCAGGTTTCAATGGTCTCAAGATTGAAGAATGAAAATTTTGTTGAGTTGCATGGTTACTGTGTTGAAGGAAATCTTCGTGTACTTGCATATGAGTTTGCTACTATGGGCTCTCTTCATGACATATTGCATGGTAAGTAATATCATGCCCTGTCTTATCTTATATTTCATATCTCAGAAGTTCCATTGATGATTTTGATTGTCTTTCCATTACAGGTAGAAAGGGAGTTCAAGGGGCACAACCAGGGCCAACTCTTGATTGGATACAGCGAGTTAGAATTGCAGTCGATGCAGCAAGGGGATTAGAATATTTACATGAAAAAGTTCAACCACCTATTATACACAGAGATATCAGATCAAGTAATGTGCTTATCTTTGAAGATTACAAGGCTAAGATAGCTGATTTTAACCTTTCAAATCAGGCTCCTGACATGGCTGCACGCCTTCATTCCACTCGAGTGTTGGGAACTTTTGGGTATCATGCTCCAGAGTAAGCTTCCAGAACCTGCTAGCCTTTTATTTATGTATCTATATTATCTTTTTTTTTTCCCCTTTGCATTCATAGATGTGTATGCTATCTTGTATTATAAAAAAAGATTTTTTTTTTAATTTTTTAAGTGCTGACTGTGTATGGTATATCATTTTACATAGAGATGCAATTCATGATCTATCGCTGAGACTATTAAGTAGCATTTGACCTTGAATCATCTATATTTTTGTCATCTGATAAATTTGTTGATTGTTCCTTTAGATCTGTTTAATGGATATGTCTTGTAAATATGTTTCCTTTCCCAACTTCTCTTGGATTCAAATTCAATGCATGTAAATTCAGTTCATCTATGTAATCTTTCAATTATACTTAATGATAAAGTGGTAACTCTTGACTCGTAAGTTATTGTCATGAAGAGCAAATGAGGCTTCAGTAGTGTTACTGGCTTCTGATGTGGTATTGTTTTTGTTTCTTTTCCCTGTAGTCCCTGTGATTGGCTTAAAATTTACTGCAAGTTAAATCCATAAACTGCAAATACAAAGCAGTACCTCTTTTATATCTAGCTTTCTTGATTCAATTTACTCTAGGAAGGACTTTCTTTATGGTCAGTTATTTTAGCTTGTATATTTGTACTTACACCGCGTAGTATATGTCATTATGTTGAAATCTGATGAATATCCCAGCAATTTAACTCAACATTTGGTTGAGCAAGAAGGGTTTTGTTCATAGTTGCTGGTAGTTCTTATGGATCATGTCATTTACGTATATGCTTTATGGTTCAGTTACTAAGGTATGCAGATTTATTAGAAACATAATGAAAACACAATTAATTTCTTTGCCCTGCCTATTTTTGTTTTTCCATTTTTAATTTACGTTGTTTCTCTTCTCGACTATTTTTGCCTCCTTTTTGAGATTTTATTTTGTTTTATTGGTTCTTAGCTTCTGTTGTCTTGCCAAACTTTACAGATATGCGATGACTGGCCAGTTGACTCAGAAAAGTGATGTATACAGTTTTGGTGTTGTTCTTCTTGAGCTTCTTACAGGAAGAAAACCTGTTGATCATACCATGCCTCGTGGACAGCAAAGTCTTGTCACATGGGTCAGTGCACCTGCTTAAACTCATACCTCATCTCTGCCCCATTTCAGTTATTTTACCGATGGTGGTCTCCCATCGATATTTTGTTGACAGATATTTTTTGTAGGCTACCCCAAGATTAAGTGAAGATAAAGTTAAACAATGCGTTGACCCAAAACTGAAGGGAGAATATCCCCCTAAAGGAGTTGCTAAGGTATCTCTCTCTCTCTCTCTCTCTCTCTCTTTACATGTGTGCACACGTACATGTAACGACACTGACACATACATAAAATCATGGTGCTTGGGTCTTCCATTTTGAAGTTGACACTGACGATGCTTATCATTGACTATGCAGCTTGCAGCTGTTGCAGCACTGTGTGTGCAGTATGAAGCTGAGTTTAGGCCAAATATGAGCATTGTTGTTAAAGCACTGCAACCACTTCTGAAGTCTCCTGCTCCTGCACCAGAAAGTTGAAGCAAATGAACTTGAGTTTTTAACTTCTCTTTGAATTCTGCATCTTCTGCACAGTTTGATTCACTTATCTCCAAATTTCGTAAAAAACTGCAAGTATATATATATATATATTTATTTTTATTTTTGTATGAGATTGGATGTGTAGGATTGGATTGTTGGCCCGGTTCATGTCATTGTTAAATTCCATGTATTTCTGGTATAGCACTTGTAGTGCTGACGTCTATAGAGCCATAATGCAGCATTGGATTTGGGTAGTGTAATGGAGATATGTGTGGGTAAATGTTGTTTGTCAGTTGTTACTCAATGTTGATCCCCTCATATTCGTTATTTGTTTCTTGCGATCAGACTGGGCTGATACTTGGCTTGAAAGATCTATATGTGTGGGACGAAATTTTTTTATTTTTTTGTAACAGGATTGTAATTCTTGTTTTTGTAATTTTCTTACTTAGTCCTGCAAATGTAGTTTCTGCCTTAATTTACATGTTTTGGTTTACTTGGATTGAAACATTAGTAGAAACCCATTTTAAAGAGTGACAGATAAATGTCCATGGGGATTAGGATCTACTAAAATATTTCAGGGGATTCACATACGATCACGGTTTTGATTTTAAATTAGTGGTCAAATAGGTCGCATGCTCGTGTATCTCATTTGATTCGTAGGTTTAAATTTTCTCTCTTATATATATATATATATCAAGACAACAGGGTAGAAATCCCAACTAACTAGTTACAATAGGCCAAAAAATACCACCACTACAATCGGCCAAAAAATTAAGTGTGTTTGAAATGTAAAAAATAAGAAATAATTTAATTTATAATTTTAATTTAATTAAATTTTGTGTATAAAATATTAAAAAATTAGAAATAATTTAATTTTTAAATTTTCATAGATTTTATTTTTTTTATTTTAAAATTTTATTAAATTTGATAAAATTTGTTAGATTTGAAATAAATAGATTATTTTATTTTTATTAATTATTTCTAATTAATTTTCATAAGAATTAAAATATAAAATAATAAAATTAAATTAAATCAATTCTTATTTTAATAAATTTTAAATATAAAATTTAATTTTTAAATTAATTCAAATTTTATTTTTTTAAAATTTTAAACATAAAATTTGATTCTTAATTCAAATCAATTTAATTCAAATAAAATTATTTCTCATTTTTATTTATTCTAAACACAATTTTATTGTGTGGATAATAGGAAATGAGAAAAAGGAGAAAAGTTTATTTATTTGGAAGTTTATTAAAAAATAAAAATAGAAAAGAAATTATGAGAAATTATTCTTCTTCTTTCTCTTTAAATAACAAAGTTTTGTTCCACCAAAGTTTTGTTATATTTTGTTTTGTTCTTTTATGAGTTAATTTCTAAACAAAATAATAAAGTTTTGTTTCATTTTTTTATTAATTTTTTAAATAAGGAGAAAGATAATTGTGTTTCATTTTTTTTTTGTTTTCTTTTCGCTCATCTTCACCTGTTATGTTCTATGTTCTGTTCTGATAAACATCCAAATATAAAAAACATCCAAATATAATGCAAGGTGAAGAAAAGAAGGCAAAAGCATTAAACACAGAGACTCAAGGGATACTGGTAGTCATGCTTAGCAAGCAAATCTGCACAAGTATTTGCCTCCCTAAACATATGATGGAAACTGACAGTCGGATCCTTAGCAATAAGCTCCTTCACAGCGTGAACTAATCTAGCACAAGGTTGCCTAGCTTCAAGATCTGAATGAATTAACTGGAGAACAGTTTTGGAATCTGCCCCCAAGATAATTGTCAAGCCCCAGGGAATAAGCTGCATGCAAGTCATAAAAATTCCTCCATAACTCAGCAAAAGTTATAGAACAGCCGCCTAGATTCAAAACAAAGGCAGACTCAATAACCCGTTCATCATTTCTAATAATGCTGCCACAAGCGGCTTTAGAAGCATGGATGAAAATGGAACCATCTACATTTTATCTTGGTCCAACCAAGGGGAGGAGGTGACCAAGAATTTTTCTTAGATTTTAAACTTTAATGTAGTAAACTGCATGCGGTTTATCGTGATAACTTGAAAATGCATAATATATTGCAGAAAGCAATGAAATAACAATCCACGTACAATTTTTTAGGTGGTTTTATTTTGACCTTAGAATGGAAGCGTTTTCTTTCACATGAACTTTTTGTCTACCAAAAAAAAAAGAAAAAATGTTTAGATAAATGAGATGAGATGAAAAATTAAAAGATTCTTGCGTGAGCATCTACTTAAACTAGGGTCATTTCCGCTTGTTTTTTTACGGTACACCCCACTTTTATGAAGTAATCAAGTAATTGCTATTAAAATATTTTTTTTAATATTATTAAAATTACAAACCATTAATATAATTTGTTCCATCAAGTAATTTATTAAAATCTCCTCAAAATGCCTTTTCATTATTTTTGGTCTTTGACCAGATGTCCCCACTGATATTATTGTGAGATTAACTCTCAGACACTATTTATCTATTATTATAAGCAAAAGAAAATTGAATAAATAAAATTTATTTTCTTTGTAAAAATTTTAAAGCCTCGTTGAAAAAAATGTAACAAGTATAAATAAAGGTCAATACATTGCATGGGGTTAGTGATGAGTTATATATTCAATTTTATTTTATTTTTATCAAGGTTCAAACTTCAAATTTCATTGTCATTATTGTATAAAAAGAAAATAATAATAATAAAATAAAGGCCAATTAATTGGAGCTAATATTTTGTTTGGGCCGATACAATTTTGGTTGAATGTATAAAAATATGGCCCTTTCCTCGAACTGGGCCGAAATTATAAGTATTCATTTTTTATTTGGAAGTGAAATTATAATAATTAGTATGAAGGAGCTATAAAAATGAAATTAATTAATTAATATATAAAGGCGTCGCCCAAAACCCTCACAACTCAATCTCATCACAAAGAGAGAGAAATTAAAGTGTAAAATTTGAAGTCTCAGCTCTGGACTGAGCGATAACTTTTGTGAAGTGCTGTCATGGCTCACGTTTCAGATTCTGATGCTGATGCTGTTGGTGTTGGTGACGGCTTCAATCGAGAGGAAATAGCTCATTCACAATCACGAATTCTTGATTTTGCTGCTGGTGGAAAGTCGTTTGCTCCTTCGAATTCGAACGACAAGATTGCTGCTATGGAAGAAGAAAAAATAGAAGAAGAAGGGAAGCAGGAACAACAAACTGAAGATTCTTTGAATGACAAGATTGATGAAGATTCGGCCTCGGAAGTCGAACTCAAGAAGAAACGACTGTTGGAGGAACTGGAATCTGTTCTGCTTCCTATTTCTAAAGATGACTTGTTTTCCCTTTCTGCTGGGAAAACGATGCAACTGCAACTGCAACAACACTTGCCTGTTCCTGTTCGATCTTCCTTAGGGATTGAGGTCATTGATGAAACCGCATTGGTGGAGATCCTTCCTGCTCCTGCTTCTGCTTCTGCTTCTGCTTCTGCTTCTGTTGAATTACCAAAGAAAACCACCAACAAGGATAATGGAAAACAATCAAGAAGAAGGGCAGCCAAGAAAGATGCCAGGCACAGCCACAGGAGGAATGTCACACTTACTTTCACTGAAGAAACTGCTCCAAATGAGATTGGAACCATAACAATCAAGAACTCAAAGTACTCAAGAAAGGAGATGGAAGCTCTCAGGTTTGTCAATGTGGCCCAACAGCGCAAATCCTGGAAAGCAATCTACGAAGGGCTTCAATCTGTGGTGGCCAAGGAGTATGATAGCTTGGCTATCACTCACCCTCACAACCATAACCGTATTCATCCTCCTCAATGCCTTCCAAACAAGAAACAAGCCCCCCCAATCCTCAGTAAGTATTTCATTCTTTTCTGTTTGTTTTTTGTGCTATGCAATTCTTTCATGCTTTACCATTATACCACTTCTTGCTTTTGTTTCTGGTCAACATTTATTGTAACACCTATTAATTATTATTCTTGCTGCTCTTCATTTGACACACACTCTTCTGGGTACCTCACAGCTATTATGGTTCCTTGTTTTAAATTTTGGCTCCTGAAATGCTCTTTATTGATAAATTCTAGAACAAGTGTTTCTATGTGCTGGATATGAGGCGAATGGGTTGTTGCATCAAATGATATACTTGTAAATATTTAATTTTGCTTATTCGCCTTTTTGATTTGTCTGTGCTGCAATATTTCTCTTCTTTGAGTTGTCTTTTAAATATACGTTCTGGTGGTAACACATGGAGCAGCTGTAAGGGGAGAAATCCATTCTGGCAAATGAGATAGGATAAATTGCAGAACAACTGGTGGTAACACATGATACCACTACAAGTCTTGTTCCTTGTTCCATGTGGTGAACATAAGGAGTTTCTGAAATGTGATGCAGTTTCTTCTTTGCACTGAACATTGTGGTGAACATAAGAATTTTCTGAAATTGACACCAAATGCATTACTGAACATGCCTTGTTTCTTGTTGTGTTGGTATTTCTTCTATCTAGAATCGTGAATGTTGATTTTTCTTTGCTTCTATTTAGAGATTTCATGTTTGAAGTTGCCTCTCCTTGCTGTTGCTCAAGTACTTGAGTAACTTTGCAGTAGTTTGACTTTTTTGCATTGAACTTTTATGTGTGATGTATCCTTGATTACTTTTCGTTGTAATTACATCCATGATTATAAAAGAATTACTTTTCCATTTTCACTCATTTTTTTTAAAAAAGTTTTGCTGTTGTATTTTCCATGGATAGTTGCAAACATGCAATGGTTTGAAAATATTTTATCTTGAATTGCATAACCCCACTTACCCTTTGTTTGGATTAGAAGAGAAAATGAGATGAAAGAAAATGAGAAGAAAGAAAATGGAAGGAGAGAAAATAGATAGAAATATAAGAGAAAAAATTGATTGTTTGGATGAAGTGAAAATGAGAAGAAAGAAAATATGAAAAATATTAAAAAAATATTTGCAAGGTGAAAAACACATATAGATGCAGCGGAACCAGAAGGGCACAGTGTGGGTGAGAGTTTTCTCACCAGTTTTCTCCTCAACTCAGCCAAGAAAATAATTTGGTGGGCCCCATGGTCATTTTTTTCTTTCTCTCCTGTTTTCTACTCATATCCAAACTGGAGAAAATCCCTTTTTCAACCCATTTTCTCTTCCTCCATTTTCTCTCCTCCCATTTTCTCTTAAAACAAACAAAGGGTTAGTGCCAATGGGATAAGGCTTGGTTGTTGCTGATTGTGTCATTGTTTTTTTCTTTTTTATTTATTTCATTTATCCAAATTCTTATTTCTGACCTATGACCTTCCCCTTTTTTTTGGGGGGGGGGTGTATGAGGTGGGTCTAAACTCTAAAGTGTTTTTCTCTCTGCAAAGATAATAAGTAAATCTTTTTGGTGAAACTGTGTAAAACTTTATTGTTCTGAATTTTGTACTCCTTTTGTTTGTTTATCCAACTGTCTCCCAGTTGTTAGCTCATATTGTGTCAATTTGATGTTTTCAATTTCTGTGATGGACAGGTGTGGGTGCTGCTAATGGAAGATGGAGATATATGAATGTCTTTGTCCATTGAAGAATGAGCAAAACGAACCTGGAAAAGATCTAATCTGCAACATTAGTTGACTTTGTTCTGATTTGTGTTCTTAGGCACTGACTTCAGTTGCATGGCTACTTGTATAAAGTCATTGTATATGAAAAATCTTGTGCAGTAGGCTTGATTGTAAATTTGAAGGACTACTTTGGTCATACACTAATGGAGATGCTTCATTGTTTACATTCATATTTGACATTGTATGTTGAAAGTTGTATTTTTGATTTTCAATAAGAAGTTCAATTTCTTGTCCACATTGCGCTTGAATGAGAAGGACACACGTTACCTAATTGTTGTTGCTTTGACAGAGACTAAATTATATATTTATTCCTTCTCTAACCCTTCTTAATTATTAGCAAATTGATAGTGCTGGTGCTGAAAGTTTTGTACTTGCTTTCAGGTGCAGTGTGTTGTGAAAATATGGATAGTGAATTACAGCTCATGGAAAGTAGTGAAAATGTGAGTCCTGTTGAACCTTCTTGTAGTCAGAGTCTTATGGGTGAGGACGGGTGCTCAATTTTAGAAGAGAGCAGTGAAGATGATGATAGTGAGGATGATTATGCTAGCATCCAGAGGCCTGCCTTTTTGGTCGAGGGAGAACCTAATTTTGATTCTGGTCCACCGGAAGATGGATGGGAATATCTTAGGCGTGTCAGGTATTATTTTAATTTGTCAGCAACTGATTGCTGGTCCTGTGATGGATTTATGCTTTGAAATTTTCTTTCTTCCTGATAATATATTTTTGTTGTTCTGCTTTCTCTAGAATAGGGTATGCCGGTATGGTTTTAAATTGCGGATAGCATCACCTGATGCAGTCACAATATTGCGGTTGCGGTCACTGCCGCAACCGCATCACCCCGCAATTGCGGCGTGATTCCAAATCACAGAAAAGGACTGCAATGAGACGGTGATGTGCCCGCATCGGAATTGCATTGCGGCCACAATGTACCCAACACGTTTCAAAAACCAATCTTCAGCCCCAAAAAATTTCACGCCGCAATGTCCGCAATCCGCATTGCAGCGACCACAATGCCTACAATCGCAGTGGCCGCAACCGCGACTACAACCGCAATTTAAAGCCATCAACATTACAGTTCCTTATTAAAGGTTTTGAGAAGGCACATCACAACTGATTCTAACAGCCAAGCCTTTATTTTGGGTGCACTTATAGTGCTGTAAAACTTCTAGTCAGTCTTGAGATGCAAAATGCAGTCTAATATTACAATTGTAGCGGGCACACTTACTTGAAACACTGAATTTCGTAAAAAGTTGGGAACGGAGAGTGGGGGAAGCCTGCAATAGGCATTATATTAAGCATATGCTATGAAATGTGTAAGGTGAAAGGGTATTATTTTGTTAACACTAATTTTATTATTAATACAGTTGAGTTCCACTTATAAGTGTCAATGAGTATTTGAATAGGTTCCTAGCAATCAAAGTTCAAAATATGTCCACAGTTGTGAGCTTTGTGGAATAAATTTGGGGCAGTATCTTGAAGGTATGGAATTGGAGACTGATACATCATGCAATGGTTTCCTAGAATATGATTAAAGTACTAAGGCAATATGGTAGGAAACTATAGCATATATTGGAGGATATATATGTTAGAACAGCTCTAGGTTTTGGATCTGTTAAATGGTGGTGAGCAGGAGAAACTTTACTGTAGTTTATGCAGTAATCTTAACTTTTTTTTTTCTTGCTTAGGTGGGAGGCACATCAAATTCCTAAAGTGAAGGTAGCCAAACTTGATAGAAGTAAACTTAACAAGGAACAAAGTGCTTACATGCCCAAGATTCCTGATATTGCCAAGTGTCCTGAGCATCTGTTGCCATTGAAACAGTGGGAGGATGTATTTCTTGCTGAGTTTTCGGCACTGAGAGCGGTATGTTCTTCAAGAACCTATTTCTATATATATGTCCTTTTTCTTTTTCCTTCTTCGTTTCATTTGGAATGACCAATACTCTCTTTATCCAAGAGTTATGCTATTCCTGCACCACTTAATGCACAGCACTTGCTCTCTTATACTCACGACTGCATCTTGGACCCATCTAAAGTTCTTAACTGTAACTGGACACACATAATAAAATCATTTAAATTTGTTCATTTAAGATGCTAATTGATGTCCTTGCTAACAAAGCATTGGTTTGGGAGTCTACTGGTTGTGCTTTAATACTTTAATTCTTTAAAGGACTGACCCTGTTTTCTCTTGTTCGTCAACTTCTTATTCCAGAATGTCTCATGTTTTGAAGGTTCAAATGCCATGTATTCCAGTAATCTACAACCTGTTCAATCCTTACAGCTACTTGGGAGCAATTTTGGAGAATCAGCTAGTGTAATGAACAGGGATGTCCTACTTCATCATCATTTGAGCGTCGGTAAGGCAATTGATCAACCCACTAACCTGACAGTTGAAGATAAGGATACCGCACTACCTCCGGAGAATCCTGGATCAAAACCTTCTATTGATCAAACTAGCAGCAGCTCTCCCACTCTTCCCTTGCTTTCTGCAATCTTAGGAATGGACTCTGTAGCCCGGGTATCAATGTTGCTGAAACGAATTCGCTTGCTAGAGCCTGCAAACACCATAACAAGAAATGATTGCATGTGGCTTTTTGCTCTCTGTGCGGCAGTTGATGCTCCTCTAGATGCTGACACTTGCGCTGCTTTCAGGAGTCTGCTGCGGAAGTGTGCTAGCATACGTGCTGGAAAGGTTGAACTGGATGAGGAGGTTGTAATGTTGAATATACTGGCTACTATTTCTGGGAGATATTTTGGACAATCTGAAACCTGAATTCCTAGTCTGTAACTTTGTTATGACACCTTATGCTTTGGGATGGAGCCAAGAACATGTATGGTTTATGACCAATTTTGGATGTAAAATGAATGCATGAAAAGTGATGAAATTATGGAAAAATAATTATTTGGATGATGCATGAAGTTTTTACAATGCTTGACCAATTTTCCAAGGTTTTTGGACTAATCAATTTGAGGGAATGTTTTCTGGATGAAAAATGCTTCTTGTACATCTAGAAGAAAGTGTGTTTGGATTAGAGTTTATAAACTTAAGTTTAGTTAAAAATATGTTTGTAAATTTAAGTTTAGTTAAAAATATGTTTGCAGTAATGTAATTTATATTTAAAAATTTTTATCTCAAAAGTAAGTTAGGAAAAGAAAATGTATTATTTTTATTTCAACAAAACACAAAATAACAATTTATTACTTTGGTCTTAATGTACGTTTGCACTCAAACGTGTGTTTAAACTAATAAAAAAGTTAAAAACTCAAACATAATTTCTCTTCAATCGAGGATTTCCAAGGTATGTTTACAAAGACAAATGTAAAACCAAACATGCACAAACACATCACCTTCATATGGGGATATCTAGTAAAATTGAAGTATTGGTACTTGAAAACGAGATGGGAGTCTCCTTGAGATAGCTTTGTTAGTAGAGTTGTAATTGTGCTTATAAAATCAGGGTTTTTTTTTTTTTCCTTCCTTTTCTTTTCAGCCTACAAGAGTCTTGTTCATTAAAAGCTAAGATTGAACAACCATGTTTAAATGGTGAGAGTTCATTTGAAAACGTTTAGTTCTAATTCTCCGTTAAATATTTAGTCGAATACAATTTAGTTTATTTCAAATTACACTTATGACACTAGAAGTTTATTTAACAAGTTTTACTTAAATATATATTTATTGAAATTGTTTATTCAATAAAGGGTTAAATGGTTAAATAACTTTTGAAAAAATTTATTGCTCTTAATTGCATATTTAAAGAAAAAGAAATTGTTAATTGGGAATAACAATGAAAAGTATTAGTAAATAAAAAATAAAAAATTTATTATATTAAAAATATATAAAAATATTAGATATTTTAAAAAATAATTAGAAATATTTAATAAAAAATATTAAATACTCTTTGAAATTATTATAGTCCACGAACCTTGAAATTCCAACCCAAGGTCATATGAATAAAAATGAAAAAAAATAAAAGTAATAGTAAAAACTTTTTTTAAAAATAAATGAAGCGTCATTACCTTAAAATAAATAAATGGACAGATTCATTGCACCCCTAATACATACAGTACAATATAGATAGATGTGAAAATCGTCGTTGGATTTTACAACTAGCTAGGTGCTGTCATTTGTCTTTGCTCTCGAGTGGGGTCTTCCTTCATCCTTTGTTCATTGTTCAGTACTGTTCTGTTGAGTGTTCACACGCTCAGAGGGCGAGAGAGAGGGCGAGAGAGAGAACCCGTGTCTTCGTAAAACAAGTACATGTTCTCTCCCAACACTTGCACCTTTCCTTCCCCTTCCCCTTCCCATTCCCATTCCCAATGCCAATACCCACTCACTCGCTTCGCAATTTCCATCCCCCCACGACCACAATGCAACTATTGCCGCCTCACCCTCGTCTCCGCCACCTTCCGCCGCCGCACCCGCAACCGCACCCGCACCCGCAGACGCCACAACAAACTCACCTCCCCCGCCACCACCACCACTTCTTCGGAACCCAAGCTCGAAACCGCCATCGACCTCACTCAATTAACCTCCTCCACTTTCCAAACTCTTTTCCCTTCCTTTCATTCAAATATTCGCCAATTCGTTTCTTCCGGCAGAGACGCTTACACTGATTTGCAAACCCTGCTCACTCTTGACCATAACCGCAGACTTGTCCTTTCCTGTCGCCCTTCCACCTTGCATTTCCTGGCAACTTCCGCTGTTTTGAGCTTCGTCGCGTTTTCTGCATTCAAATTTCTGGTCAAATTGATTTCTAGGTTTTGGTCTTGGCGTCGAAACGCGTGGTCTAGCCATAGCCCTATGGTGCGGAGGGACCGGAGTCTCGGCGGAAGAGAGGTGGTTGTTGGGTGGGGTGATATGGCCAAGGATCCGGCGAATCCGTTATCTCCGGTTCAGGGCTCTGTGACTGCGAGGCGAGTTTCGAGGAACAAGGTTCGCGTTCAAAGGAAATTGCCGAAATGGTGGCCCACTGTAAACAGTGGTGCTGTTTTCGACGTCAATGAGCACGAGGAATTCAAGAGGGAGGCATACAGAGTGGTTCGAGGTTTACTTTTCTCTTTTTCAGATTTTTTTATTTTTGTTTAGTTCACTCCAGTCCAATCACATTGCATCCTTGAAAATTTTTGCAAATAAGATAGGTTTAGTTGAACTTGAAGGGGAATGAATCAAATGAAACTAAAGGTTGTTTGTGGCTGAGAAAAAAAAATTATAGTGAAGAGCTTCTTATTAGCTTAAAATATGCAGAGAAGATGATGAAAAGAGTGGGACTCGTTTTAATGAGGGGGAAAGAGGGTAATAACAATTCCATAGGTAGCTTCTGTTTCCTGTTTATTGAAATGCATTTTTTAATGCTAATTTGTTACTTACAACTATGATGTGGTTTTTTAACTATTACAATTGTTACTGGTGGTTCCAGTATCTGGATAAATTATGATTCTATTCATGCAATATTTTGTAGGTAAAGATACACATCTCATATTTTCCATAGTGTTTTGCCGTCCTTTAATTCAAGTTGCAACTCATCCCTTGATTTCCAGCAATTATCGACAGTAGAATGGGCGGAAATGACATCATGGAGAATGATATAATTCAAGTCAGTTTTTTTTTTTTTTTTTTTTCTTTTCTTTTTTGGGTGATTTATTTAATTGTCAAATGATTTATGTAATTTTATATAGTATTTGTTATTATTATTTTGGGAAAATTAGTTAGTTTGTGTATTAGGTTAAGCTTGGTATTGCTTTTCTTTGAGTGCCTTTAAGAAGAATACATCATAGCCTTTAGTAAACTCAGCAGCAACTGCTACTTAAAAGTTAATGTTGTATATGGTACTGGCCTGTGTCCGTTTTAATATTCCCCTTATTTTTTCTATCAAAAACTATTTCTTTTAGTTAATATTAAGTAACATAACAAAACGTGGTAGTAAGGTTTTGTAGCATGATGAATATCTATGTTAAGCATTCGTCTAATTGATTAGCATTTAATAATAAAAATACCATAGAGATGGTTTCTTTTTCTTTTATTGATGTGTGCATATAATAAATATTTTCTATAATAAAAGGAAATTAATTTGTTTCTCTTCTCATAACACTTGGACTGTTTGTTGCCTGTACACATGAACAGTTACGGCAACTATGCAGAACTTCTGCTGTGCAAGTATCTATTGAACCAACAAATATTCGGGACTCCTTGTATCGAGCATCTGTTAACTTTGTTTTAAATGTTTGCAGCAGGTGTGATTTTCTTAGACTAGCATTCTTGTCTATCTCTTTTTTTACTGCTAGTCAGCACCTGTTAGTCATGCTGTCTATTCCTGTTGTGTAATGATTATGTAATTACTGGTTACTTTGTTTCTATTCAGGGTACCAACTTACTCTACTTCAATTGATATTAATGGTGAGGATGCTCAGCAATTCCTTGCTGGATTTTCTGAAAACATTGGCCTTGAAAATGTTCGTGCTGCAACAATTGTGTCTGCCGCTATTGCTGCACGCACACGCTCTTGTCTTCTACAGGCTTGGGTAATTTCTTACCTTAACTCTTGTCTTCTACACAACAAAATTACATTTTCATAACAACTATTAGCAAAGAAAGTTATATTTTCAGTTAAAGTATTGTTGTCTATTTATATTAATTTGTGTTACTGGAAATATACCACAAATTCTAGAAATCTTTCTTAGAAAGTGGTATAGCATCATGCCATTAAATATGGCTATTGTGTCTGTTTTCCTTGCTTCGATGGTCACAGGAATAAAAGAATCAGAGGCTGGTTTAAGTCTGGAAAATGTGTAAAATCTATAATTTGATTTATGGATCTTAAGAATGAGAGCTGAACCTGAAAGTATTGTAGCTTACTGCTTAAATGAAGACCCCTTGGATAACTTGTTTCTAGAAAGTTCATGTTTGTCCTCTTGACTGAACTGTTAAATTCATGCATTTGTTGGTGTTTTCAATTATAGGCTCTGGAAATGCAAGGTAAACATGTTGATGCTATGGTAGAACTGTCAAAGATATGCCTTCTTTTGCGGATATTTCCTCCTGAGGAATCTTCAGTATGTATCTTCAATAATAATTTGCAATTTTTCCCATTAAATTTCTCCACTTCTCTTGGATGAATAATTTATTTGTATGTATTTTATTTAGTTATTTTCATGTTGTCTTTGATTCCACTTAACATAAATTCACTGGTAATTCTTAATGTTTGGATGAATGAGGGGTGAATAATTTGTAGGGAGAATTCGAGATAAGGACACAAGTACCAAATAACCACTCATTTGTGATTATTCAGTTTAATTTTTGAATTTTATTTATAGTAAAAGAATTTTATTAGAAAGAAAAGAGGGAAAGCAAGGGGAAGAGAAGGATAAGTAATCCTCCAAAGTAGAGAGAACAAAATACATTGGGTGAAAATAAAGTAAAAGTGCCACAAATCTGTTGAATCTCTATACATGTCTGAAATGGCTACTCCCTTGAAACGAGCATTAGCAGAACACCACAGAGAGGCCATAAATGCAACCGTATCTCACAGTTTAAGTCCTCTCCAAGAACTGCTGATTGGGATGTTTTGAATATACAAAAATATCTGAAAGGAGTTATTAGATGATAATACTGATACTAAGCACGATTAATGTAACCCTATTTATGATAGTTAGTTACTAACAGTTAGGAAGTTAATTACGGTTGTTAGTATAGGTTGTTAATTCTGTTTTGATGCAAACTGTACATGACTTTCTATATATACCTTACATCAATGCAATACAAAGCAGAAAATGCGTTTCCCAAATTCCTTTATGCTATCAGAGCTCTCTTAAGGGAGCTCTGCTGCGCATTCGTCTCTTTCTTCTTCCTCGGTTCTTCAATGGCTGATTCATCGCCAAACAATCAGAGAGAACCATTGGCTTCGGAATCGATGGCCTCTGATCCTACTCATAATCCCTACTAATATTCATCCTGGAGAAAGTCCTGGTGCAATTATTGTAGCTCCTCCATTGGATGGCACAAATTACCATCAATGGAGTAGAGCAATAAAGAGAGCGCTAATGTCGAAGAACAGATTGGATTTCATTGACGGAACCATTCCAGTTCTGCGTGAAGGTGATTCAATTTTCAAGGCTTGGTAATGTGATGATCGTTTCATGGATTACAAGAACCCTATCTTCGCAGATTGCTCAGAGCACAATTTATATGGATAATGCGGTAGATCTCTGGAATGACCTGAAAGATCGCTTCACCAAAGGTAATCATTTCAGAACTTCCGATTTGCTTCAAGACTTTCATGCGATTAGGCAGGGAGAAAGGTCTGTTTCTGGCTATTACACTGATTTGAAAATCTTGTGGGAAGAATTGGAGTCTCTTCGACCCACTCCATCTTGTACATGTGCTGTTCAGTGTTCTTGTGACATGGTTAAAAGCATCAAGAAATACAAAGATTATGAGTATGTGATCTGCTTTCTTAAAGGCCTCAATGAACAATTTTCTACTGTAAAGACACAGATTCTGTTGATGGACCCTCTCCCTCCTGTGAGCAAGGTTTTCAATCTGATTCTGCAGCAAGAAGGGCAGCAAGCTAGTAGCATTTTGGGGGAACCAAAGATTCTGTTTAATGCCATTGATAATTCATCTTCCAATGCCTGGAAGCCTTCTTTTTCACAAGGAAGAGGGACCTTTTTCAACAGCACTGGCAATGGAAAGGGCTGTGGCAAGTCCAATGGGAGAGGTTCCAACTCAATGAAGGTATGCACTTTTTGTGGGAGGAGCAGGCATACTGTGGATACTTGTTATTACAAACATGGTTTCCCCCCTGGCTTCAAGTTCAGAAGCAATGGTTCTGAGATATGATTTGGTTCCATTGCAAATAATATCATAAGTGAGGAATCTGTACAGCAAGAAGATGCTGAAGATACACCATCAATTGCTAAGGATAATGGTGGTGTCACCCTCACTCAACAACAATATCAGCAACTCATGGGTTTGCTCCAAAATTCGAAGGCTGTGATGCAAGAGCAAGGGTCTCATTCTGTCAACAGTTCAGTTGGTGAGTCTTCAATTCACCAACTTTCTGTGTTTGCAAACTCTTCAGGTATCTCTCAATTCTCCTTACATAACTGGATTTTAGACACTGGTGCTACGGACCACGTGTGCAATTCCCTATCTTGCTTTGTTAGCTATCATAGCATAAATCCTATCCATGTTAAACTACCAAATGGTGCTAGTACTGTGGCCAAATTTGCAGGGACCATATCCCTTTCTGGTGCACTGCATCTTTATAATGTTCTCTGCATTCCAGAATTTCATTTCAACCTGATTTCTGTTCATAAACTTTCTGAATCCCTTAATTGCAATCTAATTTTTTCAAAATTTTCTTGCTCTATCTAGGACCCCCACAGTTCGAGGATGATTGGGTGTGCTGAAGTTCACAATGGTCTTTACATAATGACCAAGCCTGCTGGCCCTATTCTTCCTTTTCCTGTTATTGCAAATTCTGTCCTTACAAATACATCCACTGTACCTTTCTTTGATTTGTGGCATTTTCGCCTAGGCCATCCTTCTCATAATGTGTTGAAAAATGTTGCTGTACATTTTCCATATGTAAAATTTGATCATAATAAAGCTTGTGACTATTGTCATATGGCCAAACAATCTAAACTACCTTTTCCCTCAAGCATTACTACATCTTCTCAAATTTTTGATTTGATACACATAGATATATGGGGCCCCCTTTCCATTCCCTCCATTCATGGACACCATTATTTTCTCACTGTTGTGGATGATTACAGCAAACATGCTTGGCTTTTCCTTATGAAAACCAAAGCTGAAGCTAGATCATTAGTCCAAAAGTTTGTGCATATGGCTGCTACCCAATTTAATTGCAAGGTTAAAATAATTAGATCTGATAATGGGCCAGAATTCCACATTCCTTCATTCTATGATGACCATGGTATAATACACCAAACCTCCTGTGTAGAAACACGCCAACAAAACTCAGTTGTGGAAAGAAAACATAGACATATCCTTAATGTCACCTGATCCCTCCTCTTTCAATTCCACATACCCAGACATTTGTGGTGTTATGCAGTCAGCCATGCTGTGTATCTCATCAACCGTTTACCTTCTCCAATTCTTCAATTCAAATCTCCTTTTGAGTTGCTGTATCAAAAACCCCCAACTCTACTTGAATTTAAAGTTTTTGGCAGCCTATGTTATGCATCCACTTTATCTCATAATCGATCCAAATTGGATCCTAGAGCCCGCAAATGTGCCTTCCTTGGATATAAACATGGTACCAAGGGATATATCCTCATTGACCTCACATCTAGAGAAATTTTTATTTGCAGGAATGTTGTCTTTTATGAACAATGCTTTCCTTTTCACTGTTCTTCTGAACCTGCCACACCCCATGATGTTCCTGATCAAGATATGTTTGATTACAACTTTCTATTGCCTAATCTGAATCCTCAACCTATTTCCACCAATTCTTCTCCTCTATTTCTCCCCTCAACCTTATCACCCTCTTCTCAGACATCCCATATTTCTCCTGCTCCTCCCCTAGTACTTCGTAGGTCACAAAGACACACTAATCCACCTTCTTACCTTGCTGATTTTCACTGTAATACCATGACTTCAGCACAGCCCAGCTCATCCGCAGGTATCCCCTATCCCCTTTCTTCTGTTATTTCTTATCACAAACTTTCTCCTTGACATCAGCATTTTGTTATGTCTATTTCATGCCATGTTGAGCCAAGTACCTATGCTCAAGCATCACAGTCCGAATGTTGGCTCAAAGCCATGAAGGCTGAATTGGATGCCCTGGAAGCCAATCACACTTGGATTCTTACTGATCTTCCACCCGGTAAAGTTCCCATTGGATGTAAATAACAACAACAACAATAACAATAACCAAGCCTTTTCCCACTAGGTGGGGTCGGCTACATGGATCCAACGACGCCATTATGCCCTATCATAAACCAAGTCTTCAGAAATGTCATTCAAATATAAATCTTTTTTAATCCCATTGGATGTAAATGGGTATACAAAATCAAATTTCGTGCTGATGGCACCATTGAGCGTTATAAGGCTAGACTTGTAGCCAAAGGATATACCCAAGTGGAAGGTGTTGATTACCTTGATACATTTAGTCCGGTTGCTAAGATGACTACCGTGCGCCTTGTTCTTGCCATTGTTGCCTCTCAGAATTGGCACTTGCACCAGCTGGATGTCAATAAGCATTTCTTCATGGTGATTTAGATGAAGAGGTTTACATGCAGGTGCCTCCTGGTGTTACTGTTGCGCATTCGAATCAGGTATGCAGACTCACTAAGTACAGGCCAGTAGGCAGTGGTTTGCAAAGCTATCCACATCCCTCTTTTCTCAAGGATACTCTCAGTCACAGGCTGATCACTGTCTCTTTACTAAGTCTTGCAGTAATTCTTTCACTATGCTCTTAATCTATGTTGATGATTTAATCCTTGTTGGAAATGATATTTGATGAGATCACTGCCATTAAGAGGCATTTGGATAGCTCTTTTCGCATTAAGGACCTTGGCTGCCTTAAATACTTTTTGGGATTGGAAGTGGCACGTTCTAAACTTGGCATCACCATCAGTCAACGAAAATATGCTCTTGATATTCTCTCTGATGTTGGTCTCCTTGCTGCCAAGCCTTCCCCTACTCCCATGGTCAAGACCAACAAGCTCCAAGCTCATGACAGTGATGCCTTCCCTAATCTTGCTGCTTATCGACGTTTAATTGGGCGTTTGCTATATCTTACCACCACCAGACCAGATTTATCCTATGCTGTGCAACAGCTTAGTCAATATATGTCTGCTCCTTGGATATCTCATCACAATGCTGCCATCAGGATCCTTCGCTATGTCAAAGGTTCTCTGGGTCAGGGTCTTTTCTTCCCTGCGAACTCCTCCTTGTAGCTTAAGGCCTTCAGTGACTCCGACTGGGCCAACTACCTTGACACCTGCAGATCAGTGACCGGGTTTTGTGTATTCCTTGGAGAAGCATTGATATCTTGGCGTTCGAAAAAGCAGCAAACAGTCTCTCGATCCTCCTCAGAGGCTGAGTATCGGGCCCTTGCTGCCACTGTTTGTGAACTGCAGTGGCTTACATACTTGCTGCGTGATCTCAAAGTTCCATTTCAGACCCCTGCTCTCCTGTACTGTGATAGCAAATCTGCTTGCCACATTGCTGCACACTCCAGCTTCCACGAACGCACTAAATATGTTGAAATCGATTGTCATTTAGTGCGCAAAAAGCTCCAGGCTCGGCTGTTTCATTTGCTCCCTGTGCCTACCACTGATCAACTAGCGGACATTCTGACCAAACCTTTAGACCCCTTACCATTTAATCACCTCCTTTCCAAGCTGGGAGTACTTAACATTCACCTTCTAGCTTGCGGGGGGGTATTAGATGATACTACTGAGACTAAGCATGATTAATGTAACCCTATTTATGATAGTTAGTTGCTGACAGTTAGGAAGTTAGTTACGGTTGTTAATATAGGTTGTTAATTCTCTTTTGATGCGAGCTGTACATGACTTTGTATATATACCTTACATCAATGCAATACAAAGCAGAAAATGCATTTCCCAAATTCCTTTAGGGTCCGTTTGGATAACGGAATTGGAATTGAAACATAGAATTTTAATTTCAATTCCAATTCTTTCAGAATTAGAATTGGTTTAAAATCTTAAATTTTATGTTTGAGGTTGTTAAAGAATTAGGATAAGAAATTATAATTTTAAATTCAATTATAATTTTATTATTTAAAGGTATAATCTAAAACATTAAAAAATTATTTATAAAATTAAAATTAATAAAAAAATTCATACAATAATATTTTTATAATATAATAGTCATATTTTTTTTCATAAAGAAATTTTTCATGAATTTTTTAGAAAAAAATAAATAGCTATTATAATAATTTTTATATAAATATAAAAATAATTTTTTATATAAATATAGAATCTCAATAAATATGATTATTTATAAATAAATGTGGAAAGAGAGAGAGAGTTTAATTTTTAAGTTATAGAATTGATAATTCTTAAGGTATAGGCTAAGAATTGAGAAAAACTTAACTTAGTTATTTTTTAATTCCATTGAATTGGTTTATGAAATTACAATTCTAATTCTAAATGTCATTCTAAACATAAAAATTAGAATTAAGAGGTCCAATTCCAATTTCCATTCAAAGCTCCAATTCCATGTTCAATTTCAGGAACCAATCAGACATTTAGGAGTATTTGGATGTGGTATTATGTATAGATCATGGTCACTGTGAGATAGAAGGATTTTTTTCTAATCTTATTTGCTGCAGCATGTGATTTATGTATGCACTGGTTGCTTTCTAATAGCTCTTATTGTGGGTGTTTCTTTGCAGCCTGAAATAGAGATGGTTAGTCGGGGCTTAGAGAAACACTTGAAACTGGAACAAAGAAAACACCTTATGTTTCTCTTTGGTAAAGTTTGTGGTGAGGACAGTCACAGGATTGCAAGAGAAGCCCTTGGTTTGGTGCGAACCTGTTACCCTATTTTGCAGATATTGTGCATATAAACACTTGCTTCCTACAATTTAATTGTAATATAATCGTACTGAGACTACCATAAATGGTTTAAATCAAGTTATTACTGATGCAACCATAAAACGTCCTTCTGAAAGAATATTCCCGTGGTGGGTGTTAATAATGTGAAGGTTTTTCAATCTCGAATATATTTTGTTCTTGACATGTTTAGGACTTCTTGTTCTATATTTTCTTGTTTTTTCAAAGTAAATGCTTTTGTATTTACGTTTGTAGTGGATTTTCCACTTCTCACTGAATTATATTCTGCTTGTGTATGATGGTAATGAGCTAGTGATATGGGTATATAACTCTGCTAAGTTCCAAATGCAAAAGCAATGTTACTCAACTGTAGTGTTGAAATTTACCTTTCTCAGTTTGCATGTTAGTTTGTCTTGTGTTATTTACTTCTTGATTTGTTATGTTAAATTATGTATATCAGAGGCAAGTGTCTTTCCTTCTTTGTTGTTCATTTTTTGCATACTCATGCAATCTGTTCCTCTTTTGTGTAGATGCATTCTGAAAATTGTTGCAGTGATCAACTTGAAGACAACATCGCGTGAAGATAAACTCTGCCTGCAGACTTGTTCAAAAATAATAATAATAAGTAAATAAATAAATAACTCTGCCTGCAGACTGCATTCTTTTAGAATATATAGAGTTTAATTGTTTAGCTTATATCTGTTTATTGAATGATATTTTGATAGTTCATGTTAGTGATGTATATTATTTATTGTTATCGAAAGGGGATTCTTTCATTGTCTACAATATTAACTTCTTAAAGATTTTTTTTAGTTTTTTTCTATTATTGCATAGTATGGAGAAAATCGTCATTTTAACTTGGCACAAAGGCACAAAATTTATCACTTACTCACTTTATACCGGTTCGATAGGTTAACCAATGAACCGGACACCTAAGATTACACTTTCATCAAATAACTGGTAACGTCAAACCCGCGTGTTTTTTTTAAACCCAAGTGATTTGGCTGGATCTGATTCTTAAAAATGCTTACTGTCATGTTGTCAAAAACAGCATGCTCCTGACGAAGTTTTAGGTAAAGTTGGACTTTTTGGAAGGGAAAAATCAACGACTCCAAATAGTGCATTTATGTTATGTGTGAAAATACTGTCAAAACTTAGTTTCTATGAAAGCTACTTACTGTTGTACATAATGTTTTTATTGCAATATACTTGATCCTTACGTACTTATATATTTGTGTGTAATGACATATTATAATAATTATTTTTTCAATTTCTGTTTTTGATCTGTAGGCTAAACCAGTGATCCAAAGAACAAGTCGGTGTCTGGTCTAAGTTTATTACTACACTTGATAATAAAGAAACTTATCAATTCATCCAAAAAAATGAAAGGGAAATTTATTAACCCCATTGTAAAGTTTAGAAATGAAATTTTTCATATTTGATCCTAAAAGGGCATGTTAGTATCAGCAGCCATAATTTTCTCTGCGTCCTTGGCTATTATGCAAGATATCCATCTATTGTCCTGAGATAATGTACACAGCATAATTCAATAAAATTGGTAAGATGTTCCTTGTGTTCCCATATATATAGATACGTTGCAAGTACAAACTTAGAGATTATTGTAATTTTCTTTTAAAAAAAAATTAAACAGACATACATCTTATGTATCTCTATCTATATATACTCATTTGGATGAATTTCCAAAATAAGATCTTTTACTATGTGATTCTTTTTTAAAAGGTCTTTTAAAAAAATAAAAGCTATTTTATGTTCAGATGTAATTTTTAAAAATACTTTTTTATGTTATAAAAGTCTTTTATAAGAAGTATTAAAATACAGCTAAAAAGAAAACCTTTTTTAATGCTTTATTTTATTTTAAAAAATTCATCTAAACATGATAAAAAATGTAAAAATTATTTTTTAATAAAAAAAGTCATTTTCTTTTATCAAAATAAGCTCATCTAAACAAGTTCATACTATATATACAAACTATAGATTGCAAAAAGTTTCAGTTTATAGATTTTTTTTATTGAGTGCTATATTAATTTTTTTTCTTATATTGAGATATTTTTCCTTATGAAACAATGTAGGTTTTTAAGTTTTGTGATTGTAGTAAAATCTTGCTGGGTCAATAGAATTTATTTTGTAATCAAAATGTTAAAGCTCTCTTATTGTAATCAAATTTTAATGGGTAATTCTTAAAACACATCAATGTATAAAAATGACTTATTGTTATCAAAATAAATAGTAAATATCACATTTTTATTTAAAATTAGTCATTTTTTTAAATATAAACTTAAAGAAAGTGTCTCCATTTACAGCAAGAACAAGAATATTCTCGTAAGTTTTGCTATATAAATCACTTGTATTCCCTCACAACTATTAGTCTATTATTACAACACCAAAGCTTGCTTTATAAAATTTGGTACACGCACACAAACACTGCAAATTGAAGCGAAAGAAACATCCAACCTGAAAAAAATAGCTCCACTTATTTCGTGTGCAATGTAATAATAATATATGGAGAAGTGATGATTCCAGCCAACCAGTGACAGTGACTGACCAAACAACAAATCCCCCTTTGACTCCACTTGGTTTCCTCACAACACCGACACCTGATTGGCCCGTCACCTTGCATCGTGTGACTCGTATCTCTCCTTCCAAACACAACACAACACCGCACGAATTTTTTGTGTAAAATGAAAGCAAACAAATAAAAGCATAAAAGTAACGCTCATTTCCATTTACATTACAATAAGCATTGATTCATCTCTCTCTCTCTCTCTCTCTCTCTCTCTCTCGCATTTCTCGCTCTGCATATTCCTCGCATATCTCTTTCAGAATTTCATTTCCATTTCCATTGATAGAAGAAGAAGAAGAAGCAGCAGCAGCAGCAGAGAGAATTCGAAATCGTTTTCTCTTTGAAACTTATACTCACACTCATATTACTTCAAATTCGGTGCCGCCAGCTGCAGATCAAACCGAGTTCCTCATAAATGCTCTGTTTGGACTCGATTTAGGTTTGTCTTTGCTTCGTCAATTCTAAATTTCACGCGTTTTCATATTTTGTTGGTGAAACATTCTTTTTTTGGCAAGATCTCAGCTCTGCATATTCGTATTTTGTTTGATTTTGTAGTTTGTTTTGGTTACCGTAGGGGATCTGTATTTTCTTTTGAAATTCGCATTTAAATGATGTGTTTAGGTGTTTGTAAAGAGCAAGATCTGGGGAATTTTTTTACTAGCGATTTCTTTTGTTTATGGATGATATATAGACGGGTTTTAATTGTATACGTGTTGTTGTTGTTTATTCCATTGCAGATCGAGTTCTTCATACTGTGATAGTGTGGGAGGATATACATGAAGAACGGGATGATAGAATGCAGTGTTTGCCATTCCAAATTGGTTTCCCCTACTACCAAATCTATATCAAGGGCTTATGATCGCCACAAAAGTAGGATATCATCCAAGCAACGTGCACTTAACATCCTCTTGGTTGTTGGTGACTGTGTTTTAGTTGGTTTCCAGGTGATTATCATCTCTTAATTGAAATTTCCCTGTCATATACTAATGGAAAAAATGATTATCATCTTTTAATCGCCACAAAGGCTTATCTTGCATGTCAATCTACTCAAGTGTTACCTCTTTTATAATGTCTAGTTGGCAAAGGGATATGGGGGAATTTATAGGGCGCAGGACTTCAAGGCTTTACGATAGAGGATTGAGCTGAAAGAAATTGGCTCCTGCCTTGGCATTATGATTATGAATAGTAACTAAAAGCCGGGACAATATCTTTTTCTTTGGATTAGAAAAAAGGATGTACTGACGATTATGACATAGCATATTTATTTCTATAAACCTAAAACAATTGCTTCATTTGCATATTTTATTTCTTTGACTTGCAGATCTAAACTTTTAAATTTGGAGATTAGCTAATCGAATACTCTAATGTTGATTAGAGAGATCATTGTTGTTAACTTGGTATTTCGAGCCAAACCTTTGTGCTCGTTAGTGGCTGACATATATCATTTCTTTTTATTTGGCAGCCTATTCTTGTCTATATGTCCAAGGTGGATGGGAAATTCAATTTTAGCCCAATTAGTGTCAATTTTTTGACAGAGGTAGCAAAGGTTTTCTTTGCTATTGTTATGCTTTTATTCCAGGTACAGATCACTTTTCCTTTGTCTATATTCAAATATATATTGTCTTTTCAATTACTTATAGTTAAAGCATGTGTCAAGTGAGAAGTACATTATGAACGCAATACCAGAAACACATATTGAAGTAAATCATTAGTAAATGACGATTTTACTAGGAGTTACAGTTTTTCTATTGTAGCAGGACATGCCCTAATTTTGTCTGTGGTTAAGGGTGATAGATTATTTGAATTTATAACCTTTGTCCAAGAGTGGAAAGAAAGAGATTTCTTGGTTTGGAATAACCATTTTTTGAGTTACTTTAGTGGATGCTCCATAATAGGTCAGAGTTGCTCTATAGTGAATGGCATAGCATGGGGCTATCATTTATCTTTCCAAGTAAACAGCAACATAATCAAAATTTGATAGTCTAGGGTTCGAGTTTTCTTTGATTATTAATGGTAGAAAACTAGGTGTATTTAATGTTTATTGAGGGTATGTTAAGGTAGGAGTGATTTTCAAGCAACGAAGTGGGGATTAAGGAGCCAATTGGTGGTTGTTTGGTTTCTTTGAAACTACAATTATAAGCTTGATGGATTCTATGTCAGATTTAAGCAAAAAATTAATTCGGGTTTTGAAAAACAGTTCTAATGTCATTTGTGGAAGAAAATAGGTATGGACAAGTTGGTAAATTGAAGGGAAACAGATTATAAGTTGTAGATGAAAATTGGCAAGGGTTTTCACCTTGGGCTCTTTGGGCATCACTCTCCAGGGTTGATTACTTTTCACAATAAAGAAGAGACCAATCTTACTGAATATGCTCATGAAACTCATCATTGTTTTCGTAAGAAGCTTTACATCCATGCAAAGGGGGTTAGCCAAACTTATAAGCATTAGGAATAGAGTTCTAATTTACAAAGTATAAAGCTTTAGGCTTCCCACTGATACTAAACTAATTAAGAACACTTAGACATTAAAAATAAGACCCAGCAAGACCTGAAGAACACAAAACTCGAGCACAAACACAGATCTTGACTATGGACTGCGAAAATTAATAAATTATTTCACAAATTACTGAAAAATCCTTGGGACTGAATAGATAAACTTAATCTTAGCAGCTTATTATACTTGATAATC
The DNA here is from genome assembly GCA_029884595.1 of Ormosia semicastrata. NCBI lineage: Eukaryota > Viridiplantae > Streptophyta > Magnoliopsida > Fabales > Fabaceae > Ormosia > Ormosia semicastrata. Next base: position 71,971,055 of record JAQQTO010000059.1, read on the forward strand.
CTGAAGAATTCTGATCTAGCAAAGTTTTTAGAATGTTACAAATCAAACTAAAGTAGTACATTCAGATGTTTTGATCTTTAAGCTAATTTATGATGCTCTTACTATCTATCTCAGTAAGGTTTGATTGATTGTGCAGGCTAGGCATCAAAAAGTTGGGGAGAAGCCTCTTCTCTCAATTTCTACATTTGTGCAGGTACTATGATTTTTAAATTTTAATTTTGCATCAATTGACAGATTTGTAAAGACTGTCTATTAATTCAAAATATCACTTAGTTTTTCAGATATAGGATATGATAGAACCCAGAAATTTAGAATTGAGAAAAGATGAATATACTAAATAATGAGCAAATATCAGTATGATATCTCTCTGGTTTGTATTCTTATTATAAGAAGAAAGAAAAAGTTCTAGACAGGTAAAGGGTGTCTAGGCCCTCCTAAATTCCATGCCAAATCTTGCCTACCTCTCATCTAACCAACACCCCCATATATTTCTCCCTCACTCACGTTTCCCTCCACTCACTCTCAACAGGATATCATTCTCAACAGAATCCTCACCTCACTTTCTCTCTCTACCAGCTCATCAATTAGTTGCAACTCTTGTATTTGGCTCTCCCCTCCTAGAATACACTTTAGTCAGCATCGGCCTACCCTTGGGATTCCTATCAACACTTCCCCCCAAAAGACTCACCTTGTCCTCAAGGTGAAATTCAGGAAAATGTTCTTGTATTGAATTCATACCTTCCCAGGAACTTTCAAACTCAGGTAAGTCTTGCCATTTAATCAGCACCTCCTCTACGTCCTCAGCACTCTTCTTGTAGTCCAGAACATCCACTGGTAGTACCTTTAATTCCCAATCCTCAGCTAGAAAGGATGGCAACGGTTGAGCTGTAATCATAGGGGAAATAGTTTTCTTGAGCTGGGAGACATGAAATACCGGATGTACCATACTTCCTTCGGGTAATTTGAGCTTGTAAGCAACAAAACTTATCTTTTCCGCAATCTCAAAAGGTCCATAGAATCGAGGACTTAGTTTCTGGTTTGCCCTCTTGGCTAACTTCCTGAGTTTGTAGGGTTGGATCTTCAAATAAACAATATCCCCCTCTTGGTATTTCCCTTCTATGCTTGTCAGCTTGTGTCATCATTCTGTTTTGGGCCTTCACTAAATGTTCCTTCAACTCATCTAATAGTTGATTCCTTTCCTCCATCAACTGATTCACTTCTTCCACCTGTGATGATGACTTGTCTCCCCTAACCAATATAGGGGGGTCCCTTCCATATAAAGCCTTGAATGGTGTCATTTTAGTGGCTGAATGGTAGTTGGTATTATACCAGAATTCTGCCCAAGCTAACCATTTTGGCCACTGCTTGGGTTTAGTGCCTGTAAGGCATCTCAAATAAGTTTCCACACACCTATTCACCACCTTAGTTTAGTAATGTGTCTGGGGATGGTAAGCTGAGCTATATCTTAGCTTTGTTCCAGCAAGTCTGAACATCTCAGCCCAAAAAGTGCTGAGAAAAACTCTGTCTCGGTCAGAAACAATGGAGGTGGGAAATCCATGCAATTTCACCACTTCTTTGGTGAAAATCTTAGCTACATCTTTGGTAGTATAGGGGTGTTTCAGGGCTATGAAATGGGCATATTTTGTGAGCCTATCCACTATCACCATTATAGTGTCAACCCAATAAGCCTTAGGAAGACCTCCAATGAAATCCATGGACAAATCAGTCCAAATACTGGTTGGAATGGGGAGGGGTTGTATTAATCCTCCAAGACTCAAAGTCTGATATTTGTTTCTTTGGCAGACCTCACAAGCTTGCACATGTTGTTGGATGTCTTTCTTCATGCCTTCCTAAAATAACAAGCTAGAGATTCTCTTATAAGTTCTAAAAAATTCTGAATGTCCCCCTATGGTTGAGTCATGAAACTCCTTACGTACCAACGCCGCCTTTGGGGAATTCCTAGGGATCACCATTCCTCCTTTGTAAAATAGCCTGCCCTTCTTGAAATGATAACCAAAATGGGAATCTGGTTGTCTAAGCAAGTCTTGAATGATGCATCTCAATTTATCATCTTGCTGAATTTCTTCTTCCAACCCATCCCACTCATTGAACTGTATTGTAGAGATGGCAGCATACTGCAACTTCCTGGACAAGGCATCTGCTGCTCTATTATCCCTCCCCAGCTTGTATTTGATTTCAAAATCAAATCCCAACAACTTGGAAACCCACTTCTATTGTTCCTCTCCCCAAATTCTCTGATCTGTTATGAAACGAAGGCTTTTCTGATCTATATGGATTATGAAATGCCTTCCCATTAAGTAGTGTCTCCACTTTTGCACTGCAAACACTATAGCCACGAGTTCCCTTTCATACACAGACTTATTTTGAGCCCTCTTAGATAGTGATTGACTCATATAGGCCACTGGTCTTCCTTCTTGCATTAACACTCCACCCACTCCTTTCCCTGATGCATCTGTTTCCAACACAAAGGTCTTCTCAAAATCCGGGACAGCAAGAACAGGTAGAGTTGTCATGGCTGTTTTCAGTGCCTCAAATGCTTTTTGAGCTTTCCCCATTCCATGTATAATTGTCTTTCTTGAGCTGTTGTGTCGAAAGGCCAAGCTATCTTCCCATAATCCTTCACAAATCTTCGGTAATACCTTGTTAGGCCCAGAAAACCTCTCAGTCCTTTGATGTCCTTTGGCTGGGGCCAACTGAGCATGTCCTCTACTTTCTTAGGGTCTGTTGCCACCCCCTTATCAGAGATGATATGCCCCAAGTATTCTAGCTATTGCTGTCCAAAGGTACATTTCTTTTGATTCACCTATAGCTTGTTATCTTTTAACAGTTGCAAGACCATTCCTAGGTGCTTCCCATGAGCTTGTAGATCTTTACTAAAGATCAATATATCATCAAAGAAGACAAGCACAAACCTCCTTAAGTATGGTTTCAGCACCTTATTCATCAAAGCTTGGAAAGTAGAAGGAGCATTGGTTAAGCCAAATGATATCACCAAAAATTCATAGTGTTCCTCATGTGTCCTAAATGTTGTTTTAGGAATGTCCTCCTTCTTCATTCTGATTTGGTGGTAACCAGATTTGAGGTCTAGTTTTGAGAAGATTACAGCTCCTCCAAGTTCATCCAATAGCTCATCAATCATCGGAATTGGGAACTTATCAGGCATTGTGAGTTTGTTTAGTGCCCTGTAATCAACACAAAATCTCCATCCTCCATCCTTCTTCTTAACCAAAATCACTGGACTAGAGTAAGGACTAGTGCTAGGTCTAATAAGTCCTGCATTTAACATTTCGTCTACTATTTTCTCAATATCATTTTTCTGGTAATGAGGGTACCTGTAAGGACGAATGTTGGGGATAGGGGCTCCTTCTTTTAAGTGAATGGCATGATCCTGGTCTTGGTGAGGGAGAAGCCCTTCTGGTTCCTGGAACAGTTCTGCATACTCCTATAAGACCTGTATTTCTTCTGCTAATACACTAACAGGTTGCTGTTCTGGTTGCCATTCTTGGTATTCAATATAGTAACCCTCCCCTTCATCTTTTAAGGCCTTTAACATGGTTTTCATGGATGCTTGAGCCTTGCAGAGGGATGGTTCCCCCTTTAAGGCCACCTTCACCCCATCCTTCTCCCACTTCAGAGTAAGTTCTCTGAAATTAGCTTGGATATCCCCCAAAATTTCCAACCAATCCACTCCTAGTACCACTTCAGCTCCCCCCAAATCGAAGAGAAAGAAGTTTTGCTGAATTTCCACTCCTTGAATCCCCACCTTTACATCCTTGCATACTCCTCTACTTCTTATTTTGCAGCCATTTCCCACTTCCTCTGTGTAAGCCAAGGTGTCTTGGACTGGTAGGTTTAACTTCTGCACTAGCTCCTTTGAAATGAAGTTACTAGAGGCCCCACAGTCAATGAGCACCATGACCTGCTGCTGTCCAATTCTGCCCCACAGTTTAAGGGATTTGTTGGAGGTCATTCCCATAATGCTCTTACTTGAAAATAAGGAAGAACAGTAAAACTGATTATGGTTGAATTGCTTGAGTAAATTTCACTCAACATACATGTATTTATATACATAAGAAAATAAATACAACTTCTATTTACAAGAAGAATAATTAAAGACAAACTATTCCCCATGATTTCATTCTTTCCAAAACTAACTATCATATTTCTCATGCTAACTAATTCAATATTCAACATTCCCCCTCAAGCACCAAGCTTGTTACATATGAACTGTACTCGAGGACCCCTAATAGATTTGGTGAAAATATCTGCGAGCTGATTATTTGAGCTGACAAAGGCAGTCACTACTTCTCCACTTTGTATCTTCTCTCTCACAAAATGACAATCAATTTCTATGTGTTTGGTCCTCTCATGAAACACCGAGTTAGAGGCGATATGGAGGGCTGCCTGATTATCACATACAAGCTCCATCTTGCCTGGATTACAAAATTTGAGTTCATTAATTAATTGTTTCAGCCATATTAGCTCACATGTTGCAGTGTCATAGCACGGTATTCTGCTTCTGCACTTGATCTTGCCACAACACTTTGTTTCTTACTTTTCCAGGATATTAGGTTTCCACCAAAAAGAACACAATAACCTGATGTAGAACGTTTATCGAATGGAGAACCTGCCCAATCTGCATCTGTGTATCCCACAATCTGAGTATGTCTTTTGTCTTCATACAGTAGACCTTTTCCTGGAGCCCCTTTGACATATCTAAGAACTCTAATGGCTCCATCCCAATGTCCTTCACATGGTGAGTCTAGAAACTGACTAAGGATGCTCATAGCAAAGGATATATCTGGTCGGGTAACAGTCAAATAATTTAATCGGCCAATCAACCTGCGATATTTGGCTGGATCAGATAATGGTTCTCCTTGATCTGGACTGAGTTTGGCATTGGGATCCATTGGTGTATCTATTGGCCTAGAATCCAACATTCCAGTTTCCTTGAGAATGTCTAATGCATACTTTCTCTGTGAGATACAAATCCCTGCATTAGATTGTGCCATTTCTATTCCTAGGAAATATTTCAACCTTCCAAGATCCTTAGTCTGAAATTGATCAAATAGGTGTTGTTTTAACTTCACAATACCTTCTTGATCATCTCCAGTGACAACAATATCATCGACATAAACAATCAGATATATGGAAGTTCCAGAGGAGGAATGATGATAGAAAACTGAGTGATTGGCCTCACTACGAACCATACCAAAATCTAATATAACAGTACTGAATCTACCAAATCAAGCTTGAGGAGACTGTTTCAAGCCATATAAAGATTTGCGCAAACGACCGACCAAGCTAGACTCCCCCTGAGCAACAAGCCCCGGAGGTTGCTTCGTGTACACCTCTTCTTGGAGATCACCATGTAAGAATGCATTCTTAATATCAAGCTGATAAAGTGGCCAGTGGTGGATGGCTGCCATGGAAAGGACAAGACGAACGGACGCCATTTTTGCAATCGGAGAGAAAGTATCACCATAATCAAGGCCAAAAATTTGAGTGAAACCCTTAGCAATAAGACGAGCTTTCAGTCGATCAACAGCTCCATCAGGTCCTACCTTAACTGTGTAAATCCATCGACATCTCACAGTAGATTTGCCAGGTGGCAATGGAACAAGTTCCTAAGTACCATTGGCATGTAATGCAGACATCTCTTCTAAACATTGCCTGGCGCCAGTTTGGATGGGAGAGGGCATCGGCTGTTGTTTTTGGTATAATCACAGAAGACAAAGAAGAGATAAAAGCATAATGGGAAGAAGACAAGCGATGATAACTCAAAAAATTATAAATGGGATGAGGATTGCGAGAAGAACGAATACCTTTTCGGGTAGCAATGGGAGGACTGGAGATAACATCCGGAGCAGGATCTGAGGAGGGTTCAGCCACTGGTTCTGGTTGTGAATCGGCAAGAATTGCATCTGGATCAATACGAGGTCGACGATGATAAACTTGGAGAGGTTTATCTGCAAGGACAAATGGGGTAGAAGCCGAAGTGGGGACAGGAGGTCTGTCTAAGTAAGGAACAGGTAAAACCTCAGTGACAGAAGGAGAGATAATATTAGATGTAGAGAAAAAATGAGTATTTTCAAGAAAAGTAATATCTGCAGACACAATAAAACAGTTAAGTTCAGGGAAAAAACATTGATATCCTTTTTGGAATCTAGTATATCCCAAGAAGACACACTTAATAGAACGAGCAATTAACTTATCTTTCTCAGGTGTAAGATCATGAACAAAACAAATGCAACCAAATATGCGTAGTGGAAGAGAGAAAATAGGCTCGTGAGGAAATAAAATCGAATGAGGGATTTGATTTTGCAAGACAGAGGAAGACATTCGATTAATAAGGTAGCATGCAATAAGGATAGCTTCACTCCAAAATCGAAGGGGAACATGAGTATGAATAAGCAGAGTGCGAGCGGTTTCTAGTAAGTGACGGTGTTTGCGCTCAGTAACTCCATTTTGTTGTGGAGTGTGTGGACAAGAAGACTGATGGAGAATACCCTGCGAAGCCATAAAAGATGAAAATGATGCAGAAAAATATTCACGAGCATTGTCACTACGCAAAATTTTAATAGTAGTATTGAACTATGTATGAATTTCAGAACAAAAGGATTTGAATATAGAAAACAATTTAGATCTTTCTTTCATTAAATATAACCAAGTACAACGAGAATAGTCATCAATAAAGGTAACAAAATAACGGAAACCTTGACAAGAAGGAACACGACTTGGACTCCAAACATCTGAATGAATAATGGCAAATGGAGACACAGCTCTCTTATTGACACGATTAGAAAAGGAAGTGCGAACATGTTTTCCCAATTGACAGGACTCACACTCTAATTTATTAAGACTCGATAAGCTAGGAACCATAGTTTGGAGCTTGGATAGGCTGGGATGTCCCAAGCGACAATGAATCAATTTTGGAGACTCAACAGCGGCACAAGATACTAATGAACTTGGTATGGTCAAACGATACAGTCCTTGAGATTCACATCCGGTACCAATCGTTTGTCCCATTCCTCGATTCTGCACAATAAAGAAATCAGCAAAAAAAGTAACAGAACAATTAAGAGAACGAGTAAGTTGGCTAACAGAAATTAAATTAAAGGGACAGTTAGGCATATAGAGAACATATTTTAAAGGTAGCGTGGGAAGAGGATTAGCATGCCCTATCCCTTTAACACTAATTTTAGAACCATCAGCCAGAGTAATGGATGGAAGAAAAGCAGGTTGTTCGAGTTTAGAAAGGATAGAAGAAGTACCAGAAATGTGATCAGAAGCACCTGAATCAAGGACCCATGGTCCAAGAGAGGAAGAATGAGAAATACAGGCAACAGGATTACCAAAATGTGCAACCGAAGCAATGGAAATAGAAGCCTGCTTAGATACTTGGTACTTGAGAAACTCATTATAGTCATTTCCTGAAACATAAATGCCATGTGTTTCCTGGGAAGAGGATTGGGATGCTAATGCAACATGATCAACATTGCTAGCTTCAAGTGAGGGGCCTGATTGCAAAAGTCGTGCAAAGGCATTTTCAGTGGAGGGAATAGGTGTGGTGCCCAAGATTTGTTGCCGAAGAGATTCAAGTTCTGTTGGAAGCCCCAACAGAGTAATTATCAAAAATAATTTTTGTTGTTAAGCACTATGAGCATTAGCATCAGCAGCATAGGGAAACAAGTTTGAAAATTCCTCCATAACAACTTCTACAGCTCCAACATATGATTCCATATCTGTATCTTCAAGCTTTAAACTATGCATCTTTTGGATAATGTTATACATCCTTGCAATATCATTTGAATACAAGGTTTTAGCACGATCCCATACCTTTTTGCATGTCTTGTACGCCCGAAACATTGAGATTTTCTTTGGATCAATAGACTGCCACATCAGATTACATAATTGGGCATCAACTTTCTTCCAAGTTGCCCGATCAGCTGCTGGAATATCATCTTCTTTCATAGAAAGATGATCTTCATATCCTTGGCTCATGAACCAAAGTTCCACAGAATTAGTCCATGCTAGATAATTCTTACCACCCGTCAATTTTTCAGTAGTCATAGTAGTACTTCCAGAAACAACGGAGGTCAGTATAGGTGATTTCTCACTATTGGAAGATGTTACCTCTAATCTTGACATGCTGGAACAGGAATAAAGAGACTGGGTGGAGGTTTATAAGGGCCAAAAATAACCTGGAAAATGGCGCAACAGAGGCGCAGCAACAGAGGCACAGCAATAGAGGGCCAAATAAAGGATTTGTGCAAGACATAGGCCAAACAGGTCGTGGAAGAGGCTGGGCTTTACCGGAAATGGCACGGCGACATGGCCGGTGGAAGCAGCTGTCGAAAATACGATTTCATGCGCTTCCATGTGCGCAAAAAACTGAGCTGGGCAGATTCCGGCGACTAGTGCGTGGTGGCGCGCCGGAGCTCCGGTGGCAGCGCGGTTCCGGTGGTAGGCCGAGCAGAAGGGGGAGAACACAATGGTGTGGTTGGCCGGAGGAAAAACGGAGTGCAGAGGCTCAGATCGGAGAAGACAGCTGTGGGAGGAAAGAGAAAATAGACACGCGACGGGAACAATGGACAGTCGCGGGAGGAAAACTAGAGTCGGGTCGGAACCCGCTCTGATACCAACTTGAAAATAAGGAAGAACAGTAAAACTGATTATGGCTGAATTGCTTGAGTAAATTTCACTCAGCATACATGTATTTATATACATAAGAAAATAAATACAACTTCTTACAAGAAGAATAATTAAAGACTACTAAAACTATTTCCCATGATTTTATTCTTTCCAAAACTAACTATCATATTTCCCATGCTAACTAATTCAATATTCAACACTCTTCATAGAAATCTATAAAGATTTAGCCTCCAACTCCAAACCAGAGTCCTCCACTTCCTCATCTAATTCAGTTCCTTCCTCATCCTCATTTTCTACCTAAAAGAGCTGGTAATGTTTAAACTTACAAATGTGTTTACGCCTCCATTTCTCTCCACATTTAAAACACAGCCCCTTCCTACTCCTCTCTTGTAATTCAGTTTGAGATAACCTCCTCGGCCTCATCTCCTTCTTTTCCTCTCCCACTCCATCAGGGGGTTTTGGTTCCACCGAATGTCTATAGAAGCCTTGATTTTTCTGTGTTAGCAGTGCATTTTTCCCTCCTTCATTTCCTATATTGGATCTAGTTCCTCCCTCCCCTGTCCCAGGTTTAGAAGTACTTGTCCCTTTCATGTAAATTCCTCCTTTCTCTCCCAATCCTCCTCTTCTTATTGCCCAATTTTTTTCCTCAAGCAATTGGGCCTTGCCTATGAGATCTGACAGTGATTGTAGATCATATAACTTCAATTCAGCCTTCAATTCCTCACATAAACCGTTCAGGAAAATCCCCTTCAACACTGCTTTATCAGTGCGTTCAATGGTCCAGACACCAACTCAAATTATTCCCTGTATTCAGTAACAGTCCCACTCTGTTTGATGCTCAATAATGGTTCAAGCGGATTTTGGATGATACCCAATTGGAACCTTTTTATCACAGCCTCCTTGAACTGCTTCCAGCTTGGTGAAGGAGTCTGTTCCTCCCACCATTGATACCAATTCAGAGCCTTCCCCTCCATCGCTACCATCATCGCCCCTAACATCTCCCGCTTCTCCATCTCATTTACCTTGAAGTAACGTTCTACCCTGTTCACCCATCCATACGCATCATCCCCTAAGAAAATTGGGATTTCGAGCTTCCTCGTCCCTTCATTCCACCTTGAAGGTCGACTATTCCTTGAAGATTCCCTCTCTGAATCCCGAAACCACTCACGATCCTTGTGAGGTGAATCGCGCGTTTTGGTCGATCCAGCTCGACTTCCTTTCTCCTCCTTGCTTCCACCGTCGTCTTCACGCTGCTTAGCACGATGCCGGCGTCGTGATCGTCCTCTCGAGCTCCCCTTGTGTCGTGACTTCATCAGTTGCATGAACTCTTCCAATCGTTCCTGCATTGAGAGACTCTCCACTCTAGTAGGCTCTTTTCCATCGTGTCCATGTGCGACTCCATGGTTAACCAAGTATGAACCATTCAATTGTGCTCCAAGATCGTGGAACTTTGATACCAAATTGATAGAACCCAAAAATTTAGAATTGAGAAAAGATGAATATACTAAATAATGAGCAAATATCAGTATGATATCTCTCTGGTTTGTATTCTTAGAATGCAGAAAAAAAACAGATTACAAGAAGAAAGAAAAAGTTCTAGACAGGTAAAGGGTGTCTAGGCCCTCCTAAATTCCGTGCCAAATCTTGCCTACCTCTCATCTAACCAACACCCAACACCCCCATATATTTCTCCCTCACTCACGTTTCCCTCCACTCACTCTCAACAGAATATCATTCTCAACAGAATCCTCACCTCACTTTCTCTCTCTGCCAGCTCATCAATTAGTTGCATCTCTTGTATCTGGCTGTCCCTTCCTAGAATACACTTTAGTCAGCATTGGCCTACCCTTGGGATTCCTATCAGGATATTCCTTGATTTCCATCGATATTTGTCTTTTGCTAGGTTCCCTGCTTCTTGGGATTGAACTGGATTACCCAGTTCAAGTAGCATAAGCATAGTGTTCTGATGCCTATCGCAAGTGCACAGTTGTATCGCGTAATAAAAGATCGTTCCCACAGAGACTTGGTATTGATTACCAATTTCTTTTCACAATGGTGATTAGCTAAACTAAAATTGTATTTAAAAAGGCAAGTTGTTGGAAAACCGAATAAAGATTTGATTTAATAACAGAGAAAATAAACTCTTGGGATTGTGGTTCTTCACAATGATGATTGACACTTAAACCAATTTTCCTAATGCTATGGATGCTGGATTTTTAAAGGTAAAATAAGCAAATGTAATTACTGCCTTCTTTCAAAGAACAATAACGTGTTTAAGCTGATGAACGACCTATTTTCATTAGGGAAAACCTATTAAGAACAGATATTTATCACAACTTCAAGAGAATAAAATCTATTTTCATGATTCAATCCCCTTGTCCAACCTTATAGTTCTAATACCAAACTTCACCTTTCGGTTCTTCGCTTAATATCTGAAATCATGCAAACACAGAACATATATTTGCAAACAAATAAAAACACTAAGGTTGAATTAAAAAGATCAACACCTATAAAAAAGGGAAAATCAGAAATAGCAACAACCCTTCATTAGAATACCCTTAATCCCAAGATTAGATAATTACTCACTCATATTTATAATAGAATTAACCAAATATAATTGAACAATTACGTATATAAGAAAAGGAAGGAGATTGATAATAAAGGAGAATGAATATTCATAATAGAATCAACCAAATATAATTGAACAATTACGTATATAAGAAAAGGAAGGAGATAGATAATAAAGGAGAATGAAAGAGATTCTTAACCAGTTTGCATAAAATTCCAACAAAGTTACAAGAACTTCTACCCAGAAACAAAGAACAAGGAAACTAATTTTCTCTAAGAATGGGAGATAAGAGAAGAAATTTTTATATTTCTCGTCCAGTCTCCCCTCACGTCCCCTTCTATCAGAAAACCCCCCTCTTTATAAACTATTACAGCCCCATTTACACTCCATTACAACACCTCTTAGAATCCTTCAAAAAATAAATGAGTTGTTATGAAAATGATTAGAATTATGGCCATAATGGCAATTACTGGCAGGTAGTAATTCGTTCTGGTTGGCCCTTCAAATTCTGGTTGCACGAATTACGGCCATAATGGCCATTACGGCCTGGCTATAATTCTTTCTGGTTGGCTTCTTCAAATTCTAGTAGGCACGAATTACGGCCATAGTGGCCATTACGGCCTGGCCATAATTCTTTCTGGTTGGCTTCTTGAAATTCTGATCTCTCCACGAATTACGGCCATAATGGCCATTACGGCCTGACCATAATTCTTTCTAGTTGGCTTCTTGGCATACGAAATATGGGTGTAATCCTCAACACTAGTGAGCCATAATTCCTTATGTTTCCATCCAACTCTTTCTTATTTTCCACCTATTATCAAAACAAAGCAAAAAGGTAGTAAAATAGAACAAAAGTAAAATAAAGTTCTAAAATCGAAAGCATAAACATATAAATTAAAAGCATAAAATTCTAACTTAACATGTTCATAATTACTTTTCATCTTACATACCTGATGTTGCATAGGGGCCAGACCAGTTGTGCTTCATATCTACAGTGAATGTGGCATATGGGAGAGCATCTTGTTTTTATGTTTCTTCGCATCTTTTCCTTATATCTCTTTAAAATTAAACAATTCCAAAATGACAGATGCTAGCTTTTCCTTATAGCTTTTTGATATTTATCCTGTATGTGGTAATTTTATCTTTCGTAGGCAGCTCGCAGCAATGTTCTTCTTGCCATTCCAGCACTTCTGTATGCTATAAACAACTATCTGAAGTTTATCATGCAGGTATGTAGAATTAGCCCATAAACAATGCATGTATAATGATTCATGTAGAATTAGTGCTTGTTAGAATATTAGGATTATTTGTGTTAGGAGTCTTGTTATGTTAATAGTCTTAATGTGCTGGGCTTGTACTAGTAATACTACACTAGTACTTGACCTTGATTATTAGTATAAATAGGTGTTAGTGCTTTGTATTATTGCACACATCTATCATCTAATCAGGTCAAATATTATTCAGAGGTCTTCTCTCTTTTCCTCCTTTTCCATCTAATCTAATTCCTATAATTTCAATAGTGCTTATATTATAATCAGCTGATGAATTCTTGTGTTGCTCATGCATCACGTATGATATGTCTGATATATTTACTAGGCTGTGTCTTAGTGAATGGTCATTGCATAAGTAGTGCATTGTTTGTATCTTATGTTTGCTATTTCATTCAGAGTATAAAATCATTTTCATTTCTTAAAATTGGAAAAGAAAAGAGAAGCGAATCAAGTGATGAACACTTCATATAACTTAACTATGATTGTTCAGTCACGTTGTAGACATTTAAAGAAATTATTGGACCTAAGGTAACTTACAGGTTGATATCACATTTCATGCAGCTTTACTTTAATCCTGCTACTGTGAAGATGCTAAGCAATTTGAAGGTAATTTCTCATTCACTGTGCTGTATGATTGAATATCAGTATTATTACCAGCCAAATAATGGTTTGCCTATGCATTGCATATGGTATATCTCTTGTGATGGCTGCTGATGCCTCTCAAGTGAACCTATTACTTGTGCCTAAATTAAATTTTACTAGTTCCACTCTATTGTTCTCAACTGAGTTTTTCTTTTCACTTTATTTCTAGAAATTTTCTTCTTTCTTTCCTCCTTTTTTATTCTCTTCAGTTATTTTTCTGACGGATATTCCTTGAAACAATTGGAAATATTTTTCTCTTCATAGTTCGCTTAAGTTGAATTAGTTTGTAATGTATGACTCTTGACTGTGCGTGTTGTAGGTTTTAGTAATAGCAGTTTTGTTAAAGGTGATTATGAAGCGGCGGTTCTCCATTATTCAGGTTAGTGCATTAAGCTGTCTTGCCTATGGGGATAAGAAAGGTGCTCTGCCATTATTTGGATTTTTACCATTGAACTTTAGCAAGTTGTAATCCTTATGTAAATCCCAATAGCATCTACTCCTTATGTTTAGCTGGAAAATTGATTTATTATTTTGCTACAGTGGGAAGCTCTTGCTCTGTTGCTCATTGGTATAAGTGTTAATCAGCTACGATCTTTACCCGAAGGAACTACGGCTTTGGGTCTTCCCGTCACAATGGGTGCATATCTCTATACTTTGATCTTTGTAAGTGATGTTTGTTATTTTATTCCTTTGACCTTATATTGATTATTATTGTGCAATCAGTTCATTTCAAAGTAATTTTGGTTATTCTGTACTTTTATTTATTTAGATTCCTTTCTTATTTGTCGAATTTTTGACCTGAGAATTATTTTGCAGGTCACTGTTCCATCATTGGCCTCTGTTTATAATGAGTATGCTTTGAAGAGCCAATATGATACAAGCATTTATCTCCAGGTGATGTAGGGAGGATTGGAAATTTTTTCATAGTTGGACCAAATTTTTATTAAGTCCAAAAAAAGTTTAAATGAGTTCCAAATTGTGTTTCTGCCTGGAATATGAATTATCATTTCATTCTCAAGTTGGACAGTCTACAAAATTTAATTAGTTCTAGTTCTGTCTTTTCATGTTTTTTGATCAACAATTGAATTATTATCCAGTTTTTGGAAATATATATTTTGGTATTACTGAATGGTGTGATATATATATATATATATATATATATATATATATATATATATATATATATATATATATATATATATATATATATTAGAATTGAAATGTACTAGAGTTTTTATTGAAAATATTATCTTGGTCACTGGGGCTTTGCTGTGGTGGTTGGGGTCCTGGAGATGGGTTTGGAATTTGGGTATTAGAGGTGTTAGAAAAGAAACCAATGTAAATGTAATAGAGAAACCTAAGAGAAAGATACTAACAATGATGCTCAACTGCTGAAACTAACTCAAGAATCATCTTGACATTCTGGAAGACGACAGGGAAGTAAAATAAAATAAATAGGTAGTTTTAAGAACTGCAGTTATACTTTCAGTCTTTCACTATAATTTTTTATCATCTAGATATTGATTATCTATTTCTTGATTTACAGAACTTATTCTTATATGGGTATGGAGCTATATTCAATTTTCTTGGAATACTTGGGATTGCTATTTTCAAAGGTGAGAAATGAATCTCCAATTTCTGGATACTGTTGTGCACTTCAAACAAGTTACAAAGCAATTGAAAAACAAATTCAAAGAAAATATTTCATGCTTTGTTTTTAAATTGTTTTGTAAAATAAAACAAAAGATTGATTTTTTACCCCTAAAAGCTAAAATATTGATTTCAATGTTAATCTCTTTCAAATTGAGCCAGATGATAATTCTAGTGTTCGAATCATGCATAGAACTGGAAGGCATGTGGGTTTCATTTCACAAACTGAAAAACAAGACAACCCGGTGCACGAGGCTCCCACCATTGTGGAGTCTGAAGAGGGTTAGGTGTATCTTGAGAAAACTGATAAGTCTTAGAGATTGAACACAAATTTGGTGAATTGCTTAAGTGAGTAGCACTCAGCACTCTGATATATATATATACATAAGAAATAAATATAGTGTTACCTTTACAAAAAAGAATCAGTTATTTCCCATGGCTCTGATTTCCTAGGAACATTAACTCTTATAATTTCCAATGATACATTTAATCATTACACTATTTCCAACACCTATGACTTTGATTTCCTAGGGACATTAACTCCTATAATTCTCAGTGATACATCTAATCATTGTTGTTGACAATAATACTCAACACTCCCTCTCAAGCTGGTGAATGGATATCTATCATTCTCAGCTTGCCAGTAAGCTCCTGATATCCCGAAGGAACATATGCTGTGGTTATCAGTCCACTATCCAATTTCTCCTTGATAAAGTGTCGGTCTATCATACTTTATTCTCAGGTCATCTAATATGATCTTCATCCATAACAACTCACAAATTCCTTGTGTCATAGCTCGAAACTCAATCTCTGCACTTGACCGATCAACCACGTTCTGCTTCTTACTCATCCATGTTACTATATTTCCACCCAAAAACATACAATAACCTGAAGTTGACCTCCTATCAATAACTGAACTTGCATAGTCAGCATCTATGTATACTTCCACGGATAGATTTCCACCCTTTCTAAATAGTAATCCTCTTCCAGGTGTGGTTTTAAGATATTGTAGAATTTTGTCCATGACCTGCATGTGTCTTACCCTCGGATTATGCATGAACTGACTAACAATATTGACAGTATATGCTAGATCTGGTTTGGTATGTGCTAGGTATATCAATTTCCCTGCTAACCTCTGATATGGAGCTATATCAACCTTGGGACTCTCTTCATTATTTCCTATTATGTGATTCTACTCAATGGGTATACCAGTAGCCTTACACCCGAGCTTTCCAGTCTCTTTGAGAAGATCTAGGATGTATTTCCTTTGAGAAATGAAGATACCTTGCTTGGAGTAGGCAACTTCAATCCCAAGGAAGTACTTTAGCCTTCCAAGGTCTTTCATTTCAAACTCAGTTGCTAATTTCTCCTTTAGGAGTTGTTTCTCGGCTAAGTCAATCTGATATAATGATGTCATCAACATACACTAGTAGAACAGTGAGTTTACCTTCTTGTGAATGTTTAAAAAAAAGAGTATGATCACCTTGACTTTGTCTGTATCCCAGGGACACCATTGTCTTTGTGAATCTTCCAAACCAAGCTCGTGGAGATTACTTCAACTCGTATAAAGCCTTTTTTAACCAGCACACCTTGTTCCTTCCACTAGTGGAATCGTATCTGAGGGGAATCTCCATATAAACTTCCTCCTCTAAGTCTGCATGGAGAAAAGCATTTTTAACTTCAAACTGGTGTAATTCCCACCCAAAGTGAGTAGCAAGGAAGAGTAAGATTCACACAGTGTTCTTCTTTGCTACTGGAGCAAATGTCTCCTCATAGTTAAGTTCATAAGTCTGAGTGTATCCTTTTGCAACTAACCTTACTTTATATCGATCTAGTGTACCATCAGACTGATATTTCAAAGTATATATCCATCTGCACCTCACTGGCCTTTTGTCTGGTCTCTCAACAATCTCCCATGTTCCATTCTTTCCCAATGCATTCGCTCCTCATTCATGGCTTGAACCCAATTATTATCCTTCGATGCTTCTTGTACTGATGTTGGGGTTCTGATGGAATCAATGGCTGAAATGAAACTCTGGTGCTGCAAAGAAAGATTTTTTGAAGGGACAAATTGAGAAATAGGGTACTTGGTACAAGATCTTTTCCCTTTCCTCGATGCAATTGGTAAGTCATCTGGGTCAGGTTCACAATTATTCAAAGGAATGTTATCAGTTTCAGAAACATGAGGACTAGTATCTTTAGTACTTACCGCAGGTTCGGATGTCTGAAGTTGTTGTTAGGGCAGTTCGGATTTTTCCCTCCTCTGATACACCAATATTGGTGTGCTGGCTTTGGCCTTGACTTTAGCTGGTTCAGGTGGGGTACCAGAAGAAGATGCTAATTCCTATGTAGAGTCAGACAGTAAAGGAAAGAAGGAATCAGCTTCCAAAATGTTCTCCCCTTGAAGTTGAGGACAAGTGAAGAAGGACTCATCTTCATGAAAAGTGACATCCATGGAAACGAAAAAATGACGACTCAAAGGGTGAAAACATTTGTACCCCTTCTTGTCAAGAGCATAAACCAGGAAAACACATTTGACGGCACGAGGATCAAGTTTGCTGTGATGCTGGCAATGTACATGAACCAATGCCACACAACCAAAGGCACGAGACTGTAGACTCTGCATAATAGGAACTAAAGGAAAGTAAGACGTCATGAGTTGGACAAGACTTACATTACCAAGAACACGAGATGGTAACCGATTGATCAAATAAGTAGCAGTTAAAACTGCTTCCCCCCAGTATGAGCTAGGAACAGACATTTGGAATAGTAAAGCTCTAGTGATATCAAGTAAATGACGATTTTTCCTTTCTGCAACACTATTTTGCTGAGGAGTATCAACATATATGAGTTCATGAACAATACCATGCTCTTTAATAAATTTAGAGAGATTTTGGTTGGCATACTCCTTACTATTATCAGAATGCAAACGTTAAATGGATTTTCCAAATTGTATTTGAATCATACGATAAAATTGAACAAACAATTGGGACACTTCAGATTTGTCTTTCATTAGGAAAAGTCAAGTTACTCTAGTACAATCATCAATGAATGAAACAAACCATTTTGTTCCAGAAATATTAGAAATAATGCAAGACCCCAAACATTAGAGTGAATAAGGGCAAAAGGCTCAACACTTTTATTAAAACTAGGAGAGAAAGTTATACGATGGTGTTTAGCAAACGCACAAACATCACAATGAAAAGACTCAACAGACTCTTTCAAAAATAAAGATGGAAACATAGACTTAAGTAAAGTAAAAGGAGGATGTCCAAGGCGCTTGTGTTGTAGCCAAATTTGAAAATTAAGAGACTCAGAACTGGATTGATGACAAGAAGGTAGCAACTTCTGACCAAGACCACCTTCAACTCGCATATTGAGCAGATAGTACAATCTTCCATGTTCCTTAACAACTCCAATCATCCTCCTCGTGACAAGATCCTGAAAGACACTGAGAATGGAAAAAGGTTATTGCACAATTTTTGTCTTTGGTAAGCTTATGAATGGAAGCCAGATTATTGCAAAGTTTGGGAACATGGAGCACATTGTTTTAAGTGTAGGGAAGGATGATATTCAATAGTACCAGAACTCGCAACTGAGGTATAAGAGTCATCAGCTATGATTATATGATGCTTACTAGAAGAGGGTTGATAAGATAAAAAATGTGGAGAATAAAAGCTCATATGGTCAATCGCACCAGAGTCAATAATCCACAGATCCTCAGAAATAGTACTAGAAGCATTAAAGGATTGGGAACATAAATTCTTACCAGATGGCCAGAGAACAAGAGCTAGAAGGCCTACTGAGAGAGTCAATCAGAGTCTGTAGGTGCTCCAACTCAATTTTACTAAGGGCTGGAACTTCATCTCTCACCTTTGAGTCTTCACCCGCAGTCATGAAATCCGAAGTGGTCACATTTGCCTGGCTGTGTTGCATACCCTTGAACCCTCCTGTGCGACTAAGAACCTGGTCATTCCCATAGAGTCTAAAGTAGTTTTCCTTGGTGTAACCAGATTTCTTACAATAGGTGCATGAATGACTCTCTCGGTCAGGCCTAGAGGAGGAAGAAAAAGAGCCTGGTTTAGTCGTCTTGCCCATTGCCAAGGCTGACCCACTAGTGGGCATGTCATCAAGCATGACAGCCCTACGACTTTCCTCTCCCTGAACAGTGTAAAACACCTCAAATAGTGAGGGCAGTTTTTCCTTGCCCAGAATCAGAACCCGAATAGGGTTATACTCAGAATTTAGACCAGAGAGGAACTCAAAAATCCGGTCCCTTTCAACAAAACTAGTCAACGTGGAAGCATCCTTGCTACACTCCATTTTATAGATTCTGGTATTGATCCAGCTCAATCCACAAGCCATTAGCGAAGATTTTTGTCTTCAACTCATAGCAAGTGGCGATGTCCTGTTTCATAGAGAAGGTCTGGCAAAGATTATCCCAAATTTCGCAGTAAGAATGAAGGAACATACAATTCTTGCTAACCTCGGGAGTTATGGAGTTCCAGAGCCATGTCAAAATAAGAGAGTCCTCATTACCCCACATTTCAAATTGGGGGTCATCCTTCTCAAGAGTAGTCCCTTCGATGTGGTTTAACTTTTGGTGGTCCTTAAGGGTAGTGCGAATGACCTGGGCCCACTGCAAGTAATTTTTTCCGTTAAGGCGATAAGTGGGATGCAAGATCGGGAGATCATTGGGAATTAGAGGTGTGGGTTGTGCTGTGCTGGATTGTGGGATGACTTTGGTAGTCTCGTTGTCTGACATGGTTGTAGTTGAATAGGAGCAGGAGACACCGGTGAACAGAATGGGACCGCCAGCAAGGTGAACGGAGTCTTGGACAGTGGGGCGTGGTGGTTTTTCAGCAGCGAGGCTCTGGGAGATGGCCGGTTGGAGGTCTGAGTGACGAGTGTCCTTGCTCCAACGGTTTGGGTGCAGTAAATGGACTGGGCAGTGTCACAATCACGAGCATGCGATGAAGGCTGGTTTGATCAACAACGAAGGCTTATGGCAGTGGAAACAACCGAGGCTCTCAGATCGGACGTTTTGATACCATCTTGAGAAAACTAATAAGTCTTAGAGATTGAACACAAATTTGATCCATTGTTTAAGTGAGCAGCACTCAGCACTCTGATATATATATACACTAAGAAATAAATATAGTGTTACATTTACAAAAAAGAATCAACAATTTCCTATGACTTTGGTTTCCTAGGAACATTAACTCTTATAATTCCTAATGATACATTTAATCATTACACTATTTCCATCACCTATGACTCTGATTACTCAACAATGTACACAAATTTACCCTGCTGAGCGGAGAGGTTATTTCCGCGATTACAACCCGTGACCACCAAGTTATATGACAGCAACGTTATCATTATACCAAGGCTCACCCCCTGGTTTTCAGACTACAACAAAAGAAAACAAAGTCAGGAATTAGATATAGATAATATCAATGAATTCAGATAATGATATGCACACTTTAAAAGTATTAGGTTTAATTAGCCTCATAATTAAATTTGTAATTTAAATTAAATCTGCATGGATGAACATGTGATGGAATTGGTAAGCAATGAACAGTTCTGTACTTACCGGGACATTGTGTTCATGTGTTTCTGTCATAAATCATTGTGCATCTTCGTTGTAAATGAGGCAACAAGTAGTCATTTCAATACACATTTGCCAAGACACTTTAAGGGCTTCATATAAACAGACTCCTACATTGTTAAATAGTTTAATTAATGATGGTTTAATTCTGTTTGTTGATTGAATCAACCGTGATATACTTTTGGCATCTATTGATAGTAAAACTCATTAAAACTTTTTACCGGTGGCTTATATTGTGTTGCTTTTTCTTATGCTCAAACTATTAACTGATTTCTGTGATGCTTTTTAAATGTTCCAGGTCCTAGTAGCTTTGATATCCTACAAGGTCATTCAAAAGCCACTATGTTATTGATAGCTAATAATGCTGCCCAAGGGATTCTATCCTCTTTCTTCTTCAAATATGCAGGTTAATAGTTCAGATATATATATTTTTATCTTTTCTATTGCATTTATTAGAAGATAAAACAAAATACTGGTATAATATAATTTATCTTAAAATGGCCTTATGTTTTGTAATATGTCTCTTCTCTCAATAACCCATTTAATGTGATGCAGATACAATTTTGAAGAAGTACTCATCAACAGTTGCAACAATCTTTACGGGCATAGCATCTGCTGTACTGTTTGGACATACTTTAACAATGAACTTCATTATAGGAATTTCTATTGTATTCATCTCAATGCACCAGGTGAATTGAATTTGGAGGATTCTGTGGTAATTAAGGCTATGTTTGGATATTTAGTAATTAATGGAATGGAATGGGATGGGATGGGATGAGATGAGATGGGATGGAATAGAATAAGATAAAAGTATCATTCTATTGTTTGGATATTTTTGGATGGAATGGAGTAATGTTACCATTCCATTGTTTGGGAAGTGGATAGTTTTTGGTGGGATGTGATGGAATCTTAATTATAATAATAATAAAAAAGATGATTTCATCTCATATCCCCCAAATTGGGAGGGAAGAAAATTGATGATTTTTCATCTCACCCACTTCCATCTTATTCTATCCTTTTTTAATATAACCAAACAATGGAACATATCTCTATTTCATTTCATTCCCTTCCATTCCACTCAATCCCACCAATCCGAACATAGCCTAAGAATATTAGAAACAAACCACTTTTGTTTTAAACAATTTTAACCAATGACATTTTCTTTTTGTATCACCCTGTGCTCATTTCCTCTTCAGTTCTTTTCACCGCTTTCAAAAGTCAGAGATGAACAGAATGGTGTGCTGGAACTGCATGATGTTAATGACAAACAAAGGTACTAGCTAATTTCTTTACTGATCTCAAATTTTTGCTTTCTGTGAGTGAGACAATGATATGGGTATCTGCTTAATTTTGGGCTTCAGAAGACTCTTATGATTTATTTGTTTTCTCTTTTTCCTTTCCATTGTTTATTTGATTGAAGTACTGTATGAAAGGTTGACCAACCACCTGCTCATTCTGGGGAGGAAGAGGAAAAAGAATCTCTTTCCATAATTACAGTTTCCGAAAAGTTTAATTGTTGGATATTCCTTTTCTTTAGATGGCCACATGACAAGAAAACTTTTGAAAGAAAATCCCTTTCCTTCTTCCTTTGCAATAACGAATGGCTTATGTTCATTCCAGGTCGAAGGAATCCTTTATAAATATGGCAGCTGGAGCAAACGAAGAGGTGCTGATCTGTCATCAGCTTGTTTTATAATTGAGAGTTTTTTATACATTGGACTCATTGCTCGATGTTTTGTTATTAATATGCATATTTCCAGGCTAGTCATCGTATGGGGCATGATGAGAGACAGCCACTTCTTCCGTCCTAGATTGACCTACTGTATGTTTCCTTTCCGTTTTTATTGTTGTTGGCTTCTTCAAAATCCTGGTTAATTATTTTAATTTTATGGACAACACGCCCTGCTGAATGATTTTTACTTCTCTCTTGAATCAGTTTATACTTCATACTATTTCTGGCCAAAGCAATGCCTTTGTATTTAGTGCAAATAAAATACCACGCTTTTAACTTCTGTCAATTCAAATATCCCACTTTCTAAAGTTTTATAACCGTTTTTATGCTTTAAACAATCCCGTTTGTATTTAGTGAATCATTCTTGTGCATATAATTGCAGGAATTTTCAATGATTTTTTTTTTTTTTGGTGATATCGCTGGTAGCATTGATGCACACATTTTGAAGTCACAATAAATGTAAAAAGTTATTTCTGCCTTTCTGGGATAGCTTTCAACAGGAGGGATTTCTCTACTTGGCTCATAAAGAAAGGCTTGAATTATTGACTACAGGAGCAAGCCAGGACTTTCAGCTGCTGAAGATTTTGATAGAGAATACAAAATGGCTTCGTAAGAGCTTTTTCATATCAATGTGGATACTTGTGCTACATTTATTCTTTATCTTGGACATTTGATTTCCCCCTTTTTTAATATTATTTTTGTTTCCTGTTGTATTTACTTCAACCCGTTCTATCTTTATCGTGTTATTCTTTACATTTATTACATGATTTAGGTATTTCATCTTAATGAGATTACGGGTAAATAAAGAAAATGAAATGCTTCTTTCTTGTAGGAAATGATATCTATATGCATATGAAGCAGTCGATGCTATTGTGTCTTGCTCCTGTTAATCCGTATTACATTATTTCGAGAAAAATGCAATTACACCCCCTTCAACTTTAGGTGAGTTGCAATTATACCTCCTAAACCATAAAAAGTAGCAATTAGAGACTTCAATTATGCATATGGTAGCAATTAAGTTTTTCATCCAAAATCCAAATTGGTGTTACATTTAACGGATGGTCAAACTCGTGGTGGTCACGTGTTCTTTCTCTCTCCCTTCACATTCAATCGGAACAATTTTCACTCACTCAACGAAACAGTCAGGCTTGGTCGGATTGCCCACTGTATTCAAGCATCGGAGGCTGAGTCACATCAACTGCTTCAATTCTTTTTTCTCATTCTTACGCTGGGTAGGCTCACGAACATTGATTTGTCATAGAACAGGCTCACCGGTGGGGCTATTGTTGGCGGGGTTGAAGAGCGTGACTCAGATCGAGCTCTATCATTACTCGCTCTCCAGCGAGTTACCCACCGGGTTGGAACGATAAGACGTGTCCATGAACGAGTTGGCACTCGCCGTAGCAGCATATGGCATTTCGTACATCCAATTTTCCAGCGAGATTCATTGCGGCGAATAGATAGGGGACACTGGGACAGTTAGAGGAACTAATTATGATTTACTTACCTCATGTCATAGTCTTTTATCTGGCCGGGCTGGGCACATTTTTAATGCGATTTCTGCTGCTTTTTTTTTCTCATAATTTCGAAGAACCAGTTTTCTGGGTTAATTCTTGATTAAATTGGGTCGGTGGATAATCTTTTCGAATTTGTTGGCAGCCATAATAGTCCATCGGGTGGGTTACGGCCAGTATGGTCAATGTGAATGGAAATACCAAGGCAGAAAATAACATCGCGTGATCTCCACGTGAATTCAACATCCGTTAAATACAATACCAATTTGGATGAAAAACTTAATTGCTATCTTATGCATACTTGAAGCATCTAATTGCTACTTTTTAGTTTTTATTGTTTAGGGGGGTGTAATTGCAACTTACCCAAAGTTAAACGGGGTGTAATTACATTTTTCTTTATAGAGAATGAAAAGTTTGAAATCTCAAATCACTGTCTACTAAACGCTAAATATAACTTCTTATTTCAGATAACTCATAAATTGTCGTGTACTAATCCCATTTAGCTTGACTTGGTCTCCTATCATTTTGGGGTGGTTAAGGTGATTGTAAGTTATTATTCATCCATTGAAATCTAACTCTAAGTTGATGATTTAAGAGTGGATGAAGTGTAGATAAATATAAAATTATATATTCAAATCTTAACTATGGCAATTATTTGTCTCAGGCTATAAGGGATATCACCACAATATTAAAAAAAATCATTTAAATTGAATAAATGATATACCAAAACATAGTATGTTATTATTGAAAAACTATACTTAGTCTTCTTTGTTGTTCAAAGTATTTATTTTATGCTTTTATTATTATTTTAGCTATGACTTCCAGCCTTCCACGATGAATTCACCTTTATTTTTATATTTTTTATATCATGTTATTGTTAATAAATTTTAGAGTAAATTATGCATTACCTTCCTAAAATTTAACTCATTTTCACTTTTCTTACATGAACTTTATTTTATAATACATAATCTCTTAAAATATGGTAAAAATTATAAACTTGTATTTTCTGTTAAATTTAACAGTGGTAGTCTATATGAGTTTAGAAGTTGAGTGTTTGAATATTATATTGAAAGAGATTAAATGCAAACTCTCACCATTAAAATTGACAGAAGAAAATAGGTTTACACTTTTTATTATAATTTAGGTAATTATGTGCTATAAAATGAAGTTTATGTATGAAAAGTAAAAATAGATAAAACTTCAAGGGAGCAATGTGTAATTTACTATAAAGTTTATCCAAAACTCGTAACAACAAGAAGGTAACATACTGATATTAAATCAAAATATAAAATAATTCTTTTTGGTAAGGTCTAGGTCCTACCTTGTGGTCCTGGTGGAGGGGCCCCTAGTAGAGGTCTCGGATCGCCCCATAATGGGGCCTGGAGAGGGGGATAGGAGAAGAGAAATAAAGATGAAGAGCATCAGCGGGAATCAAATCATATTATTTTCTTTGCATGTTCTTAACTCTTACCAACTAAACTACTAACATGAGATGATAGTACCCCAACAAAAATATTTAAGAAAATTCAACGTCAATGGGGAGTATCTATGGGTTAAGTTGGGTTGGATTTAAAATATTTTAGATTTGATCAGCCACCAAAGTGGTGGGTACATAAGCTTCAAACAAATTAATGACTAAAGTAAGTGTGTGTATGGTTGGATTTTTTTCATTCTATAAACAGTTTTTTTTTTTAAAAAAAGTTGTTTGCACAATGTTATAACATGTTTGATAAAATCAGCTTCAGTTTTTGCACAAA
Organism: Ormosia semicastrata; assembly: GCA_029884595.1. NCBI lineage: Eukaryota > Viridiplantae > Streptophyta > Magnoliopsida > Fabales > Fabaceae > Ormosia > Ormosia semicastrata. The sequence goes on from JAQQTO010000059.1 coordinate 71,996,477, forward strand.
ATTTAATGAATTACAAAAAAAAATTTTAAGTTAATTTTCATAATACTGAAGATTGAAACTTATGATTTTAGTTTATAGATTATTCTTTACACTTTGAGATGTAAATATTATTTTATCCTCAATCAAATAACTTTTTTAATCATTTTATATCTATTTTAGTAATTTAATATATAAAAGCGATTTTTTTACACTATCAAACGAATCAGATTAGATTAAAATCGATTTTCAACTAATGTATCCAAACATAAAAATGAATCGATTATAATTAATTATAACAAAAAAATTTTATACAATAATCGATTATTAAATATAATCAAATTTTCACAATTTTTTCAAATACACGCTAAGTTTTAAAAAGGCTTCTAATATGCACCTAAATAGTGTTGGTGCATCCATGCACCTTCGAGAGTTACCTGTAATAACAGGTCAATCGATTTTTACATATTCTTTTTTTTTTCACATTTTCTTTCTTTTCACTTATTCAAATTCATACCCTCCCTCCTTGTCATCTCGCTGGAATCTTAACTATAATTCTCTCGCTAGATCCACCTACCTGGGAAATGGGTTTGCTCCACAACCAATGGGAACCAAAATGAGTGATGAAGAAGTTATCAGCGAAGTTAAAAACGGAGCATGACTCGCCAGAACCATCCACTGGAGGTTCCAGTCTCCGATGAGCCGTGGAGCTCATCTCTTCCATGATTTCCCTTTCTCATTCGATCAGGGTCTTCGCCGCAAAAATGAAATTTGATTCGTAACAAGCTCAAAGAGCTCCATTAGAGGCTAATCGCCTCTAAGATTTGCATTTCCGACGAGAACCCATCACTCTCCGACATGTTCTCAGTAGTACTAGCCACCGTGAATGAGTGTCACAACCTCGCTTGCCGCTGCATCAATCTCTCCTACAACGGGAAGCTCCTGATGTAGAGTGACTTGGATGTAACGCTCGCCAAGTTCAACCTCCTGTTAGGCGTTTGATGAAGTTAATTGAGAATTCGAATAATGCTTGGTCGATTTCAGTTGATGGGGGAGTTACTGCTTATTTGTGTCAATGTGGATTCTAAAGGGGAGTTGGTTGGTCCTGCCTGTGGGGAAGAAATTAAGAAGTTTATGGTTGAAGGGGATATGATTTTCATGTTTATCAGGCTTGTGAAATCCATGGATGAAGGCATAAAGCAATTCATGTAAGTTCCATCAAGTTCATTCAAAATGTGAGAGTGAATATTACTTCTTTGGTAGGTTTCCAATTTTTAATCCTTACCCTTCATTTTTTTCTATAATAAATCAATGGCTTTTAACACTTGGTGTATCAATACACCCCAATATTTTAGGTAGATCATAAACAAATCCTAAGTTTTAAATAAACAAAAGCCCCAAATGAAGTAATCAACTAAGATAAACATAACAAATCCTAAAAACTAAAAACACTAAACAATATGTCACATATATGGGTTGGGTTGGGTTGTGTGAATTGGACAAGTTTCAATTTACAACCCAACTCATTATTTACAAGTTGAATTTATTTAAAAACAACCTAATTCAATTTACAATTTCAAATCAACTTATTAAGAATGAGCTCAATTAAGTTAAAACCTAACAATTTATGAATTGATCCTATCCATGGACACTGTTACTATAGTTGTCAAAACAGGTTGGGTCGACTCGACCCGAAATTCAAGTGAAGTCATATCGAATTATATGAGTTTTAAATTGACATTTTGTTAGTCTAATCTGTTCTTTTGTAATATTAACAGACTAACCCGATCCGACCCGTTGAATGGACCAGACTAATTCAAATTATTTTTAATTTTATATTTATTTTTATTAATTTAATCTTCTATTTTATGGAGTTATTCAAATCAATCCATGGAATTTAGTCTATTTTAACTGCTGTAACCGTTACTTTATTCTATAGGTTTTTTCTTTTTTTTATTTGTTTATTTTTTATTACGGAATATGTTCAATAGGCTAAAGTATTATATTAGTAGCAGCAGTACAGATTCCCCTCCATTCTCATCACATCAGGTGAACCGTGAAAGCGGCGCTGTCTTGCAATTGACATGGTTTCTTCTTCTACATTGAAGCACGTCCATCTCCATCCCTCTTCATCTTCATCTTCATCTGCCACCACCATGGATATGGATGACCCAAAACCAATTTCCATCCAACAAAGCTTGGCACTGTCTGGTGCCTCCCTCCTTAGCCGCCCAGAACTCCTGAAGCGTCGTTCTCACAACCTCAACCTCCTTTCTAAATGCTACAGAGACCTCTACTGGGCTCTCATGGAGGACCTCAAGTCCCGCTACAGAGACTACCTCTGGGAATATGGTGTCACCCCTTTCAAGGACAATGCCGTTTTTGAAGGCAGTGGCGAAAACATTAACAACATTCGAACTGATTCCGATGTTGTTAATATCAACAATCAGACTCAGATTCAGAATCAGAGGTGTGCTTTCGTGGGTTGTAAGTTGAAGGCGATGCCATTGACTACCTTTTGCCATTTGCATATTCTTTCCGATTCCAGGCAGAAGCTTTATAAGCCTTGCAATTACGTTATCAAAAGGTACGTGTACCTCTCTCATTTCTCACTCCTATTTTTCAATTTCCTTCAATGATGTGTACTTCATTCAATTCCTGACAATAACAAGTAAGTAACTCCTGTTAAGAATATCATGCATAATTCTTAATCCGAATTCAATAAATATTATGGGCAGACAGAAAGTTACCAAAGGGTGAAGTCATCTAGAATGTATTGGTCCTTTTTTTCTGATACTAGTTCAAGGAAGAATTATTACATATGACTAAAAGCCTGAAAATGTGAATGTCTTTCTCTGTATATACCTAACCCGTTACTTAGATTAATACACTAAAATATAGTGATAATAAGTATAGCATGCGTTAATTAATGTTTTTCAATTCTTAATGTTGAGACTTGACAGCTTAGATTCCAATATCTAACCCGGTGCCCTATGAAAGCAAAATTGAATAAAGGGAAATATTTTTAGATTGAGAAAGATATTAACAAGCAATATAATAGGCTGGTACTGTTGGTTTAAGACCTCATTTATATCCATAATTTGCTTGTTTTGCAATTTGGCATGCCAAGCAGTTGTGAGTATGAACATATATACTTTATAAGGCATTTATAATTAGGTTCAATGTTGTCTAACCAAGGGAGCCTTTTATAGGTGTTCAGTGTCACACTGAACCAAAGACCATTTACTCGTCATATTTAACTTGTATTGTATAAACATGAGAAGTATAAGCAGTAGCCATGTTGTTGGCTTTGGCGCTTCCTTTAGAAACTATTAACTTATGGAACCTGGACATTTGAGCGGGAAATATTCCTTTGCTTGAGGCATCTAAATATATTTTCGCATTGCATATCAAGTCTTGTGTTTATGTCAGAAGCTAATCATGTTTGTTAGAAAAAAGCTCATATTTCACATGTTTCATATGTTACACGTGTCATAGGACTTACTGTCCTCATAGGAATTAGTGTATTCGTAGGAATTAGCATTTATACTTAATACATTCATGTATCACTATATATATAAATATCAGTTTATATGTGTGTGAATAAAGCACACAATTCCTCAAATCATCTCTATATTCTATATGGTATCAGTAGTAGTAGGTTATGATCCTCACCACTGTGCATCACTAGGGGTTTCATGTCCAAACAGCTGCACCTCCACTAGTTGTGGCTTTTTCGGCGATGCCCACCACCGCCGACAACCCAGAACAGCAACAAGAACTTGCCGACAGGCTCAACCGCAGCTGAACCACCACCACCTGCCACTGCACACGCCCCCACGCCAACTCCAACGGTCTGCTCCTCCTTTCACGCGTCGGCGTGTAAGTGCCCGTGCCATCTTCTTCGGCCACTGTCTTTCTCCAGTGCCACTGTCGGCCACCCCCTTACTCCTTTCCAACCTCACCTCCCTTCTCCTAGCCTATACCAACCTGCAACCCCATCTCACCTCTCTATTCTTTCTTTCTTTTGCACTGTTACGGGATTTTATTTTCCCACCCTCTGCCCCAACCATTCCAGTACTAAATCCCAACCTATTAAGCCTTTTATTTTACCCTCACCAGCATGTCTACCTCATCTTCACCTTTTGCCATTAGCTTCACTACTGTCCCGTTGATCCCATGTGACAAATTGGTGGGGACAACCAATTACATATCTTGGGCTGCTGCTGTGGAGTTATGGTTTGAAGGTCAAGGCCACGATGAACACCTAGTCAAACAAGCCAAGGACATTCTCGACAAGGATTAGGCCAAGTGGAAACAGATTGATGCTTCTCTTTGCAGTGTGTTGTGTTCTCCATTGATGCCAAGCTTCAACCTCAATATCATGCTTTTCAGACATGCTATGATGTGTGGGCCGAGGCTAAGAAATTGTACTGCAATGATGTGAATCGTCTCTACAACATTGTTTCTAACCTCATCGCCACTAAGAAACAAGACATGGACATGGAGACCTATCTGAGTAAGCTTGATACTTTGATTGCTGAGTTTGATGCACTTATGCCCTTCACTGAAAATGCAAAGAAACATGTCGAACAATGTGGAAAGTTCTTCACAGTCCTTGCCCTTGTTGGTTTGCCACCTGAGCTTGACTTAGTTCGCAACCAAATACTCTCAAGCCCTACCGTTCCTTCATATGATACAACCTCGAAACAATTGTTGCATCTTTCAACTCCTATAACTGTTGCTCTATCATTTGCACCTGCTGAATCATTTGCCTTGATTTCCCAATCCAGCAACCAGGGCAGAAGGGGAGGAGGTCGTGGTGGTACTCGTCCTCGTTCTCGTCCTCGTCCTCGCTGCACCTTTTGCAACAAATTTGGTCACATTGAGGAACAGTACAAAACCAAGGCCAATCAGCAATGCACTTTTTGCAAAAAAAAAAAAATTGGTCACATTGAGGAACAATGCAGAACTAAAGCCAACCAACAATCTAAAACTGTGAATGTTACTCAGGTTGTCCTATCTGACTCATCTGACGAGGTTTCCCTCTCTGCCGCTGAGTATAATGAGTATATCTAGCTTAATGTAGCCATGCAGTCAACTACACTTGTAACTCAACCTAGAAATCCTGCAGCCTTCCTCCAATAGTCTTCCTCCTTAGTCTTTCTTCTTTTTTTGGGGGGGGCAGGGGCAGGCATTCAGTAAACATTGTCTTGCCCTAAAATTCAAGTTTCTGACGGAAATGTTGTTGGGAAATACCTCATTACCTTCTACACGTGCTTGCATATATACAAGTAATTAGGGAAAAGCATCACAAAAATCATGCACAAAGTTTAACATGGTTCGGCCCAACATACTTACATTCAAATATGAAAAGAGTCTAGTATCAAAACAAGATTACAAGATAATGTCTGTAGGCACTCGTAATCTCCACTATCCCACGACTCCTCACCGTTATCCCTACATTTCTACTAAGCCTCTCAATCTTCAAACCCTTTCTTATAACTCTACCAATCCCAAATACAAGTATTTATAGCCCACAAATAATTTTCATGGCAATCAACCACCCCACACTCTATCTTTATTCCTATCCTTATCAAGATAAAGGCTCTCCTAGTTTCTTATTTAAAAACAAATATATCACATATCTCTCCATTATCTTGGCATTAATTACAATTCAAAATCATATCTACCAATAAAATAGGAAACTATCACTACTTATCAAAATAAGAATTTGGGTCAATCCCAACAATCTCCACCTCGACCCAAATTTCATCACCAACAAATAATCTTCAAAATTGCACATCTTCACATCATTATCTTCTCCACCTTCAAAAAATGTTCAGCAAACCACGTCATCCAAATCTTCAAACACCGACCAATAATTGCCAAGTAAATCTTTCAATCAAATCTTCATTCTTCGTACTTGCACCGTCGTTATATAGAACAAGCCACTTGACCTCTATGTCAAGAAGACTTTTGAGTTTCGACACACTTGCCACCATATAACAAGACACGCCACATGATCTTTATCAGGAAGACTTTCGACATAAGGGACCAAAGGCAACCATATCATCACGCAGGGGCCAAAGGGACACCATATCATCGCATAGCTCCTCGAATTATCAGCTCTGATACCACTTGTTAGAATTAGGGGAGCCTATAACACTGGAGAGATCTACATCCAATGGGCTAAGTGAAGAACCACATAAGTGGACTTGACATTACATCTTGACCAAAATCTTAAGGCATTAGGTCTATGGTTTTTTTCCACATATATAGCCTTCAACTTGTCCATTCCTTTCCAATTTAGGACTTTTTCACCTACATCTCACTCATACTTGAATTCTTAACAATCTCCCCCTCAAGTGTGAATCATTCATACACGGTCACTCCCTCTCAAGCAAAAGCCTTTTGAGTATTTGACAGTGTCACCAAAAGCCCAACCCACATCAGATCCAAATATCCTCCAAACCGGGTTCTTCATACTTGTACCGCCATCATCTATCATCCACAACGGAATACGCCACTTGGCCTCCACATTGCTAGGAAGACTTTCGATACAAAGGATCCTGCACATGGATCCAACAACCACCGCCGTCAACGCCAATACTAGTCCTAGCCAAACCATCGGCTCTGATGCCACTTGTTAGGATCGTGGAATACCTCATCCCCTTCTACGCGTGCTTGCATAAATACAAGTCATTAGGGTAAAACATCACAAAAATCACGCACAAAGTTAATTGTGGTTCGACTCAACATTCTCATATCCATGGATGAGAGGAGTCTACAATCAAAACAAGATTACAAGATAATGTATGTTGGTACTCTCAATCTCCTCTATCCCACAACTCCTCACCATTATCCTACATCTCTACTAGGCCTCTCAATCTTCACACCCCTTCTCATAACTCTACAAATCCCCCAATACAAGTATTTATAGTCCACAAATAATTTATATGGCAATCAACCACCCTATACTCTATCTTTATCTCTATCCTTATCAAGATAAGGCTTTCCTAGTTTCCTATTTAAAAACAAATGTATCACATATCTCTCCATTATCTTGGCATTAATTACAATTCAAAATCAAATCTACCAATAAAATAGTGAACTATCACAACTTATCAAAATAGGAATTTGGGTCAATCCCATCAAATGTTTGAAGAGGGAAACGGAACAAAAGATTTTTATTGATGTGCTTATTTTACAAGTGAGATGGATTCAGCGGACTCTAAAGTGTCTTTACACTCAGTTTTAGTGTAATGTTGCATCCTGATATGCACAAATAAACTGGTTACATAGTACTTTAGGTCATTTCATTACATCTTTGGCCCCTTCTGTCTCACTTTTTGCAATTGTTTCTGGGTGATGCCTTAAGCACGTGTGGTTAATGCCTTGCTGGCAAATTTAGCTATGAGAACTTACGACCTGAATTGCTTTTTCTTAAGCTCTTTTATCACCTAGTGTTTGGCAAAGAATGAACTGTCGTATCTTTGGAGGATCAGAATCCATGATGTTCAGTTGAAATATTTTTCTTTTGCATTCCATTAGTTTAATATATTATTTATTAAATAAAGTTTTATTCGTAATATTTCTTGCTTTGTATAAGTTCTTCAATCAAGTTGTTCATGTAAATATATGATCTGTGCTGTTTCCACTTTCCACTATAATAATATTAGTAGTTACTCTTTGATGAATGACTAGGAGAGATCGATTTCTTCATAGGCAATCCTTATAACCTATGAAGCAGGGAACTTTAAGAGAGAGAGAGAGAGAGGGGGGGGGGGTGGAGGGGGGGGACATGTCCTTATCAAAACACTTCAAATTTTGGTGTGCCACTGTCCTGTTTTGTACTGTATCCATAGTTCTTAGCTTGTAACTGATTTGCCCTTTGTTTTCAGTGCACAAGCTGGACCTATAACATGCGGGAAACCTATATTGAGATCCACTGTTCCATCTCTCTGCATTGTCCACTTTCAAAAGGCTCAGAAGCATCTCTCTAGGACATTGAAGAGGAAGGGTCTGAATAATTCCTCAACAAGTAAAATGGCTCCTAAATTTCATATCATAGTGACAGAATATGTTCATCACATTCAAGTGAAAAGAAGAAAGGAACTTGGGGGAAACAGAAGTGAAATTGTGGTTCAGAAAGAAAATGATAGCTGAGCACTAAGGAAGTAGATGCGAACATAATCTATGATTTAAAAGTCTTTTTTGGGACAGATACTAGAGGTAAGATGTATTTTTAATAATATAAGGTGCTTTGTCTTAGCCTAGGTTAATGTATTCTTGTCTTGAGTTCCCTCTGCTCATTTATTTCTGATCACTTTTTTATTCTCTTCCTTTGGCGTGAAGACATTTATAGGGTCTTCATAAATTTGGTTAACAACAATCCCCAATAATGCATGGTGTTCTTCTGAGGGCTCCACCATCCTAAGTGCTAGAGATTGGCATCAATCTTCTTCCAAGTGACTGCTGGATATGCTATCAACATAATAATAATTTTGGCACTCTTGTTTTAATTTACTCCCATATTATATGATATGGGAGAACATTCTTATTTCTTTGGTCTTCTTGTGTCGAGACACCGAGCAAAAATGTTAACATTAATGTATCAGTTCATTGTCTCAAAACGAGAGCTAAACATGTAAACTAGGTATGTCATACTAATGAGGTTCAATTTGTTCAATATTAGAATCTCTTATTAAAGGAGCATTCGTAAATTGTCTCGTGTCAACAGTTTTTGTCGATTTGCATGGATTGCGCTTTTGAAGGGTGGGAATGCTACTGTACCCCATTAATTTGTTTGATATGCTGATCATCACAATAATTTATCTTGGTGAATTGTGCTTCTTTGCTCACCAAGATAAATAAGATTAGAGGATTTGTTAAGATTCAATTATGCTGTTCTAGCCATTGCAAAGATTCAGTTATTTGAGTTGAACCTATTATTCCTCCATCTTTTTTCAGCATTGGACACAATCAGCAGCAACAATTATTGCCGACTACCACATACTGTGTCTAGATCAACTACGCAAACAAGACCAGATCCAAAACAAAATTCATTTTAAGTTTTATTAGTCAGTATCCCATGTATTTCAGGGATGGCAAATTACCAATGACCAAGTTTTATTAATCCAAAATGATCCTTCCACAAGACGCCAAGAACAATTTGAGGAAAATCTGTGACCAAAGAGGTGACACGGCTTCACATTCTTCCCCTTGACTCCCTCCCTCCAGTTGCCTCTGGAATACATTCATCTAAGCGACAAGTATAAATACACACAAGTTAGCACACTAATTTATGTTAGCACATCATGGGGCCATAATTTTCAACTGCATGGGTTAAGTTTGGAACAGGGGAGGGGAAGAAGAAGAATGGAAAAAATGTTTGTGCAGTTAGGTTAGTTACCTCAGCAAATGCAGAGGTGATGCAAGTAGTTGGTGAAGCTCTAATAGAGGCTCTCACCGCTGCATAAAATGTAAAAGCCAACAGCTATGGTTGGAATTTATTGCAGCCAAACATTGGCAAGGAATGACAAAGTTTATTAGCAATAACCCAGATAAAATAATCACAAAACGTATGTGTCTTAGCTTCCAAAGATTAAGTCAGACTCAGTTGAGGGTATTAGGTTATTCTCAAACCTGAAACACCCTCTGCTTCCTCTGCTCTCTAGTTAGGTGGACCTATCATTGATAGGATAAGTAAGACATGCCCATCTCCAGGTACAGGAAGGAACATACATTCCTCAGCCAGAATTGGTCTGCAGGCCATAGAGAATCACAACCTTCGGGTCCTGTTGGCAAATCAAATCAAATCAACACATATTCTGAGTTTAATCTCTTGGCTGCAGAGTTTAACAGTACACGCAACAGCCTGAGCCCAAAATTTGAGCCTAGCTTTAACATCTTCAGGATGGTCACCTGCAAAGAGAGAGAGAGAGAGGCAAGAGCAGATTTAAATAAAAGAAAATTGAAATTTTGATGATGAGGCAAGTAGAGAGAGACTGACCAGGACTAGAGATTCTCCAATTGGCAATGGAGGAAGACAAGGAATCGGTGTGGGAGTGGGACATGGAATAACACAACTCAAGGGCAGGCAATGTGTTGCAGAGTTGGGGAATTTCGTCGTAGCTGAACCCAAATCCAAGATCCAAGCAGCCCTTGAGCTCATCCAGATCTTCATCCGTCAAGCTCTTGCTCCTCGCCAGATCCTCATCCACATATCCTTCCAGCAACACTTGATTCTTCTTCTTCCCCAAACTCTCACTTTTGCTCCTCCTCAATCTTCCCCTCTCTTCCTCTTCCTCTGTGCTTCTTCTTTTTTCGGATTCCATTGAAACCCATGATTCAGATTCCGATTCGCATGAGTATGACAAACCCTCCATTTTCTGATTTTCTCTCTTCTTCTTCTTCTTCTTCTTCTTCTTCTCTGCCACTTTCTCTCTTCTCTTCGGTGAAGGAATATTTATCTATAGGATCATTCCCATATATGCATGTTTTGATATATTCATGCATGTATGGTTTGATAATGTGATGGGATGGGGATGCGGATGGGGATGGGCATGGATACATAACTAACTGACAGCTGTACTAGATGGATCTCATGTGAAGTCATTATTTTGGATTTCGCTTACAAAATCAGCTATACTTCCATATCTCATCATTCTCATGTAAGATATATATGTATAATATATATTCAATAATATATTAATATCCTAGTTCATCTACTACTCAGGTTACATGGCTTTCATTACAATTTAGCACACTCATCATTAGACATAAGTCCAATAATAATAAATATAGTGATTTCTAAACTTATAATACATCACATAATTATATAAATTTTTAAGAAAAATATCATATTATTCATTCAACTTAATTTATAAAACAAAAAATTTGTTAAATAATAAAAGTCTAAACATAAAAAATTCTAACATTTTTTTTTGTCTTTGATCAAATATCCCTATAAACACTATTATAAGATTAAGTTTTAGATATTGTCATAATTAAGAAATTCTCTCAATAATTTTTTTTAAGAACTTAAACTTTGATTATCTCCTTAAAAGTATAATTCACTTCAAGGACAGATTGAGAGGGGGGCATGGATGGGTCACGCCCCCCCAAAAAAAAATATTTTATTAGATACTTATAATATGAAATAAAAGTTAAAGTTTACATAATAAAGTCTATTTGATGACAATCATTAATATTAAGAAACTATTTTGTTAAAAAGATTAAAAGAAAATAAGTGAGATTCACCAATCTCATTTTTACGTGAGTTTTGACAATTAGACTGATGTTAATACTAAGTAATTAAAGTCTTATAATTATAAGAAAGTATTTTTAAATTATAAAAAAAAGTATCATTCACTTTTCAATTTATCTCATTACATTTCAGATTCTCACATAACACAATACAGTCACATAAAAATTAAAACATAACTCTTCACTCATTCTCTTTATTTATCTTAATCAATTTTATTGTTCATTTATGACCTCAAAGGGAGTAGGTGCATGAACAAAGAGTTTGTAGCCATATAGCAATCACTCAATGACTCAACAAGTTCAATTTGAAGGAATTGAATCCTAGGCACAAGAAATATCTTATCTTCCTAACTTGTTGTAAGTTTTCATTTCTTATTTCTTAATATTTTTATTTATCTAGTATTTTATTAAAATTATACCTCCAGCTTCCTTATATTTTAATTCTTTCTTTTTGGTTTGATATTTTACTAATTAGCTTTTATTTTTACTTTTAATTTATTTTTATTAGTTCGAGTTAATCTCATGTCTTGTTATTAATTTTTTTTATCTATGTCTAATGTGCCTACTATCAATTTGTACTTTTTAGTTGTCGCTTTATTTCTACGTAATATACTATTTTTATCATATCATTTGATTGATCATTTAATTTGTTTGGTGTTGATTATTTCTGTTTCATTACTACTATTGAGAGATCTTTTTTAGCTATGAATATTATAAAGAATAGATTCAGAAATAAGATAAAAAATAATTTTCTAATTGATTATTTAATAATTTATATTAAGAAGATGATTGTTGAGAAGTTTGATACAGATTAATTGTAACATTGATGATTTTTATGATATGAAAAAATATTATGCTTGACTTTGATAAAAGTATTATATATTATTTTTTGTACTATAATATATATTTTATTAATAAATATTATGATATAATTTGATAATATGGTTTATAATTTTTTACTCCTATACTAAAATATTTTCTGGATCCATCGCTTATTCACTTACTAATATACATAACCTTTCTTGGTAATTCTAACAGGTTTTTCATAAAAATATATGAATTTATTTTATTTTTAACATTTTCTTATATATTTATTAATTTTTTAACTTAATATAAAAATTTATATTTTCAGAAACTGGACACGTGGTGGTGGACTTGGTCACGAAAGACAACATGAGGTGAGGGTGGGTCCAATAATTTTGTTTGTTATGCATGCTGGATTTGATTAAATGAATTCAAGGGACGCGCATGTGAATTTCAAAGGATCGATGCAACCAAGGGGAAGTTATTGAAAGAGACCCGTCAAATAAAACTATTTTAAAACTATATTATTAACTAAATTGAATAAGTTATTCATGGAGATTTTGGTTAACTTTTTATGAGCAGATATTAAGAAGAAATTCTTACATAGTTTTGAAGTAAGAGATTTTTTTACTTTATATTATTGAATTGTATTACATCAATAATAACATTAAAATTATAGTGCAAAAAAAAAACATTAAAATTATAGTTAAAATAAGAGATTGTGGTGGTCCACAAAATTAGTGTTATATATATTTAATGATATAAGATAAGAGAAAAATTTTATTCTAAAAAATACCCACAAATTTCTCAAAAAGTAAATTACACTATATAATAAGTTATCAATAACTGAATATATTGGACTAAATATTATACCATAAAAATATTTTTCATGAATTTTTTCCCCTAATGTCAAGTAGATTATTTTGAGTTTGGTAAGTTCATGAAAGTTTAACTTCTTTATGAGAGAATTTTAGGTAGGAATTGTTTACATAAGTTGTGTAAAGTAAATCAATTAACAAATAATGTTTATAATTTTAAATATAAATAATTATGTAGCCCAAGAATTTATATAATTATTTAATATAAAAAGATGATGTATTAATTATGATTTATTTTTGTTTTGACTAGATATCTCTATAGTTAATAGGTATTATTATAAGACTAATTCTCATATATTATCGAGACTAAAAAGTCTTTCTAATAAATGTCTTATTCAGAGTTTGAACTTTGATTATTTTTTTAAGAATGTAACTCGTTTATCATTGTATTCAACATTTGTTAGTCCTCTCCAAAGTTTATCCAATAATTTCTCCTTCTTTACAATGAATATCATTTAAATATAAAAAAACTATGCTGGCAGACAAAATTTTATTATGATGAAAGTAAAATTACAATTGAATTATTTCCTATTTTAAATTAGAATGATTTTTTTAAAAAGAAAAGAAAGTTATTTTCATTAAACAAAATAAAAGTTCAAATAATGCGAAAAATAAATAGTTCAAATTATTGTCGAAGACTCGAAGGGATAAAGTGGATCCTTTCCTATCTAATTTGAGGGTTGGGTTCACTTTTTGTTTTTTTCTACTTCTATTGTCGAAAGAAAATTACATATCTATATATTGACGCCAAAATGTAACATAACATGTTTGAAAAAAATTTAAAAAAAGATTTTCCTAGTAAGCTTTTGAATATGTTATTTTAAATATAAAATAAGTTAATACAAATACATAAGTAATAGAGTTTCTGGAGGAGGTAAAGAGGAACTATCTTGGCGTGCAGGCCTATATATTTATTGTATAAGAATTATGCAAATATAAAAAAAAAAATTGTAAAGCTATATGAAAAGAACAGTATAAAAATATACTTTTCCATTTGTTAAACACAATGCAAAAAGTGACTACCGTGGTTCGCAGCCACCCATGCATGTATTAAACATTCTTAAATTCAAGAACCCAAAGAAGACAACAAACCAAGTTTTCTTCTTTTCACAGTGCACCAATAGCGCATGAATCGATCAACATAATTCTGAAAAAGAAAGCATATTCAATTACGAGGACAGAAAATGCGGTGTGGTTGGGGAATGGACTAATTAGCTAGTGCTAGTGTAGTGTGTACACATCCACGACCAAACTTTGGATAATAGCACTACATTAAAAAGCAGCATAGCTTTTGCAATTTGCATTGTGTCTGATTTCGGACAAGGAGAGAATTAAACCCTCTTGTATATTGTCTGATTGGTAATGAACATGTGGGTCTGTGTGACAATTTGTGCATGCATCAAAATTAAATGAAACCCGCAAGAAATAAACAATATTTGTTCTTTTTGGTTGAAGAGCATTTCTTCTTTCAAAAAAGGAGGAATACATGATATATCAGATAAGGCTAAAGATAAGATCTCCACGAAAGAGAGAAAGATAAGGTCCCCAAAACTGAATCAGATACCGTAAAATGCGCAGAGGGGTGCATATGAAATCAACGATCTTTGTAGTTTTGTATGATTAGTTTTCAGTCACTACACGTGAAATGCAGTAGTGCAGTTCTCAACAGCAGCAGCAGGAAAAGGTATACATAGAGCTCCATGATAAAGGTAAAAGGATCATTGTATTATATGAGTGAAGAATTTTAAAATATATGTATATTAGGAGATGATCCTAAAAACTATACAGAAGCTATTGAAAGTCATGACGTTTAATTAAAGAATGACTTAAGGCTAGGCTATGTTTGAAGATTATTATTATTATTATTTTGGTAATATATGTTTGAACATTTCGGTTTCATAGATTTAACGATGCTCACCAAAATAGAAGGAAACCATTAAGTTGTTAAATGGGTTTTGAGAAAGAAATGTATAAATACAAAGCTATATTAATTGCAGAAGTTTTACATAAAAACGGGCATGTAGTTAACTTTGTGAAAACTTATTTACTCGTAACTAAATTTAACTCCATAAGAGTATTAGAGTAATCATGTCCATATATAGTTGCATCCGTTGGATGTTAAATAGGGATTCAAATCTTCTTGTCTCTTTTTTTAACTGTTTAGTTTTTCCATCCAACCAATTAAATGACAACTCAATAAAAAATATATTAGCAACTGAAAAAGAAGTTATCATAGATAGAGTAACATATGTATCTTTCATATTTTATTTTTGACAAAAAAAATAATTCCTTTTTTTAAACAACTTAAAAGTATGAACAATTATGTCATTTTATTTTAATATTTTCTCTCTAATTTAATTACACTTTGTCTCCTACTTCTCTCTCCAATTTAATTTTTCTCTCTCTCCTATTTTTTCCTCACCATCTCTCACGTGCACTGATCACCATCAAATTCTTCTTCTTCTTTTTTTGGTGCAAGTTGCAACTATCAAATTCTTTATTACTTGTGTTTTTGGTAGTTAACAAAAGCATAAGCAAGTATGTAAATATGCCATTTTCAATCACTATTCCATGGCTAAAATAGTAATTCTAAGCAGCTGGAATAACAAGGTAAACAACTATTCCATGGCTGTTTACGTTAGTTTGCTGGGATTTGAAATATTATCAACAATCTAAAAAGTTAATTAATTTATTTTGTTAACAATGTATTTACTTTTAAAATAAACTTTAATAGTCAATAATTTTTTTGGCTACTTAATAAGAGAAAAATAAGAGACTGTAATTAAATTAGAGAGAAAAGATTGAGATAAAATAACATAATTGTTCATAATTTTTAAGTTGCTTTAAAAAAGAGATTAAATTTTTTGTCAAAAATAAAATATGATGAATGTTAATCTCTCATATATATATATATATATATATATATATATGTATATATATATATATATATAATTTTTGTTATTTAAGAAGCCACACTGGTACCCAAACAAAATCGGATGTTGGTAAAATGCTAAAAGAGAAAGCTTAACTCAATGATTGCATTGCCATTAGTTGCAACAAATCAAATATTTTGAATATATAATCTTTCTCTTTTACATTTTAAAATATTTTGTTTTTAAGTGTGTGGAATAATTATAAGAAAGAGCAACCATTATATATATATATATAAATTCATGTGACATTTTTTTTTCCTTCAAGTTGGTTGGTGTAAGTTTAAGAATTAATATTCGTCAAAAAAAGTTTAAGAATTAATATAAAATTTATTATCAAATAATATAATACAAAAAATTATAAAATGAAGGAAAATTCACCATAGCAGTTATAGTGAAAGTAATAATAAAGAAAAAAGATAAATTTTCACCAGAAAAAAAAAAAGATAAGTACTTTTTAGAGATGAAAAAAAAATTACTTTGAACATTTTAGTAATAATAAATTATATACTTAACAAATCATTAATAATATTAAAGATAATAATTAAGACTAAACATGTTTTGTATAATAAATAACATAAATTGTATTTTTTATCATTAAGGAAGCTATAAGTCCAAAAAGAAAATAAAATTACACACACAATCAATGATAAGATACTTTCACATAATCTTACCACAGGAGACTAACAAGTGATTGAAGAGGGTCATCCATAATAGTATACAAAAATAAATTCGAGTGACCTAATTTGATAAAGAAATTTGTATACATATTATTTTATTTAAACGAATGAATTAACAGTAATATTTAATCTTTATCGAACATAACTCTAATTTTTTGGACAAGTAAATCATAATGATGGATAGTCAAACATTCTTTAAATACAAAATTTACCATCACCTCTAAATTTATATTTACTATAATCTTTTAGAAGTCTATACTCTTTACAAAATTAAAGTCATAAATTATATTTAATCGCAAAAAGTTTGAAAACAATTAATTCATAAAAAATTGATACATAATATTGTTAAATAGATAGATTATGTTTAATAATAATAATAATAATAATAATTTTCAAAAAAAAATCACATGAAAAATAATTCATGCGCCAAAATCATGACATAACATGTCATGCATAACATGACATGAGGAAGTTAGCTAATAGCTAGTAGATGTGGAAGTGTATTATTGGTGGTATTCAATAAGACAAGAACTGGCCAACAACCCACGTGGCCAGTCCATATCACTCAATAATAGAAAAAGCGAGTCAACCAATGTATTCAAGTATGATTGTTAAGAAATTAATTAATTAATATATTAATGATAAATAAATAATTTTCTCATATTATTTTAAAATTAAAATATTTATATTATTTAATATTAGATAATTTTCTATAAAATATTTAATCATTCCCAAAAAGTAATATAAAAAAAAATATTTAATATATTTTTCGTGTTTTAGACAAATGTCAATATGATCTTTTATATAAAATAATTTTATATTAATCATATCAAAAATATAAAAATATATACTGTAGATTTCAAAAGTTTTATAAAATTTTAATATGTTAATATATTGAAATAATTTAATTTTAATATATTACCAATATAAAATTTTTATATTATCAATCAATTATACATCATTACATATATAATTTTTAAAATGATTATTATTAAAATTAAATATTTTTAACAATATAGCAAAACATAATTAGTTGACAATATAAAATTTTTTTACATTGATAATATATTAAAATTAAATTTATTTTAAAAATAAATATAAAATTATATATAAATAATACATTATTTAATTATATCTCATTTTATTTAATTCCTAAAAAAAAAAAAGCATGTGAGTAGAGAAGGATGGGCCCTAGCCTTTGGAAAGTAATTACGATAACCGTGCCGCCCTAAAAAGTGTATCATGAAAAGTAAGTTATTAACCTTTTTCTTATTTCATATTTTGTATCAACAGAAATATTTTAAAGAGAATTTTCTACGTTAGGTATAGAAATCAATTTTTGACATTGTAAAATTTTGTGGGTCATATATATATATATATATATATATATATATAATATAATTTTATACACATAAAAAATTAATTTACATGCCTAAAATTATAAATTTTCATCTAATAATTTCTCATGTATACATTGTAAGGATGATCACAAGTTGGATCGGGTTTGGAGAGAAAAAAAATCTAAACAAATTAAGTAAAGTCAGATTGGTTAGGATTGAGTTTGTGATTTTTTTTCAAGTAACCCGAACCGAACTAACCTGATTACAATTGGGTTAGTTCGAGTTGTGTAATCGGATTAATCGAGTTGGTCGAGTCATCGGGTTGGGTCATGAAAATTAAATAAAATAATAATTAAATTTAAACAAAATGATGTCATTTTACGGGTCATCGAGTCTGGTCATCGAGTCGGTCACTTAAACCTATAATTCGAACCAATAAGAGATCGAGTTTAATTGGATCAGGCCGAACCGACTTAAATGATCGAATAACGAATCAACTCAAATATTTGTAAACGGGTCGGATCATGTTTTCGGGTCGTTGGTTCGGGTTGATCACCCCTAATACATTGTGCCTTGCCCTCCATTGTTTATTTTTATTTTTATTTCAAGATTTTAACATCCAGAATGCAGATGCTTCTTGATCTGATGGCGAGCAAGCGTAACCCTGCTACATATATCATTGACATTGATCCCTTTTTTTTTTCTTTGCTTTTTTAATTGGCATATTCTTGTTGTAGTCTATTCACATTGAAGAATTATTTTTTTATTATGTCCACATTGAAGAATTATTGAAATAATATTCTTCACATAATGTATGCCGTTCATATTCTAAGGAAAGTTATTATCGTTAAAAGGGAAATCTTGTGGAATCGCGACTAAAATCTTCGTATTGACTATTAAGTGGAATTTGGTATATTGCATTTATTATGAAAAATGTTTGTGGTGCAAAAATATAACCCTCACAGATGAACGAAAGTGAAGATGAATTGTGAATTTGTGATGATTAGAATTTTTATGAAGTTTATGAGAAGTTTAATCTGTGTAAATAATATCACTATACGATAATTAGATGTCAATTTTTGAATTATTTATGAAGTGGATAAACCAGTTGTGTTTGGAATGAATAAATAATAAAAAATAATTTAATTTAATTTGAATAAATTTAATTTAAAAATAAAATTTTATATTTAAATTTTTTTTAAAACTAAAATTTAAATTGATTTAAAAATTAAATTTTATATTTAACTTTTATTAAAATAAAATTAATTTGATTTAATTTTTTTATATTTTAACTCTTAAAAAATAATTATTAAGAATAAAATTATTTATTTATTTCAAATCAAATTAAAATTTTACAAATCTTATTAAATTTTATAAAAATTTTAAAACAATAAAATAAAATTCATAAAATTTTTAAAATTAAATTATTTTTTATTTTTTAATATTTCAAATACAAAATTTAATTAAATTAAATTTATAAAATTAAATTATTTTTTATTTTTTTTACATTCTATATCGGAACTAGTTTCACCATGTCAAATCTATTCCCACCACAGAAAGAGTAACATGTGTTTCAATCCCCACCATGTAGAGAGTACCATGTGTTTTGAGTGTTTTAATTAGAGGTGGGCTTGCAGATTAGCTCGGTCCACAATGACCTATAATTAAATGGATCGGTGCGAATTAATCCCTAATTTAAATAGCCAATATTTTGCTGACCCGCATTCACACCGCGTTGGCCAGTGGTGAAAGTGAGAAGGAGATGATCAGATGAGAGAGCTAAGAAGCATTGTGTCTCTCTGTATTTGTGTGATCTTTAGGGTTTTCAGTTTTTTTTTTTTTTAAATCAGTAGCAATGTTTTTTATTGAACCACAGCTAACATTTGGGCCTCTTATTACTTGGGTTAGATAGCTAAATAAGTCAACATATATAAAGAAAAAAAAAACATAGCGGGCACGCGGGTTGGTCCGCAAACTCGGCCAAAATCCGTTTAACTCGAAAGTTAACTGAATTGACATAAGCCTGCATTTAAATGTACCAATATTGTACCTAGGACTACTGCTATATACAGCAAATGAAAACCACGAATCCTTCTACGAAAAACGTGGCCCAGTAGCATGGTAACCAACGCTCATTTACTCTTCTTTTTTATCATGAAAAAAACATAAAAATGAAAAAAGATGCCAAAACGGTATTCATTTGGCATATCTTGAATCTTTCGTCTGCCGTTTTCACGAATTCCATTCATGGAAAATAGTATTTTCCTTTACCTAATTCTAACTCTCTCGGACTGCAGTTTCGCGGACAAGTCCTGTATGGGTACCTCTAGTTTCAATTAAATAGCCTACTTCACTTGATTACGTCAGGTACGATGCGCTACAAGTTAATGAAACCTATTATGTGGTCATGTCTACTATGGCCAAATACGAAAGGCAACGTCATATTGTATTTCAAAGTTCTGAGAAAAGAAGAAAATGGATGAAAGGAGGCTACTTCGTATTTGATTAGATATTGAAGAAAATATGAAAAGAACCCTCTTTCCTTTTAAGTTGGAGTAGAAAAATTGAATAAATTATAAGATTATATTTTTTAATATAATCCATATGTTGCAATCTAGCAACATAAACACACAGCACAAATAAAAGTACTACAATAAAAGATGAAGCCCAAGTTTGAATGCCAATGTTTCATATCCTTACTATCTATGCCCAAGATCTTATATAAGAATACTATCAATCATAGTATAGCAACATAAGTTTAGATCACTCATCCCTCTTTCTTTCCTGTCCCTGCCTTTCACCAATCATAGCATAACAACATACATATATGCACTGTATTTCAATGCTAAATTGCTATTAAATTATGCAGATTTCCTAGGATTGATTTCCACGCTCAAGAAGGCTTTGAGTGTCAGGATTCTTGCCCCAAGCTCTCTGCTTCCATAACAGCTCCACTTCATCAAATGTCAATCCTTTGGTTTCTGGAACATACACAACCACAAAAAGGAATGCAAGCACAGCTATACCAGCGAGAATCAAGAAAGTAGGACCAGTCCCTGCAGCTCCAGCAAGTGATAGAAAGGACTGTGCCACAATCAAATTTGAAACCCAATTCACAGTAGCCGACATGCCTCCACATATTCCTCGACATTCTTCAGGATATATTTCTGAGTTTACTGTCCACGGCACAGTCCCCATCCCTGGTGAGAAGAAAGCAATATATAGGGCCAAACCTAAAACTGCAACCCATCCATACAATCCATTTGCAGATGATTGGTTAAAAAATGACAAGGACAAGATTATCAGAGATGCTATTACTCCTCCTAAGCTATATAGGGTCAATTTTTTCCGCCCTGCATGGTCGATAAGGTAAATGCCAAGAATTGTTCCAGCAGCATTCATGCCGGCAACTATGAGGGAGAGGAGAAGAGCCAACTCATTAGAGTGGAAGCCAGCCATTTGGACAATCATTGGGCTGTAGTACATCACTGTGTTTATACCTGTAAATTGTTGAAAAGCCTGTACAACCATGGGATGCTATGAGAACATATTTCACTTGCATGTAACTAAGTTATTTATGTTGGAAAACAAGGCAGGGAGGAGAGAAATGAGAGAATTCACAAATTGAGATTTTACTGAAGGTGTAAAGTGTGTACAATAAACCAATAATGTGGCTTATATAGAACAATATAGCGTAACTAACTAATAACCAACTTGCTGACTCATAACTAACTTCCGACTAACACTAACCATACTCTGACCATACTCTAACTATGGTAATAATTTACTTTACATTCAAAGTACAGAACGTAATCCCAATATGCTTCCAAAATGAAAGAATGGCTTGATCACAGATATATGCATTCAACAACTGATAACAAGCAAAGAATAATGAAACCACAAAGATGGCATATGATGATTATCTCTTGTCAAACAAGCCAGCGATCTCAGATGACACAATTCGTGCATTGAGGCTGAAGATTTTACTTTATCATAATCACACAGGACAGTCAACTGAACAATTAGTATTTAAGAATAAGAAGTATATCATATAAGCAATCTGTGCTCAAACAATTCAATGCTTTCAGATATAATATCGCCTATCAGTCTCAGAAAGTAGCTTACACTTCTGTTTACTGCAAATATGAAATGTTCAAACAAGCCTCTAAGCATTTAGTTTGCTTAGCTTGCGTAACACTAAAATGTTGAAAGAATTGTCATTTCTTTTTTTCCTTGCTTTTTGAAAATATATTACTAATGAAGTTAAGATCATAACATACAATGTATGTGTATTTACAAACCTAACTCAAGCATATACTAACACATTTTTTTTTTTAAAAAAAAAGTGTGGGCTCACTAGTGTAATCATAATTTTAGGTAAGGACTCTTGTACACATTACTCAATTTTGAACACATTATTTCTCTTCAAATCTCTCAACATTAATTGAAGCACCCCATCGTATGTTTAGTAAAGAAGAATTATTCACATCAACCTTTTAATAGCAAGGGGCATTTACAAAGGTCCTTCCAGTATGAGAAAAGTTATGTTTTGCAACAACAGTATCTCCTAGTTAATTTTTTCTTACCTGCAGTCCACCGCCAGCAAGGAACGCTAGTCTGATCTCTTTAGATTTAAAAACATCCCAGAGTCCTTTATCATCCCTTTTTTGGCGGTCTTGTTCTGACTGAGCTGTCAGTGAAGCAACTTCGTCCTCTAAGCGAGCAAAGTCATAGATCTTAGCAAGCACAGTAACGGCTTCCTCCTTCCTGTTCTGCACATGAAAGGAAAAAAATTATGTTAAAGAAATAGCTTTTGAAGGTAAACATATGAAAATTATATGACCTTTATAAAGAGCCATCTGGGGGATTCAGGCAGGAAGAGCATGAGGGACAACTGAACTACTGCTGGCACACCTGAAACTCCCAGCATCCATCGCCATGTCCCAGGGACCTACTTGATTAAGAGTGTGGGTGGTCAGTGAAATAATACCCTCAACTTTGAACTAAAATATTTCCCCTAATATTGAACTCCGCTTTGCCTATTTATTTATTTTTTTCTGTATTTTGAGGTTGCATGAGATGTTCATGTGTTGATTCCAATAGAAAATGGGCAGGGAAAAAAGAAAAGAACACAAGGTAGTTATGTGAAAATGGAGCATAGTGAAAGGAAAAGTAACAAAGTTCAAATCACAAGGTGGTACAACTAAAACAGGCCAAACCACATGGGAGAAACTGAATTTTACCCTTTTAAATAAGAGGTTTCTGTAGTTTAGGTAACAAGAGAAGGGATTTCTTGAGCATGAACTTGTTAAATGGGATACAGAGAAATGTTTAATATTATTGCTACACAATGAAAATTTGAAAACCAATGAAGAAGCAAAGCATGGAAAATTAACCTGTGTAAAAGCAAGATTTATAAGGTAGGAAAGAAACTGTCCACCAGTTATCATAAGCACATTTGTGCTTACTAATCCTCCCCTTATTTCTGATGGTGACAATTCTGCAATATACACAGGAGCAGTAACAGAAGCTATACCCACACCCAAACCAACCAGAAGACGCCCTAGTATGAGAATATAAGGATCTGGTGCAGCAGCCATGACAATTGCTCCCAGAGCAAAGATAACATCTGCAATGAAGGTTGCCTTCTTTCGTCCATAAGCATCATTAATCCAACCACCTGCTGCTGCCCCAACAATTGCACCAGCCACTGCCATGCTGACTATTGTTTCCTGGCAATTCAAGTAATTAGAAAGATCCAATAGAAACAAAAAAATTAAGGAAACAGTATTTTCTTTTTCTTGGTACAACATGGAAAGCTTTACAGAACTTCTAATCTATTAGTTTTGTGTATTTTTAATTAGACAATTATATTTATGGCTCTCTAATGGCGAAAAATCTCACACTTACTTCGTAAGAGGTAAGTTAAAAAACAGGCATTGTTGCAGGAGCCAGTAGATGTTAAAGTTGAGAACTCTAACGTCAACAGGCCAGTAGAAAACCACAATCCAATATAGTCACTTCACCATTCTTAATTTCGTATTGGTTTCCTCCTTTCCACTAAACCAATGGTGAAATATGAAATCTTCCTTTAAATACTTTGATTAATGCATGTTGTAAAGATTGAAAGAGGGGAAAAAGTATTGTACCTGTAGAAAATCACTATGTCCGACCACCTCAAAGTCATCTTTAATATACAGAAGGGCTCCTGATATAACACCTGTAATAAAATCTCGCCTTAAATAAGATATCCTTAAATAAAACAAAACTTGCATAAGCTAGAAAAAGAAAAAATTATAGACAATCAGAATAAAAAACACTTTTCAGAATGCATTAAGTTTAAGTGGCCTAAGAGATGACTCTCTCCCATCAAAGAAAGAGAAAATAAGGAATTATAAACCTGAGAATTCAATGTCCAAGTCCATCCAACAACGGAAGACCAAATTTGTCTTACTGCTATTGAAGTTGCCTTTTGTTATTTCTTGTTGTTGTTGTTTACGCCAATGATGTAGGATAGGAAGTGTAGAAGTGCTAGTATTGTATTTGGTAAACTAATGACGAATGATGTTAGCAAGCAATGGATTATGGAGTCATATGATGCCACAAATACAAATAAAGAAAAGAGAGTGATGATAGTATGAATGGTATGTAATATGTATACATACGTAACCTGTATCGTAGCCAAAGAGGAGTCCACCAATGCTAGCGACAGCAGTGAGGCCCAAAATGTAAGGGTTCTTAAAGGCGGAGACTTTCCTGTCAGGGTACATGTCCAAATACCCGGAGCTTCCCGGAATGGACTGTACAATTATCGTCATGGTGGAAGGGAAATGAAATGAACCAACCAACCAATCACAAGTTTCAGACCAGCGGCCAAAAACAAAACAAGAAATACACAGATGAGAAATCAGAAAGCCAATGCGAAACAGCTCCAAAAAGGTTTGGATTTTGGAATTCCAGAGACTGGCAATGTTATTGTTGAGTTGAGTCCCAGACAGATAGAGAGATGACTAAACAGAAATGGAAATGAGTATCTATTTTGCCGATACTATAATAATATGAATATGGGAGGCAACAACAACAACAATTGAATCAAGCGCGACACGACACGACAGGACAGGCTTATAAATTGGAAACAGGGGGGTGGTCATAGACTCATACATACATACATACATACGTATGGCGTCTAGCCCCTCCAACTCCAAGTCCAAATGCAAGGGTCATACACTTGCATGTCTCACATCCTCCCTTCTTCGCATCGGATCATATGCACCACAAATTCAAGCTGCCAACGTGCTTCTCATCCGATTCAGCAGATAGAGATCGGTGATGCACTTCCACCTCTTGCCACAATATTATTTTATTTTATTTTTTTGAGTATTCAATGAGATACTAATTTTTTATTTACGGTAAGGCGTGCAAGAAAAAATATCTCATTAATAGTATTATTTTTAAATATATAAAATTTACAATTGAATTAAATTTAAGATTATATATTAAAAAATTAAAAAAATTTATTCGAATCAATATATGTTAATTCACAATAATTAATTTAAGTGTTTTTATATATATATATATATATATATATATATATATATATATATATATATATATATATAAAATAGAGATACTTTTATTGATATAAGACTTGACATTCTTATATTACCAATAATTTTTTATAGAATATACTTTTTATCGATCTAACCTTTGATTCATTACCTTAATTATTTATGTCAAATTTTGTAAAAATATAATATCAATAAAAATATAATTAAGTGATTATTATTTTTATATATTTTAAAAGTATATATTATATTAATCTTGACTATATTAATAAAGTGTTAAATAATTTTAGATTAATATAAATTTTTATAAATATAATTTATATGATAAAACTTTTAATCTAACAATAAAATTTGTAAAAAAGTATTTAATAAAAAATTATTTAATAATATAAGAATATTTTTAACTTATATTGATATAAATTGATTCATTCCTTATATATATATTTATATATATAAACAATATTAGTATAATACTTTTAGTCTTTTAGTTTAATATTTGTTTATATGATAAATAAAATTAATTATATTAGTAATATTTTAATATTTTTTATTAATATTATTTATAAAATTAACATATATATATTATTTTATATATTATTATATATTTATAAAATATAAGTATATATATAAAACTCCAATTCAATTCTAGTTTAACCTCAGTTAAACTTCAAAACCTAGACTCTCTTTCTTTTTGGATTCAATAACCGATTCAGTTGTGAAAATATTGCTTAAAATGGCCTCAAAAATACGTAGTTCAAGCTGTAATAAAGAACAAAATTGTTACATGACATGAAAGTTTTTTCACGTATTTAAATATGAATGTGTTAATTTAAAATCGTGGATGGATATTGAATGCTGATATTGACAAAAGGAAAAAAAAAATTCCCTCTTCTTAGAATAAGATTTTTTTAACTTTAAGAGAGTTTCAATCATTAATTTGAAACAATTTTATTATTGTTTAATTTTATACAATTAATTTTTTTAATTTATTCATAAATTTATTATGTATTTATAAAAATATTACAATCACATATAAAATAATCGATATATTTCTTATATTAATATACGATATAAATACGATATGTATATAAAAATTAAACACAAAATATTTTTCAATTTGAAAAGACAAAAAAGAGAGAGAGATTTAGATATAAATCAAAACAACTATTAATTTCTTATCATTTTTTTTTCACATAATTTTTTATACTTCTCTTCATATCATTAATCATATCATTTTTATTATTTGATCACAATTCTTCAAAAAAAAATATGAAAAGTAATGTATCACAAAAAAAGATATAGGAATATCTTTTGCCAAATCAAAAGTACGATTCCCATAAGTCTTGCCTTCCACTTGTTCCTTAATAATAAGGGCCAAAAAATTTTACGCACAAAGGATGAAAAGATACATCAATACTAACAAATGAAGTTTTTTATGTTGGTGTCTAATCTTAATTTTTATAAAACTTATTATTAATTACTCATTTAATAATTTAAAAAATATAAAAGAAGATAAAACTATAAATATATCTTATCAATTAATTAAAGATCTAAAGATAAACACAACAAAAGCAAGATTGTATATACTTCTTACTCTTTAATTATAGATGCCTTTAGATATTTCTTAATTTCTTATTGTATATATAATTATAATTAACTTCAACCATCAAAACGTTATTTATATTAATTATTTTTCATTTTATCAAAAAATAAATAAAAAAGAATTTACAAGCTGGTTCTAATAAACTATAAACAAAGTAGGTGCCCTGTTGCCTGACGAAGACATTGTGGAAAAAAAAATTGAGCTTCTAAAAAATTATTATTATACTTAGATAAAGTCATGTATATGACTTGTCTTCAATTATCAATTATGTAATATGGATATTTTAAAATGATCGTGGTATCGATATTTAATATGTATTTATCAAATAATTTAATATTTTTAGATACTTTTCATTTATATATTTTTTAATTTTTTCAAATTATTTTTATTATATCAATGTATTCGTATAATATCATATTTATGTTTCATATTTATATTTGTATTTCATATGTTACCACCATAATAGTGTATGATTAGCATTATTATTGAATTAAAAGGAAAAAAATAATAAACGTATTTTGTGGCACCAAACCAAATGTAATTTTTTTTAGTTCTATTATTCATTTATCAAAATAAGTTTAATTTTATTTATTTCATTTCATAAAATTATTTTATATACTGTAAAAATATTATAATTATATAAAAATAATTTAACATTTCTCTTATATTAATATATAATATAAATACAATAAATACATATTTTGATATATATAAAATATTTTTCATTTTTTTAAGTGATTTATTATAGTTAACTACTCAACACGTGCAGCTTCAACTCGTGACGCACATTGTCCCTAGAGGGGTGCATGGTATTAAATATTAAATTTTGAAGAATCCAGAGAGAAATTGAGGTCCCAAACTAAATAATTTTCTAATGAGTGATGAAGACATAGATGAGCAACAGCTTGCTGAAATACGCGATGGTTATCCTTCCACAAATGTTTCTTGCATAGAAATTCTGTGCACAAAAACTTCAATGGTGAACATGAAGCATTGAATGCGAGGAAAAATAGGAGAGAGAGAAAAAAAAGATAAAAATGAATAATTGTAATGAGACTTATGTAAAACTAGTGAAGTATTTTATTTGTGTAAATAACATGACTTAAGAAAGGTGAGGTTATTAACACAATTAAATTTTAATTACTTATTTCTATTTTTTATTGATTAATTATAACTTTTTTTATAAAATTATGAGTAATTAATTAAGAGTGTAGATAAATAATTAAGAGTACCAATAATCTAACCTTAAAAAGAAATTTAAAAATAAGAGAACTTTAGTTTTAGACCTATTTTAAGTCTGAAATAGCTTTTTCTTTATTCGCAAAACGAGCATTTTTTTATGTGAACAATTTTCTTTAGATAACCTGAAATCATTACATGGATAGAATAACACAAAGAAAGATACAAAAGATTGAATCCACTAATTTTTAAGTATAACACTGCAGTGAAATGAAGTTCATTTTCTCCCTCCCCAATTCTCAAACTCGAACGTTTTCCTTTCGCGTTTAATTACTTCTGTTATTCTTCAGGCAAGTCAAGATTTTAGCGAAATTGGAATGTGAATATATATATATATATATATATATATCGCAATAAAATCTAGCATTATATGAAATGTACATAAGAAATGCTACATGATATTATCAAATTATGGCAACAGGCTGTGACTCCTAGGATTGATTTTCCCCCTCAAGAAGGGATCGTGTGTCTGGATTCTTCCCCCAAGCTCTCTCCTTCCATATTAGTTCTACTTCATCAAAGGTCAATCCTTTGGTCTCTGGAACATATAGAAGCACAAATAGAAAGGCAAACACAGCTATACCAGCAAGAATCAAGAAAGTGGAACCAGTCCCTACAGCTTCAGCAATTGAAAGAAAGCTCTGAGACACAATCAAATTTGAGACCCAACACACAGTAGCTGACATACCCCCACAAATTCCTCTATATTCTTCAGGATATATCTCTGAGTTCACAGTCCATGGCACAGGCCCCATCCCTGGTGAGAAAAAAGCAATATACAGGGCTAAACCCAAAATTGCAAACCATCCATACCATTCATTTGAAGATGATTGGTTTAAAAATGACAAGGACAAGATGATCAGAGATGCAAATACTCCTCCTAAGCTAAAAAGAGCCAACTTTTTCCTTCCTGCATGGTCAATTAGGTAAATGCCAAGAATTGTTCCCGCAGCATTCATGCCAGCAACTATAAGGGACAGCAGAAGAGCCAACTCATTAGAGTGGAAGCCAGCCATTTGGACAATCGTTGGGCTGTAGTACATCACTGTATTTATGCCTGTAAACTGCTGGAATGCCTGCAGAACCATGGGATGCTATAACTTATAAGGATACATATCACTTGCATGTAATGATGTCATTCACACTACACAACATAATCCCATCATGCTTTCAAAATTGAAGTCTTCCTGAATTTTAATTGGCTTCATCACATATACATGCATTCAACAACTTGTAACAAGCAAAATATAACGAAAGACATATGACAGATGCTGGATTTTTTTCATCAATCGAAACCAGAAATCACAGCTGACGAAGGACTGCATTATGGCTGAAGAGAGAAAACTGAGGGTCTATGTCATAAGCCAACTCTCTCGAAAGCTTAAACTGTTCGGTGAAGGCTTAATGAATGATTTTATATCTAACAGTCTTTCCCAAAACTACTCAATTTAATGCTGAAAATTAGAAGATTTAGCGCTGAATTTGCTTCGGTGGTGTTTATTAATGCATGCCAAAATTGAAAATAAGTGAAAAAGTGAGAGGTTGGTGAATGTATTTAGCAGCAAGCTTTCCTTATTTGAATTATAAATAAAAATAGTTTCTTTAACATAGCATATATATTATATTAAATGCTAACACTTTCTGTCAACCCAACTTCAGCAATTAAAATGAATTTTTTCAAACAAAAAAAATTCAAGTGCTTTCAAGCATACCAGCGTTTTACAACAACCCTGAAGTTTTTAAAATTTTTAGAAGGGCCTATGATTTCTTATGAGTGGCTTTCCAACTCTGCATTTGCAACTAACTCATACACATGGTTAGTAAATAAAGCAGAATTATCTTTGTTAACTTCTTAGTCTTAACAGAAAGGACTAGGAGCATTTACAAAGGTCCATCTACTATGAGAAAGTTATGTTTTGCAGCAACAGCCTGCAAGTTAACATATTACTAATTACCTGCAGTCCAGCTCCAACAAGGAATGCCAATCTGATTTCTTTTGATTTAAACACATCCCCAAATCTGACATTATTCCTTTTTTGGCGGTCCTGCTCTGACTGAGCTGTTAAGAAATCAACTTCGTCCTCTAAGCGAGCAAAGTCATAGATCTTAGAAAGCACATCAACAGCTTCATTTTTCCTATTCTGCACATGAAAGACAAAATTATAAAACATTTTGGACACAATTCTTGAGAAGAGCAATAATGTAATTTTTAACCTTTATAAAGAGCCATCTTGGGGATTCGGGCAGGAATAGCATGAGAATAAACTGAACTACTGCTGGCACACCTGAAACTCCTAGCATCCATCGCCATGTTCCAGGGACCTGGATGAATAAGAATGTGAAAGGTGGTCATTGAATTGAAACAATACACAAAAGCTAAGCAAGCATGTGGATAGAATATTTTTGAAATTTTGGGACAAAAGGTGAAGATAGAAAACTATGTATTAGATTATTCTCTATATTAATAATAGAGATTCACAAAAGGCAATTATCCAACAGCAAAGCATGGAAAACGTAACTAACCCGTGTAAAAGCAAGGTTTACGATGTAGGAAAGAAGCTGTCCACCAGTTATCATGAGCACATTTGTGCTTACTAGTGATCCCCTTATCTCGGATGGTGATGCTTCTGCAATATACACAGGGGCGGTAACCGAAGCTATGCCCACACCCAAACCAACCAGAAAACGTCCCAATATGAGAATGTAAGGATCTGGTGCAACAGCCATGCCAATTGCTCCAAAAGTAAAGATAACATCAGCAATGAGGGTGGCCTTCTTTCTTCCATAAGCATCATTAACCCAACCACCTGCTGCTGCTCCAATAATTGCTCCAGTAATTGCCATGCTCACAATTGTTTCCTGCCAACTCAAATAATTACAAGTTAGACTAAGTAATGATCCCATGTCAGAGAATAAGTAAACAAGTAATGGAAATAAAAAGAAAATTTCTTAATCCACTCGATTCCTCTAATCCAGTTAGACAGTTGCATTTATGGATCTTTTAATAACAACAAATCCAACACTTACTACCAAATCGGGTTAACTTATAAAACAGCTGCACTGCACATCATGCAACACCCTCAACTGCTGCAGCTACCACTAGATTCTAATGTTGAGAAATCATTGTGCAACTAGTATAATGCCATTGCCAACAATCCAGTAGAAAACCACAACCACAACCACAACCAAAAGTTTCTCACTTCACCATCCTTAATTTCTTATTGATTTCGTCCTTGTAATACGCTGATTTGTGCATGTTGAGAACCAGATAACAATATAACTACTGAACTCATAAACTTTGAAAGATCGCAGAAAGGATTGTACCTGTAGAAAATTACTTTCTCTAACTGCCTCAAAATCATCTTTAATATATAGAAGGGCTCCTGATATGACACCTGTGACAAAATCACACATGAAATATCATTTGCATTAGCCAGAAAGAGAATAACTTAGACATTAGGAATAGATGTTTTACAAAATACAGCTAGTTCATGTAACATTGTTAAAGATTTTCACATCAAAGAAAGAAGAACCAAGAACTATATACTTGAGAATTCAACGTCCAAACATTAAATAGGACATTATTTTGACAAGCAAGTATGCAGTAAATTTCTTGAATCCTTGTTGTGAATGAGTTGCCTGCCAAAGAATAATAAATATGAAGATAACTCACCGATGATAATATACTAGATAAAAATATTTTGGCTTTTACCCCTCGCCTGGGTACCTTGGGAAGTTAAAAAACATTCTATGACGTGAATTTATGTACTCATCTTCTCGATTAATTGATCAACAGGGTGAACAGGAATTCAGGCAAATCATTAAACTTACAAAAAAAAATGTTGGATTTAGAAAAGGCCTTCTGGCCCCCACCAAAGAGAGAATCTTTGATAATTATATACGTCATTTCTTATAGTAATACTTTGAGAATATTTTATAATTAATTTCTCCTCACATCGAATAATTCTTACATACTCTGCGAGTATTACATTACTCAAATTGTAATATGTTTCACCTATAACTATATAGACATTTGAATAGCAAAATAAAATATCATTAAATTAAAATAAATAATTACAAAACTTTCCAGAATAATACTCCGCATGTGTTTTAGAATTTCTCCCCGCAAAGAGACGATGCCATTCAACTTTTCTACAAATAAGTTTTAAATACTTTTTTGTCGAAAATTATTATCTTCTTTTCTTTTCGATTTTGTTTTTTAGACAATCTTCTTTTCAAATGTATAGTATATATTTTTAAATAATTAAAACTCCTAATATAATATTTCTTATCCAATGACATTCGATGATAATTAGGCGATAAAATTGTTGGATTTGGACAGATGCTGCCTGGAGAAGACCCACGTTAATTGGAGTCAAATGGTGTACTTAAATTAAAAAGTTGAGTCTAACTGAGGTATAGCCTATTCTATTTGGCATAGTAATAACGGCAACATAATTACTCCCAACAACATGGAAGCCAGATTAATTAACTTGGTCCTTCTTAAACTGAATTAACCACAAGAATCCTTAAATCATGGTTTGATCAAAAACTTCAACATATAAATATATAAGCTTTTGTCTAAACAATAATTTTAACAATTTCAAAAGCTAAACTAAACATACATACTACTACAACATCTCCTCAATTAGAAAAAATGATGAAAAAGAAGTAAGAATTAAAATAAAAATAACTTTGATGCACCAATCACAGAGAAGCAGAAAGCAGGGTCAATTGTGCCACTCATCCAATCCAAATAAACAAAAATAAAAGTCATAAATAATAATGACAACAAAGGATAACATAAACCTGTGTCGTAGCCAAAAAGCATGCCACCAATGCCAGCGACAGCAGTGAGTCCGAGAATATAAGGATTCTTAAAAAACGACATTTTCCTCTCAGGATACAAATCCAAATACCCTGAGCTTCCTGGCGTGGATTGTATAGTTATCGTCATCCTCCTAAATGCAACCAACACCAATATCTAAATTTCAATCTCTATCGCTCTCTCTATAATAACAAACTCAACCCACAGCACCCCCCAACAACACCAAAATGGCCACTGTATTGGGGAAGAATAAGATTCACCAATTCTCAGTGGAAGACAAACTCAGAAACGGAATTAAGGATGATTTGTTTAAACCATCAAGCAAGGAGAAATGGGTTTGGCTTATATTAATATCATGTTATTCTTATGCATGAGAGGGGAATAGTAGAGCCTGATGGCCTATCAAACTGGGAAATTTTGAAGATTCCTCAGAAAAGTATATGACCCAGATTATATTATTTCCCCTTTGTTTTATTCTTTGGTTCAGAAGATGATCATGAGCCAGATCAGAGAGAGGACAGGAAATGGAAGCTGGGTAATGGAGGATTTGGAGGATCATTACCATTTAAAGAGAGGGTGATTCTCCAAACTTGGTAATGTCGTTTTCTTGTTGGCAAATATTATTTATTTCAAACACTATTTTTTTTATATAACTTTTTATATTATTTCGTATATCATTTATTATATTATTTTTTATTATTATTTTTTCTCACTTAATTATAATCATTAAAAAATTATGCAAATAATTATGTGATAAAAAAATGATGTGATATAATCATTTTTCTATTTATTTTGGGGCAAAATCAATTGAGTCATTTGCATAAAATCCTCTTCTACAATTCAAAACTTATCAATGTCATTGCTTGAACTAATAAAATTGTGCAATTTAATATATATTTATTCCTTAAGTATGCATAGAAAACTCTCTAATAGAGAGTTAATATGCATAATTTAGTAAGGCCAAAGAATCACGATGGTGAGTTTCAAAGAATAAGAGAATTTTCTATACATGACCTACAGTTAGAGGTAAGGGTAGAAATAGACTAAATAGTTCGTCAGAAGTCTATAATCTAACTTGACTTATCTCATTTAACAAAAAGAACAAGTTAAATTATTTTAAAATTTTATTTAGTTAAATGAATCATGTTGTAAACGTTTGAAAAAACTTTTTACGTCTAGTGACTCAACATTTTTAATTTTATATATATATAGTGATATTTTAATATTATATAACAAAATTAATTTTATAAAATAATATAATATTTTTTAAAACTTAAACCAATTAATTTATCTCGTTGATATATTTAAAAATTTTATTATAAAATAAATTTTTAAATAAATTTTAATTCATATCAAACTTTTAAAAAGTTAACCGTACTTATTAAAAAAGAGATATACTAAATAAATAATTTAGACTCAAACTTTATATTTGAAAAATATGTTAAACTCATTTAAAACAATGTTTAACCTAACTTAATTATTTTTACTCCTAATTGGGGGAGTTTTTTTACATTTTGTCTTTTATTTAGTCTCAAATCACAAATTTAGGCCTTCTTTTTTCATTTTGAAAATTGAACCAAACGGGGCAAAACTTTAAAGAGAGAAAAGTCTCTTGGG
Source organism: Ormosia semicastrata (assembly GCA_029884595.1). Taxonomy (NCBI): domain Eukaryota; kingdom Viridiplantae; phylum Streptophyta; class Magnoliopsida; order Fabales; family Fabaceae; genus Ormosia; species Ormosia semicastrata. The sequence continues at coordinate 72,031,208 of JAQQTO010000059.1, forward strand.
TTGAGAATAAATTTTGCAAGCCAATTTATGTAAAGATTATTATCATGAAATCTGTCATCTATCCAACCTTATATTATAAATTAAAATATTCTTTTTTAAAAGTGATAAATTTTTATTGTGCTCTTCTTCTTATGTGATCACGTGTCATCCTTTCATATTTTCTCTCATATGTGCTTTTATTTTAAAAAAGTAATACTTCTCCTTATTTCTTTAACTATTTATTCAATAATTATTTTTTAATCAATCAGATTCTTTTCTACTTAACTATCTTTAATTAAATTTTAAATTTTAAGTTTTTTATTTTATAATTAATTTCAATGTAAAAAATTATTACCACTTAAAAAAAAAAACCTAAATATCATTAAACTTGAAAAGGAGAAATTAAGCATGCCCGTGCTTTATCATGAGGTTACTTACTAGTTTTAATTTTATGCTAATCTTGTTTCTTGTAAAATTTCTTGTTTCTAATAACATTTATATTACTACTCCTAAGATCTTAGTAATATAACTTCACTTTAAAAAATATATATATCTACATTGATTATAGCTTTAAGAAAAATATTGAGAAAAAGGTAGAAGAATTATATTTGAGGGTTGAAAATTTGGATTTATTATTATGTTCAACTAATAACGGAACTAAATTATATGTATTAAAAATAATTTGTTGACATGGTATTAAAAATAATTTAATATCATATTATCGTCAAATAAAAACCTTTGCAATAATGAAGTTTTGAGTTTCATCACACAGTATATAATAAATAAGGTTTTGTGAGTTTCATTACACATCATATAATAAATAAGGTTTTGTTAAAGTGTCTTCTAAAAACACAAGGTTAAGATATAAAAAATAAAAATAAAAATATTTAATATTTTAAAAATATAAATAATAATTAATATTTTATTTTTAAATAATTTAAATAAATAATAAGTATTATTTTAATTTCTTTACATGTACTGTAATAATACACATTGAGAAAAATCTTAATAAATAATTAGATTAAAATTCTTTCTTGTTAATAGAATAATACAAAAACATAAGGAAACTATTTTATTATTGTTTATAAAGAAAGATATAAGAAAGTTTTAGAAAGATTAAATAAAAAAATATTTAATATATTAAAAATTTAAAAAATATTATTTATTTTATTTTTATTTAAAATTTTATTTTTTAATTTTTTTAATAAGTGTTCTTAACAAAATTCTTTTTAAAAATAAAATTAATGAATTCTATATTCAAACCTGATAAGTTTTTACCTACTAAAATTTGTGTCGATGCGTCTCTATCTTTAATAAATTAATCATGTGACAGGAGAGGATGCTGTCCCTAAATAATCATTATAGACAGGCACCGCGAACTCAAAGGTTTGACTGTACTTTATGGAACAAGTCCGTGTCGAGAGGAGGCAAGGCTAAGATTACAACTAAATTATTGTTTGTCGTTTTCTGAGAGCGATTAATTATTGTTTCACTTCATACTCATCATAAATTAGATGCAGCAAATGGGGACTACCCTGCCCAATTTTCTTTTTTCTTTTTTTTATCTACCTTATTTTTTATCCTCCCAATTTTATTTTATCTGCATCAACGCTGATTTAGCATATGTATAAGTTATTTTTCTATACAAATTATTCCTTTAAAACTTTCTTGCAAATATTAGAATCTTTTTTCATCGTTTTATTATTCGGTTGTGATATTATAATAATCAATAAAAGAATGCTAAATAGTCGACGTCACATATTAAAACTTTCTCTAGAACTTCTCAATATTTCTTTTCCCACACAAAGTTACACCAGAGTTACCTTAAAGAATTATTAATTATTTTAAATGATCAATTATGGAAAAAAATAGCTGTTATTATTGTGAATAAATTATCAGTACTTGCATAACTTTTATTAAACATATCAAGTTGTTCATACAAAAACTGATAACTTTAGGAAGCACATAATCTGGAATTTAATGAGTTCTTTTGCTTACGTTTAATTCAGCGTACCATTTCATCTTCTTATCTCGTCTTAGACTTCTATAATTAAAAAAAAAATTGTTCATATGTACCAAAACAAATTTTGTGCATTATAGTAAATACCATATAAAATATAGGTCAAATTATAAAATACTTGTTTTAACTTTAGACTTCAAAATAAATTATTTTTGAAGTTTTAATTTTAACAATTTATCTGTTTGAAATTTAAATATTCAACAACTCATTATTTTCTTTAAATTATAATTATAATTATGGCCTAGATTTCATAAGAATTTACTTCTTAATATTAAAAAGTGTTTGATTAGGAAGAAAAATAAAAAAAATAAAAACATAAGGTCATGTTTTGTGTTAATATTATAAAGGAGGACTAATTAAACATGCAAACTGCTAAATACTTAAAATGAATAATTTACTCAAATTAAAACTTTAAAAATAATAATTTGCTAGAGGGTTGAAGTGTGTGTATATATATATATATAATGAGAGGAGTGTTTATTGTAAGAGATGAGAAGAGTGAATTCTGACCATTAGATCTTATATAAATGATTAATATTAGAATATTAATACATGTGACTTTTTTAAGTAGTCACGTAATTTTTAAATAATTTTTAATCTTAATACAACCATTTATGTATAATTATATGATCAAAATTTACCCCTCTCATAATAAAATTAAACTCAACTCCATAGATATGTTCTCCATATATTATAAATTATTACCGTCACGAATAACTTTTTCTTTGTGATCATATCAACTCAATGAATTGAATAGCCAATTCTAGAGAAAGTAGTTCTTAATGTACTAGGTCTTATTCCTCAAATTACTCTTCTTACCATGAATATACGTGACTCTAAATCCTATTTATACATATAACACACTAACTAACCAACTAATTACCTAATTTATAGTAACTTCTTACAAAAATACTAACTAATTACAATTCCGATAATTTTGAGTGAACAATTTTTAATTTTTAATAAAAGAAATTATAATGCGCATACCAAAAGACTCATAATTTTTATATTTTCTAACATGAATAAATCCTACTAGGCAATCAAAAGTGAGGAGTTATATATATATATAAAAACCAGATCAGGTGCTATTTTTGCAACTCCTATGAGAGAAGTTGAAGATAACATAATTAAAATAGTATTTATTAATTGAGCATTAATTTACTATTATTTGAGCACACATATTAATGAACTGTAAAATAAGATAAAAAAAATAGAGTAAATTATCAAATTTTTATCTTTCAAACATTAACGTCTCATCACATTAAAGATTTTTTATTAAATTAGTCCCTTAAAAATATAAAATGTCACTAATTTATTCTTATGATGCCTATTAAGTCTTTGAAAAATGAATTTGGTTATATTTTATATCTTTGAGAAGCTAATTTAGTAAAAAAAAATTGAAAGACTAATGTTGTAACGTGCTAATATTTGGCGGATGAATTTGATAGTTTTATAAAATAAATAATACTCTAAATTAAGGTGGTAAGGGGTTTATATATTAGTTTGATTACAGCTGTGCTTGTGTTGTAGAGCAACAAGAATGGAAGGGAGTTAAGCCAAGAAAAGGGGGGACAGCAATGTAGTTGCCACTCTGTGACAACAACAACATCTCCGTCTTTCCCCTAAGAGCCCCACATGTTACGAACCGGTGAGAAATGCATGGGAAAGGAACTCTCCAGAATACCAAACTTGGTGTTTGTGCGCTCTATAAAATGTTGTCTCCTTGGACAACCAAACTCATCACTTTGATAATTGTCTCCAACACCAAATTACCAAAACCAAAACCAAAACCTTTACCTTAATTTCAATCAATCAAGTTGAAGCAAGCAGGCAGCGACAATGGTGACCGAAATGGGCATGTCCATCAAAGCAGGAAGCTCCGATTACTTGGAGAAGCATCCCGACCGGAGAATAACCATTTTCCAGAACTCTTACATCGTTGGAATCACTTTCGCCGCCGGCATTGGTGGTCTTCTATTCGGCTATGATACTGGTTGGTATATTTATTAATATATGCATGCATGCATGCATGCTTTCTTAATTTAATAATAATAATAATAATAATTTGGAATGAATTAATTTCATTTGGTGCGAAATTTTAGCTTATACTTATACATGTTTGGATGAATGCAATATATATATATATATATATGCAGGTGTGATATCAGGTGCGCTTCTGTATATAAAAGAGGATTTTGAGCTGGTCAAGAACAGCAGTTTCGTTCAGGTACATAGCTAACTAGAGGGTTAGGGTTTTGGGTTGAGTTTGGCTGGCTCTTATATAACTATATATATATATATATATATATATATATATATATATGCATTAATTAATTATCTTATATATATATATGAATGCACTATGCAGGAATTAATAGTTGGGATGGCATTGGTTGGTGCAATTTTTGGCGCTGCCATTGGGGGTTTCATTAATGATTCTTTAGGACGTAAGAATGCCACTCTTATAGCAGATGTCAACTTTGCGGTTGGGTCAATTATAATGGCTGCTGCACCAAATCCTTACGTTATCATAGCTGGTCGTTTTTTGGTTGGGCTGGGTGTTGGTGCTGCCTCTGTTACTGCTCCTGTCTACATTGCAGAAGTATCACCATCTGAAATCAGAGGAGGATTAGTCAGCGCCAATGTGCTTATGATTACTGGTGGACAGTTTCTTTCCTTTGTCATCAATTATGGCTTGACAAGAGTAAGCCTTCCTTTCTTGCTTAATTATTAATTTGTTTCTAGCAACACAAGAATAACATCTATGGTCTGATTAAACAAACGTAAACAATTAATTGTTTGCATGCAGGTTCCTGGGACATGGCGGTGGATGCTTGGACTTGCTGGTTTGCCAGCTGTCATTCAGTTTGGTCTCATGATCTTTCTCCCTGAGTCCCCCAGATGGCTCTATTTGAAGGTAATTAATTAAAACCATATTCTTAATTAGATTTATCAGTCTGAACGCTTTCTTTTTCTTATATAGTTGTTTTGTTCCTTTATATATATATATATAAAATACCGCATGCATGACAATATGACATGATATATATATGGTTCTTTTTAATTTATAAAAAAATAAAAATGTACAGAATAAGAAAGAAGAAGCCACTCGTGTGCTTTCTAAGATTTACTCATCACCTCGGTTGGAGGATGAGATTGATATTCTTGATGCTATCTTGGAACAAGAACGCAGAACTCAGATAAAAGTTAAATACAGTGATGTTTTCAACTCCAAAGAAATAAGAGCTGCATTCATATGTGGGGCTGGACTTCAGGCTTTCCAGCAATTTGCTGGGATCAGCATTATAATGTACTACAGTCCCACAATCATCCAGATGGCTGGCTTCAAATCAAATCAAGCAGCATTGTTCCTGTCCCTCATTGTTTCTGGCATGAATGCAGCTGGTACAATTCTTGGCATTTACCTGATTGACGTTGTAGGGAGAAAAAAGCTGGCTCTTGGTAGCTTATCAGGTGTGGTTGCAGCCTTGACCATCCTCTCTACATCATGCTATATCATAGGACATGGCAACACAAATCAAACCTTTGGGTGGCTTGCAATTTTTGGTTTGGCTTTGTACATTGCTTTCTTTGCACCAGGAATGGGTCCTGTACCATGGGCTGTCAACTCAGAGATTTATCCTGAAGAGTATAGAGGTATGTGTGGTGGCATGTCAGCAACAGTGAACTGGGTTTGCAGTGTCATAATGTCCACTAGCTTCCTCTCAGTTGTGGATGCTATAGGGCTTGGTGAGAGTTTCATGATTCTTTTGGCAGTAGCTGTGGTTGCAGTTGGTTTTGTCATCATCTTCATGCCAGAGACTAAAGGATTGACGTTTGAGGAGATCGCTAACATTTGGAAGGCGAAAGCCTACGGGAAGGACAAGAACAAAGAAAGCCTTGCTGAGCAAGCAACTTTGAGCACGTGATTATGTTCAAAGAGTGGCAGTTTCTTTACAAGTTTTTCCTTCATTTTCTCACTTAATCACAACTATTAAAAGGTGATGTAAAAAGTGATGTGAGATCATTATTTTCCATATATATATATATATATATATGGATCATTAAATGAAGCTTCTTCTCTGTTGTTGAGTGAGAGGCGGAGAGTGACCCATTCTCCAAGTCTTGGAAATTTTTCTTGGCTTCAAAAGTTATACTTAGTTATAACTTTATATTTATCTCTTCAGCAAAATAAATGTTGTATCATTTTTAAATTTATTATTCCTTGATCTCTCTAACATCTCGCTCATGTGTAAAGTGATCACACTTACACGACCAGTTTCGTATCAGTTGCTCAACCTCAACTTTATTTTTTTCCATTTAGACTCATAATTTGTTGTAAAGTTCAGTAAAGTAAGGGTGGCAAATGGCAATGCATGGTGCGGATATCTAATTGAATTGAGAAATTGCAAACTCCCGGTGGCGTAGGTTTGTTTCTCAAACAAACAGATGGTAAACAGAACAGTGAAAAAGAAACCGATAATAGTATTGCAAGAATAATGTTAAAAGAATTCCTTTAAATTTGGTGCTTTGTTTTCCAACCAGAATGTATCTTTTGAATATAATTCTTCAATGAAAATGGCGAAGTTTTAATGCTTGGTTTGGGTCATTAAACTATAATATTTACGTTTAGTGTGGAAAGTCCTGACTCCACACTTCAGACTTCATCAGAGATTGATAGTGTATGGCAAAAGCCAAGGCAATGTGTTATTTGACAAACTTGTTATTGCTACCATTTACTCCGATTTTCTGTTACACTTTTTCCATAACGATGGAAAAAAAAAATTAGAAATACAAAATGAGCAGCTATATGCATGTATAAAGGAAATGAAAATTAAAAGCAACCAACATCAAATCACAAACAAGACATGAAAGGAGACTATTTTCAACTGCAACTAACAGAAGTATAAGGGCAGGGAGTTGGAGGAATTGTGACTGGAGCTATTCCTTCCAGCATTAGCATGACCTTCTTCATTGTTGGCCTGAGAGAGGGATCTTCTTGAAGGCACCAAATAGCTACCATTACAAACCTTTCCAGCCTCTTCATGTCATTGATAGCCTCATCATCATTATCAACCAGGATGTCAATTCTTCCATCCTTATAGCAGTCATATGCCCAATGAGTTAAAATGGTCTTGTCTTCATTGCCAACCTCCATATCTACATTTCTTCTACAGCAAATGATCTCCAGAAGCAGCACACCAAAACTGTAAACATCAACCTTGACAGTGATTGGTGCACTCCTGAACCAATCTGGTGCAACATACCCTTTTGTTCCTCGAATCCCAGTTTCTGTGCGGCTTTGATTAATCATTAGTAGCTTTGCTAACCCAAAATCTGATATTCTTGCATTGTATTGCTCATTTAGAAGTATATTTTGCGGCTTTATATCACAATGGATGATCTGGGTGCAACATTCCTCGTGTAAGTAAACGAGCCCTCTTGCTATCCCAAAGGCAATTTGGACTCTCTGGTTCCAATTTGGTTTGAAATCTCCAAAGAGGAAGCTTGCTAAGGTACCATTGCACAAGAACTCATATACCAGAATCCGGTGTTCTCCCTCATCACAATATCCAAGCAGGCGAACCAAGTTCTTATGATGAGTTTGGCCTATCACATTCACTTCTGTTTTGAATTCCTTTTCGCTTTCTTTAAGCACCTTGTCTAATTTCTTGACTGCAATAATAGCCAAATCTGTAATTCCTTTAAAGACAATCCCACACGATCCCCTTCCCAATTCTTCTTTGAAGTTGTTTGTTGCTTGCACAAGCTCTCCAAAGGTGAAACTGCGCAAATTGCTCTCTGCAACAATTTTATTGGTGTAATTTTTTTTTCTGTAGTAGAAGAAGAAACAAATACATATTGCACCCACCAGCATGAAATTGACAAAGACAGAGCCGCCTAGAAGGACTGATATCACAGTTATCAAAGTATCTTGATTTTTTTTGTATTTCTTCTCTTCTGGGAATAGATTTGGAGGACTTGTTGAGGAAACGTTATTTTTCTTCAATTTAATGAAAGCAGATCCCCCTACTGCTCTATCCTCTCTTCCATTGTAGAGAGGCAGCTTCTTCTTCCAGCAGCTATCAGCTCTAAAAATAGAGACTACACATAAGCAATCTTGCAAGCAAGAAGTCTTGCAGTCTTCTAAATTGTAAGGTTTATACATTTCATAATCTGAATTAGGCCAATCAGTATTTGGCAATTCCTTCATCATGTATAAATCTTCTTGCAAGCTCTGTCCACTTCCTTCACAACCTGGTTCCAAATTTGGTATGCAGCTGCCGTACTCATCAGTTCCATCAAGAAGAGAATACCCTTCTGGGCATCTGCAGATTGGTCTTTGATCAGTTTTGAGAGTGCAGATACTATTGAATCCACAGACCCCACTGCCAATTTCTCCTGTTAAATCCACGCAAATGTTATCTGGTATTGTCTTCACAACTGTCCAGCTTTGATTTGCACTTGGATTTTTGGGGTGATGTGATATGGTGAAAACTCCATCATAATTGATGGTTGCTTTGTAATAATAGGAATCAGTTGAGAGCACATCCTTTTGACTTGTAATATAAATCATCTCACCGCTCCTTTTCATTATGTACAAGAAGCCTGATTCATCAAAAATCACACGGTAACCAGAGTTTGTTGCATTGCCAGCATCACGAGTGCCACTGATGTAGTAAGCATCATAAGTATAGTTTGTGGGCAAATTTATAGGATTAAGCACAGCATTACCATCTTCAAGCAAGCGAAATTGGAACCTCCCTCGTGAGAAGTTGGTCTCTTTATATCGAGATGAAAGTGTGCCTTTCACCTCCATAATTTGAGTTGGCACCAACGTGTCAGTTGGATATGTGAAACTTTCCCACAGCACCTGAGAATTCTTATCCAGCAACTGGAAATTTCCTGTGTCATTCATTAGTCCATAGGAAATTGTACCTGATATGGACTCTGATCTCCATAGCACAGCATCTTGAGGGCTACTCAGCACTAGTCCATTGTATGCATTCAGCTCTAGTTTTGATCCTTTAGGAGCAGGGTTGTCTCCATTTGCGTACCAAATGACAGTGTTGTCAGGTATTTTATGGTAACTTATGGCAAGCAAGAAAAGGTCATTCTCATTCTCAAGTTGATGAAATCCCAATGCAAACTCTCCTGATGGAGAAAGCCATTGAGCACCCCCGTTGCCTGCAACAAGTGTCTTACCAACGCTAACATTCTGAGAAGAGACGTAGGGCAGCAAGGGAAGAAGGATAAGAGTAAGACAACTAAGAATAGTAAGACTCATCTTTGTCAGTGCCAACAACAACAATAAGCTTGTGGCCAGTCAATTACATTTACATGAATGAACTATTAATTTATGTACCGGAATTTGAAGAAATGGTGCTAAAGTTTGTGGTAGGTCAATAGCAAAAAGTTTTACAAACCTTATTGTCATATATAGAATCTCATCTTTGAATTGTTGACTGTTGAAATCTAGGTCGCTTCATTAATAATTCAAACATAATCCAGAAGACACGCTCATCTGACTTTTACAAAGTCTCAAAAAAAAAAAAAAAAGAAGACTTTGAAATGTCATTACTGAGAAGTCAGCAGTACCGTTTAGATTGGTGCTGGATGAATGTCAAGTGCAGCTTTGGCTTCGCGGAAGGCTCAAGAGCAAAAATTTGTGGTGGGAATCTCATGGATAGTCTATGTTGAGTTTAAATTAGCTTCATGCTCGGTCAAGACGAATAACATGAAATTTCAAAACCATAGAAAGTTAATCAGGAGTTCTCAAAATTAATAAAAATCAACCATGTGTTGTTATTCAACAGTAAGCTTGGAAAACATAAAGTAATTGAAGAAAATGAAGGAAACAGGAGAATAAATCATTTACCAATTCATATTTTGAGAATAAATCTGACTTTTAACAAGTCTTCAAAAACAAAAAAAGGACTTTGAAATGTCATTACTGAGAAGTCAGCAGTGCCGTTTAAATTAGCTTCATGCTCGGTCAAGACCATTAAAGTAATTGAAGAAAATGAAGGAAACAGGAGAATAAATCATTTACCAATTCATATTTTGGGAATTGAAGAGTACCACCTATCAACATGCGCTTCACTATATTTTCTTGCCGTTAGCAGGGGACAATAATGATCACCCGTACATTTATTAGTAGCATTGAATCAATTAACACTAGCCCGGTAAAGAAAGAAAAGATGAGGATAGATTGAACTGCTTGGTACGTGATGCCATAAAGCTCTAGTTATGTTGGCCATGGCGGTCCATTTGGCGAAAATGGGATGTAGTACATGCAAAATGTATGATAAAATCTCAAAAAGAATAAGATTAAGGCAAATAAAGTGAACATACCACACGTATCCTTTAATGTGTGTTTATATAGGAGTGAGACTCGTGTATGTTGTTGGACTTAAGGTCCAGAAGAACATCCTATCTAGCATCAACAGGCGAAAATTGGAAAACTTTCAACATTGTTAAAGAACTTGTAAGAAAAAACAAAATAAGAGGAGGTGAATTGGGTTGCTTCCAAATTTCACCCTTCACCCCAAAAGCAATTCTTTAATGCAAATTACAATAGTATCTAGCCGAACAAGTATAAAACAATATTAGAAATGTAAAGAGCTACCTATAAAATAGCACAATTCACAACCAAAGATGTAAGTCAAGAAAAAAATAAGAAGTAAATCTCCACTTTAGTCCCTAAAATTGTATGCACTGGTCACATTCGTCCCTGATTTTAAAAAATTGATAACTTAATTCCTGAAACCTCAAATAACGTCGATCACGTTGGTCCCTGCATCAGTTGCCATCAGTTAAACTTGACGGAGATGCACACGTGGCACGTTAAGTGCCAACATGGATCCTATATGAAAAACAAGTCCTCCCTCATTAGAAAACGACATAGTTTTTAAAAGAAAAACAAACAAAAAATGAAAAAGCTATATGACGTCGTCGTGCGACCCATCTTCTTTCAAAATCATTTTCCCTTTCTTTTTTATCTTCATGGCTGTTACCTGAAGAGCAGATTCTTCTGTAAATCCAAAAATTCAAAAACCCTAACCCCTATTTCCTAAATTACTTGCTTGGTTAAGATGATGGGTGGTGGAAACTAATCTCAAATCGCATCATCACACTCCGAAGGAAGTTGGTCTGGGAGTGTTGGTTCCAAACGTAACCCAACCCACAAATATTCTTGATCCCAATATCTTATGCGGTCTACTGCGAATGGTGAAGTTCAAGGCAATGGCAAATCCTGAAAGACTATGGGTGCCTATTCTATGGGTGCCTAAACCCAAATTTCTTAAGGGTGGGGAGGGTGGTGGTCCCCTGTTGGCTCTGCCTGTGAGCATCTTTATAGTTGCTTTTCTTGATGCTTCCATTTTTTGGCTCCTCGTTTAGGGAAGCCTTTTTACCTCATTTTATTCCCATCAAGATTTTAATCTTAGTGCTATGTTATACCAAATATCTTATAACTGTACTATGATGGAACCTTTTCATTTCTATTAGATACTAAAGTTTATTTCTTCATATGAAAGGCGTTTTGTTTTCCCTGATTCTCTATCCACCTTTTTGCTCTTTTTATCTACTTTATGGTTAGTAGCAACTTTCTTTTGCAAACTATATCCAAAGATATTAATTGGTGATATTGTATTGTTTAGGATTGAACGGTTAGAATTGTTTGATGAATTTGAAGAGTGGCACATGATGCAGGTGAGCACATTTCTTCATTCCTGTTGTTAATTGAGATAAGACGTGCCCGAATTCTATTAGATACAATTTGCTGAGGTTTAGAAGGGTGGGTCTCGACCAGAGTTAACTCTCTCTTTTTCTCTCATTTAAAGTGGGACTGCGAGCTGCAGTTGCCATGGTTTCTACCTATTTAGTAACCAATGGTTAGAGTGAAAAAGTTATGCAAGGAGAAGCTTTTACTGTTATTATACTCATTTTTTAGTATGCTTGTTGTGTTGTGTGTTACAGAATAGTGACTATTGTAGATATTTCTACGGGGTTGAGAATGGATTAGAGGACAATGAAATTGGTAATGGATGTGATAATGAAGCTACTTATGAAGATGCATATGAAGCTGCTGTTACAGCTGGTACTAGGGCTGCTACAAGTGAGAATGAAGGTTGGAAAATGAATGTTGCTTAAAAGATTGGTAGTTTAGAGGCTGAAGTTAAGACCCTAAGATTTTGTGTAATTGGCCAGTGTATTATGATGCTGATTTTGATCATAATGTGGAGATTAGTTTGTTTGGGGAAATAGGCAATTAGGGCAATAATATTGGTTTGTAATACTGTGTAATTGGCCACTTGGCCTTTGAAATGAAAGAATATGAGTTTTGATGATCATTTTTATTCAATTTGAATTGGAAGGAATTGCATAAATAACTTAATATGAAATGAATACAATTGGAAGGAACCTAATCAAGCATATTTCATTGATTTTTTAATGGGTCTTACAAGTGTGTGGACATGAAGAACATTTACAAAAACGTGTTGCCTCAAAAGTATCAAAAGATGCCTTTATAAGCATTATAACCATTTATAAAACAAAAGATCATTCCTAACATCAACTTGTCTAAGAACACAATACAAAAGCACATGTATCATATCAAAATAACCCTTTATGATTAGCTTCCAAAAAAAATCTATACAAATTGCAAAATAATCCATAAACTAATCAAGATAAACCTATACATCTTCTTAAAAAGAGGACCAAATCCTATGTCCAAGAAAATGTCCAAATCCTATGCAGCTTCACATTGCCATCATTTATCGGTCTTTGGTGGAGCAGACTTCAAACCAGGTGTGAGCATAAACCTGAGGAACCTTGATGTTGTTGTAGAACTTACTGCAGCAATGATTTCTACACTAACACAGTGTTGTGGATATGGGGAACCTGATCTTGCAGTTAGAGCTTGAGTAGGTGTTGTAGTGGCAATTGGTTTTGGTGGCCTTAAACTAGCTGGCCTCACAGGAGTTTAGCCCTTAAACTAGATAATCTGTTATGGAGTGATTTGATAATTTCCTGCAATATATGATGCACCAAGTCAGTGATAAATCAAAAATATTATATTAACTATGCTAAAAAAAACAATAATGGTTTAGTTGTTACTGTTGGAACATTTGGGATAGTTTGAGCTTCATTTGTAGCTTAAGCTTGAGTGAACTATGGTTGAGAACCCACTGGATTTGCTTAAACTTGTTTCCATCATCATCACCTGTTAAGACATTATATATAAAGCAAATAAAAGTTAGAAATGTACAATTATGAGAACATAACATAACACACGCTATGATTTCTATTACCTGACCACACAGGAGTCCATTTGTTACTCTCATTTTTCTCCTTCTCCAACCTACTCTTCTACTTGGGAGCTAAGGGCACAATATACCTTAACAACTTCATCTTAGTTGTTTGCATATTTGTCAAAAACTGTGAGGGGATTATTGACCTTGCACATTCCTATACCATCCACCTTATTTCCTTATCCTTCCATTGCTTTGTAAAATTCTTCCAAAGATACCAAACACAGAACCTATGATGCACTCCACGCATCACCTCTTGCATTACTGGTATCAATCCCTATAACATACACAACTAATTCATTTTAGTCCTTGTAGCTTACATAACTAATTCATTTTAGTCCATATAATGAATAAAATGTATTCAAATTAGTCCTTGTGAACCAGATCACTTATCTTTTGCATATCTAATATGAAGTTTCATCTATGTTGTTTATAGTCCCCCAAGTCCTCGTGCAACAGGGTCAGGGACCATTTCAAAGTCTCTTTGTTCTCCACCCCCATAATAACATATGCTATGACAAAAATGTTAGTATTGACATTTTGTCCCACAACAACTAATATTTTTCCCTATAATATCCTTTTAAGAAAGCTCCATCTAGGCCTATTAATGGCCTACACCTTGCCTTAAACTCTCTCTTCATACGTTGAAGGCATACACAAAATCTTTCAAACACATGTAGGGAATAGAGAATAAAAATGATATTGAGTTTGATTGTAGAACCTGAGTTACCAAGTAAGGGGACCACAGATACCAAAAAGAGAAGACAAATGCATAAACCACAACACAAAAAAGGGAACAACGTAATGCACAAAAAACAGGGAATATTTGAGATTTAAGGTTCATACCTTTTTTCAATTTCGTGGGTCACGTTCAAGATTTCGCACCAATTACACTTTGATTGAGAGCAAAACCCCTTGAATTTCAGAGTGTGATGATGCGATTTAGGATCAGTTTCCACCACCTATCATCTTAACAAAGCAAGCAACTTAGGAAATGGGGATTAGGATTTTTGAATTTTTGGATTTGTAGAAGAATCTACTCTTCAGGTAACAGTCATGGAGATAAAAAAGAAAGGAGAAATGGTTTTGAAGGAAAATGAGTCGTACGACGTTGTATAGCCTTTTCATTTTTATTTTTATTTTTTGCTTTTCTTTTAAAAACTATGTCGTTGTCTGATGGGAGAGGACCTGTTTGCCATATAGGATCTACGTTGGCACTTAACGTACCATGCGTACTTCTCCATCAAATTTAACTTACAGTAACTGATGCAAGGACCAACGTGACCGACGTTTTGAGGTTTTAAAGATTAAGTTGTTAATTTTTTAAATCAAGGACAAATGTAACCGGTGCATATAATTTCAAAGATTAAAGTGAAAGTTTACTCAAAAAAATAAGCAAGGTACACCAAGATGCAAGAAAACCGACTTAAATAACTCAATTAAATGAACTTTATTATTACAAACCAATTACCCTCCATAAAAAATAATTTTCCACATGTGCATCATCTGATTCCAAATTAGTTCATTAACATATATTGTCATAATATTTCATGAATCTGGATATAAAATTAATATTACGTAATGGAGTTTTTTTTTAATGAAGTTGATAATCACACTAACAGATTTTGTGCATTAAATAATTAGATTTATATGTCAAAAATCAACCATAGCATTACTGATTTCGGTGCAATACAATTCCTTAATAATAATTATATTTGTACAAACTTGCACTCACACATTCCTCACCCACTAGACAAAATTTTGTACATACCTCACGTGCAAATATCCTTCTATTCCTTTTAATATGTTTAGATAAAAGGGTTTGAAGATAAATGTAATGGATAAATGATTTTTTATTTATAACTTTTAAAATATTTATAAAAATAAATAATAAAAAAATTGAAAGATTATATAATAATTTATCATTTTATTACTCACATTTTTATAAAGAAAGAATCTCAAATAAAAAAAATATTGAATTAAAATGAAAAATTTGTCTTCCCCTCCGTTCTCCTTCCAATCATACCCTAATTTTCACAAGTTTGAGGTACTAGTATATTTAAATCGACAATAACACTGGTGATGGAGATGAACAAATTTTCACAAGTTTGAGGTACTAGTATATTTAAATCGACAATAAGATTGGTCATGGAGATGAACAAAGTGACAGAGTTTGACACTGATCCCAAGATTGTTTTGAAGTTAATTGCTATTAGTAAATGCTAATACTAATGAAAAGTAGTATATGGGCCCAACCATTTGCCCGAATGTGCTTGAAAAATACTAATGAAGTGGAAATCAATAGAATGTGCTTGATTACCATTATTTGACTTTTTAAGGGTATGTTTAAAAATTTTAATGAAGGTTGAAGAGAGTGACTTATAATAGAATGAAAAGACACAGTGAAATGAACCTACATCCATAAACTATCAGAGTGTAGGTGCAGTCTAGTCTTCAACAGAGAACCTTAAAACCAATAGAAGAAGCTGTCGATATCTTCGACTCGGATTTACGTTGTTATTGATTAGAATAAAGAAATATATGAACCAAAAATTTCAAGAAAAAGTACGTACTCAATCAAGAAAAAAGAAAACAGAACTCGGCCTCATCTGTCTTTAACACCATGATATACCCCTCAAAATTATATATCCCACAATTGGGGAAGCGACTTTAAGGGAATACGGGGTCATATAAAGAAACAACCTAAATTTACATTTTTAAGACAAAATAAAATTAAATAACCCTGCTGATACAGGAAATCCAATTACCATAGTTCTTTTTCCTGCATAAAAGCAGAGAACCAAAATTGAGAAAAGGTACATAAAAATGTCAGCACGTTACTGGAAATCTCACTTGGCACCCAAAGTAGGGAATTGCCCAGGATCTTCAATTGATGGAGCTGGTATATTGCCGGTTGCATAGCCACCACCATAACTTCCTCTTGCACCACGACCACGGCCGCGGCCACGACCACGCCCACCAGGGTTATTGTAACTTTCACCTTCAGCAGGCTTCAGAAACTCGTTAATGCTGACAGACTATCAACATGAAATCGAATAAGCAAAAAAAAAAGTTAGAACAAAATATGCAAGCAGAAAAAGAACTGAAAATTCATAGGCATGTCAATTTCAGAAATAACAGATGTTATCCATTAATGCAAAACTAAATCAAGTAACTTCTAGCAGATGTCCATTGAATTATCATAATTAATGGAAATTTTTATGAAATTTAACAGCAATCAAAGATAGACAAATGTAACAAACTCACACCTTCTTGGATTTCTCTTCCTTCTCAAGAGCCTCTCTGCGCTTATCCTTATCAGATCCCTTGAAAGAACAAAAATTCCAAGTGTCGTGATGTCATCACACCAGGTATACAAATTTAATTTAAAAAACTACAACCTATAAGAGAAACATAGAGCCAAAAATTCTCACCAGTTTGATAAAGATGTCAACATTGTCTTTCTTGCTTGACAGCTGCTGCATGGATTCAAAAACTTTAGTATCTACCTTTCTCTCCTCAGTCTTAAGTGCCTGTAAAGCCTTTCTTTTCTCTTCTAGTACCTTTTCATATTGCTCCAGAGTCATCTCCTGCCAAACAGATAATGCTACCAAGCTATAAAATTTAAACAAATAACAAGCACAAATTAAGGAATTCTACATACAACAGTGAAATTACAAAGCATATGTTAACAACTGCAAGGATAATGCATACACACCTTAACACTTTCAGACACAGTTCAAGATGTAACCCAACAACAACAACAACAAAAAAAAAGCTAAAATTGAAAAAAAAAAAAGCAAAAATAAAAAAAAAAAAAGTAACCCAAAATTGAAAAAATAAATAAATTTCTCAACTTTTAATAATGTAAAATAAGCAAAGCAAGACTTTCTTCTATGAATAAGGAGTAAATAAGCACAAGAGTTATCAAAATTCATGGTTAAATTCTAAAAATACACAGCAAAAAAGTAGTACATAATGAATAAAAAAAGAAATAAAGAAGCCCAATCAATGGAGTGAGACAACCCTTAGCACACAACCCAAGCTAAACTTTATTGAATTATCATTCATTCAACAGCCTCCAGAACATTCGTACAACTATTAAGGCACTTCACATTTATGATAACATGCACAGTGATAATTTCATATTATGCCATTGATAAGAAATTAATCTTTTGTTTGTGTAATGATAAGTTAAAAAAAAATTCACAATATACAGAAGCAGATAAAGGGAAAACCAAAACACTTGAAATAAACTTGGACAGTCACCTTATCCTCAGGCTCTTTTTCTTCAGCTTCATTAGCAGGACTCTCCTTGTTTCCATCTGCTACAACATCTTCCTCACCCGATGGTTTCTCATCACCCAAATTCTTTACAGTTTCATTCACTTCCTCAGTTGCCCTAAGTAAAATTCAAAATAAGGTGAAAAGAAAAAACACAACAAAAATTTATGAAAATAGAATTAAACACTTTACCCAAAAGAAAGAGAATTAAATAGAAACCATATGCCAAGTGTTGACATTAGAAGTATGAAAGTGCAGGGTTGCAAAAGGAGTGCTTACTGAACAATTTCATCAGTTTGCGCTCCCCAGTTCCCTCTACCAGCACCTTCACGTTTGAATTCATTCCTGCAAATAGAACATCTCACATCAGTAGAAGGGCCAAAAGCCAAATTAACAATCCAGTAATTAGTCATAAGTATAACATTCACCCGCGTCCAGTCCCACTGCGGTGTTCAAATACTCTTCGTGGGCGGCCATCTTCACCAAGTTCTCCATTACTGAAACCTCCACGTCCACCGCGACCACCACGATAAGGACCACGAGGCCCACCATAACCAAGCCCTTCTGAAGGCTTCCCAGTTTCTCCTTCAAGAGCACCTTGACTAGCAGGGGCAGTGAACGAGTTCTCATCATTGGAGGAGTCACGGTTGAAACCACTACCACCACGACCACGACCATATCCACGTCCACCTCCACGCCCCCCTCCACGACCTCCACGAGAAGTTTCATTTCTTGCCTCCCTCACTATATAAAAAAAGAAGAATGTAAAAGATTCTTAACACAAGCTAATTTACCGTTGAAGTATCAGTTTGAACTGCATCTTCCATCCATCTTAAGGACTTCAAAGCCCCAATAGAGAACTTCTACACATTATACAGCAAAGAAAAATTCAACACATCTACTTAAAAGAATCCGTTTGAACAGTTATTGATTATTATTGTGAAAAATTATCTTTAAAAGATATTACTTTAATCACCTTCTATTGTCTGACTTTATTTAAAACTTAAACTAAGTAAAACATTGTTCATATTTAAATTGCACAAAAAGAAAAACGAAAACCAAAGCATAAGGAAAAAAACCGAAGTTTGCTCACCCGCAAATGCAAATTGAGCACATGTCATCTATAGACAATGAAATAAAAATAAAAAATCGAATAATCGCTAAATTAGTGCAAAGAACAATATATGAAACTCCAAAGTCAGATATTTAAAAGTTGAAAAAGAAACAAAAGGAAAAAGCATGCTCAACGTGTTACGATTCCAAATTCCCATCTAAACGTATATGATAAGCAGACTCCTGTCAACATCCACTCAAGCTATGAATGCGCCACAAATAAAAGACAATAACAGAAATAAAAATAAAATAAAATAAGGCGTATAACCCAAAAAAAAAAAGTTATGACTTCAACAATGCAAGGGGATACCAAAATCTTAGTCCAACAACAAAACTCAAACAAACCCAGCAATAAAAATTACATTTTTTTAGCAAACATGCAAACAAAAACTGACCAGCCTGAGCCGGAGGGGGAGGCTTGGTAGGAAGCTGAGCGGGCTTGTTGTGCTGAGGCTGAGATTGAGCACGATTGGGGGCCTTTTTGGGAGCAGCCACAACCTTGAGTTGCTCAGCTGCGATTAGCTGAGAAGGGTCCTCTGCATCGTCACCCAACAAATCAAAAGGATTCATGGTCGCCATTCTCAGAGAACTCCAACTGCAAATACCTAAAACCCCAAACAACCTGTCTTTATAGCACCAAATCCAAATCCTATCTCAGCAACAACTCCATCGTATACTATATACTATACTATTGAATGATAAAGAGGGATTCACAGATGAAGATGAAGGGGAAAGAGAGAGCGAGAAAGAGGCTAGAGGAGAGAGTAAGAGAGGTTGAGGGAAAAACCCTAGCCGCCAAAGTTAGAGAGACCTCATCCTAAAGGCAGAATTTATTAGGGAATGAAATGGGCTTTCCTTGCTTCATCTGATTTTCATTTTTTTTTAAATAATAATAATAATAATAAGTGCTTGTCCTTAATCACTTGATGGGTGTTAAATAGATAATACTTAATAAGCTAGATAGACAATTAGACATAAAGGGCAATGTTAGAAGATAATTTTAGGAAGCCCCCCCAAAAAAAATTAATTACAAATTTATTTTTCAAAGAAAAATTACATAAATTAATTACAATAATTATTGGAATAACTTCTTAATTACAATAGTGCCTAAAAGCTAGTCTTATAAATATGTTTATGGCACACTTAGTCAAAGACCAAAAATATATTTTGAGATTCAGTTTAAGAAATTATTATTTTAAAAGTTATGAAATATAAATTGATTTCAATTTTTAAATCTTCTGAATTATATATGCATATAAAAAGATTCATTCAAAACTTAATTAGATTGAAGAAGATTTGATTTGATTTTAATTTTAATGGTTTAAATTGATAATTTTATTCTTATTCATTTGGTCATTTAACTTATCTATCTATATCTATCTATCTATATATATCTATTAAAAAATAGTCTAAATAACAAAAGCAACACATGTTAGCACGAGATTTAGCTTTATGCAAAAAAAAATTATATTTAATGTAATTAAGGAAAATAATATTGCAAAAAATACATAATATATAATATATAACATCATAAAATTAAGGAATTAATATCCTACTTAATGAATATTGATTTTGCGACACATGTTAGCACGAGATCTAGTTTTATGCAAGAAAAAATATATTTTAATGTAATTAAAGAAATAATACCGCAAAAAATATATAATGTCATGAAATTAATTAATGATTATTGATTGTGAGACATATGTTAGCACGAGATATAACTTTATGCAGAAAAAATTATATTTTAATGTAATTAAAGAAATAATATTGCAAAAAATATATAATGTCATGAAATTAAGGAATTATTGTCTCAATTAATAAATAAAGTAAATTACATTCACCACCTCTACGTTTGATGATATTACACTCAATCTCATTCTTTTTAAAAATGATACTTATCCTTATTCATTGATCAAGTTACATAATTGTGTAAATATTATCGGTTAAAATCTATAAGATTTTTAACATTTACAATTATTTATGAAAAAAAATATTTTTTAAAAAATATTATTATGTATAAATATTACCAGTTAAAATCTGGTAATATTTTTTATCAGTTAAAATTTGAGAACATTACTAGTTAAAATATATATATTTTTTTCAAAAAACTCCTTACACACCCACACAGAAAAAATTGTAAAAGTTTTTTTTATAAATTTTTTTGATGATATTACACTCAATCTCATTCTTTTTTAAAAATGATACTTACCCCTATTCATTGATCAAGTTACATAATTGTGTAAATATTATCAGTTAAAATCTATAAGATTTTTAACATTTACAATTATTTATGAAAAAAATATATTTTTTAAAAAATATTATTATGTATAAATATTACCAGTTAAAATCTGGTAATATTTTTTATCGATTAAAATTTGAGAACATTACTAGTTAAAATATATATTTTTTCCAAAAAACTCCTTACACATCCACACAAAAAAATTGTAAAAGTTTTTTTTATAAAAAAAATTATTATATATAAATATTACTAATTAAAATCTGTAAGATTTTTAGTATCTATGATTATTTTTAGTATACACAATTTTTCATAAATAACAATGAATGTTGAAAACTCTATAGATTTTAACTGATAATATTTATACAATTATGTAACTTGATCAATTAATTGAGGGATGAATGTCATTTTTGAAAAAGAATGGAGTTGATATTTTTTTTACAAAAATTATTTTTTTATAAATAACTGTGAATGCTGAAAACCCTATAAATTTTAACTGATAATATTTATACAATTATGCAACTTGATCAATTAATAGGGGTGAGTATCATTTTAAAAAAAAATGAGACTAAGTGTAATATCATCAAACCTGGAGGGGATAAGTGTAATTTACTCTAATAAATATTAATTCTACAACATGTGTTAGCATGAGATTCAACCTTAAATAAGAAAAATTATATTTTAATGAAATTAAGGAAATAATATAGCACAAAATATATAATATCATAAAATTAAGAAATTAATATACCAATTAATGAATATTAATTCTGATTTATTATAAAAGATAATTTAGGATTTAAATTGGGATAAAACAAGAAAATAATATTTTGAATGAATCTTAAACAATCAAATAAAATATAATCGAATAAAATCAATGTTGAATATATTATTGCATTGTTTCCTAATTAATGATTTTAGACTATATATTATCTTGATTGATTTTAAGTTTTGCATCCTTATGTCTAAAATAATTCTCATAAGATATCTTCTTAAGAATATTTTGAAAGAATACTAAACAATCAAATAAAGTATAATCGAATAAAATCAATGTTCAATATATTGTTGCATTGTTTTCTTATTAAATTATTTTAGACTATATCTTATGCTAATTAATTCTTAAATTTTGTATTAGAAGTGGATTGTGGCCTATGTGAATCTTATCCCTGAAGTCACTATTTTGAAGAAGATTTTATCCAACCACCATCTTTAATTTAAAAGTTAATCTCATAGTAATATTTATGAAGTTACTTTGGTAAAAAAATTAAAATTAATTTAAATATTTATTTTATAATAAGTTTTAAATATGCTATTTTTAAAAATCAAATTAAATCAATTTCAATTTTAAAAGATTTTAAACACAATGATAAGAAAAATGTTTTTAAAGCCATCCAATGCATAATTGTGTATGGGTGGCAAAAAATTCAAAAAAAAAAAAAAAACACAGAAGCCAAAAAGGTAAGCTTTAAGAAAAACGAATAGACTTTAATATTAATATTAATAATATAAACAATTATTGTCAAAAATAATATGAACAAATGAAAGAAAGAGCAGACTTGTATCTTCATATTTGGGTATTAACAAGATTTTGCACTTGTGCGATATACGAGATAAATTAATAATTAAATAATAAAAAAATAATTATAAATAAAAATAATTTTTTTAAGTAAAATATATGTAATAATTCATAAAAAATTATTTATAAGTTTAATTTAAAAATACATTGATTGAGCACATATAAATAATAAAAAATTATTTAAAATATAAATATTTCTATCATTGTTATCTTTTTTTTTCTGTGCCAATTGTTATTTTTGTAATATTTTTTATTATATAATTATTAAAATTTGTTATTATATTTCAAATTTAAATAAAAATATTTCTTAATATATTTAGGGAATTTAAGATGGATGAGTCCATTTAAGAACTAAATAGAGGGTTAAAAAAATGAAGAGACATTGCAATTTCTTCTACAGTCAAGCAAAGCAATCTTAGTCTTATTAAGCTAATTACAATTTCAAATTTTATCACATTAAGTGCACTATTCAATTTTTTTTTTAATTTCAACAATGTTTTTGGCATTCTTTTTGTTGCATCAATTATCAAAACCGATTCAAATTTTCTTGAATCATACCAACAAGAATCGCATGTGGTAAGAATGAAGAATATCTCACCTTCCATTACTAAGAATTTTGTGGGAATTTTTGAGAGTTGCTCAAGAATATTTCTTTGTTTTGTTTATATTTAATTGAGAACCATTAGTACGAAGTCTTATTTCGCTGGAAGATATTTCATTTAGAAAAATATGCGTGTATGAAAATTTCGATTTGCCACAACCACCATAGGCCATGCTTTAATACTTTCCGCTGCTTCGATACTGATTCTTCCAAATCGAGGATGAAATTGATTTGCTTGTGCTTGTCATCGCTTTGATATGTCACATCTTCCATGACAGGCATTAATACTTTTCACTGTTTCGACATTGATTCTTCCAAATACAAGAAGAAAACTAATCATTTGAGGACGAAAAACACAGAAAAACTAGTCTTCAAGAACCAGAAAGAGAAACATGGAAATGGAAGAAGATATGTTTTTTCTTTTTTATTTTTTATTCTTGTTATTTTTTCTTGTTATTGATTTGTATTTTTAAAATTTAATTATTATTTGATTTTTGGGCATGTGGCATTTATTTTTATCACATGTCTCATGTTGTCATATCAAATCACATGTGATAGAAAATAACTGCATAAGTTGATATGTGACAAAATATTAACTACTCTACTTGTCACATATTAAGCAAGTAATGCACTTACCTAATGATAAGGAAGACACATATCAAAATTATAAGATATGTACTTTTTTTACATTATTATTATTATTATTATTATTATTATTATTATTATTATTATTATTATTATTATTATTAATTTTTTCCTTTTACAAAAACCCTCCACACCTATATAACTTACAAATAATACTAAGGTTTAAATATATTTTTGGTTTCTGTAAATATGATTTTTTTTTTATTTTGGTCCTTTTAAGATTTTTTTGTTCAATTTGTAAATTCACTCTCTTTTGAAAAAAAAGAAACACAAACCAAACAAAAAAAATTTGAGAGAATAAAGCAAAAAGTAATATATTAAGAAAAAAAAATACTAAAACCTAATACTAGAAAGAGCGAATATGTTTGGCATACTTCAATCTTCATTTATTATGTGCATCAAATGTTACTTTTTATAAAAATATTGTCATATATGTTAGCCAATAAGGTGTGGCATCATCAAAGACATACTTCTATATGAATAAGCAAGGGTGTTCAGAAGTCTCAACCAAATTTATAGAACCAGCTAAATAGAACTAAATTGTGATTCGTTTCATTTTCTATGGTTATATAAACAATTTGGAGTATTAAACTAAAATATATCATTTTCTAAGTCTGTGATTAGTTTGAATTTCTTTATTGGATTTTTTCTCTGACTTAGCACACAACATTCTTTCACACTATCGATTGTTCTTAGAAGGGGGAAAAAATATATAATCACCCATATGAACTTTTAAATCGGGGTAAAAATTCCTTAAACTTTCTCACCAGCCACCACTAGCAAAGTGGTAACTGTTTAACACTGATTTGCACACGTTAAATAATACTTGGGACAGTCTATTGAAATAAAAACAATATATATGGGAAAAACAATGGTCATTAAACTGCAAAGCAGCTACAATAACTCATTACTTGAACATACAAATACATGTAACGTCTACATTTTCTCTCGTCATAGAACGGAACAGAATTTGACTACCATACACAATCCAAACACACACTATACTTTTTTTAAAAAGAAATTATTCCTAGTTTCTCTGTGTTTTCATTTTTTTTTAATTCCTTTTCTCCTATTTATGGTATCTGGAATATGCCTACCCGAGGAGGCAACTCACGAAGAACAAGAAAGCATGCATACACCTGGTCGATATGCCCAAGCAGGGGGCAAGCGAGCATACTTTTCCATTCCTGGCTGCTCATCAAAAGGATGCTCCATTAATTTGAGCAACTTACGGACTTCTCCAAAATCGCCTATTTCTGCAGCATCAGTTGCAGTCTGGCAGAGATAGTTCCTGAGAACAAATTTAGGATTCACCAAATCCATTGAGGTCTTCCTCTGATCATCAGAAATGCCACTAGTAGAGAGCTGCATAACCCCAAAGCAATGATGTGAGATGACAAAAGCACATGTCATCTCTGCCAATTGATTTAATCATGCGTAGGTAAATTATTACTGCAGCTTATGCCATAAGAAGTTTCACATCATAGCAAATCAACAATTTCCCTTTAGCAATACTCATTTGTTTTAATAATGAGAAGAAAATGTTGGGGTGACGAGAATCCCAACTAAAGGCAAAATTTCAGAAGATATCTAAATCTCATGACACTACTTGGAAAGCCCAATAATATTCAAAGCCATCATCAGCTAATTTAACCGAGTACTTGCTCATCTTTTGAAATCTGAATGGAAATGGTTGCAATAATAGTATGCATCTTGCAACCTGGTGGTTAAATAAAGATAAATGACCCACAAATTTCACAAGTATTAATCCAAGATTATGCCACTTGAAACTTCTAGATGGGCCGGAGAATTAAGAGTCACAATTAGGTTGAACCTTGTCAAAAGTCATTAGATTATGTGATGCAGGGGTACAAACTAGAATTTTTGGGCCTGAGAAAAGTAATCCAAGACTAAATGGGGATGACTTTGCAAATGGATGAGTGCTAAAAACAGCATAAAAAAGTATAAGAAAAGTTCCAGCATCATAGATATATACTGAACCAGAAAATCGACATAAATTTCAACTGAAACATGTTTCTAAGAATGGCAACAAACCCTGAGGAAAGTTATGCATATGCAAGCCCCAGAGAGACACAGAAGTAAGAAAGGTAACTATCAATGCCGCATAATCAGCCTAGATGCATTTATTTTTCTTTTTGGTGTTTAATTTTATGCATTTTTCTTTCTACAAGTGCCTTACTTAACCAAAGAAAAATGCATAAAACAAATTTACCTCGTGTATATAGGCTTTCAACCAACTGGTCCATGCTTCCTTTCGCTCCTTACCAATATCTAACAGTACTGACTTCAGTGGGACCAACAACTCATCATCTGGAATGCTTGTGTCTGCTTTGATATTTGAAAGTGT
This sequence comes from Ormosia semicastrata, assembly GCA_029884595.1. Classification (NCBI taxonomy): domain Eukaryota; kingdom Viridiplantae; phylum Streptophyta; class Magnoliopsida; order Fabales; family Fabaceae; genus Ormosia; species Ormosia semicastrata. The sequence continues at coordinate 72,057,342 of JAQQTO010000059.1, forward strand.
ACGAAAGAAGTTTGTATAATCAACTTTATCAACAGCCATATTACTAAGAAGTTTATTAATCAGCTGCTTATTATACTTAGGGAGGCCAAGCTTTTTGGTCATTATAGATTGATAATCATCCATAAATCTCGTTCCATATCTGAAACAAACCAACCATAAGGTGATACATTTAATAGCAATTCACACCTATTTCTCCTCTAAGGGAAAAAAGATATTAGAAGTGTTACTACTACCTTTCCAAAGCATAGTTGGCCTCTTTGTCATTTATTAATTGAGCAGTAGATAGAGTTATCGTGAACTGTGCAAGATTCCACAAACCAATGTCAGGCTGGTTTGCAAAACAGTATCTTCTACCTGGAAGATCTGTTGTATTCGGGGTAAAACTAGGATCAAAAGCATCCAAAAAGCCAAATGGACCATAATCAATTGTAAGACCCAAAATGCTCATGTTATCAGTGTTCAGCACACCATGAGTGAAACCAACCCCCTGCCATCTAGCAATCAAGGAAGCAGTACGCTCAGCAACCTCCACTGCCCATGCTGACATAGAATACCATTGGGAAAAAAAAAGGGATAGATAGTCAAAATTACAGTTTTAATTTTAAAAAAATCCAGAAAAAGTAACCATTATCACAGTTTGTAAATATGAAGATAACAGAATTATGTTGTTACTTGTTAGTAATACAAGTATACAACAAAAGTTTCTATTGTTTGAGTTTTTAAGGAGCCAAATGACCCTTCTTTTTAACACATATATGACAACGGCCTAGAAGATATAATATGACAAAAGCTTTAAATGTTTATTTTATCCCAAAAAAATAATTATTTAATTTTCTTTTCATTTTGATTAATGTTCAAGTAAACTGAGCACTGAAGTAGATGGTGCAAATTATCATTGTTGCACCAACATGTGTTGATCCGAGTGGAAGAAGCTCTGATCCCTTAAGCATGTGGTCCTAGATTCAATCTCGAAATTCATGTATATGACCTATCGGGTGGGGGGATACTCTGGAAAACTAAAAAAACTTATCATTGTTGCTTGTCATCCAAAGCTGTATAGCCTCAAGTCTCAACTCTAATTACAAAGACTCGAGGTCGTGATGCCCAAGTAGCAGATACCAAACATAAGCAGAAAAACACAGCCACATGACCTCAACAAGTCATTTTTACAACACAATTTGATATCACAACATGATGAAGACAGCAGTTTAATCCAGAAGACATAAGTTTGAAGATCCAAAAATTTCACTAATTTGGATATTGGGCCAAACTGTAATATCTCATTGCTTTACAATTTACAATTTTTATGTTTAGCATGTAGTCTGGTAGAGTTAATTTAGTTAATATTATATTTCCAGTCCTATGGCTATTTTAGTAATTTCTTATAAGGTTCTCAAAGTCAGGAACTAACATTGGTCTGTTTAAGGGATTTATTCTTGTGAAATGTGACCTTTTCCTTAATTTGTCAGTTATATGTGCTGTTATTTATGTTTGTAAGTTGTAACAGCTGGTTTATTTAAGCTGGGCCTTAGGTTTGGGATTACTTGATCCCCAAGTTTAAACTAGCCTTAGTTGAAGTCATGTATTCAGCTAACAGAGAGAAGAATGAATGAGGAGATTAGGCTGACTGATATCTAAAGTTTTGTTTGTTTTAGATTTTCGGAGGTTCAAAATGGACGTTTGACCGAAGGAAGAAAAAATCGGAAAGTGTAATTTTCCCGTTTGCATTCACAAAAATGTGAAACAAACATGCACTAAGCTGAAGGACCAAATAACCACTCAAAGTGCTTATTCAGTTCAAACATCGAACTAAATAACCACTTTAAGCAGTTATTTGGTCCTTCAACATAAATTTTGGGGTAAAAAAGTTAATACCATCAATTCTCCCAAGAAATTTTTTTTTACCTGCGTACTTGTTTGAAGTAAGATCCACAACAGAATGATCTTCGTCACCAGTGCTGAAAGATAAGCTTTCACTCTTACTCATGTTCTCAATATGAGGAAAGTGGTGCCTAATAGCATAGTCTGCCAAACCACGAACAAGACTTTGATCCTCATTACCTCTGAAGGCATGTATTTGGTATGACCCAAAACGCAGAAAAGATTGGGCAACTCTGCAAACGATTGCACCAGGTTCTTCCTTTGAATTGCCACTGCATGTGTGATATTAACAACATATTCATATAATTATTTTTTATATGTGCAGAATACACTTTTCTAAACCCATCCAGTTTTTCATCATATAAAATTAAAATGAAGACTTAAGTTCTTTTTTTTTTTTTTGGTGAACAAAGCCAAAAGTTCTACTATGCATGGAATATAACACTTAAATTTCAAGAAAGACTGATACTGAAAATGCTGAGATACAGAAATGTTGTGATACAGAAATTCTCTTCATAACATATATGGTATATATGAGAAAAAGGATTCATTATGTCAGTCATTATTTGAACTTCAAAGTTTGTATAATAAATAACTCGGTCATCATCTAATTCTGCAGAGACTGGAATTTTAAATAAACCATAACATGCTAGAGGCATTAACAATAATATAAACTGAGATGTCTTGAGTGAAAGTCAGTATTATTGAAAGTTCAGTGACCATACTCATAGAACATGTCTCGAGTGACCAGCTTCCCAGTGGTCACAAGACAAAGGGCGCGGGTTGTTGGTATCCCCAGGTGGTGCATTGCTTCACTGCAAAGGAACTCCCTGATGCTGCTACGTAGCACTGCAAGGCCATCAGCAAACCGACTATAAGGAGTCTTCCCAGCACCTTTAAGTTGCAGTTCCCACCTTTCAGACTTTGAGTTCAGTATCTCCCCTAGCGTAATTGCCCTACCATCACCCAACTGCCCAGCCCACATACCAAATTGATGTCCACCATAACACTGAGCATATGGCAACCTGTATAGCAGAAGGTCAATCATGGCTAATTGCAGCATTATTAACCAGCCTAGAAATCTGCTGACATATGTACTAGTACAACACTTACGCTCCAACCAAAGGTGATGCACCTGAGAAGATAAGGGGAAAATCTGGCCTTTCAAATCTGAAATTCAAACACAAGAATGGTTAGTAACTGAAGTGAAGCTTCCCAGACACAAACCTGGGAATAAGATTGTGTCCAATACAGATGGAAACAGAAATTACAAATGAGGTCATCCAGAGTATTCAAAGTTAAAAGCTTCAAAACAAGTACTAAAAGCATATAAAAAATTTAGCTGTTGTGATAATTGTCGAAGTTTGTTAGGAAATCTGTTAAGATCTGAATAATCTGATTCAGATACATTTGTTAAGATAATCTGTTAGAATAAATCTGAATCATTCAGATTCAGATAGGAAGTTAGAATAAAATCTGATTTATTCCGATTTAGATAGGAAATCTTTTCTATTTTGTTGTATCCTCTGTATCTTTCTAAACTATAGCAGATTGGTTATCTTTTCTCAACCAATTCTGTCTATAAGTACTACGTTGTTAATTCAATAAGATTATTTGAGAATAAAAGTATTCTCTTATCCAAAAATTACATGGTATCAGAGCCTCGTGCTTTGGACCATCTTCCGCAATGATGAAAACGACGATGACCGGCGCAACCCCACCTTCCTCAACGACCTCTTCAGATTCATCTGGGAGTAACAACCAGGGTCGTCCTCATCTGTTGATGCCCTTTATCAGAATTCCAACCTGCAACTCACCATACATAAACTTAACAGAAAGAACTACCTCGAATGGGCTCAATCGGTGAACTTGATAATGGATGGCAAGGGAAAGTTAGGGCACCTGACTGGAGAAATTGCGCAGCCTGGACAAAATGATTCTTCCCAGAAAAAATGGAGGTCAGAAAACTCTCTTATAATTGCTTGGCTGATTAATTCTATGGAGCCACTAATTGAGATACCTCATCTGTTTCTACCAACAGCAAAAGATGTCTGGGAGGCTGTTCGTGATTGTTACTCTGACCTATAAAACTCATTTCAAATCTTTGATTTGAAGACTCATCTCTGGCAATTCAATCAAGGTGATTAGGATGTTACCACGTACTACAATGTGATGGTGACTCTTTGGCAAGAATTGGATCAATGCTATGATGATGAATGGGAAAACCCCAATGATTCTGCTCGGTTCAAAAAAAGAGAGGAGAATGATCGAGTCTACATGTTTCTTGCTGGTCTTAATCAGAGTTTGGATGAAGTACGCGGTCAAATTCTAGGTCGAAAACCGCTTCCCTCCATTCGTGAAGTTTTCTCAGAAATCAGACGCGAGGAATCTAGGAGAAGAATTATGCTGCACAATCCTTAAACCTCCAAAATTCATGAAGTTGAAGGTTCAACTTTTGTGATTAAAGGAGAGGATTCAGAAGGAAAGAGGAAGCCATGGTGCGAACATTGCAGAAAACCATGGCATACAAAGGAGACTTGTTGGAAACTCCATGGCAAACCACCAAACTGGAGGAAGAAATCCAGCAAGGCAACTCGTGCTTTTTAGACCATCTCCGAGGACATTCAAGAGCCACAAATCAAATCTGAGGCATCCCCATTTACAAAGGAACAATTAGAGTACCTGTACAAATTGTTTCCTCCAAACATGTCAGTAAACCCATCTTGTTCTTTGGCTCAAAAAGGTATCTATCTCACTGCTGCTCTCTTTAGTACCAAACTGAATTCAAAAGCTCCATGGATCATTGATTCTGGAGCAACTAATCATATATGACAGATTGCTCAAAATTGTTTTCATCTTATAGTCCTTGTGCAGGCAATAGAAAAATCAAAATTATTGATGGTTCTTTCTCTGCAATAGTTGGAATTGGCTCTGTCCCTCTTTCCCATTCATTAATTCTTCATGATGTTCTTCATGTTCCTAATCTGTCGTGCAATCTATTATCTATTAGTAAAATAACAGTAGATCTTAAATGTCATGCTGTTTTTTATTCCTCGTGTTGTAAATTTCAAGAATTGAATTCGAGGAAGACAATTGGCAATGCTAGGGAGATTGATGGACTCTACATCTTTGAAAATGAATTTGACTTGAGTAGACAAACTCAACGTACCTGTTTCGATTCTATTTCTGTTTCTAGGGATAGTGAAATAATGTTGTGGCATTATAGGTTAGGTCACCCAAGTTTTCTTTATTTAAAACACTTGTTTCCTGAATTTTTCAAGAATAAAAATTCGTCTCTTTTTTCCTGCGAAATTTGTCAATTATCTAAGCATCATTACACTTCTTATTTGCCTCAACCTTACAAAACATCCAGTCCGTTTACCATAAATCCATAGTAATGTTTGGGGACCTAGTCGAGATCTTACAACTTCAGGTAAACGATGGTTTGTTACGTTTATTGATGATCATACTAGGTTGACTTGAGTGTATTTGATGAAGGAATAATCTGAAGTGGAAATAATTTTCAAAATTTTTTTAAAGATGGTATAAATACAATTTTAGGAAAAAATTTAGATTTTTAAGAGTGATAATGGTAAAGAATACTTCAACAAATATCTAAGCCATTTTTTCATGGAAACAAGAATTGTTCATCAGAGTTCTTGTATTAATACTCCTCAACAAAATGGGGCGGCTGAGCAGAAAAATAAACACTTGTTAGAAGTAGCTCGAGCATTACTCTTTCAAAACATGGTACCTAAATATCCTTGGGGAGAAGCTATTTTGACTGCAACCTATTTGATTAATCAAATGCCTAGTAAGGTTTTGAATTTTAAAACCCCTTTTGATATGTTTCTCCGTGTTTTCCCAACAAATAGGCTGTCAACATTTTTACCTCTGAAAATATTTGGGTGCATAGTATTTGTCCATATACATGACCAAAACCAAAGTAAACTTGACCCTCGAGCAAATAAATGTGTGCTTATTGGGTATGCTCCCAATAAAAAAGGATACAAGTGCTTTGATCCCATCTCCAAAAAAACATTTGCACTATGGATGTCACTTTTTTTGAGTCAACACCTTTTTTTACTACTCATCTCCAAGGGGGGAGAAAAATGAAGATTCGACACAATATTTTCAACTTAAAGCTTCCACACCCCTTAATATAAATGAGTCAAGTTTTTTAAATGATGAAGACACAGGTTTACCTCTAGTGCAAGACATGAAAATCATGATTCCTATGTAACAAATATAAATGAGACAAGTACCATAAGCAGAGACTTAAAACCTTTTGACATTGTCTACTCAAGGAGGAAAACCACTAAAAAAAATGAGCTCAATGATCCCATGCACTGCCATGAGTCTGTGAACCCACCAGGTAATACTTTTCCTGAACCTGCACAAATTATTCAACCTATTTCAGATCCTTTGAGTCATGAGTCTAAATCCACTGAGTCAAATGAATCTAATCTTCCCATTGCTATTTGAAAATGTGTAAGGTCATGCACTAAACATCTGCTGTCCAACTTTGTGTCATGTGAAAATCTTTCACTTGTTTTTCGTGCATTTACCTCACAATTGTCATGTATGGAGATTCCAAAAAATGTACAGGATGCTCTAAAGGTTCCCGGGTGGAAGGAGGCTGTCTTGGAAGAGATGAAAGCTCTTGAACAGAGTCAGACATGGGAGTTGGTGGATCTACCAAGAGGAAAGACAACTGTGGGATGCAAATGGGTATTTACAATTAAATACAGGTCAGATGGATCACTTGAGAAATACAAAGCTCGATTGGTTGCCAAAGGTTTTACCCAAACCTATGGTATTGATTACTTAGAGACATTTGCACCTGTTGCGAAGTTGAACACTATTAGAGTCCTTCTATCTCTTGCCACAAATCTTGACTGGCCTCTATAACAACTGGATGTGAAGAATGCTTTTTTAAATGGGGATTTGGAGGAGGAGGTGTATATGGATGTACCCCTTGGTTTTGAAGAGAAGTTTAATCAAAAGGTCTGTAAGCTACAGAAATCCATGTACGGACTAAAGCAATCACCAAGAGCTTGGTTCGAGAAATTTATTCATTTTATCAAGAATCAAGGTTATACACAGGGACAAGCAGATCATACTATGTTTTAAAGGCGTTCATTTGAAGGAAAAATTGTTGTACTAATTGTATATGTGAATGACATAATTCTCACTGGAGATGATTTGTCAAAGATGAACCAGTTAAAAAAATCTCTCTCTGTAGTGTTTGAGATAAAGGATTTGGGATCCTTAAGATACTTCCTTGGGATGGAGATTGTAAGATCAAGAAAGGGAATTGTTGTCTCTCAAAGGAAGTACGTCCTTGACCTTCTTACAGAAACTGGAATGAGTGGTTGCAGACCAGCAAATACCCCAATTGATCCTAACCAAAAGCTTGGAGATGACAAGAAGGGTGAACTTATGGATACTTCTCTTTATCAAAGGCTTGTTGGAAAGTTAATCTACTTATCACACACTCGACCAGATATTGCTTTTGCACTAAGCTTAGTAAGTTAGTTTATGCATTCACCTTATGAGGAACATCTTGAGGCAGTTTATCGAATCCTAAGATATTTGAAAAGCGCATCAGGTAAAGGTCTTTTTTTAAAAAAAACTACACAGCAAACCATTGAGACATACACAGATGTTGATTGGGCCGGATCAATCACAGATAGGAGATCTACATCAAGATATTGCACTTTTGTATGGGGAAACTTAGTCACATGGCGAAGTAAAAAATAGAATGTGGTTGCAAAGAGTAGTGCTGAAGCAGAATATAGAGCTATGGCTCAGGGAGTTTGTGAAATGCTATGGCTAAAAAGGATTCTTGAAAAGTTGGCAATGCCTATCAACCTACCAATGAAGCTATACTGTGACAATAAGGCTGCCATAAGTATTGCTCAAAATCCAGTGCAATATGATCGTACTAAACATGTGGAAATTGATAGACATTTCATTAAAGAAAAGATTGATGATGGAGCTATCTATATGCCATTAGTTCCAACTACGTAGCAACTAGCAGATATCATCACCAAAGGATTGTTCCGAACTAACTTTGAACATCTTGTAAGCAAGTTGGGCATGATAGATATCTATGCACCAACTTGAGGGGAGGTGTCGAAGTTTGTTAGGAAATTTGTTAAGATCTGAATAATCTGATTCAAATAAGTTTTTTAGGATAATCTGTTAGAATAAATCTGAATCATTTAGATTCAGATAGGAAGTTAGAATAAAATCTAATTTATTCAGATTTAGATAGGAAATCTTTTCTGTTTTGTTTTATCCTCTGTATCTTTCTAAACTATAGCAGATTGGTTATCTTTTCTCAACCAATTCTGTCTATAAGTACTATGTTGTTAATTCAATTTCTGAGAATAAAAGTATTCTCTTATCCCAAAATTACAATAATGCACACGACTATCAGAAATTAGTGGTTAAGCCCCAAGCAAGATATGATTTCTAATATATGGCCTCTTTATATCACCAAAGAGAGCAAAGATTTCATGTGATATATTCCAGGTATCTTTTTATATGGAGTGGAGATTTTCAAGATCAACCTAAAAACTCAAGGATGAGTTTCCCTTTTAATTAGACAGAAACTGAAACATTTCACCAACAGAGAGAGAGAGAGAGAGAGAGGAACTGATACAGAACAAAGGGAGGTCAATTATAATGATGTTTTAATTTTTTTATTTTATTGTATTTTTCAAAGGGAATCATTTTAGGGATTTTATAGGTTATTTTAGGCCATTTTTGGCTAACTATGACAAAATTAAAGTCATTTTAGGATACTATATGGATTAGAAAAGCTTTTGAAGATTGCTTAATTGAGTCTCTAATATGCCTATAAAAGGGCCTGTTATGTGTAAAATGAGATACACCATATACTTGTTTTGTGGTGAGTTCCAGAATTTCTAACTAGTGAGTCCAAGGTTGTCTTGCTTCAGACCTTGGAACCTTTTCATGTAGGGGAGGGGAGAGTGATGCAGGAGCAAATATCTTTCATTTTGTTTTACGGGTTCTTTTCTTCTTTTCCTTTCTATTTTATTTCTAACGTGATTACTATTGTACTTAGCAGTCACATGACTAGCAAGCATGTGACTTTTTAATGATTAGTGGACTGAGTTTAGACGGCACTCGTATGTTGGGCTAGGCTTAGTAACATACAGTTAGTTTGGCATAAATAGCCCTTAGGACTTCGTATTCAGCCGTCATATTATATTATGATATATATTTCAAATATGAAGAGGTTTACCTTGAACCCTAATTCTCGAGTTCCTACTTCCTACTTCAATTCTCCCTAAGCATAATTCTGTGAAGAAATTGCTGTCTATCTATTTTCTCTGTATCTCCAAAACAGAACAAACACCAAGATGTGCAGAGGTGAAACGAAAATTGGAATTTGGAAATGTACTCGCTCAACCCAATATTTGTTATGCTACAGAATTTAGATTTTAACTACTATGCAAGTATTGCTAGTAGCTAAGAACCATATGCATTTGGCAAATAGGAATCAGTCAGTAAACATAATACTCACTCTTTAGGGTCCAAATCAAGCAGGTCAGCAACTGGTTCCGACCATGCTACAAGCTGAGGATTATCTACTTGGGCTGATGGCGGTACTTTTGTATAACAAGCATGCAACACCTGAAATGAGAAATATACAAGAACCAACAAAATAAATATGGAAATGGCAACATTTAACCTCAAAATATCAGGTGTCTACACTAAGACTATATCTTTTCCTTTTGGCTTTGGAAAGAGCAAATCCAAAACCTAAATTCCCTTTCCATTCAATAATCACAATTTATTATCCAAGAGAGAGAGAGAGAGAGAACTCCAATATAGAATACATTATCCACACTTCGAACACCCATCACAAATTCAAATTCCAAAAAATACAAATTATAATATCCAAAACAAAATAATAATAATAATAAATAAAATATCTTCTTATTTACATTAAAAGGAAAAAAAAATGTTTGGAAAGCTGAGTCACTGACCTCTCGTGGAAAGGAATCGGTTCTAGGATCAGCGGGCAAATCTCTAACGAAGGAATGGTCCCAATTGAGATCTTGGAGCGTCAGCCTACCACGATGAGGATGGGTTTGGAGATTGTGATTCTTAAAGTCTTGGGTGACAGAGTCGAGCGAAGCAGAGAATTCCTGTGGCTGGGGCTGGGACTGGGACGGTGAATCCATGGACATGGCTCGGCATGCGAGGAAGGGACTCGGAGGGCAGAAATGGAAATTCCTCCGGAGAGAGGGGATGGAGAAGAATCTCGATGTCAATGAAGAGAGTGAGAGTGAGAGTGAGAGTGAGAATGGTGCGGTTTTGGGAGAGAAATGGGTGAAGCTGAGCCTGAGCATTAGCGTTACCATATTCTCTATTTCTTTTGTTCAATTTGGTTTCGGGTCAAAGACTCCATTGGTGGTGTGCATCGCGCGCCCCATTAAACTAGTAAAATTTAGGATAAAATTTTAGGTACAGTTTTTTTTGTTTTTTATGTGTTTGGTGTTTTTTTTAATAAAAATATGAGATGTATTTTGTTTTTTAAAAAATATAATATGTCTCTTATTTTTAAATTATTTAATTATTATTTTAAAATTTTATTAATAAATTATAAAAAATATATACATATCTATATTTTTATTAAAAAATATCATAAATATTTAAAGAATTTTACTTAAATTTTGTATTAAAATTATAAGAAAACCAATTGGTTTATTAGATTGATTAGAAAAAATAAGTATTTTATTTTTTATTTTTCTTATTTAGTCTTTTATTTTGTAAAATATTTATCAATATAGTTCTTCATCACAATTTTGTTATTTTTTAATATAATTGATGACATATTACTTATCAATTATGTTATGTTATCATCATGTTATATTTATATTATTATCACATAAGTGAAATGTTATCATTTTTATTAAGATTTGTAATGAAATTGTGAGAGTGAACCATATTGATAAATAATTTGTAAAATGTGATATTAAATTAAAAAAAATAAAGAGCTAAATTTAAAAAATAAAGATAAAAAGTCAAAATGCTTATTTTTCCATTTTTTTATAAGGCTATAGATAAGCCAAACCTATTTTTGAGCAATTACGTGACTCAATTAGTTAATAACTCAAATAATTAAAAAATTTAGTTTGTTTGTTTAATAACCTAAACATAAACTTTTTTACATGTTTAACATAAACTCATGTTCCCTTTAGGTTCCTCAATATATATATATATATATATATATATATATATAAACTGATTGACGAACTAATAAAGGGAACATGTAAAAGTTTATGTTATATATATATATATATATATATAAAATTATAATAATATTATTATTATTGTTATTTTTGTTCAATTTATTTTTACATTTTAATTTGCTTTTTAATAAATATATGTAAAACAAATAATTTTTATTGATAAATTTTTTATGAAAAAATGTTTTAGATGATGAGAGATTTTTCTCATTTCAAGAATAGGACAAATTACAAACTCAAATGAAAATTGTCTATTAAGGTCATTTCTAATATACACCCTACTTTGGAGGGTGTATGATACATTTGGTTATCTAGGTCATTGATTTATTTATAAAATAAATCAATGACTTAGATTAATTACAGAAAACTTATCTTCTTTTTTTTAAATTTTTTAAAGGTTTTTTTAAGGTTTATATTTTTTTTTTTACATATTACCATCTATCATTTGTCGATCGATAGACTATTGTACGCTACTTGTCGGTTACCACTGATTACCTCTAATTTTTTTAAGTTATATAATTGTATAAATATTATCAGTTAAAATTTATAAGAATTTTCAACAAACACAGTTATAGTTTTAGAAAAATCGACCACCTCCAATTTTTTTTAGATTATATAACTGTATAAATTTTATCAGTTAAAATTTATAAGATTTTTCAACAGTTATAGTTATAGTAAAATAATTAACTGTATAAATATTAACTGGTATTATTTACATTTGTGTAATTTTAAATGTATAAATATTTAGGAATTTTTTTTAGTATGCACAGTTATTTATGAAAAAATATAAAGACTGATATAATTTTAACTGATATTATTTACACAGTTATGTAATTTTAAAAAGTGAACAATAGTGGTCGATGAACATGAGGTGGTGGTGAACGATGGCGGTAGTGAAAAGTGTCTAGCGGTGAAACGATCTGGTGGCTAGTGAACAAATGTGCAAATAGTGAAAAGCGATCTTGGAGGTGGTGAACAGTACCAACAACAAAGTAAACAGTGTCACGGCCGGGGGTTGCCAGTGTACAGTACCAGTGGCAAGTGGTGGTCGGAGACCACTACTGCAGTGTTGGTGAACAGTACAATGAACAATAATCTTAAAAAACATGAAAAAAAATTAATTTGTAAAAAAAAATAACCTTAAAAAAAATCTATAATAGCAAGTAAAATTTAAAGTATATAATACACCTAAACTCAACAGGGTGCATCGTAGCACCCGCTTATCTATTAATAGGGCATCCTTATATTTAAACTCAAGTCAATCAATTGTCACGAGTTAAAGCCCATCACGTAAATTAAACTCCATTTGCATTGAATTACAAATTTAAACTTAACTAATTGAGTATAAAAGAAAATTAATCAATATTAGGTTCAAAATTATTTAATCAAGTGGCTTAAAGTAAACTGAGCTGGAGTGAAAAAAAGAAAAAGAGATCAATTTCTTATTGAATTAAGCCTAAGTTAAGCTTGACAAGATTAACTAATTTCTAACCATACTTTTGGGTGAGGGATTAATTTTTGCTTGAGGTATTAAGGTTATCTTTCCCAATAATGATAACATTGCTGAGGTCTTCAATTACTAAACTAAAAGAATGGAGATTATAAATCTCATTTTTTTTTATCTTTTTATTTAAATTTTAATAAATACAAAATAAATTAAGTAAAGAAATAGGAAAGAGACAAGATGATCCTCATCCTAAACTAAAATTTGTTTATTATCTAAATCACTTTAACATTATTTTTTAAAAAAATACATAAATATAATTCTTTATGTATTTTGATATTATATTCATTTTGTAAGGCTGAACCACTAAGACTTTTTTTTATATAAGTAATTGTTCATATAATTTTGGGTCAATCGTGATGGCTAAGTAAAATCCTTCTCAAAGTGATAATTTTAATATTCGAATTACTACATTACAAGTATAGTTAAACCTATAGGATTGAACCAGTAAAGAGAGGCTTGAATAATTAATAATTTTATGAGTGTTTTTTTTTTTGTGTGAGATCATGAGATATTTTTATAAGATCGACTTATTTAAATTGCTCATAAAATTAATTATTATTTGATAATAGGAATACAAAAATTATTTTATTAAAAATAAAACTTACATTTCTCATCTCAAGCGTTGAGATTTCTCATCACTCAACACACCCTTTATAGGTTAAATATATTAAGAAATCACAAGTTTAAACTTTATAATGTGTTTGAATATTTTTTTATTAATAGAATAAAATAAAATAAGTAAAGATGAATTAGAAAGAGAAAAAGATGAATGAAACATAGTTATCTTTTTATTTATTTAAAAGATTAATAAGAGAAAGTAACAAGAGAACATAACATAAATAGTTTAATCTCAATTTTAAAAAGAATAAAAATAAAGAAAGTGAAAATAATTTTCTATATGTTCTTTCTACTTTTTATATATTTTAAAATTCTCTTCTTTTAATTTATTTTTTTCACCTCGTTACCTATCATTCAAATATACTTTTTTTTTACAGTGATCATCCAAATATACTGTTAATCATTTTGAAGGAAGGATAGTTATTCTTAATGCTTTTAACGTTAATTTTCCCATAAATTATTATAAAGTAGTGAACCCAAAATATTTTCCTTCCTCCTAAATTATACTAAAATTCAAAATTTCCCCCAGACATTTTGTAAAATTCGAAACCTCATTCGTTCACATCACTAGGCTGAAAGCCTGAAAGTAAGACATTGATCGTGTTCCATTGGCCTCTATACCTTGAAGTCAAATATTCCTTCAGCTTCTGGGTCCGGATTAGGCTGCAATTGTTCCCAATTGCTCGTTTTTCAATCGAAACTGCGGTGAGGAGTTCGTGTACTTGAACAAGTTGATTGGTTGGTTTTGTGATTTTGACGCTTGGGGACCTCAATGGAATTTGATCTCTCTGATAGCAGCGGTGGGTCATTTTAAAAATTTGATTTTTTCTTTTGGTTTTATTTTATTTTTTCTGTGGAGTGTGTGTTGTGTGGTTTCTAGGTCTCCAGGACCTTAAGCCTTTTCTGGTTTGTGATTTGTTTATGGTGAGCTGGGTTTTTACTTTAATTCTGTTTATTTCATCTTCTTACATTAACTGAACTTGGGTCAGTCTCTATAATGACATTAAACTGAACTAGCAGTTTTGCAACTCTTATTCCTGAAGAAACCATTTGGCTGCTGCTGTTTTGTTGCAAGTTGAAGCTTTGTTCCCAGAAACTGCTACATTGTGGACTTTTCATTTGAGATGTTAACTCAATATTGAGAATAATTGCAGCTGCTTTGTAATGTTGGAGAAGTTGTTTGAATAGATAATTGCTAGAATGAGTTTGGTTAATTTGGGGACTAGGATCCTGGTCTTCTTTATCAAATTGATAAGTTAACATCTAATGAGGAATTGTTTTGAATAATATATTGTTTATTCTTCACTGGTTCTTAACCCATGCTGTTGTGTTTGATTAAAAAAAAAGTGTTCTTTAAGTTTTATTTGGTTTAGAGCATAATGCAGGTATTAAACAAGTGATTTGAATAACTTCATTTGACCCCTCCTTTTTGCTAATCCTGATTTTCATGTTACACACTGATTATGGTATTGACTTAGAAGATTTGAAGTATGGTGTCACATATGATGTGTCCTAAATCCTAGAAATGAACCTAACTGATGCTGCTATAGTATTTTTCTTATTACTTCTGAGTATATGAGCATTTAATACTGTTTAAAAAAAAATTCTAACAAGACAAAGGTAGAAAAATAAAAAGAACAAAAAGCATGTACTAGCTGTGTTTTCTCTTCGTATTGTGTCATCTTGTGTCCAAAAGCAGATCATGTCATAGATAATGAACTCTTAATGTAAAATCAGAGTGAAAAGAATAGAATTTATGACCTAGAGAGTAGAAACTTCTGTCATGCACCATGTCTGATTCACAGTAGAAATTAACATATATTCAAATTTGTTTTCTATCTGGCAATTGATGCTGAGGGGAATACCATAACTAATTCAAATACAATCCCCCCGCCCCCCAAAGCGGGCCGGGGTGGGGGGGGGGGAGGGGACCAAATTCACAAAGGCAGTCATGATGGCAAATTTTTTGCCTGCAAATTATCTAACTTTTAATCTTTTTCTTTCTTTTTTAAAAAATAATTGTTGTTGAAACAATGAAAACATGCAGAATTTTGCATTGTTTTACCTGTGATTCAATTGGGCAAAGTTATTGTGAGTAACAAAATCTGAAATTTGCATTACTTTTGTTTCTCAGTTTCCTATTTTCCAGTTCCAACAAGTCTCAGTCATCTTTTAATTTCTTTAGTCTTCTTTCTTCCTTTCTTGTTTTGTTTTTTGTTTTTGTTTTATCTTTGGGTGGTTACTTATTGTAAGGTGTCAAGCATGAATTTGGAAACTAAATTGAATCTAGATTCATGTGTATCCTTTTTCCTCACAACCTTATACTTGATGATGAGGAAAAGGCCTCTGGTATATTGAATCCAGACCTCTTGTAATCTGTGTCTCTCTGATAGGTACCAGATCAGAATCATACACAATTTTTCAGTTGGCTTCAATTTATATCTGATCATATTCAGAGGTTTTTTTTTTCTCTGTTAAACCAAGGGTTTAATGTAAGGATTAAATATAATAATGGACTATTAAATTGCTAAATTTGGAAACATAATAATCTCATTAATATTATATCCTGCTTGGTCATGGCAAAGATGCAATAACTAATGCAAGAATTCTATTTAGTTCTGTGCTTTTTTCTTTACCTGTCCTTCAGTGGGAATCCTAAAATTTTCCATTATAGTATATATGTCTAGCATAGGTCCTCTTCAATTTTCATAGGCGTAATTGTTGTGCACAATGTAAAGTACAGACCATGATAGTGGTCTGCTCTGCTGTCATAACTTTCTCCATGATAAAACTAAATCTCATAGAATGAGATGAGTGAACATCTCAGATATGACAATGAACATAGTAGGTAAATTTTTATTCTGTTCCACTCTACTGTATGCCTTTTGCATTCAAAAGGTTGCTTTCATATTAATTTCCATAACCTGAAACACCCACAGGAACAGATGATGATCTTCCTCCTTCACATCAAAATAGATTTCAACGACCAGATCATGCTGCTGGAAATGGAAGATCAGCAGTTGTAGGCTCTGGTGCATTTCCTAGGATGCAGAATGACATGGAAACCCAGATCCACAACATTGAGCAAGAAGCATACACCTCTGTTCTGCGGGCTTTTAAAGCTCAATCTGATGCAATTACTTGGGTACCAATGTCTTAATTCATTAGTTCAACTTTCTATAAATTATGTTGGATAGGATTAACAATGAATTTTCTTTTATGCCTATGCACTTTAGGAAAAAGAAAGTTTAATCACAGAGCTTAGGAAGGAGCTAAGAGTATCGGATGAAGAACACAGAGAACTACTATCCAGAGTCAATGCTGATGACATCATCCGCAGGATAAGGTCATATTATGTTCTGTTGTATTCTACTGAGCAGTTTCTATGTACCATTGAGCAAAACATGGTTTGTTCTACATTGCATTTTGGGTGTAACCAATTTTGCTGTTAGGGAGTGGAGAAAGGCAAGTGGACTCCAACATGGCACAGTAAATACTGCTCAACCAGTTCATGACCACATACCCAGCCCTACCATTTCAGCATCTCGTAAGAAACAAAAAACGTCACAATCTATGGCTTCATTATCCTTGGGTGCACCATCTCCGATAGTTCATCCACCTATGCAACCATCATCTTCCGTGTTGAGGCATGGACCTCGATCAGGAGCAAAGACCAAGAAGCCAAAATCAGTAAGCGTTTCGGTTTTGGAATATAAAAGAAACAAGATACTCATTTTTACTTGCTCTGTGATCACTGTTTCCTGTTCTCAAATAATATTAAAAAAAAAATCATTGACTAGTGCATCCTCAGTGAAGTCCATACAGTTCCCTTCTACAGGTCTTACTAGCAGAAGTCAGGTCACTAATCGGGGGGGTTCTTCGGGTGCCTTTGCAACAAATGAACCTGCTGAAGCAGCCTCTTATGATCCTTTGATTGGAAAGAAAGCTTGGACAAGATGGCCTGAAGACAACCACTTCTATGAAGCTGTTATAACTGACTATAATCCTGCTGAGGTGTGTTTATTATAGACTACAAAAAACTTAGTAAAACATGGACCTCTGTTAATCTCTCTATTTAACTATTTGGCAGGGTCGACATGCTTTGGTCTATGATATGAATTCAGCAAATGAAACATGGGAGTGGGTCAATCTTAAAGAGGTAAAATTCTTGCAATATTCTTCAGTCATTGACTCGTTGGTAATTACATACCATCTAGTTTAGCACGGTACCTTTTTTTTTTGGAATATTTTCCTCCTGAAAAGTATATCCAGAGCTTTTTCTTTTCACATATCTAACTTTTCACGTGATGACCATATGCCTTATGTTGAATCTCAAACCTTGAAATGGGTATGAAATATCTCATGAATTTAATAAGGTAAACATTATATTTCTGTCTAAAATGTAGTTTGTTTTTGTGGTTGAAGGTATTGGCATATGGTCAATGTCCTTGCCTGGCTTGGGAGAGCATTTGCGTTGGTGATCCTTTCTAAAATGAAACTCCAAGCATATATGGAATAATTCTTTCATTTATTTCTAAACTTCAGGCAGTGAACTGCAGTTTTAATTTTAATTCTGCCCTAGAAGCAATAAAATGCACTACCTTTCAAAAATGTGTCACTTCTTGCAATGCTGGAACACCTATATCCTGGTTTCTCCTGTCAATTATTTATCACAGTTCTTTGTTCTTTTTGAGTGCAAATTAGGTATTAATTTTCTTATATCCTATCTATCTGTGTAATGTATCTTTGCTTTTCTCTTCATTATTCTTTATCAATTTCACTGGCGAGACTCAAGAGTCAACCAAGAGTTAGTGTCGGTGTTGCTAATTATCACTCACTCAGTGACAAAATCTTAGTTAGTAACTATCTATTTGATATGGTAGATACCTCCAGAAGATATCCGTTGGGAAGGTGAAGATCCTGGAATACCTCATAGAGGTGGCCGGCCTGGTCCAGGTAGAGGGATGAAGAAGTCTGTGTCTCGTGGTGGTGCTGTTACTGGTGCTGGAAGAGGTAGGGGAATTACAAAGGTTCAGCCTAAGAAAGATTTCACTTTGTCGCAAAATGGGAGCAGGAAGAAGCCTACAGCTGATATTGAGATACTCCACACAGATACCCTTATAAAGGAGGTATGAATATATGCAACAGAAATTTCTAAATTTTTTATTACTGTTAAGATTTGGCTACCTTTCTATATGATACAAATATTTGACTACTTAATATTGCCTAATGGAATGGAACCAAAGCAGGTTGAAAGGGTTTTTGGCGCCAATCATCCTGATCCCGCGGAAATGGAGAAAGCAAAGAAAGTGCTAAAAGTGAGGGTCAACCATTCTCTGAATCTCCTGCATTATGTATCTTTAAATTTCTATAATCATGATGGGTCTCCCTTGGAAATGCAGGAACATGAACAGGCCCTTGTCAATGCAATTGCCAGGCTTGGAGATGCATCTGATGGTGAAAGTGGTAATAACTAAGTTACTGGAAGTTTGTTCATATAGAATTAAATGGAATTCCACCACATTCTGTTGTATCTTAATTTTTGGATCTCTAGTAGTTAAGTATATGATGATGAAATACAAGACCGAATAAAGTATGTGCGTTGTTTTCCTTTGTTCTTTATTTGCCAAGCCCATAACTTCCCAAGTGGGTCTAAAAATACTCCTGGGACGGAATATCGCCGCATGTGTTGTCTTATTGACTAACGTGATATTTGGTTCAAGCCCAATAGTTTCTTACTGTCTATCAGTAACCAGCAAAGATATTTTAGATTATTGATTATAAGACTCTTTTTGTTTGTTCCTTCAACTCTCTTGCTTTAAACCAGATGGAGAACTTCCATTTTCGCAAGGGCAATCAATGAATCAAGAAATAGGCCGGAAGAAACGGCAGTATGATAATGTGGGTGGTTTTAGAGTACTTGAAGATGATAAATTACCAAGAGAGAGTAGTGCTCCATATGAGTATCCACATGAAGTCGGCAGTAAAACATGACTTCAGTAGGCTTGTACCATTGTAATATGCTATGCTATGTTTTCTATTATATTATTTGCGGGTTTTTTCTTTTATTTATTTATTAGGTAGTGTAGCAATCTAGTGGATCATGAGATATGTAAATTGTAAATTAAACTTGAAAAACATGGTTTGTATGCTTGTAATCCTCTATCTCTCTCTCTCTCTCTCACTCACACTCTCACCCTCACATATTATCCAATCGGCAGAATTGCAGAAATGCTGACTGTCAGTAAACTGATTTCTTTCATTTAGAAGGTGGCATAGAGGACACAAGTCAACAAACTAATCTGCAGATCCAACAAGGAAGTTAAGTCAGATTATGTACAATACAACACAAACCAATCCCAATAGAATGAATAGGAAGTTCACACTCAGTAATAAGTTATCCGTCTTTACAATGATGCAATGAATTTAATGATGAGATCCACCATCTGAGCATCAAAACCAGGCCCTTCCATTTGGAAGTGGCCTACCCCATCGATTAAATGTGTTTCAACACGCCCTGCCGCAGAATTAAGCTTGTTTTTCAGCTGCTTTACACTGGTGAATCCATCTTGTGTTCCCATAATGAAGAGTTTTGGTTTTGGGGACTTTAGGATGGCTTTGTGGTGTCGTCCAAAAAGGATTGAGGCAGTCATGCCAAATGGATAACCTATGCTTACATAGCCTATGACTTGTTCGATCTGATCAACAGCAGACCCTGCTATAGGTGCACCTGTAATGTAATAAAAGAAATAAGTGTAATTTTTTCAAGCTTGAACATTGATGCAATACATGCTCCGAATTGTAATCTAGGGCATCATTCTTTACATAGGAGAGAGATTACTATATCTCCTAATGGTACTCCTGAATGATTTGGGGAAACTCTCACAAACAAGAACCATGCATAAGTCTAACAGTCCATGTGAACTCAAGGACACATCCCATATTATTTAATAACATTTGGGCACTCAAAATGGGAAACAACTTAATCTGCAAATCGGTCTACATCTACATCTAAAGCAGGAACAAAAGATATACTTCCTTTCAAGACCTTTGCATAATTTGATTCGGGTACATAAAGATGTCTAAATCAGGTGCAGCCGTGATTGTCCTACAACAATGATAGAACCTCAAAGTTGATACAATTTGGCAATGTGTGTTTGAGTTAAATTAAAGCTTTTCAGACTGATTGCCAATAACTGTTAATTAAGTACTCCAAAATCCAAAAGGCATCCTTTTCAATTTGATATATGTCTGCCCGGAATAACCAAAATCTAATCAGGGCTATCATACAGCTATGAGCTAACTAGTAGTAGAAGAAAATACCATTGAAGCTAGCCTTACTCATAAAAGAGGTATCAATCAAGCAATTCAGACATTTGAAACACTCAGACCTTAAGATATAAACAATTGCTAATGAAAGCAATAACACCCCTCTTTGACCTTTCTTCCAGAAGCAGATAGCAGTTCAATTTGTGATAGTCGCCAATCCATTATACCTCAGAAATCAAAGCATAGAAAACCGGTAAGAAAGATAGTATACTACCCTCAAAATAAGGTAAAATCTGATTGGTTGAAAATCCATGAAGTCGCCTTTTGGAACACTCAATTTTATGGGAATAGTATACTAGTACTTTTTCTGATTAAGTGTAAGATTTGTTCCTCCGAAGAGAGCGGATCATGTTAATAGTTAAATAGGTTGATATAAGCAAATAAAAAATGATTAGTTTCACAGATCTGAGACATACCCATGGCCATGAACAAGTATCAGACATGCAATCATAAACTCCTTGATCCATAAAAATAAAAAAATAATAATAATAAATAAATAAATCAGGGAAAAGAACAAAGAATGATACCTGCCGAAGAACCCACCAACAAAATCCTGTGAAGAGAGAGATTGTCAGAGACCCATTTGCAGACAGCAACAACATCCTTAACTTCAGCAAAGCCAGTGAGAGAAGGCCTCCCTGTGGACCTGCCAACGCCTCTCATGTCAAAGGTGACAGCTGTGTAACCATTTGAAGCCAAACCAGAAGCAATTCCTTTGAGGAGGCCCTGGGAACCACCCAAAATGGAGTATGGGTGGACCATAACTATTCCCAAGTTCACATCTTTAGCCTCTATTCCTGCTCCTGCCTTGAACACCCTTGTACTGAGCTTGACTCCATCACTGGTTTCCACCGTCAACGACTCCAATGTGTAGTTTGACATCTTTGTTATTGTTACCCACAACCACAACAAGGAAAACACTAACACATGAAAAGCAATGGGAAATTGATGCGTGTACTTGATCTTGAATCTTGAATAATAATAATATTGCTAATGCGTGTAGGAAAGAAAAAGAAAGGTGCTGGTTGGTTGGAGTTGGACAACCCGTGGAGCACACTCACACTCACAGAGAATCCATAAAAGGCTTGGGTCAATGACTCATCATTCATTGGGCTCGTTGGTTTGGTTTGGTTTCAACTTTCAAGGATGGGTGCGAAAACTTGTGCTCTTTATGGCCACATATTTTACAATTATAATGTGCCGTCCTGTCCTATGTGGATGTGGCCAATTTTTTGTTTGGGCTGATTTCCTTTGGTTTATGAATGGGTGGGAAAACTGTGTGTTTTTTTTTTTAATTTAACTATGACGTATATTTATAAATTTTTGGTCTATTTGAATCATTAATGAGATTAAATTTTATTTAATTATAGGAGCACAAAAATAATGTAATTTTCTCACAAGAATTAATTTTTTTAAAATTTAAATTCATATTCTCATCATAAAAAGTCAAGACACACCATTCATGCGTTAAAAAAATGTGTCCTTTGTAGTCATATATTGTGTAAGATTTTATTTTAATTTTTAACAATTCTCTTTTCCTAATACAAGAAAGCTTTTCATGTCAAATTTAAATTTTATTTTATTTTTTTAATAATTCTCTTTTCTTAATACAATAAAGCTTTTCATGTCAAATTTAACGAATTTATCAAAATTTTACATTTCCTCAACCTCTTAATAAATTTGAAAATCAAGATATGAACAGTTACACATGATAAGCTATATTTGTATAGTTTTTTGTATTTAAGTCTACTTAACTTAAGTTTTCTCTAATTAAATTCTTAGATTTGATGCACTTTACCATCATACTTTATTAGACTAGTTGTACTTTTCACCCTAATTTGAATTAAACACATTACACCCTCTTATAATATTTTCTTTTGCAATCTTATGTTTTTTTTATTAAAATTAAATTTTACTTAAAAATATTTAACATAAATTATCAAAAGTTCGATTTATACTATCTTCTTTTTCTCCTTCCCTGTTGTTGTACTGTTTTTTTTTAAGAACTTCATGCACCTTGCAACACTTACTAATAATCTCAACTTAAATTAAACTCACGCAACACATAGCCCTTAGCAATAAAAAATTTGATTAGAGTTCATTTTAATTTATTAATTGGTTCAATCTACAACTTTTTAAACACCTTCAACTTCATTAGTGTTTAATTTAATTTGTGTGAAATTAAAAGATGTCCAGATTTGCATTTTAATATGAAGGGATTTCTCATGATTCATCACCTTTCTCATCATCTTCTTTTTCACTCTATAACAGAGTAACTAGCTTATCATAACACATTCGATCAAATGTCTTTCTTGTTCGATGCCATTTAAGATGGAGCCATGAACTTTGGGTCCATTCAATGAACTCAGCAAAAACCTTCTTTTTTTTTAATCATTGATCACCATCACCAGCATTTGACCACCAACTCCTCCAACTTCAAAATCGTTGACTTCATCACTAGCCACGAACCACTAGTCTCGACTGTCCTCCACCCAAACCATCTATTGCTCCAACCTCACTGGTCATCCTTTGCAAACCACCAGGCCGTGTTGTGCTAGAATTGGACTAGAATCATCCAGATTTGCATCGCCACCACATTGCGCTGTCGTCCTCCGTCGCTGGTGGGTCGCGCAGCTTCGCACCCCACCAGATTCACATCGTCCTCTGCTGTTCTTCCATTGCGAACCGCGAGCCACTGTGCACCAATCTACGACCACCGCCCAGATCTGCTCCCACCATCATGTCGCCATCTGTGCTGCACCACCTTTCACCTGAGATGTGCAATTGCTCCTCCCTCACTTGATTCAGGTTGTCCTTTGCTGTTCTTTTATCGCGAACCGCGAGTCACCGCGCACCAGTCTGTGACCACCACCCAAATTTGCTCCCACCATCGCA
Organism: Ormosia semicastrata; assembly: GCA_029884595.1. NCBI lineage: Eukaryota > Viridiplantae > Streptophyta > Magnoliopsida > Fabales > Fabaceae > Ormosia > Ormosia semicastrata. The sequence continues at coordinate 72,080,862 of JAQQTO010000059.1, forward strand.
TTGTCGATCGTGCTGCGCCGCTGTTCACCATTGCCAAAGTCGCGCAGTTACTCCTTCCCCACTTGAGTGAAAGAAAATATTTATCGGATCTATTAATCCCAATAATTTATAACATATCAATTTCATATAAAAGATTTTAGGGTTACCTAGTATCAATGAAGAAGACATTGTCGAACAATCCTGAAAAGTAAAACACGATGAGGGAGAGATACTATTCCTATCCCACAATAGTCGCTCACGCGTCAGTATCAATGGGACAACTGTGCGCACTAGAGTGGTTAGGAATAGGGGCCTCTCCCTGTATATATAAAATAGTTAAAATGGGTTAAACCTACCCACTATGGCAAACTCATATACAGGATCCATAAACAAAACCCACATATATGAGCAGTGCTTTAACAACAATAGGTCCATTAACAATACTGATCACAATTTGAGCTAAACAAAATGCTCTAATAATTTTGACATCCAATTAATTTGGGTTCTATATAATATGATTTATGTTTGTCCACAAATAAAATTCTAACATTCTCCCACTTAGACAACATAAGTCACATTATATCACTTTAATAAGAAAACAATTCTCCAGATTAATCAAACAATATGTGGCCACAACATGATGTCAAAATAGAGCTAGCACTCTCAACAAATGGTCCAAAATGAGACTACAAGTATCCCAACAATGCAGAAAATCATACTCGAAGGAGTACTGATATCATACATGCAACATACTCATATCTTGGTGACCCATCAAAATGCGGTAAATGGGTAATGGGAAAGCACATCCAAAATTTGCATGTCAATATGTGACCAAAGTGTATTTCCCAACAAAATGGCCCCAAGCATCCGCCCAAGATGCTTTCTTAGATTTAACATCTCAGCACAACAACAAAATGAGACTGGGTCCAAAATGTCTCCACAATATGTCATATCATAAATAAACAAAATTGCGCAGATCAATAACAATAACAATATTATATGACAACGATAATAATAATATAATTGTCTTGAGACATAATAAAAATGAGGTCATAACAAAATTACAAAATTAAACTTCCACTAACCCAAAACATCAAAAGACCTCACTATACCCATACGGGTCACATGATCAATAAAAACTTTAACAGCTAAACCTTTAGTTAGTGGGTCTGCAACCATAAGTTCTGTAGGGATATGCTCAACACGAGTTTGAAACTCTTGAATCTTCTCTCTAACAAACATGAACTTTGTATCAAAATGCTTTGAACGCTTTGAGCTTTTATTAATTTGAGAGAAGCACACTACGGCAGAATTATCACAATAAATAGTAAGAGACCTGAAAATACTCTCCACAATAAGAAATTCAATAATCAAAATTTTCAACCATATCGCTTGACGCGTAGCCTCATAACAAGCTATATATTCTGTCTCCATAGTAGAAGTAGTTGTAAGTGTCTGTTTAACACTCTTCCAAGAAACAGCTCCTCCTGCTAATATAAAGATATACCCTGATGTGGACTTGTAATCATCTGGACAACCACCATAATCAGAATCAGTATAGCCTATCACCTCAAGGCGGTCAGACCTCCTATAGGTGAGCATACAGTCTTTGGTACCCTGTAGATACCTCATAACTCGTTTTGCAGCCTGCTAATGAGCCACACCAGGTTTGCTCAAGTATCTCTCAAGTACACTAACAACAAAAGTAATATCAGGACGTGTACAAACTTGAGCATACATAAGACTGCCAACAGCGGAAGCATATGAGACTTTCTCCATTTCAGCAATATCTTTATCACTTTGAGGACACTGGGTATTAGAGAGTCTTTCACCTTTTGAATAGGCGCAGTACAAGGATTACAAGATTTCATATTAAATCTATTAGAATCCTTTCAATATAAGCTTTTTCGAGACAAGCCAAGAATACCACAAGATCTGTCACGGTGAATCTCAATACCTAACACAAAAGAGGCATCACCAAGATCTTTTATATCAAAATGTGCTGTCAACATCTGCTTTGTCTCATTCAGAAAAACATAATCATTACTCGCCAACAATACATCATCAACATATAGAACAAGAATGATGAATTTGCTCCCACTAAATTTCAGATAAATGCATTGGTCAACAGTATTCTCTTTAAAACTAAGAGAACTAACAATATAATCAAATTTCAAATACCATTGCCTGGAAGCCTGTTTCAATCCATAAATGGATCGTCTCAATTTGCATACCATATGATCTTTACCATTTTCAACAAAACCATCAGGTTGATCCATATACACATCCTCATACAAATCACCATTTAGGAAGGCGGTCTTAACATCCATTTGATGAAACTCCAAATCAAAATGAGCAACTAATGCCATCACAACACGAAAAGAGTCTTTAGTGGAGATCGGTGAGAAAGTCTCCTTATAATCAATGCCTTCCCTCTGGTTATATCCCTTAGCAACAAGTCTGACCTTATACCTCTCAATTTCACCTTTAGCATCATGTTTAGTCATAAAGACCCATTTACAACTAACAGTTTTACAACCAGTAGGCAATTCTACCAATTCCCAAACATTATTCTTTTTCATAGAAGCCAATTCATCCTTTATAGCCACTAGCCATTGTGCACTATTAGGACTAACCATGGCCTCTTGAAAAGAAATAGGATCAAAATCCTCAACTGAATTAAACTCATGCTCCTGCAAGTACACAACATAGTCCCTGAATCTAGTAGACTCAGTGGATATAGGAACCCGCTCAGATCTTCTCAGTGGAGTCACAACAATATCTGGAATCTGTACATTATTTTCAATTTGTTGGGGATATCGACAACATCAACAGGATCAACAACATTATCATTATAGATCAGAGGAGATGACATTATCCCTGGAAAGGGATCAACAAGAATAGGAACAACAATATGCTCCTCACTAAAATCAACAATACGCGGCTCCTGAGTTCCACCATGTCCTAAGTCCCCTTCAAAATAGATAGCCCGATCGGATTCAATAACTCTAGTAGTATGAGAAGGACAATAGAACCTAGCACCCCTTGAGCCAATACAATAGCCAATGAAGAAACCACTGATGGTTTTGGGATCAAGTTTTTTTAAATGTGGGTTATAAGGTCTCACCTCTACCCTACATCCCCAAACACAGAAATGCCTCAAGGTAGGCCGTTTTCCTATCATAAGCTCATATGGAGTCTTCAGCACAGATTTACTTGGCACATGATTCAAAATATAAGCAGCAGTCTTCAAAGCATCTCCCCACAAGAATTCTAGAAGAGTAGAATGACTAAGCATATACCTCACCATATCCATCAGAGTACGATTTCGTCTCTCTGCAACTCAATTTTGTTGTGGAGTGCCTGGCATAGTGTACTGTGCCTCAATACCACAGTCCTGTAAGAACCTAGCAAAAGGTCTAGGATTTCTACCAGTTTCATCATACCTGCCATAGTATTCACCACCTCTATCAGACCTCACACATTTGATCTGCTTACTAAATTTTAATTCAACAGCGACTTTGAATGTTTTAAAAGCATCTAAAGAATCGATTTCTCACTTGTAAGAAATCAATCCACCCGTATCTAGAGAAGTCATCAATAAACGTGATAAAGTACCTAAAACCACCCATAGCAATAGGAGTAATAGGCTCACAAATATCTGTATGAATCAACTGTAGTATTCCTTCGCTCCTGGTAACCTCACTCTTCCTGGCTCCAAGTGTGAGTTTCCCTTTTATACAATCAACACATGCATCAAAATCAGAGAAGTCCAGGTCATGAAGAATATTCTCCTTGATCAACCTTTCCATTCTCTCCCTAGAGATGTGTCCTAAACGTTTGTGCCACAACATAGAAGATTTTTCAGTAACTTTACCACGCTTGTTTCCAACAACATTATTGATATCTGAATCTCATTGATCACTAGAAAAAGAATCAACATTCAACATGTATAAATCATTAGACAATACTCCAGAACCAATAAGAACACAATCATAATATAAAGAAACTTTTGCATTACTAAAATGGAAAGAGTAGCCACAACTATCCAAAACAGAAACTGAAATCAAATTCCTCCTCATAGAAGGTAATAAACTGTATCTTTCAAAACTAAATCATGTCCAGTACACAACTTTAATGAAATCACTCCTATATGTTCTACTTTGACTTTGGCTCCATTTCCTACTGTGATCATCAACTCCCTTTCACTTGGTTTCCTCCTGCTTCTGAATTCCTGCAATGAATTTGTAACATGAATAATTGCACCAGTATCTAGCCACCAGGTATTTAAAGGAACATCAACTAGATTTGATTCAAAACATACTAGAGCCAATGGGTTACCTTTATTTTTCTCAAGCCAACTCTTAAACTTTAAACAATTAGACTGCTTATGTCCATATATATCACAGAACTTACAATTTCCATTAAAACGATATCGGGTTTAACACTTAAGTCTCACCAGACGGAAGATGGCTTAGAAGAATATCCAGGCTTATCATTCCACTTTTTCTTAAATTGAGGCTTACTGTTCTTCCCTTTAGTAAATTTCTTTTTCTTTTCTCCATTCTTGTGAAAAGCAAACTGCACACTGTGAGCCTTGCCCTTCTTCATGGTATGCTCCTCTTGAGTAAGAACAAATATAAGTTCATCAATAGTCCATTCCTCCTTTTGAGCATTGTAAGTGGTTCTCAAGACATCAAAACTAGCCGGAAGAGACTCAAACACCTGCCAGACCAGGAAATCCTCTCCCAACTCCACTTTCATGGACCTCAACTTGTTGTACCAGTTCACAAGCTTCAAAACATGTTCACGAACACCACTCACACCATCATATGTAGCCTTTGTCAACAAAGAGAAGTAATAGGCCTTTTCAGTTTTATCAAACTTCTTGAATTTCTCACCAACAGACTTGAGGAACTCTTTAGCATTATTTGTTTCAGGAATGCTCTCTTTAATAGTCTTTTCCATGCTATTCTTCATGGTCATCAAACAAACTTTATTGGATTGAACCCACCTTTCATGCTTCTTCTTTTCTGTAGCAGAAGATGCATTTGTGGGTCTCTGAGGTTCATCCTCGGTGAGAGAAAGACATCAACATTAGAGACGACCAGAACAATTTCAGAATCCACCGGTCCTCAAAATTAGTCCCATTCAATTTCGTTATAACACTCATTTGCATCGATGAAGTTGAAAGAACGATACATTAAAGGGAGATTTTGTTAAGCATATCAACATGTACAACATTTGAGCAAAACCATAATTGAGTTTTTCCCATGCGATTGCAATCCCGCAGAAGGGTCCCGAATTACAATACATGAGTAGACTCCCACGACATCAAAATCATGTCCCTAAAGCTAGTACCGAAAGGATCTTGAGAACTCTAAGGTCGAACCTCAATGCCTTTAACAAATCATTAGGAATCACATTAATAAAGAAACCGATAGGGTAAGCGCATTACCAATATAATCCCCAAAGTCACAACATAACAATATTTTATCAACAAAATAGCACCTTACAATAATTGGTTCGCAAGGCGAGCTCACAATTATGAAAAGTGCCCAAAGTAACATCACTCAACAAATCACTAGAAATTACATTAATAAAGGCAAACCGATAGGGTAAGCGCATTATTAATATAAATCTCAATGCAACATTATTAACAAAATATTAACAATATTAACATCTCAACATAACTTGTCCAGCGAAGGTGAGATTACAATAATACAATAATATTTTAAACAGTAATTCTCAAAATTAATCGCATAAATAACAACAAAACATATAATTTTCAAAATATTATATATTAATTTATGCACAAAATAGTACCAAAAAATATTTGAGTGACCAAACAACATCAATTCTGAGAATGTGCAATATATATCATGCCCAATAATATCACAATAATACACAAAAATTTTCGGAAGCAAAAAAAGAGGACAAGACCATATATTTTTAATAATTTTAACCTCGAAAATTTTAAAATAAATATTAAATGGGTATTAAAAATAAATAAAAATTACCAAAAAAAGTAGAGGCGCGTGGAGAACAACCCCAGAAGTTGAAAAACACCCCTAACGAGCCCACACGCGCCTCCACGCGCCACCTGCGCGAGTGGGGAAGCACTGGAGACAGATCTCCTTCTTCACCCGTTTCGCTGTAACGGGTCGCGCGACCCGGTTCATCCAGGAACGGGTCGCGCTGATTTTCTCCCTCGATTCTCTACCAAAATTAAATTTCTTGGTGTCTAATTATTCAGAAAAACGGGATCTTCGATATCCCTAAGTTAATTTCCAACAAAAACAACAGAAAACGATGGATTTTCTCAACCAAACGACGAACACACGCAATGCACACCGTGAATGGTTTTCTCAGAAATTCGATGCTCTTTCTCAACCAAAACTCACGATCCAAACGTTTTTAAACTCAGAAAACAGGGATCTTGAATAGCCCTAAATCAATTTGTTGAAAAAACTCCAAAAGAAAAACGAATCATAAAAGAATTGCAACTTTAGGGTTCAATGAATTTGCATAAAATTAGTTGTAAATTCACAATATCAAAATACAATAAATATGTTTCTGAATTCAGAACAACCCAATGTATAAAAGTCCTAACTTTATTCTTTGAAATCGATTATAAAATAAAATTAATTAAACATTACATACGTTATGATTTCGGGATTAAAACAAGATATTGATAGTCATAATCAGGATTAAAACATTGGCTCTGATACCAATTGATAGAAAATATTTATCAGATTTATTAATTCTAATAATTTATAACATATCAATTTCATATAAAAGATTTTAGGGTTACCTGGCATCAATGAAGAAGACATTGTCGAACAATCCGAAAGTAAAACACGATGAGGAAAGATACTATTCCTATCCCACAATATTCACGCGTCAAGATTATCAATAGCAAGAATCAGACGCACTAAAGTGGTTAAGAATAGGGGCCTCTCCCAGTATATATAAAATAGTTAAAATGGGTTAAACCTACCCACTATAGCAAACTCATATACAGGACCCATAAACAAAACCCATATATATGAGTAATGCTTTAACAACAATAGGCCCATTAACAATACTGATCACAATTTGGGCTAAACAAAATGCTTTAATAATTTTGACATCCAATTAATCTGGGTTCTATATAATATGATTTATGTTTGTCCACAAATAAAATTCTAACATTGAGTCAATGGTACTTGAGTCAATGGAAGAGGTTAATGTAACTTGCTACTTGATCATTATGTAAATAATTTTACTGTTGATCAGATTTTTTACTCATCCAATGACTGAGACTTGATAGGCCATTGATGGACCCAAACTTTGTGAGTCCATCTTATACGCGACCTGCTTGTTCCTCCCCCCTCTTATTTTCTAACAAATACTTGCTCTTGCTTTGATGGCTATGATGATGCCCATGGTTGATGAATTTTGTGGAACTAAGTTCAAAGCTAAATGGGTGAGCATTATTGTCAAACTTCATCTAGAACTGATAAATGGAAAGGCTTCAATATAGACTGATACCCGTAAGTCCATAACCATAAAACTATTTTCATCATTGGTAAAGCACATCTAGAGAAACAAGTTGTTTTATATAAAAATCGATCCTTCTTTCACACTTGCAAGTGGTAAAGCAACACCCTTGTCATTTATCTTTGCTACCCAAATCTGATTGGTCATGTCATGCCCTTTTTTCTTTCAAGTTCTGAAAGTTTTTCATGTTCATGTCCCTTATTAAACTTTTCGCATCAACCAATAGAATGATGAAAGAAAAAAAGAAAGGGATATTTTTTTACCTTTAATGTTAATTACTATTAAATCAAATTTAATTTTTACATAAAAGAAAAAGATTGCAATAAATAATGTTAAACGAGGGTATAATGTGCTTAATTATATAAAGAAAAATACTAGCATCACACTTTTTTAAATATTTTTTTAATATTTATTTTGCTATTGATTCAAAAGCAAATGTTGTTAGCATTCTTCTCCTAATAAACATTTCAAGTATATGAAGTGAACTAATAGTAAAATAAGTGTTAAAAAAAATATCCAAAAGAATGTATTATTAACATTTCTCTTATATAAATTAAGGTAAAAAGTATAAACTTAGACTAATAAATTAGGGTGACATAGTGTATTTTACCCTAAATTTTTGGTACATAAGTTTGAGCTAAAGCCTCGTATAAATTACTCGTTTTTTCACCATAAACATTAGTTCAGTCCTAATGTTTTTATTTCTTTCTTTTTCAATTTCTGATATAAAACATCCTTGTGACAAGTAACTAGAGAAATAATAGAAAATGGAATTACTAAAAATCATATGTATATATAGTTGTAACTTCAATAATTATGTATTAGGCTATTAGCATTATTGTTCCATATACTTGTCTAATACAACTAATATTTTTATAAGAAGCATTATTATTTTTTATGCTTTCACACTTATAACATAGTTGTTGTAACCAATGGTGTTGGAGTATGATATCTCACACATCTTGGTTTAATGGCTGAAATTTGAAATAATGCAAGAGAATCGTCCCTTTCTTCCTCCCATTGATTGTGAAGGGTGGACCATCCTTAACTGCTCCTCACTTTAACTGGGTTGAAGTTGACAAGTGAATTTATAACTTATCCCCGCAGAGTCAAGAGCTCTTTAACATTCAAGAGGCTTACTTCATGACAAAACAACGATGAGAAATTGATGGCTGCTACCTTGAATTTTGCGACAATGGAAAACTAAAAAATGGGTTACTTTGAATTTTGCGACAATGAAAAATTGAAAAATGGGTTTTGGCAACTTGTATGCTTGAGTTAAGAAGCTAATAAGCCTAGCCTAGCCAGTCTTGCTCCTGGCCTAGCCAGTCTTGCTCCTGGCCTAATGGTTTGCTCACCCTCATCCCATTAGTGCGGTACAGGTTCGAGACTGGCACTCCATGTTCTAACCACACCAAGAAGCTATATAAGCTTATAAATAAGGAGAGACTTTACAATATGTAGATTCGATAATAAGTTACGCTAATTCTTAGGTAGACACCAATTATTATAGATACTTTAAATCAATATTAAAATTTATAAGATTGTGTCATATTGAGAATCCATTAACCTTTAAAACATGCCTTTATATATGTAAATGGTTAAATAAAGTGTTTAAAAGATAATGTAACAAACAATGATCGATTACGTAAAATCTCAATATCTTAATTTTGACCAATCATTATTCCCAAGAGTAAAATGCTTATATTATCACTTGAATAGGACTCAATTAACACCAGCTAACTCAATGCAAATGCTTTCCACTATTTGGGATTCAATTGGAGTTACTTCTGTCCATGGTGAGTAATATAACACATTACACAGAAGATGAACTTATGTTACATTGAAGGAGCAAGCACTTGAATAGAGAAAAAAAAATTGTCTTATATGGTGAAGAATAAAATCTCTTACATCAATATCATTTTTAAATCTTAAAGACTTTACTTTGTTGATGTTAATCCAGATTAGAATATAGTTTGATTTAGGAGTTTTTTTTATTGTTGAAGTATTTATCTTCTTAGGAGTTTTAATGGCTGTAGAACTAATTTATTAGTAGGAGTTTATCATTTAATTAGATTAGTCTTTATTTGTTTGTCCTTCTCAATTAAGTAGTTGAGTTCGTTTTAAATTTTGTCATGCTAGCACAATTTTTTTTTTATTTTTTAGAATATTCTTCAACCTAATATGTGAGAAATTAATCTCTCGAAGAATGGTCAGATGTCTAAATAAAAACTCTTCTTAATGATATTATTTTTATATACATAAATCTCAAGATCAAACTAATACCACATGCTTAAAAAATTCAAGCTCCATCTACTTAGATTACATGTTGGTATATGTTAACACTACATTTAAGTAGTTTACTGATTAAGATAGCATAACAATTTCTTTTTTTTTTTGTCCAATATATCTCCAATTACTTTCCTTTGTTTATGCTCCAGCATTTCATGATTAACTTCTATTAGATTATGAGTGCGTTTGAATAAGTTTTTTAAAAAAGTTATTACAAGATAGTATAAATAATTGATTTTTAAAATATTTTTATAAAAGTAGAAGTTATTTTATGTTTAAATACAATTATAAAAATTATTTTTTACTTTTCTCTCTTTTATTGTATATCTCTATAATTGATTATTTTGATAAACAACTCATTCAAAAAAAATTTAAAAAAAATTATATATATATATTTCAATTTTATCCAAACAGATGTCTATATTTCAAAATTATTTTTTAATAAAAAAATATTTTTCTTATAAAAAATTCACAAACAAACGGACTCTATATTTATATCTCATAATTGATAACGACATGTATATTTATTCAACTATCTTAACCATAAAGTATTATTGTTAGTTTTCCACAGAATAGATCTAATCTGCAAAATTGACTATTGAACAACCAAATTTTGGACTACTCTTGAGATAGTGTATTGCATAAACTATATTGGCATATATATTTGCTAAAATCCAGTCAGTGTCAAACTCATTTCATTTTCAAAACCATCCCATTTTGATAAACATTTAAAAAACACAAAAGGGTCAATAAACCGCCCCATACATCAACCACGGTTTGAATTATAAAACATTTAAGAAACAAATTCATCCTCATCTACATACGAAACAAATTCTGTTAATTGACTTTAAGTTTGGAGGATTCTATAATAGTCCTAAATAAGTTTGGACCATCTATGCTATGGTCCATGTAGCATGAACTTTGAAAGCAGGTCGTTCTATTTATTGGGTTTTTTATATTTTAAGTATAATACATTACACTTTAGTCCTTCAGTACTTTAAGACTTTTGAAAATTGTAATATAGTCCTTAAATTATTTGATTTCTTTTGTCCAAAAGTTGACCACACTGAGTTGAAGACCTTGTCTGGAAGCATTACTTTGCTCGCATTTACCATCGGCCACCGCATGGACCTCTTCATCGGCGGCGACTTCCATTGTCACATGGCCCCACTTCCTAATTCCGATGACCCATTTTATGCACAACCTCCAGACCTTGAAACGTGTCACCGGAGAAGCTCTACCCCATTAGGTGCAACGGAAGGTCAGCGATGGCATCTAAGGTAGGTGGGATTCACAAGAATGGAGAGGTCATATCTGTTTCTCTCAAATAACTAATGCAACTTCAACCAAATTAGGGGCTAACATAGACCAATATTTGTGTCTTACTTCAGCAATTTCAGCATAAAAGGGAGAGAAATGAATGCAACAGAAGCATTAATCTGGATATGCAAACTTCAGGTGCCCGTATGTCATTTTGTGATTTTGATGATGGCATAAAAATATTGAACTTTGGTGCTGCAATTGCATGCCAGGGAAAAGGGAATTTTCATTTTTAGGACCTAGTTTGTTTTTATTTTTTACTAAACAATAATAGAACCATAGTTTTAAATTGCGGTTGCGGTCGCAGTTGCGGAAACCACTGAAACTTAAATATTGCGAACAATTGCGAAAAAATGTGGTTGATGTGCATCATTCTTTGTCGCGATGCGATCATGCGGAGGCAATGAAAATCGCAATATTCATATGATGCGAATTGCGGTTGCAGACCGCAATTTAAAACCATGAATAGAACTATAAACACAAGAACAGAACACTTGAATTTAAGAATCTTTTCATAGAAAAATGTGTGGCTACCTAGTCAATAGTTTCTTCTCTTGCTGTCATTAACGTATGATAAGGTTGTCAAGAAGTTCCATTATCAACTAATATGATTATACTTTCTAGTCATAGGTGCATTTTAATGGAAAAGTAGGACATGTTAATAAAGATGGAAAAAATTACTCCTTGAAACAAATGCACTGGCATTCTTCGGCAGAGCATCGAGTTAATAGCCGAGAGTAAGTTCCGCTAAGGACCTTTCTGAAATAGAGTTATAAGCAATTCCAACTTTTTTATAGGGATTAAGTTTGTAATTTACAGAAATTATTTATTTCCTATTGAACAAGTTTCAAGTAAGTCATCTCAGTCCTTGATGATCTTAATTAATAAATCAATGGTTTACACATTTTGGGTTTGTTTAGATTAGTTGTGAATTTTTTTTTCAATAATCAACTATACGTATAATTAATTATTATTATAATCAATTATAATAAAATCAATTTTATGTTTAAATATATTAGTTAAAAAATATTTTAATATAATTTATTTTATTTAGATTGTCTGAAAAAATTATTTTTCTTTAATAAATTATTAAAAATGATATGAAATGATTTATTTATATTATATAATATTTTATATTTTAATGTTACTTTGATAAAAATATAACATAATAAGTTTTTTTTTTAAAGTTTTTCTAAAAAATGCTCAAACGTGTTGATTATATATAAAAAAAATTAACCCCAAATTTTTTTATCACTTTAATTAATTTTATCTAAGCATCACTTTAGTTCAAAACAAGTTTTTTAACAAAATATAATCTTTACCACACAAACACTTAATTCATGGATTGTCCAAAAATTTTAGGAGCATTGAAGACTAAGTAAATTTGGATGGCCATGATCCCTTAATATATTCAGCGTTGCCCATTAGAGTCTTTGGATCATGCATCACCATATATATCATCCAGTATAATCATTTTTTGATAGCCTACGGGGCCCATCATCTAGTATAATCATGCATCCCCGAATCTGATAATGGTTCAAATTAAAAAATTAATAAGACACAATATACTATAGCCCTTGGCTACTTTTCAAAGTTCTGTACGACGCATGATCTAGGAGTGTATTTTATGATATTCTTAATCTATGATGAATGGGGCTACGTTGTAAGCTGTTTCTTCATTTGCGTAATATAATTGATATCAATATTAAACATTAATATGGTCCCCTAACCTGCGTAAAAAAAAAAATGGTCCCCTAAACATTGGTAATGGTTACCCCTACTCGGTACCACTTAATAATGGTATAATCAATTGCCTGCACCGTTTTCTACGCCGTTTGTACGTGATCATATATATGAGAAATTATTTAGTGAGTACGATCTCCCTTGTCATCATTTAAATATTTAAATTATTATTTGATATATATAAAATTATTATTAATAATTAGTATAATTTTATAATAATTTTTACTATTTTACACAATAATTTAAGTATTTATGATAGACTTTATTTACTTAAGAATTACTTGCCATTGCTTTATTAATTGATTTTATGATTTTTGAACAAAAATATTCAAACCAAAAGGGAACAAATTATGGGGTTTATTTACATTATTGATTAAGATACATGATATAGACTATTTGTTTCCAGAGATAAACAGCACCCAGAAACAAACATGTTAACTCATCAAATTTAAAAGTTTTCATCACTTACACAACACTCAAGGATAAATTAGCATATCTCATTTCAGAAGAGATAGACATAATAGTGAGATCAAGCATGATTCATGTATAACAAGTAGGAGTCATACGTTAGAAGCTAGAAGCAATTAAATGATTGGATCCCAAATCTCGCATAGACAGATTCTCACCAAACAAAATGACAGGCAGTTAAATTATTTCCCTTATTGAATGATATGGGTTTGGTCGTTAGTAACTTAATACGTTCTACTAAGCAACTATATAATAAAAGCACCCTGAAGCATTACATAACATCAAAAATAGGGGGAGAAAAAGGTAGTGTGACATGGAATACGAGGTTGTGAGTTTGGTGTTAGGTATGTTGGTGTGGATAGGGTGGGCAATGGTGGTGGAACGTAGGCATCGTAGGGTTGAGGAACAAGGTGAGCTTCCACCAGGACCAAGATGGTGGCCAGTGGTTGGCAACATTTTCCAACTAGGTTGGTCACCCCACGAGTCCTTTACAAAACTGGCTCTTAAACATGGTCCAATCATGACCCTTTGGCTAGGGTCCATGTGCACTGTGGTGGTCTCCTCCAGCGAAGTGGCACGTGACATGTTCAAAAACAATGACGTGGTTGTTGCTGGAAGGAAGATATATGAGGCCATGAAAGGGAAGAATGGCCATGAAGGTTCCCTCATAACTTCTCAATACGGCTCACACTGGCGCATGCTCAGGCGCTTGTGTACCACTGAATTCTTTGTGACAAGTCGCTTAGATGCCATGCGAGGTGTGCGTGGAAAATGCATACACCGCATGTTGCACTTGATACAAGAAGCTGCTGATTCTGGCACTTGTGCTGTTGATCTTGGGAGGTTCTTTTTCTTGATGGCTTTTAACCTTATTGGGAACCTCATTTTCTCAAAGGACTTGTTGGACCCTGAAATGGAGAGAGGGGCTAGATTTTATTATCATGCAGTTAAGGTTATGGAGTATGCTGGGAAGCCTAATGTAGCAGATTTCTTGCCAATTTTGAAGTGGCTTGACCCTCAAGGTATAAGAAGGAAGACACAATTCCACGTTGATCGAGCCTTTGAGATAGCAGGATGTTTCATCAGAGAAAGGATGGAAAATGGTTGCAGTACTGGAAAAGAGAGCAAAGACTTCTTAGATGTCCTCTTGGAATTTCGTGGGGATGGTGTCAGCGGGCCCTATACTTTTTCTTCAAGAACTATTAACGTCGTTGTCTTTGTAAGTCCCTAGCTTTTCGAAGATATATTCTTTCATGAGAATTCTCCTCTTTCATATGCACATACTCAACCTATAGTTAAAACACTTGCGTGCGCACACAGCACAGATGTTTTGTGGGTCTTCTAAATTGCTAGAAGACCTAACTTCAACTCTCCCTCTCTCATTTTGAAATTCAGCTATCATGTGTTTATGCAAAATAAAAATTAAAAAAAAAAACTCACCCCATATAAATGTGCCTATAAAAATTATTTTCTTAAAAAAACATATGTTCTTACTTTTTTTTCACTAATTTTTCATATCACTTCCCCTTTTATAATATAAACATTAATTATCCCTTAATCTTAGCATAAACAATTTACTAAGAAAGTGAATTAATTGAGGTGCAAGACACTGTCTCACTGTAATATATAAAAATAATAATGAACATTAATTTTTCTACAAAATTCAAACATTTAGTAGTGCATTAATAATTAGATTAAAAAGTGTAAAAATATCATTTTCCAGTTTTAGTTACTTTGATTTTAGCTATAATTCAAGACACTTGATATTGATAACCATTTTTTGTTTTTGTTCATTTTGGGATAATATATTGACAAGAATATTTGGCTATAGGAAATGTTCACGGCAGGGACAGACACGACAACAAGTACAATAGAATGGGCGATGGCAGAGCTTCTACACAACCCAAGAACGCTAAAGAAAGTGCAGATGGAGCTAAGGAGCAAAATAGGCGCAGATAGGAATCTGGAAGAAAGGGACATAGAGAATCTTCCTTATCTCAAAGCAGTCATCAAGGAAACACTGAGACTTCACCCACCTCTTCCTTTTTTGGTTCCTCACATGGCTATGGACTCTTGCAAGATGCTAGGCTACTATATTCCCAAAGAGTCACAAATTTTAGTGAATGTTTGGGCAATTGGGAAGGACCCCAAAGTGTGGGATGCTCCCTTATTGTTCTGGCCAGAAAGGTTTTTGGAGCCAAACATAGTGGATTACAAGGGTCACCATTTTGAGTTTATACCCTTTGGTTCGGGTCGAAGAATGTGCCCGGCTATGCCACTTGCCTCTCGTGTGCTTCCCATGGCACTAGGCTCCCTCTTGCACTCCTTTGATTGGGTTTTGCCAGATGGCCTTAAACCAGAGGAGATGGACATGACTGAGGGAATGGGAATAACGCTAAGGAAAGCTGTTCCTTTGAAAGCCATACCAGTGCCTTACAGAGGAATTCATGCTGCAGACAAAGACAGATAAAACAATTATGGCACCAAAGTGTTCCCTACAAATTAACAAAATTCCACAAATGCTTCGTTCCCTTCATTATCATGCAGAATTGCTTCCCTGGCTTTGTATATGTTGGTTTGGTTTGCCCAGCTAGTTTTAAATTCTAGTTAATCAACTTGCATCCGAATTGTTATAAAGAACATAGTTTGTGTAGTGTTCTAATGTCCACCAGACGTTATCAGTGTAAAATACGTTATATATGAAGATGCACCAACTACATGTTCCTTTCATACGTACTAAGTAGGCTCATCGTACGTGCTCCAGCTCAAAAATCTTGAAAGATATCATGACTAGAAGTTTCAGGTATTGTTGGAGTTTGCTGTTTCTGTTGATAAGTTCTAGTGGCTTTTTTAGTTAGGTCATTATTCTTTCAAAAAATTATTACATACATACATATGCATCATACATACACTTACATAAAATGAATCCCATCTTATAACGAGACTCACCCCATGTAAGTGTATGTGTAATACATATATAAGTATACAAGAATTCCTCCTTTTGATCAATCTTGTCATATTCGGTGAGAATTGGCAAAACTAATGCGAGAGGTGTATGACAACGCAAGAGTTTTGAACATTCCAGCATATCGTCTGCATGCTGGAGACAGGAAAAATTAGAACCAATTACGTCAAAAAATTTTAAAAACATTTTTTATATAATAGATGTATGTTCCAAGTTCCAAGGAATGTGTCCCATAAGAGACGAGGATGAAAAACTTCTCCACATATAGCATTAAAGGTTTGAAACTACGTACATTACAATTTCATAGAAGCAATCTTTTCTGTACTTTCATACAAATATGTTAAATTTACATAAAAATAATACAGTGTATGGAAGATTTAGTTATAATTAAGGAAATCAACTAGGCCACTTAGCCTACACTTCAGAGTTTACCTTCAATCATTCAATATTATTGTTGCATCAAACAAGTATGAAGTCATTTTCATTCTAAATTTATCATGTTCTCAATTTTTACATACTCAAACCAGCAGACTCATTCACAATCCAATCACCCATCACTGGACCTATTCTGTTAAGAATCTCATTAATATAACGAGATAATTAAAAGCAATGAAGCAATCTTCCAATAAGTTGGATCCGTAGAGGCAAAAGCCAAAAAAACAGGGAGATGTATGATGGATATAAGCACTCACATAATAAAGCCACCCTTCAAAAGATAGTATACTACCACCGACCTAGAAATATTTACATCCTATATACGTCACAAAACTCAGTTTGATATGCTGTTGGCCAGTGGCAACTAAATATAACATAATCATATACACCATAAGTTGATCTGGTCCCTAATATGCTATTTCTTAATGAAGCTTACGCTTACACCTACGGATTGCAGCTGCTCTGGAAACACTTTCCTCATCACATTCAGGAGATTCTTCTACAACACCTTCCTCCTGCACAACCAGCCCTCGGTTCCGTGATAGCTTCCTGATAGGTGTTACAGCCAAAGTTGGTTGGGAATTGTCACCACCCATCTCTGCCTGAGAGTCAACCGCAGTGCAAAATTGAATCCTATATGGCATTAGCTCCTTGCCATCAGGCACCATATCCTTCATTAACTGCAAACAATGTTGACAGATAGAATTACAGAAAGACTCATAATTTAACGTCCAGGACTCCTAACAAAACAACCATTTGGATTACAAACCATAGTATTGTTTGTCTACAGAACATAACTTCACAAAAACAATAATGCAAAACATGTGATGAATTCCTTCCTTCTCTGAAGGCTATTTGTTGAACAAGATATTATACAATAAACCTGCTAATTATCGGAGGAAAAAAAAGGCATTATGATAGGAACTTGTATTACTAAGAAAGAAAGATGGAGTCTAGCTCCTTACAATAGGGGAAATTTTCTCTTAAAAACGCCCAAAAAACAGAAAATAAAGATAGAACTCCAGCAGATCTTCAAGGGGTCTGCTTCCTCCCAGCCCAAAAGCCCCAATTCTTCACTCAAAAGATTGACTGCCTTCTCCCCTCCTCCACTTCCCTATTTATTCCCTCCACTAAGTACCTATTCATTTGCCATAACCCCTTTAGTTGAATGCTAATTGTTACCCCTCTTTATTCTCTCAACTCTCACTAACTATAAATGCTTCTTGCTATCCCCTCTTTACTCTCCACTTCCACTAGTTATAAATGCTCTTGACAACCCCCTCTTTACTCTCCACTTCCACTAGCTATAAATGTCCTTGCTACCCCTCATTACTCTCTCCACTCCTACTAACAACCTAGCCATCCACAACTTGCCACGTGGACATGTGGTAACAATTAGAATCTCCTTCCTTCCCTTGCTGACTCATGCTCTCCCCACTGACTGTGAGATTGCAAGGGACAGATTCCTTGCTTTCCCCCCTACCATTCTTAAAGTACAACCTTGTCATGGGTGAATACCTATCACATTATTATCAATTTTTTTTCTTTTTTGAACAATAATGATTTGCAGTTATCCTAATTCCTAAAATGACTACATCCCCCTAAAAAAACAATGATTGGATTAAATTCATAACATGCACCTTGAATTCCCACTTTATGAGTACTAAGACCTGTTCATACCTTCCAATCTTGGTAATCATATCTGAACACAAAATGACTGTAAGAAACTTCTTTTGACTTCACTAAGTTCGAAGCTGGAGCATTTTTAGGTGCTGGAAAAGAAAATAGCATACATTGAAGTATAGATGGTGCAAGAACATAATTGGAAGCAAATATTAAGTTGATTGTGGGAGAAACACGTCTTACAAACATAGTGCGAACGATTTTCTTCTAGACTGATCTCAGCACGACCATCTTTAACTAAAAAAGATAGGGCAAACAAGTTTTCCACTGTCTGAGAAAAAGATGTTCTGTTCAAAATTAGGCTTTCAAGTGGGACACGTTTCATTCTCCTTAAGATATCAAACATCGTTGACATGTTTTTGTCAGTATCAGTTTTTTCCTCTCCCATGGTCTCATCAAGCTGTTTCAAATCAACAATAACTAGGAGTGAATACCAAAAAACTTGCAAGAATATGATATATAGTTAAATTGACTTTTGCACCAATCAAAGCGTCACCAACTTAAAAATTATGCAAGATGCTAGAAACATTATTTTGTTTTCAAGCACAATACATTATGAACTTATAGAGTGAACAGCTAAAAACACCACACCCTTTTTGTTCCATAACCAAGAAATGTACTAAGTGAAGTACATAAACTTCAGAATATAATCTCCATTTTTTTCCAATGGTTTAGGAATGTACGTTAGTTAAATGGCACACAGCATGCAGTAAACCATAAGGAATATAATATATAGCAAGGGGGAAAGATAAGTCACCTCTTCAGGCCTAGCCCTTGCAGTTGTTGGTTTTGTTCGTTTTCTTTGAACTCCTGTTTTCCGTTGCCTCAACTCATTTTCCATGGGACCAAGCCTTAAAATAAGTAAGACAAAGCAAAATCATAACAGAAGCTAAGGCATAAATTGGGTATATTTGAGCAGCAAATTTTGAAAAAGGAGAAAAAACCCCTGAAAAGACTCACATGGTAGAACAGCCATGAACATTCATAAAAAGGGGGGATACAGCAAGGCCGAGCTTTTCCCAGTGGATTGAATTTTGGGGAGGGTCTTGGATGGTGGATTGGGCATAGTCGTTGAGCAAACAGGCAACAAATTCAGAAGGGGTAACACCCTCATTAACCAGAGACTTAACAGATCCCACCAAAGTGCGTGTCAAATCCAGCAGTGCCTCAGCATCTGCAACCTGCTCTCTCGGCTTCTGAACTGAAAAATTCCCAAATCACAATACACTTGTTATTCTTAAGTTTAACCCCTCCAAATTAGATTCAGATCAGATAACCAAGCAAAATGTATGTATGTCTAATACAAAGTACATAGAATACCTTGCTCGTGCAATACCTCGAACTCGTTCAAGATGGTATCGAACTTGTCCGAATCCGTGTTCATCAAGTCATCCCTTTTCTCTGTTACATTTCGGGAAAAACAAATCGGATATTTGAAATTGAAGGAAGAAAATGCAGAAGAGAAGAGAAGGAGTAAAACCATTAATGAGAGTCTTGAGCTTGAGGAACTGGGAGCGAATCATCCTGCGACTCGCCGGATCCTGCTGAGTGGACTCATGCTCAGCGTTTTCATTGAGCCGTTCCCTCTTCACGGCTCGGAATTGTTCTTCGCCACCATCGGTTTTCCTCTTCGACTTCGAACCCCCTTTCATGGTTTCAAAACCCTAATTTCGGAAGAAGCAGCGAAGGGAAGGGATTGATTGAGGGATTTTGTAGGAATATATCATATATGAATATGAATATGAATGAAAATAAAAGGGAAAGGGTTTTTGAATCGAAATTGAAATTAAAATTGAAATGAAATTTAAAAGAGCGGTTTTGGGATTTGAATAGAAGAGAAGGGGAATTTCGATGGAGGTTACTTTCCCGCTTATGTGAAATTTTTACATCCTCAAGTTACTTTTGTTTTTTCTACTTTCACCTCAACTTTGGGCTTTTTCCTTCCAACCTTAAAGCAATAAGGTAAAGGGAATCTATAATACATGGGCTCCGTTATTTGGGCCACCTTCGAAGGTTCTTTATCAAATAACGCCCCCATCTTTTTTCTTTAAAATAAAATAAGAAAAATTTTAAGTTTTTTTAATTATATAATTACATGATTTGATAATAATGGAAAGAATTATATACATAATGAATTAAAATTAAGCATATTCTTTTGTTGTATTAGAGGTACAAGAACTTGAGTAGGAGAAAGAGAAATATAATACAATAAAGGATTGAACATATGATTTCAACATCATACTAAAGTCTTTAAAACTTAGATAATTGTCAATTGTGCTTCAAGTTTGTTTGCAAATTAAACCTTTATTTTAGTGCATTTTAATTTGAGTTTTATTTTGATCAACTGTTGCTGATAATAAATGTAAATTAAATTCTTTTAATTTGATTCATTGCCACTGTAAGACATTTTTATTATATTATTTAATATGTATTGTAATGTTATTATAAAAAAATTGATATTTCATATAATTGTTATTCTAAATCAACTCTTTAGATAATGTGATAATAAATAGGTATAAAAAAAAAAAATGCATTAAAATTAACTATATTATTATTATTTTTATCTGAAAATTAATTAAAAATTGCTTTCCTTGATAACTTAATCCTTAGATGTCTTTACAGGTTCATTCATATCCGGTGGGCTTTTAGCCCATTACGGGAGATACCCACAACACTTGTTGCGAATTGCGATTGCCGAGTCAGGTGCTATTGTTACCATTTGACAAACTTCAATATATTACTATTATGATTGTTTTGCAAGCTTCCGTATGTCAATGTCACCATTTGAATAACTCTGCCAGCCCATTTCCAAATTGCAAGCAAACTCTTGCCCTTTGCATTTTTGCATCATCAACCTATTAAGCACGGATATGCCGATGTTAAGGTATATTTGTGTATTAGATATTTTATTGGAGAATAAGACATGTGTCGTGTTTTTATTGAAAAACGATCATCTTAAAAACTTTATCAGATGAATAACGTATGTGCCCATTTTATATGTCAAAATGCCCTTTGCATTTGATTAAAAAGATTATTTTTCTTAATTCAAACATATGGAGACAGCGTTTAGAATATGTAAATGCGAATTATGATTAAAAAGATTTTCATTTCAGGACGTTTGGATAGGCACATTTAGGACGTTTAGACATAACGTTTAGGACACAATTTAGATACGATCCATTAATATTTTTTTTAAATAGTTTTTATAATTAACGTTTAATTAGTAAATTCGTAATCCACTCAAACTCAATCACATAACTAATGTCTCAAGTCACTATTTTTACAAATCAATATTTTGAGTTTTATCTTTTTATACATCACTATTAGACTTTTAAGTTTTATCTTTTTACACACTATTATTTTCATCTCCTCCTTCTACCTTTACTAGTACCAAATCGTCCACTTCATCGTCACTGAAGCTTGCTTCATACCAATATTCCCTCTAGTTAATTTTTTTTATACACATGTACTCATTCATGATTAGTTCTATTAGGAGAAGTTAGTTTAAGAAATTTTTTAGAATATATCGATAGAAAATATACTCCATATTTTTTAAAAAAAACTTATTAAGTAACAAATATTGGTACATATGACATATATTAAGATATTGTAAATCTTTAAATTTATAAAAATAATATTAATAAATTATAAATTTTTTTACTTAAATTTTGTAATTTTATATATATATATATATATATATATATATATATATATATATATATATATATATATACATATATACTATATTTGTATCTTATAATTTTTAAATTTAATATATTTCTATATTCGTATATGTGACCATATATGTCCAATGTCCGTCTTTGTAACCACAGGCATTAACCCAAGAGTCCATTTGATTTTTCTTTAAAATTACATTGATTGGCTACATGGCATCTACCAATTGGCTATACTTATTAAAAATCAATACACGATACATCCACAGGGTACCTACATTTCCTGTGCGGTGTTCTGTTCATTTACACGTGTCAACAGGTGTCATTTTTCTTAAGCAACCTGCTCTTTTTTGTGTTGTTTTGATTGGAGTTACTTTTATTGGAGAACTAAAACTTTTTTCAGAGTGTGTTTTACATCACGTGATTACAGCTGGCACACAGAATGGTCAGAACCTTTGCGTAATTTACACGGCTGGTGATAATTTTCATGCCCATTTGCTTTCTTCACGTGATTTGTCTGTTTCAACCCCAACGTTGCCGATTTCATCGTAATGTTTTTTTACGCTTTTTAAGAATTTGGTTTCGTTGGGATTCAACTATCACTGCCCACTTCTTCTTCAGTCCGTTCACTACACTATATTTGGTTTCGTTCTTCTGCTTTAAAGGCTCCTGCCATAACACCCCTTCGAACTGCTTCTTCCCTTCCAGTCACCACACGGAAACTTCTCTCTGTTCACGTTCTTTCTCTCTTTCAGACCCAATGAGCCGGACTCTCTACCTCTTACTCCCCCTTTTTAAGTTGTTGAGGTCAGTTGGGACTAAGCGTGAATGCCATTCTTTTATAGTAGTTGAGTTCGGTTGGGATTCAACTGAGACTCGCAGATCTCCTCCTTCTCCAGTCCGGTTGCTTCGTTTCCGTTTCGTATTGTAGTGTACAAGCTTTTTGACAAATTCCTACCAACTACGATGGATCATTTCATGAGTACATGCTTCATCGAGTTCTCAATCGTTCTCTTGCGATTGATTTCCCTCCACATCATCATTCGAATTTTTTTTCCTTTGTAAGCGGTTGAGCTCGGGTGGGATTAAACTGTGAATGACAGTCTTTTTTAGTTGTTGAGTTCGGTTGGGATTCAACTAATATTGGCAGATCTCCTCCTTCTCCAGACCGGTTGCTTAGTTTCCGATTTCGTATTGTAATGTACAAGCTTTCTGACATTTCCTTACCAACTACGATGGTTCATTTCAGGAGTATATGCTTCTGCACGAGTTCTTAATCGTTTTCTGCCAGTTTATTTCCCTCCATATCTTCATCTGAATTTTATTTCCCTCCATATCTTCATTTGAATTTCAAAAATTTTGCTGCTATATTAAAGGGTTGCTATGGCTTCTTGGTTGTTCCATCTGCTTTCTCACATACATTCATTAGCAGTGTATGATACCTATTCTAACCTTCACTTTCTTTGTTGATATGGCTCCACAGTTTGATCCATTGAGCAAGGTGTAAGCTGAGCGTGAGGCATGGAGGGTGAAAGCCAGGGTGGTTCAGATGTGGACTATTCCTAGCTTTAGCAATTCTGCTACACCAAGTTCTATTGAGATGGTTTTGGTAGATGAATTTGTAAGTATACTCTGAAGTAGTGTAACTTTTTTCTTATTCTATTTTATTATGTATTTATACTTTGTTTCGTGCTTATTTCTTCAGGGTGGAAGGATCCAAGCATTTGTCAAGAAGAGTCTGGTTTATAAGTTTCAACCACTGCTGATTGAGGGAAATGTATATGAAATGATGTATTTCAATGTTGCCCCTAATTCGGGATCTTTCCGGGCAACAAATCACCACTATCGATTGGTTTTTCAAGTCAGGACCAAGGTGATTCCAAGTCAGTGTGTACTAATTCCAATTAATGGACTAACCTTGGTGTCCTTTGATGATGTCTGTCGTACTGATGGGGAATCTGACTACCTTATAGGTATACAAATTATATTATGTTACTGCATATGCTTTACAGCTCCAGATTTACTAACACCCTTCTACATGCCTCTCTATTGTTGGTGTAGATGTCATTGGTTAACTTACAGGAGTGTCAGCTGAGAAAGAATACGAAAGAGATGGAAAAATGACTAGGATGATTGTTGTGGAACTTACGGATGACAAGTAGTGGGCTTCAAGTTTCAATTAATAGGATAGTAAACCCAGTAAATGCTGTTTGTTGAAAAGTTTTCAAATATGGTATTATACTTCGTTGTCTCTCCTCTATTAACCACTTTCCATTATTATGTTACAGTGGAAAGCTTGAATGTGCTTTATTTGGGGAGTATGTGGATTCTCTTAATGCATTCATTGCCAATGGTGATCTGGACCAACCTATAGTTGTTGTTCAACTTGCAAAGATCAAGACATTTAAAGGTTTGCACTACCATGCTACATACATTACTTTTAGTTGTTCTCCGCCCATTTGATAAATCCTGCTTGACTTATAACTCACTCTTGAACAGGCAAGGTGGTGATACAGAATGCTATGCATGCAACCAAATTGATCTTCAACCCTGATATTTCTGAGGCTATTGATCTACGTAGTCGGTTAGTTACCATTACTTGTGATTTGATTTCGTTTTCCCTTTTTTAAAATGTCTTCTCTGCTAATTTATTCCTATCTAAATTTGATTCATTCTAGGCTTGCTGTCTTCAACTTGGTTGGTTCTCAGTCACTCAAATTTCTTCCCGATGGCCAATTTGTATCTCTGGAAGATGACTTTATGAAACTGCATCCCAGGAAGTCTTTGGAGCAGCTTATTGAGATCAAAGAGGTTTGTATAGATTTTGTTTCTCCTGCTCTTACTTATCCCACATTATCTTCTCATTGTCTGCCATGTATTTGGTTTTTGTTTCAACGTTTTGTTAATTGGTGATTGATTGTGTTCTCTGTCTTTTTATTAAGGATGGATGTTTCATTGTTTTGGCCACCGTGAAAGGAATTGTTGAAGATGGTGATTCGTGGTGGTATGTTGCATGCAAGTGTGGACGGTCTGTCACATCTGATTTGGGAATTTATTCTTGTGATGTCTGCTATACCCATGTATTTAATGTCATTCCAAGGTATGTGGAAACTATTCCATGCTGTTTTGTCTACTCTTTTTGTCCTTCATGCAATAGTTGAAGCCATGCTTACCACTCCTCGTGTGTGTTGTAGGTATAGGGTCAAAATAAAAGTTGAAGATTCTACTTGCCCTGCTGTGTTAGTGCTGTTTGATCGTGATTCCCACCACCTGTTCAAGAGAAATTGTGCTGACATGATAACTGATTCAAAGAGGGTCAATTATTTGTAGCCCAACATCATTCGATTTTTCTATATATCAGACTGTGAATTATATCTTACCCATAGTTATTTATTTGAACTTTAATTATTTTAGGATGGATCTGTTGGTGGTTACCCTTCTGTGTTCAAATCTCTGGTGGGGAAGAAGCTCCTGTTCAAAGTTGAGACCAGGTCTATTTCAACAAGCCAATATGATGGAACATACAAGGTCAAACGTGTGTGTGATGATGACACCATTATTGCCATGTTCCAACTACCTGGGGCTGAGATGACTCCTACAAAGGTTGTTGTTGCTTTGACATTTTTTTCCCTCATTTTCATTATATTTTTTATAAGTGTTTGGTTCTGTTTTGTATTGATTTGTATTTGTATTTGTATTTGTATATTGATTTGGATTTGGATTTTAAATTTTAAATTTTTTATCTGGATTTTTAATTTTTAATATAAAACTTCAATGTTTAACCGATCTGATCTATTTCACTTATGTAATGGATGTAGGCCCTCTTTAATCCACCATTTCCTAATGTTTACAACTTGTGCTGTGATGAATCTGAAAATAATTCAAATGCTGCTGAGGTATTCGCATCCCTACATTTTAATTGAGCATTGATTCCTATAACTAACTTAAACTTTACAACTATGTCATGTTCCTTGCAGGACTTTTCCTCTCAAGTCCTTGATGAAGTTGTTTGTCTTGGATCTTCTGAACCTTCCAGCAATGTTAGGATCACACCTGTTAAGAGAAATCTTGATAAAGCTATGATGTCTGTTGTTGATGCTCCCAAGTGCAAAGGTGTTGAAGGTCGTGAAGATAGAGAAGCCATAGTATTGGGGGCTATTTTTTTTTTGGGTGCTGGACTTGGATTCTGTCAGTGTTTTTGGTTTTCAACATAGTGGTCTAGCCTACTACAATGTGTCTGACTAAATCTTCCAAGAAAGTTAAAGAAGCTACGAGGTATTGTGTTGATGCTCCCAGTGGTAATGCATTCAAGGTGCTGCATATAGAGAAGCCATATTAGAGTAGGGAACTATGCTTTTTTGGGTGCTGTGCTTGGACTCTGAATAGTTTTGGATTTCACTGTAGTTGTCCAGCCTATAATGGTTTCTTTTTTTGGTGGGGCATTAGGTTGTAATTGTTAGAAAATATTTATATGAAGGGGTTGAATGTATAGTTGTGTAGGACTCTGTGTCAGATAATACTTTTGATGTACAAAATACCAGCTACTTGCATTGTAAAATGAATTGATATCAATGAAGTGTCTTTTGCAACTATATTTCTGTATTGCCTTTTTTATTTTGCTTTTATTTCTTTTACTGCAATCTAGACGTTTATGTGTTGTCCAGCTTTGTGGCAATTGATGGAAGGGTGTTGCATTTCAGTATTTAAGTAAGAGTTGGTGGTTTATGTGTCCTGATATATTAAAACAAATTAAAAATAGTTCTTTTATATGTCTTTTATGTATGCTTTTTGTAAGCAATGCTTAGGTCCACAACAATAGCTTATATCGACCAACAATCTAAGACCAAAGACCGATTTTTCAATTTTTACAATATAATCCTGACCTGATATGATTGTACAGGTTCTCTCTCTTGTGTTCTGACGCTGTCTATAAGAATGAAAGTGAATCATATTTATTAGTTGGATGCGTAAAGAATGTAAGTCATTCTCAACTTATTCTTATTGCACATCAATTCATGCAATATTTTTCGGTGATGCAAAAAATCATTCGACACTATTATTATGCGCCTATGAATTTGCTATTTTCATCTGTCAGTGTACTTGCTATACTTTATCTTGAGATTGGTACCTTTTTTTATATTTAACTATTTATTAACCACATGAAACATAGCTAAGTGGGGTAGTTTTTTTTTTCTTCAATTTTTATTTGTATTTTGGAATCAAAATACCAGGACATGAAACTTAATCCAATTAATTCAAATACCTACCATATTCTTCTGGTTTCTTTTGCTGTATTTTGTCCCTCAATTTTTTGTTTTACTTGAAATGATATAATGCTTCTAATACTCCGCAACTCTGGCATCATTGTAAATCTAATAAAAAGTTTCTTCTATTATTAATGGAAGTATTTCTACCTATGTTCGAAAATAGGTTTGTCTACAAGATGTATTACTTAATTGTTATCTCAAACATCGGCTCACACAAGGTCCCCAGTCATGATTGTTGACTTTTTTCCAAACATGTCAACTTCGGTCCGGTGTGCTTCTAATCTGATAAAGAGAAATATATACTTGCATTGGTTTAATTATCTTGCAGAAAATGCACCAGATAGTTTTAAGTTCTAAGTTCTAACCCACACAGGAAGAAACTTATTATAAGTTATGATTTTTTTCAGAGAGCTACTAGGTCCCTTACCACGTGTCTGATTTTGTCGTGGAAATTTACAGCACCATGTTCAAATGATGCCTTTGAGAAGATTATCTTTAAAAGAGATCGCTATCAGGTTTATTGTTACTTTGTTTGAAGGTCACTCTGTGATAGTTATTTATTTTCTGCACTTTAACATGTTTCATATTTGTCATGTCTTATGATAGTGAGAGTTTTCTATGGTAATAAGTAAATTAGTTGGTGTATTCTTTCTTCTGTATGAGTCATACAGCTATGAATTGACGCCTTACAAACTACTTGGGTAATGGTAATCTGATTTCTATGTGGATTCTCTGCTTCTTCTACCTGTTATTTGATATTCTTCTTGTTTTACTCTATTTTTTTAGTTTAAGCCCAAATTAAATGTCAATGTCATTTTTTATGATGACATATTTCCTTCATGGGTGATTGGGAGATTCAAGTTCAACTATTTATTTATTTTTACAATTGATGATGAATTTCAACCTTTGATAACTTTTAGTTTGAATTTAATGAATTTGAAAGAAGGTTGTGTAACCTGAACTTTTGAACATCAAACTTCAAAAAGTTTCTTACTTAGTCCACGAGTCACCTTATATCTTATTTGGATCTCATGTCCATTTTTCTACTGTTTGTTTGTACTTATATAATGCAATTATATTAGTATGGCACTTCATTGCCCCTATTTCCCATTTGTTAAGTAATTTTTCCTCAGTTGACTTATCTTTCTTTTATCTATCAACCTCATTGTTGGAGTTACTGCATTGCCATTTCAAAGAAGGCAGCCAAGCTTCCATTGCAATTGAAGTTGGGAGGAAAACATTCTTGCAATTTTCTTGAGTGTGCTGACATGGATTTGGTGGCTGGCGCAAACGTGTTAGAGGAGGCTTTTCATACAAGTGAATGATGTGTCTGTTTTTGCACTTCTTCGGAAGAAGTTGTGGATGGAATTTATCCATTCATTTTATGCATTTGATTTGATAGAACCTCCAATATTAAGATTGACACCATCTTATGAGGGTCTTAGTCTGCCATTCTTGGTCTTTTTCCTCATGTCAAAATCTTCTCTTATGCTCAAGATGCATTACTAGCTTGCAACTCTACTATTGAAACTAATAATTATGATCCTCATATTAGTATTTTGCTACATCCAAATTAGATGATTTATTGTATATCACCTAGATGATGTTGTGCTGTCTTTTCTTTTCTTTTTGGCATTACAGGTGTATTATATAAATAAATATTAACATAGGATACACATGAAAGAAGTAATCACCTGCTATAAACACCATCTTTTTTTTACCAACACCATCATTTTTATTAATCTGGAATGAGGCAGCAATGTTCCTAAGAAAGAAAGAATATATAAACAAAAATCATTTAAAGATGAGGAGTCAAATTCAACATATATCTAGATCAGGATGATATGATGAAAAAATATATATATAAGGGTAGTCAAGGCAATAAATTCTTGTTGCTCCATGGCTTCATAATGGTAGTCAAGGTAATAATCACTACGATAAATTGTTATTGTTGCTCCATGCCTTCATATTTATGGTATGGATTTTATCATTTTCTTTCTCTTTTCTTAGTATTGTACTTCTATTTCAGTTCATTGACTTTTGCTTGAATTGCTATGTGACATTACAACAATGGTAGCTTCTCAAAGTGGTTAAGGAGATAATAGGAAAAGCGTTCAGACTGTTCATTATTGAGTGCCTACAGGCTACAAGCTAGAAATAGGTGAATATATTTCTCTTTGTGATAGACTCACTTTATAAACTGCTCACTATTTTATGGAAGTTTGTTTAAAATAAATTGTGAATATATTTGATAAGTTTGTTTTATGTCTTTTTCCTTGCAGAGATTTGATCGAGTTGCATGTTGTGACTAAGAGGTGAGTTATGATGAGCACATGTCTTTTGCTAATCACGTATTTGGTTGGGACAATCTATATATTTGGTTGTGTTGTTAGGTGTATTGCTTTGCGTTATTTGAACTGAAATGAGCAAGTTATATTATGGATAGTAGTTATTGATCTACGTTGCTGTTTGTTGAATGTAGTTTTGAGTACTGTGTGACACAAATGTGTAGAATATATTAAATTAATGAAGGTTTGTATATAAATCAATTTGTATTGGTCATTTTAGGTGGTCTATTACCCTTGGATTAGTGATCCAAAAATGGGAACTATCCATAACAACACAAATTAGTTGCGCTATTCGATTAGTTTGTGTTAAATTAAACTTAAGAATCTTCTGCTATATAGATAGTTATTTCTAATCAGTTGTTACTGGAAATAAATTTTCAAACTACGACATATTCTCCTAACTAAATATAAATGTTATTAACATTAGTCCATGCTATGATGTATTTATTGCAATATACAATTTATCTGTATATAGCTTTTTATTCGGTTGTTGAAATATAATTTTTGCACGAGATTTGGACAAAAGATTTCCATGACTTTTATTAATTGATGCCTTTTATTGTCTTGATTATATTCATCTTTTGTTGGAGTATGGGGGTCAAATTCATTTCTCACAGGTAGTACTAATGTTTAGATTCATAATTTTCCATTTTAAAAAAAATTATATGTAGAATTTATCATTTCTTCTCATGCCAGAAGCATCTCACTTCACTCTCTCCCTTTGCAGAATTTCTTCTCCGTCATTTCTCTCCTTAATGAATTTCTATTTTATCTCATCTTTCTCTCTGCGTCCAATCTTTCTACCAAAACAGCTTTTATTTTTTTTTTCTATCCCCACTTTGCTGATCCTATTTTCCTTGGCAACCCATTGTCCCATTCACTGTTAGGTTCGAATCCCATCATATATTAACTCAAGTAGTCTCCAAATTTTCTGTCTTGCCCATCTGGGTTGGCTCCAGTTGTTGCATACTCTGTTGTTGTTAATTTTTTTTAAAAACAAATTTGTAGAGCAGTTGAAGTAATGGAGGAAAGAGATGGATCAGGCAGAACAAAGACTATGTCCACTCCTTGGGGTCTTTGGCCATTGTAAAGTCTTGATTTTTTTATTTTTTATTTTTAAGTAAAGTCATGGTATTTGTTGCTTGATTTAGTGGTATTTGTGTTGTGCCTAATTATAATATACATAATTTTCATAAAAAATTGGGAGAAAAAGGTGGGTTGATGTGAGTTTTATGCTATACTATGCTGTAGTTTGACATATTGTTTTGGCTTCAATCATTGTTTGTGAATCACATACACTAGGTATAGGAGCTTTGGCCTAAAACTTGGCATTTATTGTACTTGCCTTTGTTAACCACAAAAATGCATGTTACTTGTTTGATGTAATGCTTCAAAGGTTTGGTTTTTAAGGTACTCATGTCTATATTGAAAGGACTTTGTGAACTTAGAGGAAATAGAAAGGAGAGAACAGAGAAAACCATTGAGAGGAAAGTTGTGACCTTTTGGTCATCCTGATTCTATTATATTTGTGTACGATTATAAGTTACAATATCCAAATCTCAAATGGTGGGAGTGATTGATGTCTGAGACCTTTTGGTCATCCTGATTCTATTATATTTGTGTACGATTATAAGTTACAATATCCAAATCTCAAATGGTGGGCGTGATTGATCTCTGATTCATTTCTTATGAAGCTCAAGCTGTTTTCTGTGCTCATGAACATTTTGTTAATGGAAACTTTTGAAAGTGTTACAACTACAATTTTAGTTTTT
The DNA here is from genome assembly GCA_029884595.1 of Ormosia semicastrata. Lineage (NCBI taxonomy): Eukaryota > Viridiplantae > Streptophyta > Magnoliopsida > Fabales > Fabaceae > Ormosia > Ormosia semicastrata. The sequence goes on from JAQQTO010000059.1 coordinate 72,112,350, forward strand.
TAATTTTATTGGGGTAAGAAATTACTAAATTATGCTGATAATTTCCCTTCTAAGCAGACCTTTACGAGAGGCCATGACAATAAAATTTAACTTAATGACAGAGTATCATATAGCAAGCAAGATAGCCATCTATGGTTTGCTGTAGTTTCTATAGTGGCCATAGTTTATCAATTATATTGCCATTTTGTCATTCTTACGGCTGAGCTGGGAATATGGCCATGGTTTGGTGAGCCATATTTAGTTTAATGGCCTAATGGCTTAAAGAAGTATCTATCTAGAATATTTCTCTTTCTACATCTGTGAACACCCAATTTTGTTCGAATCTTTAAAACTTTTAATTTAAAAAATAATAATAAAAGATTATTATTATTAATCCACACACAATATATTTACGGTAAAGAAATTTCACTGTTTAGCCTACTGTTGATTTTCATGTCTCATGATTAGGAACATTTTATTAATATATTATGTTTGTGATTTTTGGGCATGTGTGAGAATTGAGATGTTATATTATGGGAGAAGCCTCTTTAATGTGGCATGTATGATGAGCCATTTGACTGTCTGACTGAGGCAAAAATGAGCATTGGTATCAGGTATAAGTTTCTCACCCGCTCTTCTTTACTTCTCCTATTCACCTAACCCATTCAATAATAAGTTTTTATTTTGATATTTTGTCCATCTTTGTTTTTCGTTGAATGGTAGATAATGTTTACTCTTTAATTGTTATGTATTATTTATCGATTATTTTTTTTATCGAGTATTTTTTATGTAGGTGTAAGGTTGATTGTGCTCTACTTGGGGATTACGTTCAGCAGTTAAATTCCTTCATTGTTGCTAGAAACTTTGATCAACTGCTTTTTTAGATCCAATTAGCAAAACTCATGTTGTGTAGGGTGTGGGATGCTTCTATTACTTTTTTGGTATTTGTTTATCCGTGTTGTTATTACTAGGAGCTTGAGTTGCTACTAATTCATTGTCTCGCTATTCTGCAATACCAAGGACAGCTGGGATGCTACTAAATAATAGGAGCAGAGGAAATGAGGATAAGTATACGATGGACCAACACGTTCCTCGTCATAGGTAAACACCAATCCTTTATTTTTTCTTTTAACTTTTCCTTTCAGAAATAGAATTCTGATTAATTTTAACAATATTTATTTTGAATATGGGACGATTAGTTCTAATCATTTTTCCTGCCCCCGCAAGTCTGCTATATGAATTGGTTCTTGAACAACCAAGGGATATTGGAAAAGAAACCAAATGTGCTGTTTTGTTTGTGGGTGATTTGATTTCTTCGTTAATTGTTCTTATCATTCATGTGATTCGAAATGATCTTTCTGATTTTTATAATCAAATAATTACTTAGGTATGTTCTGAAAAATCTAGCAACTGAAAAAACAGGTTTTTTCCCCTTTGTTCTTCAATTTTCTCCATATTTTTGGTTCACAAGATTGCAACGTTTGGATTTGATTTTATATAGGTTGCTGTAAACCCGAGGACTGGTCCTATGACAACCAAGGGATATTGGTAAAGAAACCAAATGTGTTATTTGTTTGTGGGTTATTTGATTTCTTTGTTAATTTATCTTCTCATTCATGTGAGTGGAAATGATCTTTCTGACTTTTTCAATCAAATAATTACTTTGGTAGGTTCTCAGAAATCCAGCAACTGAAAAATTGAGTTTTTCCCCTTTGTTCTTCAATTTTGTCTATATTTTTTGTTCACAATTTTGCATCTTTTGGATTTGATTTTATATAGGTTTCTGCAAACCCATGGACAAAAGGGATGCTACTAAAGAACAGGACCAGAGGAAATGAGGATAAGTATACGAGGACCAAGAGGCTCCTGGTCATAGGTAAGTACCAACCCTTTATTTTTTTCTTTTAACTTATTCTTCCACAAAGAGTTTTGTTTACTTTTTCCAATAATTATTTTGAATGTGGGATGGTTGACACTTGGTTCTATTCATTTTTCCTGCCTCTGCAAGTCTTCTATATGAATTGGTTGTTTGACAACCAAGGGATATTCGTAAAGAAAACCAAAATTTGTTGTTTGTTTGTGGGTGATTTGATTGCTTTGTTAATTGTTCTTCTCATTCATGTGATTGGAAATGCTCTTTCTGACTTTTGCAACCAAGTAATTGATTTCGTAAGTTCTGAAAAATCAAACAACTGAATTTATATCGCAGTTACAAAGAGGTATGATTAATAGTTAGTTTAATATATGAATCTCGATTGAGTTCATTTGATCACTTCCTACTCTCAAATTGACACAAATGAAAATAATCTAAATTTTCCTTATTTATTACTTATTTAGGAGCATGCCGCTCACAACCCTTGCTTTGCCAGGCAAAACCAGATAATATTAGTCTGAGGATGAAAATTCCTCAACATATAGTCCCTTCATGTAACAGGGTAAACATAATTCTTCTTACTTAGTGCTAGATTATTGCTTATGCTTTCTTTTTCCTTTTCTTTTTTTCTATTTTATAACCTGTTCAGGTCTTTCATAAACCATTTGTTCAATATGAGATAAACAATTACATTCAGTCACCACAGTGTCAATGGCCTTGGTGACCTTACCCACCAGCCGACCATGATCCTGACTTTATCTTATTTAATCTATTTTTTAAATGCTCTTTCAAGTTTTTTTTTCTAAACTTTTATTTAATGTATAAAGATGAGTTTATTAAGTTACATCAGACAATTGTTCCTGACTTTTCTACCTGTAATACCAAGTATTGATTCGGTGACATATCGTTTGATTTTTGTTTCCTGCATGTATATTTTGATGATTTGCCAGCTTCCCATCGATTTTGAATAGTGACTTACTTTCATATAAGTTCATGAATGTTCTCTGTGACTGATAAAAAAAAAAGAAGTTCCATAATAAAATTGACTGTTATGTAATCTGAAATCTTCTGTGATTGCAAATGCACACTTGAGGCTCACCAAAACTCTACCAACTCTGCCAAGGAACCTATTGTTTGATGAAACAATTACTAATGTTTGGCAAGTTGCTGAAAGAAGTGATGAGTGAAAGTTTTGATTTCATTGCTTCTTTCTCTGGAGGTAAACTCTCATTTCCTTCGTTCCTTTCAAGCTTCAGTATGAAATATTCTTTGTTTTTCATTAACTTCGTTGAAATGTTTTCTCTTTGTGATAAGGTATAAACTTGACAAATGACAAGAATGAACCCAGGCATGTGACTATTATGTGACTATTCGTGTGTTAATCCTGTATCAATGAACTTGGGGCTGTCAAATTAGTGATGGCAAGGCCTGTACAGGCCACCAAGGCCGATATGAACGTTCTTTGTTTGTCAATGTATGCATGTCAAACTTCATAAAGTCTAAATCCAATTACATAGCACACACTGACTCATTGAAATGCTTGAGAAAAGAATGGAAACAAGTTGTCATATAGTCAGGAATAAGCATAGGTATTGTTTACTTACTGCAATCAACTATTGAGTTGGAAAAGTTCCAGTATTCTAATTTGTTTCTTACAAATACACCCAATTTGGATGACATCTAAAGTTAATATATGGATTTTGTAATCCAAAAAAAGAAATATGTCTTTTCAAAGATGAATTGCAAGTCCTCATTTTTTTTTCAATAAGGACCACATATATATATATGGGTGTGAGACTGATATTTTGGGGGTTGCATTTTATTTTTCTTTAGTATTACCCTCTGTACTGAACCATTTTGAAGCTACATCAGACAAAGATTATATGGCCACATGTTTATTGCAAAGTTTTAACTCCTGACCAACTTGCCTTACAAATCGTTAGAGCATATTTGTATAATGTTCAGGCTCAGTGGACTGAAAAATATCGAAGCAATATGACTGAATTATGGAAATGTTTGGTGTAGAACTCTTCAAAGGTTCATGCAGTTGCTCTGAAAATGGGTTAGTCCAGTCACTAAAGCTCGCAATGGGATGCTGTGCACCAATTGCATTAGTCAGACCCATTATGGATTAAGTTGACAGGAAATTGGAGAAGGCTAACCAAGTAATACGTCTGCTTTATAAAGCCCTATTTGATGTGTTACTTTTGCAATTTTGAGTATTGTCGTAGGAGTTTTCAATTTGGAGTGCTTGGAGGTGCCATATTGAAATTGTATTACTCTGTCGGTTTGTAAGAACTGGTTTGTTTTGTCCTCGCCCATTTAATTGAATTATTCATTTTGCTACTGGGTATGAGCTTTTTTGAATCTCAAATTATATGGTTCTATAATCCCATTTCCATGCTTGGCCCCATGTGCATACAATTATATGCTATTCCTTCTCTCTGTGTGCCCCAAAGCACATTTGCATTTCTAAGCCTTGCTTTATTTGATTCTTCAAGCCTTTAATCTATGATGTGGTCAGAAAATATTAATGGTATAAGTGAACAAAGGAGTTATTAATGTTGCTTTGTTGATTGACAAGTACTTCATTTACTCAGAAGATATTTAGTCGAATATGTACATGGTCTTTCTATGGAGGCCGTGATACCAAGTGTCTATAAGGGTTTGTAGTTAGATTATGCTATGCTATTTTCTCACATTTTACTCTCACGTTTCTCAATGTATTGAAGCATGAATTTAATATGTTTACTACTGTTTCTTTATGGTTTTTGTCCATGTGTATATATTCTCTCTCTCTATGATTGAGGTTCCTCCTTCTCTCTCTAATGTTCTTTAGATGGTAGTATGGCAGCTACTACCAGTTCCAGCTTCTATTCAAGGTTGTGGCAACATGTAGTTCCGGTTCTCAGTTTGAGCCTTCATATGATGTGATACATATATGTGATGATGTTTCTGTGATGACCCTTTTCCAACTTGATGGATCTCCTATTGCTTCAAATGAGATTGTTTGTAATTTTATGTGTTTGTTCGGTTAATTATAAGTTATTTTCATATCTGCTCTTACTTCTATATGGATCTCCTTTTGCCCTTTATTTAGGTTCTCTCTCTACATATTTATATTTTTTAAAAATTCAAAATAAAATAAATGCTAAAACAAATCAATCATATTTATCTAAAGCTATCATATATCCATAGATCGTTGTCTCTTATTTTACAAAGCTTCTATTCAATAGTTACTACTTTCTGATGATAGTTGCCACTATCTCTTTTTCTCAAGATTTGTCTTTCATTGCTTCTTCGCCATTGTTAGAGTGGAATCAGGGAGCCAACTGAAAAACTCACCAAAGTCATCCGGTTCCGCACGAGTGGGATTTTGTAGCATATAAGTGGTTCTCTCCAAGCTGATCACGGAAGAACATCACTTTTGCTTAAGGTAAGATTGTTTTGTATTTGCATTTGCTACATTTTCACCAGTTTAGCCTCTTGCTTCTTGGCATTTCTGAGATTTGGAGGCAAATGCAAGATTCTTAGCCTATTCTTATCTCAGAAACTCTTTTTACTGTGTTTCTGACGGATGGGGTTCTCCACCCACTGTGCCATCTTCTGAGTTTTTTTTAAAATAGTCAACCATTACTGTTATTGACCGAAATGTATTATGTTGTATATATATCTGTAGTATTCTTTTATTTTTAAAATTATTATATTTAGACAAGTGAGTTCTGTAAAATCATTTATCAGCTATTTTTACTAATTATTATACTCACATGATGCAATTTTTTTTACAACAACAATATTTTTGCATATCTTATTGCATGGACTGCGAATAATACGACCTATTTGAATATGTAACTTTCTAAGGCAGATATTGGTGTCGATGCAAGAAAAGTGAAAGAGCTTAGTCTTTTATGCTCCTATTGTATGTTATATATCACATTGTAATGCTTCTAATATTTGTTATTGACTATGTGTCGTTCGTCAGTTTCTTCTTTATTTTCTTCAGTTATTATTTGCTACAATGCATGCAAAGATCACAGGATATGAGAGCTATCACTACAATTGTTCCTATGTTTCATGCTTATTAGATTTATATGCCTAATGTGTATCTGTCTTCAAGAAAAGACTAGACGTATAGAAACAATTTGAGAAAGATGTTTTCTTGACATTTAGATGGATAAAGCTCTGGACATTGTTTAGTAACCCAGTTGTGGATTAAAGTGTCAAATCGCCTCAGATGGCACATAAATGGTTCTTATATTTTTATTCTTATATGTCTTTATGCTTGGATAATTCTCTCCAGATTTGACTCATTGAAGCACTTGCTGGTTTCTCAACGCACCTATAATGGTTGCAGTAACATATGTTCCTTCTAATTGCTATTCCTATGTTGTTATCTTATTTCACACATTAACTAATGTTAAAAGGGAACAAAAAAATTAGCTTAAGTTGAAATGGAAAGTTTTATGTTATTGCTTAACTTGAAAGTTACTCTGACAAATACTTATAATTTATTATTCAGAGTACAGAATCTAAAAAAATAGTGGACGACTAGCTTGCTAATAGTGGACCAATTGGTTCATTATAGTCCTTTACTGTCTGATTTCATGTGGGCTCCTGTTACAGGAATTGCAACACTATCGGCTTCCATTTTCAGTGGCAAGCTTCCCCTTCATTTTATGTAATTTTTTTCTGTTGCTTTCATTTCTTCCCTTTTGCTGGGCCATTACAATAGGATCACATCAAGGTCATGTGCCTTTATTCTGTGCAGCGAAAATTGTGCGATTTCCTTTTGGTGTCATACATGAAAAAAGTTCTTTGGTGTATTATGATGAGAAAGAAGATGATGGATTATTTGCTGGATTATCAAAGTAAGGATTTATTACTTTTAGATTAAATTTGAGCGTTGTGTTATCTATGTTTACACTTTTTTAGATACATTGTCATATAATTGCCTGTTGGTTACGTATTCAACTACTGCATTCTCTTCACTCTTAACTGTTTCTCAGTTCTAACACTATTTGGCCCAATTGCCTTGATATCTTTTTTTAATCCTTTCTTGGCTGGTACATATCACAATCGTGTGATTGAAAAAGAGAGTTTTTCTAATGAAGAAGTTGAGATGTCTGTTCAATTATGATAATGCTTTTAATTGACTTTGTGGCATCTGTTGTTTATTTTACTTCCTAAGTGGTTTTTTTAATTTGTTTCCTGACATTGTGAAATAGATGGCTTCATGTCCAAAACTTCACACATTTGTGAAACTGGCACAGCACAATTAGTCCAAAGATTGATGGCTTATCATTTATCACAAGGTAACAATTTGTTTTAAAATTTCTAATTTTTTTTGTGAGTGGAAACAAGGACACAATAATATCTACACACACATATACATAATATATATATATATATATATATATATATATATATATATATATATATATATATATATATAATATGTGCCAGTTTTTTGTAGTTTCCTGATTTAAGTAATATACGTTGAATGATTTTGTTATCGCGCATAATTATAAGCTAACATATGCATATCTCTAATTTCTTATCACATCTGCTGGCTATAATTAATATTGATTCTATTGAGATGACAATGAATTTAACTTAATTGTAACACATTATAAATCGAGGGGACATACTCTGTGTAGCAATCTAGAAATACATGAAAGGGCTCAGTAGTTTACTAAATTTTACTAAATGACAAACTCTTCATGCATTGCAGTCTAAGATGAAGAAGTTTGCCATTGAAAACATGATGACACATCTAAAATCAAAATGTCAGGCAATCTTCCAAGTGGTTGTTCTAAATCACATTGCCATTGGATTTCCTTTCTTTTTAATATAAGTATTCCCATAGTGGTGTAACAATAGAATTAGCATTACATTTTGTAATACTAGAATTCTAATAAATAATGTCGTTCACAAATGCCTAACTTTTGTTGTTTGTGCCTTCCTATATGAACCTAAAAGATGAAGTCACCTAAAGCTATAATTACATACAACATTCATATGCTTTAGTTTGTAGTACTGACATTCTCTCATTCCAAATATCGCCCCCTCCCACAAAAAAATATGCATATAGTGTACATTACTTTGTCAAAACAAATAAACAAAACCAACAAAAGAAAAATGTGCAACAACTATAACTGAAACATAAGGCATGTTTGGTTATAGTGAGAATGGAGAAGTAGAAAATTATCGGAAAAAAAAAATCAATAACCCATGTATCTACTTATGTTTAGTATTAATCCCCTCCAATTTTTATAGCCTTACATTTTCACTTCTACTAAGGTTATCAAATGGGATTTTGTTTGAACAAAGCTGTAAACAGCTTGCTCTTTTATCCCACCCAAGTTTGGACATTGAGTTATTAGAGACATGTCTAGATTAGGGCAAATATACCCCTGTGAATTTGTTATTTCGTCCTACAAACTTATCTTATTGGGTATAAGAAAGACTAATATACTTCACCTCGTGGCTTCACAGCGGGATGTCTTCAACAAAATCTTGCAGTATGCAACAAAGAATTGACTCCCAGCAGGGTTGAAAGAGCAAATGTTTGCATAGTTGCAATGGAAGTTTAAGATAGCTGAGTTGCAGCAATACGTCCTTCAGAATGTGAAAAAATGTTGAAAAAATGTTTGTATTTAAAGGAGACTCTGATGATGTTATCACCCAGCTGGTAGAAGTTTTTTATTTGTTACCCTCCTTTACGTAGTAATAGAACATATTGTGAACATCTCAACAGTGACTGCTGGCTGATGACATGATTAGGCTTACTCAGACAATTCATAGATATGAAATCAAAATACTACACACAAATAGCTGTTGACATTATCTTGCAAAACGAGTGCCTACCTATATTACTACATCTTTGTATCTTTAACAAGCAAAGTGAAACATCTGCATCTTACTCAAATCTTACCTTTATACTGTGTTCTCCTCAAATTGCCAATTCAAATACTTCAACTAAAGGTAATATCAAAATTGGGATATTGTCATTCCAAAAACCATGCCTAGAGGAATATTCCAATATACAAGCCTACACCAGATGCAGATGCACATACAGTTACCGATAAATCTGTACTGTGAAGCAATTAATCAGGTAGATCACCCAAGTGCATTGGTAGAATCTTCATGCGGATTCTGTTACATACACAAAGTACGAGCAAGAGGCGAGATAAAAACATAGACAAGTAGAATCCACATTAAATGTTATGTTCATTGTTCTATTTCTGTGCAATGAACTTGTATGCTGATAGCCCCTTATAAGCCTTTTATGATTGACTTTGAACTGTGTTTGTCTAAACAAAATAATGCAAACATGTGTATGGAAGGTGTAACAAAAAACCATACCAGTGTATATGTTCATAAATAATTAAGAACCTATGGGTTAATGCATCATTTGGTTGATATCAAAATGGTCTTCAATGTATTCTTCATCATCCCATACTGCTGGATCCAATAAGGAAATATGACACTGTAGATCTTTTAAAGAGGGTAGCTTTGGTTCTAGCATGATAATATCCCAGTCTGGCGACTACATATATCTGGTCAAAACATCAAACTGCATTAGTCAAGATCAATCAATTGGCTTTGTTCTACATGATATGTAATGCACAGAATAGAATTTGCATAATTGATTCATACAAGGGAAGTTATAAAATAGATGAGATCCTGAATCTTTCCTCCCTGCTTAGCAATTTGAACCCTGGGAATTGCATTGCTTGACTAGAATTGTGCATTTATAACGGGTTCCATTTTCAACCTTCATATGGATGTCTTACATTTTATAAAGCATAGCAAATGATTTTATAAAAAAGTGTCTTTTTACCACAGAAGGACATTATTATTCAGTTTTAAATACATAATTTATATGCTCAAGGTTAACTCCTTACCCAAAAAAGTAAAATTTGTTCGTTCTACTTTGTTTTCCTCTTAAAAAATATGTCTAACCATATGTGTACTTTGTTTGCCTCTTAAGTTTACATGCTTGAAGAAAAAAAACTCTATCTAACTTTACGAGGTTTATTTTTAAAAAAAATGATGATATATATATTTTAAACACAACAGACGTTATATTGCATACTGTTATACATTTTACATGTTTGAGACAAGTTTATCACATAATACTCAATTTTATTTAATTAGATTTTTTTTGGTTGATGGTTATTGTGCCAGACAGTTGTATTGCATTTAATGTATGGATGGTCAAAGTGTTTTGACTAATATTATTTGTTTGCCTTTCACGCAACCATCAACATACTATTCAGAATAGGCTATAGCCTATTCATTGCAAGTTCAATGATTTAATTTATTTTATTTGAGTTGGTCTGAACAGTTTCCACATTGGACAAGTCTTGAAGAATCGTTTGGCTACTCTGTATCTTCTTAGTTGCAGGGGATGAGATATAATTTGATTGCACATTTGTTTTTTTTTAAAAACTATGATACAGATGAAGGCAACAAATTGTGAAGTGGATTAGGAGTTCCATGCTTTGGTAATTGCTGTGTTTGTGTGGAGGCATTGAGGAGCAGCATTAAGGTAAATAGATGCAAAGCTTAGAATGTGTGAACTACTCATTGGAAATTATACACTTTGGAGACATTAAATTATCTAGATTTATTAGGTGTGAGATCAGTCATGCTGGTAGGAAATTGCAGTTAGTGTGACAAGTGTGTTGGGACTTAAGTATGTTTACAATAAAAATCTGTACCTTATATGACAAATACCCAGCACTCTAATGAAATAAATGTCTTATTTTTCCTTTATTGTTTAATGAAATTTATATCTGCCCAAATAAAATTTCCATTCTTACCAGAATGATTTCTCAACCCTCAAGGTTTTGAATGACTGGTAAGAGACTCAGCAACTTTGCTTCTTTCAAATAGGAAGCTAAACTTTAAATTTTCCTCTTTTCTACTTTTTTTCCCCTGTTGTTGTTGTACTGCACGTCATATAACGATTCTATATGTTGGGTGTTTGGGTTGGCCTTTACTATCTTAGGGGGAAAAAGGTTGAGTCAGAACATATACTAAACCCATTTTTCCTAGCTTTTTGCCTATATAACATGTCTAATACTTCTAATGTATTGCACATTCCATTTGTTAGGCAGATTTAAAAGGCAAGCCATTTCAAGGCATATCTGTGGGGGAAAAATTATAGATTGAATGTAATGAGCCATAGTTTCCTAAGGTTAATTTAAAAATGCAATTGCTGACTTTATCAATTCTTTCTCTTCCTCTCTACCATCAATCTAACGGATACAAAATAGTTTGAGTGTAAAGAAAAAAATTATGTATTGAGTTACGGAGGGATACTCTTTGAGTTAGTGTTATTAATAGGTTATTTAGGCTGAGTATGACCTACATTTAGATTAGAAAATACTAAATGATGTTGACACATTTTAAAATTATATGGAAGCAACCTAAATTTATTGCTATGTTGAAATATAATCACTCCAAAGATATATCAGTCAGAAATTATATTAGAGTTTTTAAAGTGGTTAGGTGTTAAGATTCCAGACCATAGTTTTACCTCTTCATTTAATGTCATTGGCTATATATGTATGACTTTTTAGGACGTTGTTTCTCAGCTATGAGTATTACATCATTGTACACCACGTAATTTAGTGTTTGACTATGTATATATATTATGTGCATATCAAACTATAGTTACTTCAATATCAGTCTCTTTTATTTGGTTCCCTTGCACCTTTAAATGGCTTTCACCAATGTTTGTTGTTCAAAGATGTTGAGCACTCCAATAACTGAAGGAAAAGAGCAAATAAATGACACATCCACTTTTTTTCCAAATCTGTATCAGAAGAAAAATATCCTGATTGTGAAATATTAAGTTTGACAACCTCTGCATATCAAGTACTGGTACCATATGAAAGTAATCATTGCTGACATATAATAATTGGATAATTCCTTCTGTTGTGAAACATTGATCTTTTATGCAGGTTTGATAGCTACCTAAATTGGTTATTTGGTTAAAAAAGTACATGGGGGATAGTGGAAATGTTGAACCTAAAGTGGCTCGACTAAATAGATTAGCATGCATTCAGAGAAAAAGAAAGCGTATTGACAAAGATAATTCAGGTCTATCTTTTTTTAAGCAATTATGTTTATATATTATTAGTTTTATTCAATATATTTTATGTATACTTCTAAACCTTCAGCATCTCAGTCAAGTGCTACTCTCAGAAACATTCATAATGGTCTAATCATTTCTTTTGTTAATCTTCAAATACCTTAAAAAATAATTATGCTTTCACTAATCTTTTTTAAGTTTTTCCTTTCTCTTGGCAATGAAAATGTGTATAATATTCAATTTTTTGATCGGTACAAAACCAATGCCAACAGTAGCCAACTGCTCAACTTTCTTTGCAGGTTTTTTTAAAACAATGTTCTTTCGCATTTTAATATTTTATTACTCTCATTTTCCAATCTCATGTTTCTTTTCAAGCTTAGTGGTCAACCAAGGGTGGGGCCCTCCTGTGTTTTTCAATGACTATCATATGCTATTGTGGTTTTGCGAATGAAATTGTTAGTATAGCATGATTAGAATTTATGCTAAGATTTTTCCTTTAACTGTTGCAGATGAATCATCTAACTTCTCATCAGTTGTATCTAAGATGGATTCTAACTACTTTGACATGTTTCATTCGGATGACGAGCACAATTACACATCTGATGAGAGTATTGGTCATGGTATGTTGTTTGTATAGAGTTATACATTGTCCAGTTTATGTAGTTAATGGTATTGTTGAGCTTTAAAACTTAGATTATGAAACAGGTACTGCATCTGTTGCTTATTGTTGTGAGGAACTTTATGATTCTTATGAATATGACATTTTGAGGGAGGAAGTAAGGACTTCAACTAATCATACTTTGTTTGAAGAAAGTGAATCACAAGGTGACTTACAACATTAGTGACAAAATTGTCTCATTTAATTTATTTAGTCTTACTCATTATTGAATTATGTGTTTTATTGATGTTTTTGTTTGTAGAGTGCCTAGATTTTGGGGATTGTGATCATTATTGTTCAAATTGTGGTGCTATGGTTTGGTATGAAGAACGATCTGAGAAATCAGTTTCTTCAAGTAACCTAGACTTTTCTATTTGTTGCATGAAAGGCAAAGTCCAACTACCGTTCTTAAATAGGCCCTGCACTACTGTGGAACCTCTTCAATGGTGTTGATCATAGAAGTTCTCACTTCTTAGAAAATATTCGGTTATACAATAGTATGTTCTCTTTCACATCTACAGGGGGGAAAGTGGACACATCTAGAAATGATGGATTTGGTCCCCCCCAATTCATCCTTAGTGGCCAGAATTATCACAGAATAGGAACTTTGCTACCTAATGAAGGTCATCGCCCCAAATTTGCACAATTATATATATATGATACAACGAATGAGTTAAGTAATAGGATCTCACATTTCAGGTATTTTTCTTTGTTAATTCATTGCATATTATCTTTTTTAAATTCCCTTATCATTTACATAAGATGTTGATCATTTTATTTTTTATTCTTACTTCCTTTTGCAATATGTTATCATTTCGTCTACATGGAAACTTTCTTGATATGTTGTTACATGTGTACTTCCTAATGTAGATTTTTTTTTAAGTTCAGGGCACATGATGGGGTTAGGAATATTGATCCTTCTTTGGTTAAGGACTTAATTCAAATGATTAACCAACACAATGTCCTTGCAAGATCGTTTAGAAGAGTTAGAAATATGTTTGAACAATCTGAGACTATTAATTTACATCTTAGATTGTTAAGACATCGAGCCTCGATGCTAGAATGTATAATACACCAACAGATTAATGAAGTTGCTTGCTTTGATTGTGGGTGATTTTGATAGCTCTCTGTGCCGTCGGTAGGGACATTGTTATTCAATGTCGTCATGGAGACTTGCAAAGAATCCATGAGACACATACTGCTTATATACCTCTTCAGTATCCTTTGTTATTTCCATATGGAGAAGATGGGTACCAAGAGGACATTCCTTTAAGCCTTAAGTTTGATCGGATCACAAATAGAAAGAGGCTTAGCATTTCTTTGAGAGAGTTCATTGCGTTTAGAATTCAAGAAAGGGTTTTTGAAGAGGGTATTGTTCTAAGGAGTAGAAAATTGTTTCAACAGTTCATTGTTGATTGTTATTCGATGGTTGAAGCTCAAAGATTATCATTCATAAGGACTAACCAAAGTACCATTAGATCAGATTTTTTGAAGGGTTTAGAAGAGGCTGTTGATCGGGGTGATATTGGAGCTGCTACAAAAGGAGTTCGTGTGGTTTTACCTTCTTCATTTACTGGGGATAGGCGATATATGTTTAATAATTGTCAAGATGCAATGGCAATTTGTAAACGCTTTGGATATCCTGATTTGTTCGTGACGGTTACATGTAATGCCAAATGGCCAGAAATTAATTATTATGTTTCCAGAAGAGGACTCACAGCCAATGATCGACCAGATATTACATGTAGAGTATTCCATATGAAAATAGATGAATTGATGGCTGATTTTAAAAAGGGTCATCTATTTGGGAAGGTCGTCGCTGGTATGCATTTATAAACCTTGATCATTTGCATTTGAACCTGTGAATATATTGCTTATGTAACAAGTGTTTTTTTATTACTTACAGGAATGTACACCATAGAGTTTCAGAAACGAGGGTTACCACATGCTCATATGTTGTTGTGGTTGCAAGAAAGTAACAAAACACAAAATGTTGAGTTTATTGATAGTACTATATCAGCTGAATTACCTGACAAAAAAAAAATTCCCTAGGCTTTTTGATGCTGTCTCCAATTACATGATGCATGGTCCTTGTGGTTTTGCTAGAAGTAATTCTCCTTGCATGAAGAATGGTAAGTGTTCTAAGTTCTTTCCGAAGAAATTTGTTGATTGCACTTCAGTTGATGAAGAGGGATATCCAATATATCGAAGAAGAGACATGGGTGTCACGACAATCCGAAATAATGTTGAATTGGATAATAGGTTTGTTGTGCCTTATAATCCGAAACTTCTAATGAAGTATCAAGCCCACATTAACTTAGAATTTTGTAACAAATCAAACTCCATCAAATACTTATTCAAGTATGTCAATAAAGGCCCAGATCGTGTCGTGTCTGTGACATCAGAAGTTGATGGTGGCAATATAGATAATGAAGTTGATGAAATCAAACAATATTATGATTGCAGATATTTGTCGCCATTTGAATCAGCTTGGAGATTATTTGCATTTGATATCCATCATAGGTGGCCTCCTGTTCAAAGATTGATTTTCCATCTTCCAAAGCAACAAGTGATTACATTTCGAGATGATGAGATGATTGATGATGTTGTTGAGAATAACAAGGATAAAAAGACCATGTTTCTGGCTTGGATGGAAGCTAATAGCCTATTCCCTGATGGCAAGGACTTGACTTATGGTGAGTTCCCCACTCGCTTTGTTTATTCTAAAGCTAAACAAAGAATGACACCCTCGAAAACAAGGTCAATCCATAGGTAGGATCTGAATTTTATCCCACCTGGTACGGGAGAGTTATATTATATGCGGCTACTACTAAATATTCAAAGAGGTTGTACAAGTTATGAAAGCCTAAGAAGCTGTTAACAATGTCACTTATGGAACGTTCCAAGATGTATGTTATGCTCTAGGATTGTTAACTAATGATGATGAATTTGTTCATGGAATTAAAGAAGTTGCCCAATTGGCTTCGGCATGTACCTTGAAGATTATTTGTCACATTGTTGTTGTCTAATTCTATGAGTAAGCCTGCTTCTGTATGGGATCATACATGGGAGATATTGTCGGATAGTATTTTATATGACAAGAGGAAGTT
This sequence comes from Ormosia semicastrata, assembly GCA_029884595.1. Taxonomy (NCBI): domain Eukaryota; kingdom Viridiplantae; phylum Streptophyta; class Magnoliopsida; order Fabales; family Fabaceae; genus Ormosia; species Ormosia semicastrata. The sequence continues at coordinate 72,128,075 of JAQQTO010000059.1, forward strand.
CTTGAATACTCCAGGTATTTATAGAACTACTTTTTTTAAGTTTTAACATGTATACATTTGTAGTTATATGACTTTAAATTGCCATTTTTAATCTTATGTTCATTGTTTAGTGTTATATATATTTTTCAAATTTTCTGTACACAAATATTATTGCTTTAGGGTTTTGATTGCAGAACTTGACATTGGGATGGTAGAATTAAAGAACTTGTGCTTAATTGAGCTTGAGAAGTTATTGCTTTCAACTGGGAAGTCATTGAAAGATTTTCCTGGCATGCCATATCCTGACCATTCACCTTATAATGGGTTTGACAATATATTGTTGATCAATAAGTGTAGTACAATAAAGAAGAAATGGTTAATGATCATGAAAATTATTTCTCCTCCCTTACTGAAGAACAACGGTTGATTTATGATCAAGTTTTGGAGTCTGTCAGTAGTAGGAAATGTGGTTTTTATTTTGTTTATGGTTATGGTGGAACTGGGAAGACATTTGTTTGGAAAGCATTGTCAAGTAAATTACGTTCTGAGGGTAAAGTTGTCCTTAATGTTGCTTCCAGTGGCATTGCTTCTCTTCTTCTCCTTGGTGGTAGGACTGCACACTCTACATTTGCTATCCCATTAGACTTGAATGAGGATTCATCTTGCAATATTAAGCAAGGTAGTTTTAAAGCAGAGTTACTTCAACATGCCAGTTTAATCATTTGGGATGAAGCACCAATGATTAATAAATGGGCTTTTGAAGCATTGGATCGAACCTTGCGGGATATTATGAGGTTCTCATGTCTAAATAGTGTTGACCAACCATTCGGTGGTAAGGTTGTTGTTTTGGGTGGAGACTTTAGACAAGTCTTGCCAGTTATTCCTAGAGCTTCTAGATTTGATATTGTCATGGCAACTATTAATTCGTCAATATTGTGGAAATCTTGCAAAGTTTTACAGTTAACCAAAAACATGAGATTGCAATCTGGTCTTGCCAATTCGAATGTTACTGAAATGGAAGCGTTTGGAAATTGGATTCTTGATATTGGTGATGGGAAGTTAGGAGGTGTAAATGATGAAGTTGATATTGAAATACTTGATGACCTTTTAATTTTGAACTCACAAAACCATATTGCAGATATTGTGTCATGCACTTTTCCTAATTTACTTGACAACATGAGCAACTATAGTTTTTTTGAAGATAGAGCTATTCTAGCACCAACACTTGAGGTTGTTGACAAGGTTAATGATTTTGTATTATCTTTGATTCCTGGTGAGGAAAAAGAGTATCGAAGTTCTGATTCCATATGTAAGTCTGATGAAGATGTTGGTATTGACACTGCATGGATTACAACTGAATTCTTAAATGATATTAAATGTTCGGGATTGCCAACACATAAATTGATTTTGAAAAAAGGTGTTCCTATTATGTTGTTGAGAAATATTGATCAATCATCTGGTTTGTGCAATGGTACACGACTTATTGTTGTTGAGTTGGGTTGTAATGTTATTGGTGCAAGAGTTGTGACAGGTAAAAATGTTGGTGAGAAAGTATACATCCCTCGAATGAACTTAATCCCATCTGATGCAGGAATACCTATTAAGTTCCAAAGAAGACAATTTCCTATAAGTCTTTGCTTTGCTATGACTATTAACAAGAGTCAAGGCCGACATTATCTCATGTTGGTTTATTTCTGCCTAGACCAGTGTTCTCACATGGTCAGCTATATGTTGCTGTCTCTAGAGTCAAGTGTAAAAGTGGCTTGAAAATCTTAGTTTCTGACCACAATGGTATTCTTTCTCGTTGCACGAAGAATGTTGTTTACAAAGAGGTTTTCAATAATATATGGAATTGAGTTGGCACTTTGTTTTTTGATCCGGTATGTTCATATTTTTTAGAAAAATGTTTTGTTATTTTTTTTTACTATCCTATTCTAATTTGTGTTACAGGAGAGTTCCATAGTCATAAATTAATGTGCATATTATTTGGGGTATTTTTCTACTTGTCCATCACTTTGGTTTAATTATTTTCATGTGCAAAATTAATAATGTTGGCTAACATGAGCCTTTTTTTTGCATTGCTAAAGTCAAATGTAGCTATAACTTTTGTCATAAAAACATGTAATATTCACTAACCAGCATAAGTTTTTTTGTTCCTGCATTAAACCTGACAATACTATATCATGTAGGTGCACAAAATATGTTGGATTTTTCTTTCTCTATGCTTTCGGTGTTTCAAAGTTAGGATTCAAGTGTTCCAAATTAAGTATGTATGATACTGATAGATACATTCCTCTTCCATGTGCATTGAAGAGGGGAAAACATAAATTACTATGATACTAGCAGTTTGTCTATTGGCTGCTTGTGTCCGTGTTATCCAAGTTTGCAATCTGGGAAGAGTTCTGATACTGTACCATACGGGAGCTTCCAGCCCCACCCTGCACCTTTTTAAAGCTTTCTAATATTATTATATATAATCCTTTTATATTGTTCAATGGCCCCCAACACGTTAGTTTTTAAAATGCTTTTATGTCTGCCAATGCATATTGGGTATGCGTTATTTTTTATGTTCACAATTCTTCCCAATTTAGGTGTTCATAGGCTACATCCCTACATTACCTTCCCTACTTCTATGATTCTATTTTTTATTATATCTGATAATTGTATGATTTACATTTGCCCTTTTCTCATTGTAAAGGAAAGTAGCAAGCAAAATTGCAAAGACTGGATTTTAGGTTGTAGTTGTTGATACTCTGTTTCGTGAGTACTATTTTTTCATAATCTTGTGTTTGATATAGAATCATGCCCAAACACTCATGCACCAGTCAGTTTCCTGTTCAACGTTGCATGTCTTACATATCCTATTCAAACATACATTACTTACATTTAATATAATTAAGTGTGCTTTTTTGCCAACTAATCTTATCACAACTGTTACTAGATCATGTACACTAATTGAACATCTCAACTTTGTTCCAGCTATTATGGTTGCAAATTTAGCAATCTTCCCGACATAATTCAACTGTTGTTCTGTTGCATTTGATTGAAGGTATCATGATTATATTAACGGTAAACTTTTATTTGTCACCCTATTTTCATGTAAGTCTAAGTTCTATAACCAAAATTCCAATTATGTATATATTCAGGGTTCATGTTCATATTGCTATTGGGGAGGCTGAAATGAAGAATTAATTGCCACCTAATCAGTTGAAGCAATTTCGAGATACATAGTTATCTTCAGATGCTTAAAACCTACTTCACCAAATGATGTGCAGCAGTTTGGAAGTACCTTGTGGTTCCCCAGATAATACCATCCTTCTTTGGGCTTCTGGTTGTTGGCTGGTTATTTAGTATATGGCTATAGAAATTAGGGATATAGTCGAAAACCTGATTGTGTGCTTGCACATATTAGTCATTTCTTTTTTTGGACAAATTGGTTTTTTGTTGATGATATGTACATGAGTACAGAAATTAGGGACATTGTCAAATGTTCAGTCATGTTGTTATTTTGCACGTGCTCTGCACAATGATGTTGTAACTATGTTGATTGTCAGTATCATCTGTTTGGCCATGAAAAGGCAGATTTTGGATTCACCTTATTTACAGATGTTGCTATTGTACTTTGTATAATTATGATACATGTTTTCATTCTTGGTTGTTTATATTTGAACAATACTATCTGTCAAGCATCTTAACTTTGTTTATTTTTTTGATCTCTCATTTGTAAGACAAGTTTTTTCTCTACTATTTTCGTTATGCTCCACAAAGACAGAACATGACGTGAAAGGATGATCCTGACAAACATGGAACAGTGCTACAAGGATAAGTTACCCAGTAGTATGCTCCTCAAATAACACAATATGCTAAGTGTCTTACTATTTACTTTTTATCATGTGATAATCCTTCTATGCTTCATTGACTTTATTATGTGGAACCAATAACCACCTGAAATGTTATTGTTCCATATTTTTAGCAGATGGCAAACCATTAAACCCAATGCTTCTACAGATGGTGCTTCTCAATGTCACTATCGCTTAGTAACCAACGTGCTTACTTATCCATACCATGTGCTTACTTTATTATTATATGTTTTGGAGTTTAGGGTAGAATGAAATAATATTACTTTGATCATTCTCTCTCCTCCTTTGATGCTTTACCAGGTCTGCCATTCATTTGTACTTGCTTCTGCCATTTAAAGTTTTGATAGTCAAAGAAGCAAGCCAAATAAATCCAGATTTGTTTTGATTATTTTTGTTTTTGATTTGATTAATGTAGTGCCAATGTATTCTGTATATCATCAACTTCAATTGTGTTCATGTATGCAGCTGAATGTAATAGATCACCTTCAATCATAAGGAGTTGTATTAGTTCCTTAAAAACAATTCTGGTTCTATTGGTGTTGTAAGGACTTTGGTTTCCTTCCACTTACAACTGTGGTTTTTCTATTGGTTGTTGTGCCTTTGCTGAACATAATAGCATTGCTCAAGCTCACATGTGATTCTTTCCATGTTTTTTAAGATCTTTATTTTACGTTTTTGGTCTTGAAGCAGTGACCATTGTGCTACTTCAATCATTAACCTTCATCAGAGTTGCCCCAAGTGTTCCTATGAAACACATTAGCCAGGCCCATTTCTGCAAGGATTTTGAGATTATGAACTCTTAGAGAAGCTATTTTATCTTTGAGTAATGCTTCAAATATTTTCTTGAATATCAAAGTAAATGATATTGCACCTCACATATAGCTCTACCTATGGTATGAGTAAAGTGTCTTCTGTTATAATTGCTTGCTATATTTGTTGTACATAAAACACTCACTCGTGTTTCCTTTTCTGAGCACTGCTTTTGCTTTGAACTAATAACTCTTTTAGCTTCTTAGTGTATTATTGTGAGTGCTTACACAAAGGCTGTGAGGGAGATGGCATGTGAGATTTTGGAGTTTATGGGAAAGGGCTTGGGGTCTAGATACATCAGTTTTCATCAGGTTAATCATAGATGTTGATAATTACTCTGTCCTCAGGCTCATTCATTACCCACCTATAGTTATCAGAGACTGTGAGAAAGCAATTAAGCACTCACAGAGGACCAACAATTACTTATTGTCAATGAGGAAATTAAGTCATCTTTGGTGAAGCTCAATCCAGCATTGGATATTGTTAACTCCTCAATTTTGGTATCAAAGGAAAGATTAGCACCAACAGCAAGAATGTGAGCTCCTATAACACCAGAGAAGTTGACAATTGGGTTTGCTGTCAACCCAATGCTGGTGCTTACTCCAGTATAGTCATGCAAGTACTGAAGTTCCACCTATTCCATAAAATAGACAACAGAACATACTTCCAGTAAAGAAATAGCATGCAAGAGCTCTAGCTGTTAGACAATTTTAATGAGGTTGCTTTGTCAAACTACAAAGCATAATAGCATATAATACTTCTATGCTTTGTAGTTTTTAGACCGTTTTAATGAGGTTTCTTTGTCAAACTACAAAGCATAATAGCATATAATACTTCATCGTCTCCACTTTTTTTATATGCTATTATACTTCTACAATGTTAGTAGCTCCCTGCTTTTTTGAAAAAAAAAATTGAATGACTCCTGATTGTTTCTATTTAATTGTTATCAGCTTTTCCATTAAGTTATTTTGTCGTTGCTGTTGAGTGATTTAATTTATTTTCCTTTCATATTAGTTCAGGGGGAAGATACAAGCTTCTGTTAGGAACACACATGTATCCAAGTACATGCCAATGGCAGTAGAGGGAACTGTGAACTGAATGTCGAACTTCACTATTATACTAAGTATGTGATCTTTCTGCGCCACAAGTCATGAATACCGCTTGGTCTTTCAGTTCAGGACCACAATGATTCGTTGTGATTCTGTTATGATTCCCATGCATGGACTGTTATTGGTCTCATTTGCTTATGTGAGGAAGACTGACGGTGAATCTGACTTCTTGGTTGGTTTGTGCTGTGTATAAATAGTTATATATAAATGATCTTTACTTCTGAAGTGTCCTGGGTGTTGCCTGCTGTGTGTTGGTGGCATTTATTTTTCAACTTTGTTTAATTAAATTATTAGTCATGCCCTGCATATTTTTATGCATAGTTTTATGCTTTCTTCCTTTTTATTCATTAATTAAGTGCCATGCAAATGTCATTAGACTATTGACTGCAGTTTGCAATAAAAGGGAGTATGAGAGGGATGGGGAAGGCTACAAAAATGGTTGTCATTGACTTGACTTCTGAAGGGTATTCCCTTTTTCCATAAGGGCTTATTTTGATGAAGCATAAAGTTTGTCTGGATTTAATGTAATTTATCATTGATTTATTATAGTTTATTAATTTATCCAATAAATATCTTAGGTGTTTATTGTTTTCCCTTTTTAGTGAGAAACTTGGATGTGCGCTATTTGCTGAGTAATGTTGCTCACTTGAATGACTTCTTGGAATTGAGAGACCTTGACCAATCTGTTGTTATCCTGCAATTAGCTAAAGTCAATATGTTCAAGGGTATTTAATACTTGAAAGTATGCTTTTGTTTGTTGTTATCATTTTTTCTGTGCACTGACATGTATTCTTTTTACTGATGAGGCAAAGTTGTTATTCATAATGTTATGAATGCCACTAGGCTAATGTTTAATCCTGATATAGCGAAGGCTATTGAGTTCAGGAATGGGTTAGTTTTTATTCATTTTCATTGCCATTTTACTTGTGTTGTTTTACTATAATCCTTAGTTTTCTTTGTCAATTTTCCCCAGTTTCATAATTTCAAAGGAAGACTTGGTTGGGTCTGAGGCCCTTACTGTTTTAGCTTATGGCAACACTATCCATTGAGGATGATTTCGTGAAACTAAACCCCAAAAAGACTATAGAGAAATTATTTGAGGAGAATGAGGTTGGTGATGTGTTTTGTGGTTTTGGTGTTGTGTTCATTTAAATGATTGTTCTATATTATATTACAAATAAATGTGTTTTTTTTCAATACTTTCTACTTTATAAGAACAATGTTAGCAATGTTTTTAATGTTATGGTACATACTTTCCTAATATTAGACATTTTGATCTATTTTTTTTTTTTTTGCTTTCCCAGTTAAAGTGGCCTAACATAACACTTTAACAAATTGTGATTATCATATCTTTACCTTCATAGATCCTTCTTTATCAAGTTTTCTTTGATTTTGATCTTTTAATATGGTTTCAGTGACATAGGCTAGGGAGGCTGTCAAAAACATTTTTGGGTGAATCCATACTTTCATAAAGGTTGGTTGTAGTTGGATCACCCTATAGCTTGACAATGACTACAACAGAATTCAGATTCATTAATTAGTCTTTATGTATTAACATCCTGAGTTGCTTGAACCTTCTCTCCATCATGTTTCATTTTATTGGCATTCTTAAATGTGTGTTGATTAACAATCTGGCCATTTCATGCCTTCCACCTTATTGTATTTGTATCTACCACCAAAGAAGGTGTAAACTTCCATTTTGGATATCTCCTTTTCTTCTTAGCAGTGAGCTGACCTAACTCTTCAGCATCATCTTTTTCAGATAGAAGCTGAAGCATCTTCTGTGCAAGTTGTTGCTACGACACTCAACCCTTCGAAATTTGGATAGGGTGGTTTTGACTTCAACTGGGGTGTGCCTAGGTTGCTGGCAGGCTACTTTCCATTATCTAAAGGCTCAGGTATCTTGTGTCCTTACTCTTGAGTCTTCACACATGTATTATATAGTATGAGTTGCACATGAGACATGATTTCTTTCCTTGATGTTAGCCTTCCTTCCCTTCTCCCTACCTCCTCCCCAAGTTCTCTCTCGATTTTGGGAAAACTAAAAAAATGTGTTACCATGAACTGTTTAGGTTGTTAGCAAATTCAAAAAATATTCAGTTCACAACATGTGATGAGGATTTGATGAACATGAATCTGCATTTTCTAACCACACTGCTATCTTTCTTGAAATATAAATGTTATAAGATACATGTGCTTAATGTTTTTGGGTATACTATGTCTTCCAAATTTGTTCAGCTTTTAAAAAAAAAAAAACATGTGCTGAATAAGCGTGAGCAGGTGATGCTTTTGCTCTATTGTATGATGTTTAGTGTTTTAAACTTTGAAGATGATAGGTACTAGAAAAACTTGGGCAGAAAAAAGAAGCACAATGATATATTGATTCACTTAGGTAGATATCAGTATGATCTCAGCCTAGAATTTATAGGAGATTATCTACGAAAAAATCAGAGGATAGTAGTAACAGATAGTTTGAGCAAATGAAGAGTGCTCAGTGCCTCAAATGATCTAACTCAATTTTTCTCTGCTACTCACGTTTCTGTCTCCCACAATTATTTCTGGTCATTGAATTCTATTATAAGGAATTAGTGATTTCAAAGTATGTTTCAAAGTATGTGTCATTTATGTTTCAAATATCCATGTTTATTAGCAAATTGATGTTATTGTTCAATTTTTTATGCATTTTTCTTATAAAGAGAATGTAACGTCTTCTCATTTTTGGCTTAAAATTCTTCTGGATTTACAAAGGAGCAAATTATTGGATATGTACCGTCATTTCAGGGAGACAATGATACTTTGAGGTAGGTTACTCTTACCTTTTTAGTGCCTGATAAATTGAATGGTCGGATAACTGGATGTAATTTATATTATGAACGTTTATAAACATTGGTTTTATTATCCATTTTATAATTTATGCTTGAAATTTTGTGCTAATTATGAGTGCCTCATTGAGTTATTTCATTTTGGTTTGACTAATTTCTCCTTGAACTCTATAGTCCTATGCAAGTGTTAGGTGCTATCTAATTTACTTTTTATTTCTTCACTATTTTGCTAGCTTTATCTGGTAGCTTTATTTTTCTTTGGATAATATAAATATTATTACTTCAATTTGTATTGTTAATGGTACTCTTTGTATTGAACGCAATAAAGCATCTTTATAATGGACCTACAACAGAAAAGAAAGGTGAAGGAATTATCTGCATTTTTTGACTACCATTATTTGTTTGGTCTGTTTCTTTAATTTCTGCTTAAAAATGTTTTGCATCATAGATTGAATTATGCTATCTCAAATTTGTTCTGTTATGAAATAATTAGTTGCCAACATGCATTAAATAAATGTACTGCTTGTCTCAAATCAAGCAAAACTGGTCAGACTTAGTATTACGTACTGATGATAATAACGCTGCAAGAGGCCTATAGCAAAGATGCTGGCTTTCAGTCAGTACAGTTATCTTCAATTAATCTTCAATCCTTAAAATATAGCTAATAAAAGGCAAGTAATTTGGGTTACTGGACAAGAAGTAGTGCTACCAAATAAACCTTCTAATAATATCTATTCCACTCACCTTAGACTCCTCCCGCTTAAGGTCTCATACAAGATTGTTTTTCAAGATAACTTCTTTCTTTCTTTATTACGAAAATAAACAAATGAATTCAAATTTAGACAGAAGAAATTAGAGTTAGAGTGGGACGAAGAGTTGAATGTAAGTTTAACCATCGGTTTTGAAGGTTAGAATCCAATATTGACTGATTTTTCACAACTCTGTCCCCAGATATCTTATTCATTATACCTTGCATGCTTGATAGAGAGAGTCTACATAATGTAAATATAGTATAATCAAGTATGTATGCTTATTGTTGTGTAATTATAAAATATTTCTGAGTGGTACAAATAAACTTACCTACCATGTACGAAGACCAGCGTTCACCCCCCTTGAACTAATATTTACCAATAATTTGATAAAATGAATTGAAATCTCAACCCCTTAAATAATTTAAAAGTTAATAAACTATTACTCACTTACTTTAAAAAAAAACTCAACATAAGTAACCCTTTTTCTTCTTCTGTATAGGGTTTTGGTGTAAGACATTAAATTATCAGTTCTGTTTCTGCAAATTTATTGTTATGTCCATTATTCACCTGTTTCTTGGTGGGACTATTAATCTTTGAATTTAATGGCATTTATGTTCTATTGGTTGGCTTGTGCACAATGCATTGTTATGGAAATATTGGTGATGTTTTTTGGCTCTGTCAAGGAGGAAACAACATTTGTTAACACCTTAGAAATAGTTTTGAATTTATAGTTCAACGACGAACTCAATTTTATTTTATCTTTCTAATTTATTTTCCCCTATTAAGATTATAATAAATTTTTTATAGCTAATACAGAAGAAATATAATAATAATGGTTCTTACTGCATAATTCTTCTATTGCATTCATAGTGGTTGGTTTGTGATTCACACAAACTGTTGATATGTCGTTGTCTTTGTTCGATAGTGTTTTTTATGTTGTTATTTTTCCTGCTTAATTATATTAGTTGTTTGTGACACTTATTAATTCCTTTCGAGCAATTTACAGTATTTATATATTTGGTTCTATGTTCACAACATGTTATTTTGTTTGCTTAAATTATTTTTCTTCTTCTATTCAATGTATGTATGGTATGAATATTGTTCTTTAAAAAATAGTGTGTTATATGTTTTGATTAGGAACTGTATTATACATAGGTTTGTATGAAAAATGGCTCATCGTACTTCAACATCCCATCGGAGAAGGTTCCCGATAGTTGTTGAGGTCTGTAATGTGTTTGCAAAGGTAGTAATTGTAATATACTTTCAACTTTTTTTCTCCTTATATTGAGATTTAAAAGATATATATTAATTCTCTTAAAATGCTTTTTTATTTTCAAGGGTTATGGAGTTCTACCTTTGAGCATCACATTTGAATTTGGCTCTCAGATATGTCGTAAACCAACGATTAGTTCTGATGATGGACAAATCTATCGTGTCCGATTTGAAAAAACTTCAGATGGAAGGCTGTTAACAACTGGTTGGTGTTTCTTTGTTCAGCAACGCAAATTGATTACAAAAAGTAAGTTATTCTACATTATGTTGGAGAATCCTACTTTTTGATTAAGTCAAGCGACCATGAATGACAGAGTAATGACCGTGACGAACAAATGGACAATTCATCTATATTTTCAGAGACACCCCATTGATGCAGGAAATCATAATAACCCCTTATAGTGCTAAGAACCATCAAAGTTGGATACTTTTAAAAAATTGTTATTATTTTATGTGATAGATAGATTTGTATTTTCCATTATTGTTTACATGTTAGTTGTTATAATATTTTCTATTTTGTGCATTTCTGTAGCATCTACCTGCTAGATTTGTTCTATTCTGCCTCAATGTTAACTTGAACTCGATCACTTTGATCGTAAATGATGGAAGGAAGTAGGTCTGTGGACACATTTCTAAAGGGAAACCTAGCAATGCAACAATCACTGCTGATGAACACCTTTTGCTTTAATTTGCGGCTAAGAGGAAGAAACGGGATATTTATTGAAGTACTTGATGGGCCCCAGAAATTTTTTTGTGCTCTCATTCTTGACGTTGATTAAAAAGTTTAACTGTTGTTTTCGTTGGCTGTCCAGGAGATTTTGGTTTTAAGTTTATAAAGCAAATGGAGAAAGTTATGGTTGAACGTAAAATGTAAATACTTTTGTGATAACTTAAAAATGGTTTCAAGAATTGCTATTTTATGTATGGATTTAATATTCTTACAAATATGCAAATTTTACTGTGCATTACTGATATTAAATTTTATTTACTTCATTTGTTGTTAGCACTGTACGCAAGCCATGATAATATGAAAACCAATTCAAGTAGAGGCAGCGTAAGTCTTTTTTTGAACATGGTTGTATCTATAAGAACAAGGTTAAATAAAAAATTTTTACATCTCTTTGAATCACATAAGGTGTATTTTGAAATTTTAAAAAATAGATCAAATGTACCTAATTAAATTGTTTATCTTATAAGCATCTTGACAAATTTGAATACAATTTCAATGTAACTATATTTTCACACTTGCATATATGTCATTTAACTTAGCAACTCAAATATATATATAACAATATTTATTATATTATCAAAGTTCCAAAACACATTGCTCTTTGGATTTGTTGGTGCCGTGCGTAGCACGGGTTTCAACACTAGTTACGTACATTTCGTTGTAATTTATCACTATTTAGAACACCATTGCCCCTTTTCAATATATTATTACTATATTTATTTTTTGGTGTTTCCATTGATGGACACCATGGCTTCTACACAGATGAAAAACTTTCTTCTTATGCCGACAATAGATGCATGTTGGATGAGGATGATGCTCATTCCATTGCTATCGCCTACGCAAAATCCTGATACATTTGCTGTACAAATTACAGGTTACAGGGGATGCTTGGAGGATCAGTCCTGACAAAGGTTCTGACCATGTTTTCTACTCATATATATGCACATCATTTGAAGTGTGTGCTACGATTTCCTTTGACCAATACCGTAAAGCCTTTTGCAGTTATTAAGTACAGGGATTTGAGTCAAATTTTCATCACAAATGAAAAACAGCAGTAGAGAAGGGACATTAAATAATGAGAATATCTCTCATTATGTATCCCACATTAATAAGAAAAAAAAAACAAAGAAAATTATTTGAAAACTCAATAAAGATAACCTTTTATTAGCCATAGCTTTTACTATGAAAGTAAAGGAAATTTTAAGTATGGTATATCATGAAAAATTGTTTATTGTGTGTACTGCCTTTTTTTTTCGGGTACAAACCATTTTTATTTAAGCAAGATTGTATATTGGCATATTATTTACATTCACATTTGCATCTTTTATAGTTTTAGCAGCAAGCCTATGCTTTTCTCATACTACTGGAGTTCCATACTCTAAGAAATTCAATAGTTGAGAAGGGTCTTCCAATTTTTTTTGTTGTATTTTGGTTTTTTTTTTGTTTTTGTTTTTTCACTCAATCAAAGGTTGGGAGGAATCTGAAGTTCCATACTCTACATATCGGAAACGTTTCCATTTTACGGATAAATAAAATCAATGAAAATGATGATCATGTGCGCCTTTACCTTGTACAAGATGTAAAAGTAGTACAGCCAACAAAGTACTAACACTTGTCCCAACTTCCTTCTAGTTCCCCAAATTCCTAGTTTATCTGATTCCCAAAGCTGGAGTACATGTTTCACACAGGGAGTAACATTGTCTTCCTAATTAATTAAAAGGGAAGGGATGATGGAGAAATTAATTAAAGAAAAACCACAAATTGAAATAGAATAAACTATCTCTTCAGTTGATACATACACCAAAGAGCCTCAAACCTTTTTGTGCATTATTATGTGCTGAATGCAGTGTATTTAAATCCTTTCTATCCTTGGTCTCTTGGCCTTCATCTTCACTTTCGTCTGCACTATAATAGATTACATCAATCAATGAAAATACTTCTCCCCCTTTTCTCCAATTTATAGGTTCACACATATAAAATGCAATGATGTCTTTAGCCTTTAATTTCTTATCCTTCACAAACCGATTCCACCCTCTTGTGAACACGTAACTCTGGCTGCTCTTCCAATAGCAGTATCGAAATTTCCATGATCTCATGAGCTTGTCATAAAACACAACCTCGATATCAACACACCCACATTCCATTTCATTATTATTGGCTTCTGCATTGCCACAAACGTAAGGAAAATAGGTAACTGCATGCTTTTTGGGGATGACAAGCCTGTTGAGCTTGCCCACATCACTTGGTGTTAATTCTTTTTCAAAAAGTAGGGTGCAAGAGAACTGTTCCTCACCCTTCACCCTTATATGCTGCTTCCCACTAACACCAACATTTTCTTCACCTTGGGTTTGAGTTCTAAGGAATGTAGCAAATTTGGATGGATAGGTACCATCTCTTATCATGCTCAGCACTGTTTCTGCGCTATAATGGCTTTGAAACTGAGGCTCTTGAACTGTTTGATCATTCCATGGAAAGTTTCTGTGGCTTTCTCCGCTTCTAAGCTTGATGGTGGCGCTATCATAAGCCATGGCAGCCTCTCTTTCAGATTTGAAAGTCCCTAGCCAAATTCTTTGGTGGTTTGCATATATTTGTGCACCCCAATTCCCATTTTGCTGAGGCACAACGCCTTTGAACTTCTGAAACCCCGCATTCTCTTCATACCTCACACGTTTTGCTGCTTCAAATGCACTAGAATCTGAAGTTTCGTACTTGTCATTTATCCTGGAGTTTGAAATCATGCTTGAATCATCTCCCTCTTCTTCAGAATTCAGATATACTTGAAGAGCAAAAATTCTTTGTTTTTTTACCTGTCTTTGTAATTGAAAATTCAGTATAGACAAAAGCCAATGGAAACAGATACAAAGTTAACAGAAAAGAAAATAATGTGAGAAGGATTGGAGCAGAAGACAGCTGCATTATTCTTGTTTACTTTGGCGATTGATTTATGGATGAAATCTGGCAATGATGATGTTCTGTTGTACGAAAATGGTAATCAGCTAGCGTACTAACTAAATTTGTTAGTAGTAACAACTAACAACTCAGTTAAGAAACCCAACTATTTCAAACAAAATTTTAGTTACGATGGAAAACAAATCTGAAGTGTCCTTGCCTTAATTTAGGATAACAGATAATCTAATTTTTCTCGAAACTAATAATCTATTTAGCTCAGCATCTTGTTTTGCTTTGCACATTGTGATTGAAAAAGTGTCATTTTACTTTCTTGAGATTCATCCCACCCCCCCCCCCCAAATCCTTAACAGAAAATAAAATAGCACCTGAAATGACATTTGTTACGCTAAAATTAAATCCTCTTTCATACTAATTGTTCTATTAGCATGCATGAGCCCCTAATTAATTAGTCAAACCATCCAGAAGGCCCAATCCGCAATGAAATTGTTTTGTTTACCAGACTCCAAGCCTTAGGTTCAACATCATATGGTGGCAAATTACAATCCGTTAAATCCATTAACAGGCAACACCTAACTGCAACGTCCAGAAAAACTTCTACAAATGTACAAAATTGAGTCAAAAATTGTAAATCCATTCAAACATCTGTGTTAACAGGAGAAAAACCTCATCCAGTGTCAGTTTTGACATATTCCTTTAAAATTAAGACTGAAAAATTTATGGATTAAATTTTAATCCATAACGAGTACAGGAATAAAAAAACTCAACTTCGAATTTTTCATTCTCATTTTTTTGGGTAAAATCTGTCCTCACTTTAATTTAATAAGTCACCATAAAAGAAAAAAAAAACGTTTTATTAATTAATTAAACAAACTATTAAGGTATATTTGAGGGAAACATGTAAAAAGCTAGACCATTTCTCCTAAGAATAAGATCACTTGGAAGCGGAGTCCTGAGTCCGCACGTGTGCCTAAAGACGGAGAAATTGTTAGGTGTTCCTTAATTTGTACACCATTAAATTAAATGTGTACTGGCCACTTTCAGTTCAGTTCCTAAAAAAGAGTCTTTTTCTTGCAGTCAAATTTTTGGCACGGTTCCTATCTATCCTTTCTGGTATTAATTGCACTCAATCTCAAATAGACCGCATCTTGGCTGCTGGTTTATTGATTGGCCATGCATGTTTACTCTATTAATTATTTATTATTACTCCCCCTAACCCCATATGTGACTAAAGAGAGCAACTAAGATCCAAATGATGTGAACCCATTAATTAGTATTTAAACTTAACTGAGAAAACTTTAGAGCATTACAACTTACAAGGAGTGTTTGTTGCTCTGATATATATACTATAAGCTATAATCAATCTCCATGTGATGATAAACCTCATATTATTGAGTGATATATTATATGCTGCTCCTGCTCTCTCTTCAATTCATCCCTTACTTTTAATTAGTGCTCCACGTTGCAGCTAATAGGATTTTCCGTGGGATTCAATAAGGAAAAAGTTTTGCATGCAAACTGGTTTATCTGAATTCGAAGTTTTACGTACTGAGAGGAACTCCAAGCATCTTTCTGCCAATTCACCATAAGTGACAAAAAGTTTCAAACCGGCAGCTGGGGTGTCTTCTTGGCCAATTAATATTGGTGTTTAATTTGTAATCGTTGGAAGCTTGCTCTTTGCTGGAGTTTCTCACAACTCTGCAGAAGTTTTTACTCTACCACTCACCAAGTTTTGCAGAAGGTTAGTGCAGTTTATTTTTAGTTTAATTGACTACGTGTAGGGAAGTACAATTTTTTTTTAAGAGTACCTTACAGTATGACACTCATTAAACAAGTGGAATTTCTACCTGTTCAATTGGTGTGTCTTTTTTGCTTTTTTACCTAGGTCATAGATTAATGATTATAGTTCTGCAAGAATGCAGCATGTGCATGTGGTTGCGTAAATTTGGTTTTCTTTAGGGGTATGAATGCCTACAATTATGTTGTGTCATTCTCGTTTTCTTGTATTTTTCCGAAATTTTTGTGTCAAACCAATAAAGTGATGTCAATTGTCAACTTTGAAGTTTGCATTCTTTGTATGTGGAGTTGAGTTCACGAAACTGTTGCTTACGTGACTATACAGGTTAACAAAAGTAATGAGCAAGCTTATTTTATAACATGATTGGAAATGTATATATCCTAGGTAGGTCCAATTTGAAGTTCGCTATTAATTGTAAGGGACTGCCTGCATTATTCAAGCAATTAGCTTGTGGTCAGATATATATTATATTGGAAGTAAAATAAGCTTTTCATCAATTGACAACATCATTTAACAGAGCCCCATGATATGTAAGTAAAGAACACATTTGCTTGCAAAGCTGGATATTCATTAAAGAAAAGACACATCTTTATATATGTCATTGGACAAAATAACTTCTTGGTTGAGATGAATGAAAATTCTAATACATAATTATTGAATTCGGAAATTATTTACCACACAATTCAAATGTGAAATGGAAGTGAGGCTATCAAATATTTAAAGAAAATAAATACTTGAAAAGGACTACAAGATATGAGATTCATTGTCAAGTGGAAATTAAGAGAAACAAGAGTCCCCACTCCCAGTGTGAATTTTTATGGCAGAAGTGATCTAATTTGTGGAAAAATTCTTACATATATTGAGAATAATAATTTAGTGACCGTTTAAATATAATTTCATATTTTATTTTTAATCCAACCGCCTATATAAAATATACATGTCCATATATCGCATTTTTATTGGTACAATATACTATTCTAGTACAGAATAATTTATCGAGTTTGTGGCACAGACTCCTCTTTTAAATAGTTTTAAGACTTCTCCTCTTCTCTATTCACCACTATCCTCATCCAATTTGTCACTCTCTCTCGTCTTATCAATTCCAATCATTTAAGATTTCTCTCTCTCTCTCTCTCTCTCACTCTATATTTTTGGCTAAGCAATATCAATAATAAAGCTAACTTAGAAAGTGACATCCCTTGTGTCTTTCTTCCCCACGTTCCCCTATATATTGCATGCTATAATTCAACTATTATCAACCCTCTTCTTCATCCTTTCAAGATTTTCTTCATCTTCATACTTATTCTCTGAGCTTTGTAAGTGCTTTTGTTTCTGCATTACTTTTATTAGTAGTTCTGTATTAGTTGTTGATCCCTGCACTGTCTACACCATTATTATATCTTGCCTACAATATCGTCCTATTTTATGTACATGCTACTCCTTGCCTGAATCACCTGTGTTACCTAGATTCTTGGCTGGTTTAGTAGTTTAAACAGCGTTTCGCATATTGCAGATAAAACCGAGAATGGCCACTTCATTCTCTGTCAGCTCCCCCAATGTTGCAGCAACCAAGGTACCCATTAAATAAGGGTCAATTCAATAGTATCTATTTAATAGTTCCCATGCAGGGTGATGTTGCACTAATTACTCTACAATGATGTTCTTTTTTACACATACCTTTTTGAGATATCATACATTTATGTTAGTAGAGTTAGATATTATTATACATCATATGTAAAATTAGAATATTTTATACATATATAAATAAAGTGTCATCTAAATGTCACATTTTAATTGTTCAAATAAAATAACTCATTTACTCTGGGACAAAATTCATACATTATGTGGGTGGAGGTGAAGTCGATTTGAATCCTAGTGATGGGGACAGAACATAAGGGGTTCTTCGTATTAGATCTAATGTTGTACACAGAAAGCAATTATGCTAACCATTTATAGCCTTTATCTCTTAACCTTTATTTTTATATTTCAAAATCCAATTATTATATGTAGAATCATGTCACATATCAAATCCAAAAAAGACCTATTTAAGTGATAATAAAATAATGGATAAATTATTATAAAAGTTTAATTTTTATAAATAATTTTAAATGCCATCCCATCAAATCATTAAGATTCATTTAAATGCATAGTATTTCTTTTATTTTTATAAATTTAATTTTAAAACTGATATTTCACACGAAAGGCATCTAAAAATCTAATTAACCAATCATAGCAGGAGAGATAAATTAACATGGAGAAACTAGTGAATAAAATGCATCTGTATTGTGTTACCTTTATCAATTCGTATGTGATTCCACAAAACAAATTTCACACTCATCTCTCATTTATTGTATTTGAAGGGCGATTCCCCCAAATTCTAAAATTTTTGCACTTGTTCTAAAATGAAATTTTATACGTATGAATTTGGTCTCCTGAAATAGTAGTCATACAAGTACTCTCACTTTAGAAATATTTTATAAAGGTAGATTGAACACCACTTTTCTTAATATTTAAGACATCTAAAATGACTCGATGTCTAATATGGAATAATTCTTAATTAAACAGGATTTATTATAAATATTTAAATTATTATTTAATGTGTATAATATTATAAAAATTATTATAAAATTATATCAAATTTTAAAAATATTTATATATATATTAAATAATAATTTAAATGTTTAAGAGATAAATCGGTAGTATGTAACTAACTTACCTAAGATTTTCTCGTCTAATGTCTGAAACAATTCGTTAGTGATTCTGAAAACTTAGAATTGCACTATCTATATTGGCCCACAAACATATTTATCCTCTTTTTTCTTTTACTTCAAAAATTGCAATATGCATGGTGAAAAAGTAACTGATTATATATATGATGCTGAGCTTATCCACTAAATTATAGTAGATGGCATCATTTCATGGCAAAAATATGTAATATATAACATTTGCTTTGAAAATAAATAGGTAATAGAAGGAAATGGAAGCTACATAGAAGAGCCAGTTGTGGAGAAAAGTAGCAGAGTGGATGAGAAGAGGGCAGGAGGGACGAAAATTGCAAGCCTCTTGCTAGGTATTAAACAAATGATCACTTAATTCATTTTTCTACTTTCAAGAATAAGAAATGAGAAACGTTGATGATATGTTGAGCCATTATGTTTTTCTTTTTTTTTGTTCTTAAGAGAAAATATGTTGATTTGAGCCATTCATTTGTTTGTTTGATTGCATCTTCTATTTTGTATTTTTTTTTGCTCTCTCATTTGTTTGTCTTATTCTTTAATTTTTCAATTTTTTACTCAATGCAGTGAATCAAGCACTAGCTACACTAGCTTTCTTTGGAGTTGGAGTGAACTTGGTTCTGTTCCTAACCAGAGTTCTTGGTCAAGACAATGCCCATGCTGCTAATAATGTCAGCAAGTGGACAGGAACTGTTTACATGTTCTCCCTGATCGGAGCATTTCTCAGTGATTCTTACTGGGGTCGATACTTAACCTGCACAATCTTTCAGCTCATTTTTGTTCTGGTATTTTACCATTAGTCTTTTATTGTAACTTTTGGTTAACAATATTCTGAAATTTTCTAGTTTCTGACAAGTTGAATGTGTGTTTTTAATAGGGATTGGCACTGTCCTCATTGTCATCTTCCCGTTTCTTGATCAAGCCAGCTGGTTGTGGTGATGGCAATACTCCATGTATGCCCGCATCATCAATTGGAGTTAACATTTTCTACTTGTCCATATATCTAGTAGCATTTGGTTATGGAGGGCACCAACCCACCTTAGCAACCTTTGGAGCAGACCAATACGATGAGAAAAATCCAAAAGAGAAGAGCTCAAAAGTAGCTTTCTTCTGTTATTTTTACTTTGCCCTCAATGTTGGATCTTTGTTCTCCAACACTGTATTAGTCTATTATGAGGATTCTGGGAAGTGGACAATGGGTTTCTTGGTATCGTTGGCTTCTGCTGTCATAGCGTTTTTGTCATTCCTATCAGGCACTCCAAGATATAGGTATGTAAAGCCATGTGGGAACCCAGTGGTAAGGGTTGCCCAGGTATCTATGGCTGTTGCTAGGAAATGGGGTGTTCCTCCAGCCAAGGCAGACCAACTTTTTGAGGTCGATGGTCCAGAATCTGCTATAAAAGGGAGTAGAAAGATTCTGCACAGTGATGATTTGGAGTAAGTATTGATATTTTTTTAGGTGCATAAGTATTGAGATTTTAATAAATGATTGTTTTCTTTTACAACATTTGGATCAAAAAAAGTAATATAGCTATAAATTTTTTCTGCAAAAGAATTATTTGCCAAATTGCAAAAGATGGAAGAACCAAATAATTAAAACCACATTTAATAAAATATATGCTGGTTCCTTGTTTCATTTGGGGTCATTTGATTTTTCCATATGAGGTGGAACACATAAAGCGGCGTTTTTTATACCTGGTTGTATTAAAGTTGTACACCTATTTGATTAATATAATTATTGAAACTTGTTCTTGATGTTGGCCAGATTCATGGACAAGGCAGCAACAATTACAGAGAATGATGAGCATAGTCCAAATAATCCATGGCGGCTTTGCACTGTGACTCAAGTTGAGGAAGCCAAATGCGTCTTAAGAATGTTACCAGTTTGGCTATGCACCATTATTTACTCTGTTGTATTTACACAAATGGCTTCTCTTTTTGTTGAGCAAGGGGATATCATGAATTCCAACATAGGAAAATTTCGTTTGCCAGCAGCCAGCATGTCTGCATTTGATATCTGCAGTGTCCTTGTCTGCACTGCAATTTATCGTCAAATCCTTGTTCCATTAGCTGGAAGATTAAGTGGAAATCCTAAGGGACTAACTGAGCTTCAAAGAATGGGAATTGGCCTAATTATTGGAATGTTAGCAATGGTTGCATCTGGTGCCACAGAGATTGTAAGGCTCAGACATATTATTCCTGGCCAGAAGCGTAGTTCCTTGAGCATATTTTGGCAAATCCCACAGTATGTTCTGGTTGGCGCTTCAGAAGTTTTCATGTATGTGGGTCAATTGGAGTTCTTTAATGGCCAAGCCCCGGATGGCATAAAGAGCTTTGGAAGCTCACTTTGCATGGCTTCAATTTCTCTTGGAAACTATGTAAGTAGCATGCTGGTGAACATGGTTATGGGAATCACTGCAAGAGGCCAGAACCGAGGCTGGATTCCAGAGAACTTGAACTCAGGGCACATGGATAGGTTTTTCTTCCTCCTTGCAGTGTTAGCTGCTTTTGACTTTGTGCTTTACTTATTCTGTGCCAAGTGGTACAAGAGCATCAATGTTGTAGTTAGTGGTGACATGGGAGGCCAAGAGGAGGATGATGTGAATAGTAAAGTTTGAGAGTTTCAATTTGTCCAATGCAAGTGTGTTGATTTTTTATTTTATCTCTCTGGGCATTTAATATCTTCACAGTTAGCCATATACAGTACAAGGCTTTTGTCCATTGAACTGTCAATTTGTTAAAATGGATTGGATGTGTAACCCAATGATTTATTAGTACCTGGTTAAATGATTCATATATACTTTTGTTTAATCATTACTTGTGTATTTATCGTGTACACTTTCGGTTAATAATTATGTGTAATTGTGTAGGATCCCGATGTATGATAAGTACATAACGTTGAGTCTTTTTTTCTACTTTACTAGTTTACATGTATGTTGACATTGTAGGCTCTTTTTATTGAAGAAGTTTCAAAAATAATAAAGAAGACGACTCTCATTCTCACTGTGTATATACTATGAAGGATTGATATGAATACGGATAAGGAGACACATTAAATTCAAAAATTATAAGACACTTAATACGATATATATATATATATATATATATATATATATATAAAATTTAAGTAAAAAAATTTATAATTTATTAATATCATTTCTATAAATTTGAAGATTTATAATATTTTAATATATGTCATATGTACTAATATTTACTACTTAATAAGTCTCTCCTAAAAAATATGAAGCATAATTTCTATTGATATATTTTAAAAAATCTCTTAAACCAATTTCTCCTACTAGAAATAACCATGAATGAGTACATGTGCATAAAAAAAATTAACTAGATGGAATATTGGTATGAAGCAAACTTTAGTGACGACGAAGTGGATGATTTGATACGAGTAAAGGTAGAAGGAGCAGATAAAAAGAGTGGTGTGTGAAAAGATAAAACTTAAAAGTCTAATAGTGATGTATGAAAAGATAAAACTTAAAATACTGATGTGCGAAAATAGTGACTTGGGACATTAGTTATGTGATTGGGTTTGAGTGGATTACAGGCTTACTAATTGAATGTTAATCATGGAAACTATTTAAAAAATATATTAATGGATCGTGTCCTAGACGTGTTCAAACATGTCCAAGACTTATTTAAGCGTGTCCGAGACGTGTACAAGCGTGTCCGAGACGTGTCCAAATTGAAAAAAAAATCTTTTTAATCGGACACATTCTGACATGCAAGACACGTGTGTCGTACTGGTGTACCTATGTGTCTGACACGGATACGTATCCGACACGCGTGCACGCCTCAACAACGGCGTGTCCGTGCTTCATATATATAATTCCAAAACCTAATAGGAGACTGTGAAAATATATGCACTTATTCACTGAGCATACTTTGAAGAGAGTTAAAAATACTTTGCATAAAGTAAGGAGAATATAATTAGTTGAAAAAATTCTTTTAAAATTAGTTTGTCTTTAAAGTAAATAAATAAATGTGTATTTATTATTGATTTAATTTAAAATATATCGTCATCTTAATCACTAAAATTTAATAGTGGAAAATAAATTCACTAAGTCTTATCCATACTTAGTACATGCAATTAAAGAGGTAAGAAGAACATTAAAGTACACTAATTAAAAAAATAGAGTTAAAAGTTAAAACAAAATATGAAAAAATGATTGATGTAAGGTTCTTGTTGCTAAGCTTCCAATTATTGGACCATTTTGATGCCTTTGAAAGTGATAAGATTGTCCACACCCCTGAGAAAGCATTCAAGGTAATAAGATTGTCACCTCCAATCCTTTTCAACCAGACCATGCAAATTGTGCATCCATTAATTCTAAGATAAAAGCTGTGTTAACAAGGAATTATGGTCATACTCTTGTGGCCTCGTGTGTCTTTAACTTGTTACAACATTCTCTCTAATTACTCTTGATTCTGCAGACCTTGTAATAGAACCTGATTCCTATATCTCCAGACAGTCCCGAGAGTAAATCTCTTCTTGAAGATTCAGTATTGACCCACGTCCATTCCAATACAAGCTATGAAACTTACTGTAACCCGGGGGGTCACTTACATAGCCTCACCTCTCCTGTTCATCCGAAGTCGCAGCTAGCATGCCTCACTCATTCTAGCTAGCCTGGCTATCTTCAAGCTGTTGTCTTTGACAACTACACTTCCGGGACATAAGGAAGCCCCACAAAAATGTTTCAGTGGTTCAATGCCCAAATGTATATCACATCACAAAGATAACTAAGAAAGCATAGCCTAACCAGATAGGGTCCCAATAGCCTATTGCGCTATTGCATAGTGCACTAGCCACAACTCACAAAACTAAGCTTAATACCCCCATTAGCCTTCCTTCACCAACCCCCCATATATTTTGTTTGGCCAATATTTAGGTTGCCATGCAATGGTTCATATTGTTCCACATCACCTCATATGTTCCATCCATTTAATGAAAAATTCCTGGCACAAACTTATGATAGGCACACTAACATTGGGGTAAAACTCACCCCATAGTAGGACCCATATCATGTGAGTGTGGGTGGGTCTCATCCCAATGTAAGTGTGCCTATCTTAAGTTTTTGTCTATGTAAGAATTGCTTATGCTTTATGCCATCAAATTGTTAAGAGAACAAGCATGTGAAAGGCACAAGATATCCTATAAATCACAGCCCTATATTTAAAAACTATTTTGAAAGAAATCACCCTCCGTTGCACCAAAATTTTGAACATAAAAAAGCACTAACATATGCAATTAGGTGACAGGAAGAATGCATGTGACTACAATATTGAATGTCCTGTAATTACATTGGGTGGGTAAGCCATAAGTGGGTTAACAATAAAGGAGTATATATTTACAAATCTTAATTTTCAGTGAAGAAAGATATATTTTTGTAAGTTCATGTGTGAATAAGGCCTTGCAGCTTGTGCCTGTGCCTGAATTCACTGGTATGATATCGCTGGGTGGGACTGGGGTGCATCATGTTTAGCAATGAGATAAGTTTCTACCTTCCCCCAAATATTTCAAAAGCACAAAGCCGAAAGATATGAGATTATGTGAGGTGAAGTATCATTGGAATATTGCACCATCTTCTCCTGGCTGTGCTGCTGCCAAATGCAAGCTAATCCTTCACTTTAGGAGTCAACCACATCCACATGTGCAAGCTGTCGTCATTACGTGTTCTCACATCATCTGCAACATCGCAAATTAATACGGGTTACTTATTTACATTACGTGTATAATAATGTGTCCAATTATGGAGCAAAGCATGGGATGGAATAGCTACACAGGTGGGCCAAATGCATGCATGACAGCCTCAAAGAAACCCACGAAATATTAAATGAACGATGCAATGGTTGGAAGTTGGAACTTTGATAGACGAATAAGAAATTGGGATAGAAAGCGACGTATATTTAACATATGAATCAAATATCCAAATTAAGTAACACCACTCGTAAAAAACTAATCATTAAAACCCAATTACTTAACAAAACGACCAGCTTTAGGTTAATGTTTTCTCTGCAGCGTTCATGTATCAGGAAACAACCGAATGCACTTTTCAGAGGGGCGCATAGGATGATCAGGTTGATTATTACGGTAATCCCAAAACATATAACAAAAAATGCAAATCAGAACTGAAACCCATCTTGGCCCGCCAATTCTGATACATGAAATATTAAAATATGTTGATAGTTGAATGCAATTGAAATTTAGAAGCTAAGGTAAGACTTACCATTAGTTACCATGTGACAAATTAGAAGCTGACTGAAAAATTTCAAAAACTAGAAAATTCTGCACAACTCAATCCTCACTAAAACCATGTAAACTAAATTATAACTGTAAGTTTGTCCTCAAAGTGTTAAAGAGAACAAAAATAAAGAGACATGCATCACATTCCAGGCTTGCGTAATTCATCTGTTCCATGTGCAAAGTGGCACCTCTCCCCAAAAGTGCAGGAACCTTTAGCAAAGTTTTCACACAGCTTAGTCTTAAAGTTGTTTGCAGAGGCAGAAGTCTGAGTATTAATGTTTTTCATTGGAGGTCCAGAGACAGAACTAACATTTAGAATAAGTTCATGAACCATGGCACTGGCTTGTTTGATCTGATCAAAACTGCCTTCAAGCTCAATGTTTCTAAGGTTAGGATCTAAGTCATGTTCCCTGATAGAAAGTTTTGCTCCTGTTACGCGACAAATTTGCTTAGAGTTGACACCATTTTTTCCAATGATAGCTCCAGCCAGGGAAGCATTGATACTAATCTTTGCAGTAGCAGAGGCTCCAAAGCTGGCAGCAGCTCCATGAGCTGGAGGTGGGGGCTCAACTCGGCCACTAATCCTGCTGCTTTGCATTTGTCCCAAGGCACGGGTATCTTCATATGCTGGGACTGTAGGCTTGCCAAGCTCCCACTCACCATGGGCAAAGTGACATTTGTCACCAAATTTGCAACCTTCAGCTGAATTATACTTGTTGCACAATCGGGTTTTAACAACTGGAGGAGAAGACCCATCTGGGAAGGATGGTGGAACAGTTGGATTTCTACCAACTTGTGGAATAGCAGGATTGCTACCAACATTGATCATCTGAGAGACAGCTTTGAAGCCACCAGGAACATAATGCAGGAAATGGCATCCCTCACCAAATGGGCAGCCAGAGGTGCTGCATAATAGATGAAAGCAGATGACATCAGACTGACAAATAACCAACTATTAAGATTACAAAAATTATAAAGATAGGGATGGACCTCAGTGAAATGTCAATCTAGTTTTTTCAAGTATGAACTAAAACTTGACCCCAAAAAAAAAAAATTGCATGGTTGCACCATAATCAGCATAGCATAATACATAAGGAAAGAGGTTCAGACCTAGACAGTACATCACAAATAAGATGGCACCCTTGAAAAGTTGAAGTATTATCATCACAAAATGAAAGAATAATGCATGGTTGCACAATAATCAAGTAGAGACAACATGGATTAAATGGAGAAAATCAGGTGCCTCGGAGTACAACAGAGAGCATGACAAATATAAAAAGCACGTCACAGCTCTAAAACTAAATCCAAAAGAATTCTCTATAAACCAATTTCTAAAACCCAGAGGAAAACAGTGAAATGGATGCCTTATTGGCATTAGCAAACTACTAGAGTGATAATCATATGAAACAGACTCTAGCATGGTATATCTAATTCACAAGATGCACCAGGCAACAGTTCATCAAATAACATAGAAACCATATGATTTCTCGTAAAAGTAGCAACAAAAATTGGAGAGCTTATAAATATTGACAGAAATGGCTGATTGAGTTTCTAAATGTTCTAGGCTGACCTGCCCATTGTTATTTTACAAGTGAAAATATCATGACCTTTTCACCAATTCTGATTTGAACAAGGGAAGATAAATCATTGAACTGAAAACGAACCAGCAGGAAACAAACTCAGGACCTCTTTTAGTTCCGAGTTGGAGACATAATTGAGCCAAGGAAAGAGAGCAAGACAGGGAGGTCTACTTAATAACTAATGGGAGGCAGTCACATATTTTCCCTTATCAATAACTTATTTTAATTCATATATTTTAAAATCACCATAGTTCATTTGTGAAACAAACACCACAAGCATGAAATTGTATTTTCGAGAGCCAAGCTAATAAATAATGATTGCTCTGCATTATATTAATTAGCAGAGAATCATAGAATGATATTTTAAATATTTTATTATTTTAGGAATTAGAAGTATATAAATATAATGTAGCATAAATTTTAAGTTAATTTTCATTTCATTGCCAAATCTTATGGGTGATAGTTAAAATTCCCAATTTGGCAAACATTAGCTATCATCTCATACTCTACTGACGTCAGCCAATATTATTATGCAATAAAGAACACACCTAATACTTTGTGTCGCAATCAGACACTACATGCCACTGAAAATGCAATTCCTACATCAATGGAATAACAGTTCTATATCACATACCAAAACTCAAAGTCTTATCAGAGTTAATTTCAAAATTAAACACATGGGCATAAGGTTTAATCCTAATACTGTACAAGTGTACATATACAAACAGAGTAATAAAAAAAAAAAACCAAAAGAAGAAAGTGTCTACTTTGTTAAAGAAAAACAGAATATATACATATACCGAGTAATACAGAAAAATGCAGAAAGTGGCTACTTTTTTAAAGAAAATCAAAAACAGAATATGTATTTGTAAAGGTACTTAAATGGTTAAACTAACATATATTAGGCCTCCATCAATCAGATGCCACTTTATAGCATATAAGGGTAAAAAAATTGCAAACGATCAACATAAGATTCAGCATGAACATAGCATAGGTTTGCTCAGCTTTAAATTGTTGGGAAACAGGAGTAGGATGTCAAACTCTATATTCTACTTACTAGTTAGTATGAATCAAGATGACCCAACAATCAAATCATATGATCAGATCAAAGCTCCCAACATCCTACCACCTATTAACAAAATAAATTTCTAAAAAAAGGCAAGAAAAGGATTATAGAAATATACATCTAAGAAAACCTTTCATGCAGAAGCATCACTAATCTTAAACATAAAAAGATAAAATCTATCTCCAACAGGCTTTCAATTAGGAATAATAGTTACACAAAAAGGCAGCCTTCAACATGTACACATTGAGAAAAATCAATCTTAAGATAATGAAAAAGAAAGAAAAAGAACTAAATCTTAATTATTTTAACTAGCACTAAATAAGTAAACCTTTTAAATAAAACAAAAAAACTCTTCATACATCATTTTCGACACAGTTGCATTCAACAGATTTTTGTCATCATTCTTACTAAGATGACATTCACCGCAGCTATAAGACCAGCGATGCTCTAAGGTAAATGAATGTTGGGCAACAAATTGCCAACAAAGGAGAAAGTTAAGTGTAGCAGAGATGAGAGTATTGAGGTGGAAGCATTGACATACAAGAAAGGATAAGAGTAGAAAGAATGTATCTGAGAGAAAGTTGGAGTAGCACTTATTGAGAAGAAGATGTTGGAAACTCGCCTAAGGTAGTTTGGTCATGTGAGAAGAAGACCAATAGAGACTCCAGTGAGAAAAGTGCATGAAATGGAAGATAGTTTGATTAAAAAGGATAGAGGGAGACTTAAGAAAGCATTTGGATAAACCACAAAAGAAGACCTTGCTCTAAATGGTTTTAAAGGAACTTTGGTTTCTAATAGAACCCAACGACGTCAATTGGTCCATTAAGTTGTAACCGACTCTATTGAGTGGGCCAAGGCTTAGTTGTTATCTTACTAAGATGACATTCTTATTATGTCATATAGAAAGCATGTGAGAATTTTAGGAGCTCAAGCATAATGCAAAGGACCTTTAACTTGAGGAAAACACCTGCATGTGTGAGAGCTCAAGCATAATTTGACTCATCTATGGTATGAAAGATTTTCCATGCATCATAAGCTAAGCAATACTCAAAAAATAAAAACAAAAAAAAAGTAGTTCTTTATATAAAATATAGAAAAACAGATAAAACATATAATACAGAAAAAAGAATAAGACGTATACTAGTATAACAACAACAACAAGCCTTTTCCCACTAGGTGGAGTCGGCTACATAGATTAAACGACGCCATTGTGCCCTATCATAAACCATCTCTCCAGAAATGTCATACAAATCTAAATCTTTTTTAATCATTTCACCTATAGTCTTTCTTAGTCTCCCTCTATCTCTAACTATTGGGCTGTCCTCCACCTTATCAACTCTTATTACAGGGGCTTCTAAAGGTCTTCTCCTTACATGTCCAAACCACCTAAGGCGAGATTCTCCTATCTTTTCCACAATATGTGTTACCCCTACTTTCTCTCTAATGCATCCATTTCTAATCTTATCTTGTCTTGTATGGTTACACATCTAGCGCAACATCCTTATCTCAGCGACACTGATCTTATGCTCTTGCTGATTTTTTACCGCCCAACATTCAGTATCATACAACATCGCGGGTTTTATAGTTATGCGATAAAATTTACCCTTAAGCTTGAGAGACACTTTTCTATCACAAGAATCCATTGCAACATTCGTCCATTATCCTAATTTGATAAACATTAGTCATTACACATTATATAGCTATAAGTGGTGAATTATAGAGACCATTACATGAAAACATAAAATTACATCAATATAAAATGACAAAACAAATATGTCATTAAAACTGAAAAACTAAGCAAACTACAATAGATTGTTCTGAATTCCACAGCAAAGAGAGAGATCAAGGGATAAGGAAAGTAACTGATCAGCATCTGGGAGAATTTTGATTAAATAGGATTTAGTATAAGTAGGTGACAAAGATGATGCCATCCTGGAAAAGATGCTGAAGCTAAGTTAATGGAAAATCTGAAGGTGCAATCCACTTGGTGGTTATACTCGAAATCCTATTGAGCATAACATTTAGGAAGATTTGGAAAAGAAAAGAATAGGGTATGGAAGAGGGTAATGATTTTGATATATATATTGGACTATATTAGGTATAACTGTCTTCACCAATTTAAAAGACACCATGGAATTTGGAAAGACTACCCTGAATAAAATGAATGATTATGGATTTTCACAAAATTTCTGGTTGGAAAAAAAGACGTAGATTAACAAGAAGAATTATGTGGTGAACTGATCAAATTTTATAGAGAATTTTTTCCACACTTGCATTCTATTTCTAGATCCAAGAATCTAGAGTATCTGCATGTGTGGAGAGAATCAGAGATATTATGAGTCACCCATGGAATAATTAGTATATTCATTAGTTACAGGACTATAAATTGATGGGACTATTAGGTTCAGCAGAATCATTATGTCCAATCAGAGTAAAGAATTTTAGTAAATTCAAAGCAAAGTTTTCAATTTTTCATAAAGATAGTTGCTTAATTCCAGTATGCTCTTTCTAAAACTAATGTTTTTCTTTGGTTACAAACTCTATAATGTTTTGTATTTCACTTGTAGTTTTGTTTGGTGTTGGATTAATAGCCTTTGGCTGGTGCTAATTGTAACATCCTCTTGTTAAAATTTGACGTCATTTAATAAATGTTACTCTCCAAGCTTGAGTTAATCCTCAAATTAAGACATTCAGCAGTAAATAGCAATCCTCAAGATAATTAAAGCAACAAAAAATGCTCACAATATAAATAACAGACATATCAACAGCACATATGAGATAAGTAATCTAGTCAACACACACATCAAAATTATCATCATTATATCATGGAGATTTTTTGAACACCAGATAATTTCAAGATTTCCAAACATAACCCAGAATGAAGTATGTTATGAATGCTTCCAAGCATCAATCCACTTATGTTTTGTTCTATTGATAGAACATGTCTTAAACCATGTACTGCTCTAGCCATTTCAGTGATCTGCATCAGACCTCTTTAGTTGCAAAAATTGTAGAGAATTGTATACAACCAATATATGTAGACCAAGTTTTGCATCCCATAGAACTGCTTTCAATTTATATATAGCCCAGCAAGCACTTAACAGAACTGATCTTGTGAATCAACAATTTCTGTTCATAGTCATGTTATCATGATTAGAAGTAGACCTGTATCACAGCTTTAACTACCCAATTCATTAGTGAAATCATATGGATTCTGCTTGCAGAGATTGTGTATCAAAATTTTTCTGAAACATTAGAAAATTTATACATATATCAAATTAGATTTTATTTTAGATAAGTTAAAGATTTGAACCTGAAAAACTTTGTGCATGGCTTCGATTTGCTTCCTAAACCAGTTGGAAAGGACTCCTTTTCTGTTGCAGAACATTAATTAAGTCCCCTCAGTTAAAATTTCATTGACTTTTTATGCTTCAACTTAAATAACATCCAATAACCATTTCTTCTCACTATTTAAGCATACTCATTACTTTCAGAGCAAGGTTCAAAAAATAATAATTCAACATCTGATACACATCACCACAACGGAGTGCAACTTTTATGATATGATCAAGAAGTAAAATATTAACAAAATTATAGCTAATTTAACCTTACTGTTCAGTGGAAGAGACCTTCCTTCGTTTATACAGCAATATATCTTTTTTTTTTTGTTTTGGAAAAAAAAAAATTCACCAGTCTACTTCCTGGGAAAGAGTTTGCCCAAGCAATTTATTATTTGGCAAGATCTTCTCCTCAATCATTAATCATTAGGATTGTAGATAAAAGTAGAAGAGAACCAAGAGCAGGCAAAACAAAAGACAGAACTAATTATGAAAAAGAGTGCTCAAATATGCAGGGGCTTTTAGGTTTGAAATGCTAAACAAAGCAAAAAACGATCTTTTCATGTATTGTAAAGAAAAGTTATGTGGTTGACAATTAACAATGATTCCCAAAGATTAGATTGGCAGTTTGTTTCAGTTTCACAGTGGGGGAACTGGCCCCAAGCGACCTTACCATTCAAATTTCCAAAGCTCTAAACCTGAACAAGTTACTCCAAGTTTCTATAGACCTAACTAGTAAATACTACACAAACACATGTCGAGCATAGCACAATGAAGAAAGAAAAGAGAGAGAGATAGAGCTTCTTTCTTTCTTTCTTAACCTAGGGCTAGTGAATATTATAATATAATTTAACAATGAGCTGAGCATAATTTGGAATCTTAGATGCAAATTAAGCAATGAGGTGAGGAAAAAAGGGGATAGGGAAGGGAAGGGAAGGGAAGTAGAGAGATGGAAAGACAAACCTGGCCTGGATTTCTTGGCGCCGCCATTGCCATTGAATGCAGCATCATGCCTTCCCCTTTTGCGATCCATTGCATCAGATCCACAACAAATTACAAATTAGATATTAGAAAAGGAAAGTCTTTGTCTTAGCCCTAGGTTCGAAGGAAGGAAAGAAGGAAAGAACGAAGGAGGGTTCGATTTCGAACAAGTACGGAACTAAAAGAGCCTCTCGAAATCTAATAGAAGGTGAGGTGACAGACACGTATGACCCAGATGAGATCAATGGACATCATGCCCTATCTCATTCTCATCTCACCAAAAGTTTTTTTTTTCCTTTTTATTTTAAATGACGTTTACTTTATCTAGTATCACATAACAAAATTTAAGTGCTTGCTCAAATGTGTATTTTATTAAGTATGTGTTTGGAATAAATAAAAATAAGAAATAATTTTATTTGAATTGATTTGATTTAATTTAAAAATTAAATTTTATGTTTGTAATTTTAAAAAAATAAAATTTGAATTGATTTAAAAATTAAATTTTGTATTTGAAATTTATTAAAATGAGAATTGATTTAATTTGATTTTATTATTTTACATTTTAACCCCTATGAGAAGTTGTTAGAGGTAATTATTAAGGATAAAATAGTATATTTTTTTCAAATCAAATCAAATCTTAACAAATCTTATCAAATTTGATAGAATTTAAAAAACAAAAAGAATAAAATTCATGAGATTTTAAAAATCAAATCATTTTCTATTTTTTAACATTTCAAATATAAAATTTAATTAAATTTAATTTATAAATGAAATCATTTCTCATTTTTTTGTATTCAAACACACTCTAATAGAATAATATAATGATATTGATGTTATAATATTTCTCTTTTAAATATCATTGATAAATTGTATAAATTTAATTTTCAAATTATGTATACAGAAACGTTTTGTCTTGGTTTTGTAAGTGTAATATACTCGTGTGCTTCATTAATCATGCGGGTGCTTTTTGTTCAAGAACTAAAATAACACATTATCACATATTGGTCCCGTGTTATTTAAACATGGGTGGGTCTTAAGCCCTACTTAAAAAAAGCTAAGATACATTAGTTTCATGGGATAGGTTATAAGCTATGAAGCACAGATATGTCGTTATTGAGACGTGTCTGCATATTGGATACTTGTTCGTGTTAAACATATGGGGATATCTGTACGATACATGTGTCTTACGTGTTGAAATGTGTCTGATTAAAAAGATTATTTTTTTAAATTTAGACACGTTTCGGACATATTTTGACACATCTCAGATATATTTAGATATGTTTCGGACATGTTTGGACACGTTTAGGACACAACTTGAACACGGCACCTTAATATTTTTTTAAAAATAAATTAGTTTCCATGATTAACGTTCAATTAGTAAGTCCGTAACACACCTAAACTCAATCATATAACTAACGCCTCAAGCCATTATGTTCACATATTAGTATTTTAAGTTTTATTTTTTCATACATCACTATTATACTTTTAAGTTTTATCTTTTCACACACTACTATTTTCATCTGCTCCTTCTACCTGTGTTCGTACAAAATCATTCACTTCGTCGTCACCGAAACTTGCTTCATATCAATATTCTCTCTAGTTAATTTTTTTTTACATTACTCGTATATAGTTAGTTCTGTTAGAAGAAGTTAGTTTAAGATATTTTTTAAAATATATCAATAGAAATTATGCTTCATATTTTTTATGAGAGACTTATTAGGTAACAAATATTGACACATATGACATATATTATGATATTATAAATCTTCAAGCTTATAGAATTAATATTAATGAATTATGAATTTTTTTACTTAAATTTTATATATTTTTTTTTTATATATGCCATATCGGTATTATGTTCCATATCTGTGTCCGTATCTGTGCTTCATAGGTTATAAGTTATAAATAAATAAATAGCACATATTATTGTTCCAAAAAAAAAATTAACACACTGTTGTTTTGTAAAATGATAAAATGCAAAAACTCCTTCTAATATTAAAGATATGTTTGGAATCTTGTTTTTAATATATCTGAATGTCTTTAAATGAAATGGAGTAAAAAAATAAAAGAATATCACTTTATTGTCTCTAAATGTATAAAACTCGTATCATGTTTTTTTGTTTTCTATATTTCACTTTAATCCCTAATAAGAACTAATATATTACGAATTTTATAAATTTAAATACTAATTAATGCATATAAATAAATTTTAAAACTAAGCTAAATAATTTTGGAGACTATAAACCGCCTTTTTATTCAAAGATTATTTTCTCTAAACTCTGCACTTGAACTTGGCGTTATGACGGTCATATCCATTATATCACAATGTTTGGATTTTTTTTTCTCCCTACTTTGCAGATGCTATTATTTTTTATTTTTTTGAATAAATTTGCATATACTACTATTGTTGATACTACTGGATGGAGACTTTTGAAGACAGTCACTACATGTACTTTGACTCATATTAGCCTGCATCAAAATTGTGTAAAAAGGATTATAAAAGAAATAATAATAACGTAATCAACTCATCATCCTTGCAAAACAAAAGTGGAGAATTATACAATATCCTTCATCTCTCAAGGCACGGGTTTTGGGAGGAAAATATTTTCCAAAAGGTGATGTTCTCCATTCCCCTCTGATGCCTCCTAGCTACACATGGAGGAGTGTTTGGACTTCAAAAACTATTATCAACTTGGGGCCTTATTTGCGTATGGGAGATGACAATTCAATTAAGATATGGAAATATGGGTGGCTGCCATTGCAAAATGGATTCAAAGGTTGGAGTCTAGTTTCAACCTTGACCATGGTGCTTGTGTATCTGCCCTTTTGAATTAGGATTTGTCTTCATGGAATGAATAACTAGTGCATTCTATTTTTCTGCCTTTTGAAGTGGCTCAAATTCTTACTATCCCAGTCCTAATTTTTTATGAGTGACAGACTAGTTCGGAGTGGCAACAAGGATGGTAATTATTCAGTTACAACTAGATATCACTTGTTCAAGAATTTCCGCTATGGAAGCGCATGGATTAAAGTTTCATATCGGTCAAAAACTTAAAGTTTTCAAGAACTCTGTATTTCATCAATTGGGCAAAGAAGGGTGCCTTATGGGTCGTTGTTCCTTGGGGGCTTATTGGAGTATGGGAGATGACAATTCAATTAAGATATGGAAAGATGAGTGGTTGCCATTGCAAAATGGTAATGAACGTGAAGTAAGAGGGTATTGCGTAAAGGTTGTTGCAAGGACTTGCTGCTTATAGGAGGCTATGTGATGAAGAGAATAATATGGCTAAGGTGTTAATTCTAAGCTGGAGAGAATAATTATTCAGTTAAAACTGGATATCACTTGTTCAAGAATTTCCTCCATGAAAGCGCATAGATTAAAGTTTCATGTTGGCCGAAAACTTGAAGTTTCTAGGAACTTTATGCATTCCATCAATTGGGCAGAAGGATGCCCTATGGTTCGTTGTTCCTTGGGGGCTTATTGGCGTGTGGGAGATCGCAATTCAATTAAGATATGGAAAGATGGGTGGCTGCCATTGCAAAATAGTTCAGCTGGTGCATTCTATTATTAGATCTTGTCTCTGATACCATGTGAACGTAGCGAAGTAGGCTAAGAAAATAAGATCTTATCTCTAATACCATGTGAGATTCTAACCTAAAATTAATTAACATTAAATGAAGTAGCTTAACAAATATATAAACTGTATCCGAAAGATTAAAACTGACGATGTGAAACTCTTAACATATTTGAATCAACTTTGGAATAAAGTGTGGAAGCTAGATGTGCCCCCAAGAACCAGAACATTTCTGTGGAGAATTCTACAAAATGGTACTAGAGCAAATCTCAATAAGCGTGGAGTTGATTGTCCTAGATGTCTACACATGGAAGAAACAGTGGAACATGCATTTTGAGATTGTGATTGGCTCATTCCACTGGTGGATTGGTTGCAATGGGTGCTATTGTCTTGGCCCGTGGAAGTCTTGAATTGAAACTCATTATTGTGCTTATGCATGGATTATGGCTGGATTGTAATTTACTATGCTTTGAGAATAAAACAAATCGGCCAGAGATCATAATATCTAAGGCAATCCAATTGTTACAAGAAGTTGAATTAGCCATGTCATAGCAGAAGTCTAAGATAAATCCGTTGAAGAACGTATCCTTATCTCCAAAATGTTAGCAACCACTTGATTCTGAGTTTTATAAGTTGAATACTAATGCAGCTATTTTCCCAGATGGTTCTTATGGTATGGGAGCTGTCATAAGAGATGCATATGGTAATATTCTTGCAGCAGCCTGCTGAAAAAAAATGGCCAAATTTTCACCCGAGATTTCGGAAGCTATGGCTATCAGATTGGGCATTCTTCTTGCTTTGGATTTATGCATTTTAGACTTGAATGTGGAATCTGATTCTAGCACCCGTATTAAGGAACTTTTAGCTCTTACTTCCCAATTATCCTATATTGGTAGTATCCTTAATGATTGTAAATTGTTTGGATTGGGTTGTAGAAAATTTAAGTGTTCTCATGTTGGGAGGGATGGTAACAAGGTAGCTCACTCCTTAGCTTATCTTGCTTTGAGATCCCAAGACTCTGTTTGGGTGGAGGAAGCTCCATGTGAGATAAAAAATTTAGCATTCCTTGATATACTTTCTGCCCCTTTGGTGCCTTAGTGTTTCAGTTTTCCTTTAAAAAAAAAAAACCTCATCATCCTATGTTCTCATTGAATATGAGATAAAGAATTGCACATGAGCTTTAGCTCATATGGTGCATTTGGTGTTATAAATGCTCAGTGGGGAGGGTTCAATTACTCCCTGATGTATCTCCCACTCCCCATTCCTTCTACCCTTTTGATAAGGGTCAATTTTAAGGTAAGGGAAAAAAGAACGTCTTCTTGAATTAGAGGCCAGGAAGAGTACCTCTAAAATTAAGGGAGAATAGAGTTTTCTGAATAATGCTTCTTGCTTCATTCCTTTCATTACATCTTTATATAACTACTCGCACGTAAGAAGAAAATAACAGAAATGGACAAAAACAAAATAACAAACCTAATAATTGGGTGACAACACAACACCTGAAATAACAATACTCATGACAACTCATAAAGGAATCCTAACAAAAAATCTTCCACTCAATGGATGAAATCATCCCATCCTTGAGGTCGTTTGGTAGCTCTCTTGGGCCTATCATCCTTAGCAGCAGGAGTGCCCATTACCTCATATTCTTTTGGGACATCATTCATTGGGTCCCGAGTACTATCATCCCCTACTCCTTGGGGAAACACCTTGTCTTCAAGGTGGTAAGAAGCTTGTAATTCGTCTCAGTCTTCCCAAGTTGTGTCTTCAGGTTGTAAGCCCATCCATTGCACTAGAACTAACCTTTTTGGTGGGTCAGCAGAGGAGTCCCACTTATAGTCTAGGATAGAGAGAGGCTGAATAACTGGTTTGCCATCTAAGACTTCGGCTGGAATAGGTTGTTGGGACTGTACTGGGCCATGGTGGGGCTTCAGTAAGGAGCAATGGAATACCTGATGGATTTTTGCGATCTCGGGTAGAGCTAAGTAGTAAGCAACCGAACCAATCACCTCAGTTACCTGATATAGTCTATAGTATCTCTTTCCCAACTTCTGATAATTAGTACCTGAGAGAGAAGTTTTTCGATAGGGTCGAAGCTTCATATAGACCCAATCTCCAACAACGTACTTAACGTCTCTACAATGTGTTCATTTGTTGTTGAACTTTTTGGAGTTTCTTTTTTGAGGAATTCAAGCATGCCCTCGAGAGAAGAAAGTAAAGAATCAATAGCTTCCACAGAGGAGGAACCAGCTATGTATTGAGGAATGCTGGGCGGTGGTTTCCCGTAAGTCACCTGGTATGGGGTCAAGCCGGTTGCAGAATGACAAGTGGTGTTATAACACCATTTTGCCAGGTTCAGAAATTTTCCCCACTGAAAGGGTTTATGATGCATATATGCTCATAGATACTACTCCAATACCCAGTTTAACACCTCAGTTTGCCCGTCATTTTGTGGGTGATATGTGATGCTCATACGTAACTTGGTCTCTTTCAGTTTGAAGAGCTCCTTCCAGAATTGGCTCATGAAAACTGAGTCCCTGTCTGAGATTAAACTCTTAGGGAATCCATGAAGTTTATAAACCATGTCGATGAAAAGTTGAACAACTTGTAGGCTGTGAAATTGGTAGGCAACATTCCGAAGTGGGCACCCTTCGAAAATCAGTCCACGATAACCAAAATCACAGTGGAACCCTAGTAGGATGGTAAGCCTGTGATAAAATCCAATGCCATTTCCTCCCATAGTTTTGATGGAGGCCGGATAGGCTATAGTAAACCAAGGGATTTTCTAGGGACATATTTTGTGTGTTGGCAATATGAGCACTGTAAAATGTATTGGTGAACATCTTGCTTCATCCCCTTCCAGAAGAAATTTTCGTGAAGCCTACTAAGAGTCTTAGCAAGCCCGGTGTGACCCCCTAATGGTGATTTGTGAAATTCTTCTAACAAAAGTGGAATGAAAGGATTGCCTTTGTTGATCTAGATACGTCCCTTATTGAGCAGTAAGTCATTGGAGAATTTAAAATTGGGATGAGCTTCAGGGCATTGTTGGACTGCTTGTGTCAAGGCAACAAAGTCCTCATTGCGTGCCAACTCCTTTTTAAGGTCGTCTAAAAACTGATAATGGGGCATAGTAAGTATCTAACATACATCAATAGATTGGTCATGGATGCGAGACAAGGCATCAGTTATAGTGTTGCTCTTACCTGATTTATATTGAATGGTATAATCGTAGCCGATCAGTTTTGCAAGGTAAATATGTTGCTCAGGGGTCTGCACAGATTGGCACATCAATTTCTTCAAGCTCTTGTGATCAGTGAGGATGGTGAAAGAATGACCAAGCAGGTACTGTCGCCAAAGTTTCACAGCAGCAGTGATAGCATGAAGCTCCCTTATATAAGTGGAGGAATGCATTAATTTGGGGCAGAATTGCTTACTAAAATAAGCAATTGGATGATTGTGTTGCATCAAAACCGCTCCCATGCCCGTTCCCGAAGCATCCATTTCTATGACAATTGGCAAGCCGAAATCGGGAAGAGCTAAAACAGGGGCCTTGGTCATGGCTGACTTGAGCTGCTCGAACTCTAATTACGACGCGCAACACCATTTGAACTGATCTTTACGAATAAGAGCTGTTAAAGGCAAGGCGATCTTCGTATAATCTTTTGTAAATCGGCGATAGAACCAGGTAAGGCCAAGGAAGCCACGTAATGATTTGAGAGAATTTAGCACAGGCTAGTCCTGCATTGCTTGGATTTTTTATGGTTCTGGCTTAACCCTATCAATAGAAACAATATAGCCTAAATACTCGATTTTTCTCTAGCCAAATACAAATTTGGGAAGCTTGAGAAAAAATTGACCTCATTGTAATGTGTTGAAAACCAACTCAAGGTGTCCCAAGTGTTCATCGAAATGCTTACTGAAAATCAGGATATCGTCAAAGAACATAAGCGCGAACTTACGGAGGAACGGTTTGAATAGATCGTTGTGAACAGCCAATTTTGACCGGGCTAAAAAAAAATTAAAAACAAAAAAAAAAAACAAAAAATATATAGAAAACAAAACAAAATAGTCACACTCACTTTTTTTTTTCTCACCTGCACACACTCAGGTTGCTCACCTGCACACACTCTGCACGCTTCACTGACTTCACGCTTCACCCTCTGCACACACTTTCACTCCCCTCACACGCAACCCCTGCACACACGACTTTTTAAATTTTGGATCTCACGTAATGAAGAAAAAGGGGGCAGCAGCAAGATAGGGGGACTCTCTTCACCCATTCAACCGGGGGAAGCAAGCAAGCAAGTAGAGGAGCCTGCACCCATCTTCAACTTCATTCTCAACATCATCCCTCCATAACTCCTCTGCCATCACTTCTTCCACCATTCCACCCTTCATCTCCACCATCAACCCAAATAGCACCTTCAACCTCCAAACCACAGCAACCATTAACCCAAACAGCACCTTCAACCTCCAAACCACAAAGAACCATCAACCATCAACCCAAATCGTGAAACCACCATTTTCTCCCACAAATCACCAACTCGTGGAATGACTCTAACCATCTTTATCACTATCCCCCCACTTCACTACCGCCACTAATCACCAACTTCATCATCAAGTTCATCTCCACTCCATCACACCCAACGTCCACGACCCAACATTCACTTCACCAATACTCACTTCTCCCAACCGTGAACCACCCCTCATCACCTGCATACCAGCAACCACCATCTTCATCACACCCCCAAGCCAACCCTCTGCCACCACCATCAACCACCCATAAAACCACCTTCAAACCTCAACAACACAGCACCTTTCACCTATTTTCTTTACCAAAGAACCACTACCTTCAACCTTCCAAACCCAACTGAGTCCACTCAGTGAAAAATCTCCATCACCCAAACAACACCACTGTGACCTTCAACCGACCGTCGGACCAACACCAGATCCCTCTCCTCATCGACCGTCGGACCAACACCAGATCCCTCTACGCACCGACCGTCGGACCACCAACACCAGATCCTTCTCCCTCTCCGCACCGACTGTCGGACCTCCAACACCAGATCCCTCTCCGCACCGACCGTCGAACCTTCAACACCAGACCCCTCTCCGCACCTACCATCGGACCGCAGAACCGACCGTCGGACCTCAGAAACCCGCATCGACCATCGGACCTCAGAAACCCGCACCGACCGTCGGACCTCAGAAACCCGCACCAACCGTCGGACCTCCGCACCGACCGTCGGACCTCAGAAACTAGATCCCTCCCCAAACGTCCCCTGGTGTGTACTCTGTTATTGTTGCCACAGTCTCCAAACTTATATTTCTTTAAATTGTATTGTTGATCTTCTTTTTGAGTTTGAGGTTGAATCACGTGAGCTGCTGCCCATTTCACATTAAGGCAATAATGATACATTTTGGTAAAAAAAAAAAAAAGAAGAATGGTAAAAGAATATAAAAATGGTAAAAATATAAAAACCAAAAACAAAAAAAAAAAAAAAATAAAAAAAATCTTTTAATCAATGCAATGATCAATGATGATGATTGAATAGCGGAT
This sequence comes from Ormosia semicastrata, assembly GCA_029884595.1. Lineage (NCBI taxonomy): Eukaryota > Viridiplantae > Streptophyta > Magnoliopsida > Fabales > Fabaceae > Ormosia > Ormosia semicastrata. The sequence goes on from JAQQTO010000059.1 coordinate 72,169,208, forward strand.
GCTATCTTCAATATCATTTGAATCATAAGAGTTTATTGAGTAGTCAGTTGCTAACTTGAACCTTGTGCAAGAATGATTTTGTTTTCAAATAAAAATCCCATTTCAAAAATCTTATTCTTAATTAAAATCAGCCAATCCACACTCATTTTCTAGAGAATTACGTGACTTTGAGTTCCTCATTGCACCCGAAGGTACGTAGGAGCAGAATTTCATTTCTGTCAAGCCAAAATTAAATTTTCATAATTTTGTGATTTTTCTTTTTATAAAGAGTTAAAATGTTTTGCAAAAAAGGGTAAAATAAATATTTCAAAGGATTGTTAAGAATTTGCACAATTAACTTAAGGTACCGTTTTAGAACGGGTGTGTTAGGGGTGCTGTGGGATTAAGTTTCCGCCCTTCTCTATTCATAACCGACTCCCGAATCCAATTTGGTTCCAAAGACCATTTTCAAATAAAGGTTTTCTAATTTTTCCTAAGTTAAAATAAAATTGGTGGCGACTCCATTTTTTCATTTCCATTTTCTAAAATCTCATGAGTTGCTATTTTTCGCCGCGATCACGGTCGCGACAGATGGTGACTTCACTGGGGACATTTAGAGAGTCAGGCCTGTTATTGTTAGTTGTGCAAATTATTAACGATCTCTATTTATTTATTTTACCCCTTTTTGTTCTTTTTTTGTTTTCTTATTTATTTGTAAATAGATTTTATTTAGTACTTTTATGTAAATATTTGATAGCATTATTCTATGTATATTGTGACTTGTATATATACCTTGTGCTTAATTGTTGAAACCCTAGGGTAGATCATTGTTGGTTGGCTGTTGTATATATGTTTTTGCAGGAAGGAGGTAATTTTTTATCTTTTTAAATTTTTGTACAGGTTTGTATGCTCTTTACACACACTGCACTTACACGTTTATCACACACATCTGAGTGGGGCCCTATACCCGGGTATGAGTGAAGCTTAAGTTAGATAGAGGTTGCGTAGTGGTAGCCATTTTGGATGTACATCCTGTTTGGCTATCGCGAAAGCCTCATCTAGAGTGTGCCTTTTTCACGAATGTCCCATACCTAGTGGTTTACTCACTGTTTGTGGTCAACATTTTGAAATGGGACTGAGCTCTAGAAGCCTTTAGAATAGAAGTGTCACCCAATGAAAGTTTTCACAAATTAGAAGGACCCATAAATCCTTTAGATAGAAATCCTCAAGTTTAAGGTCATCCCATTAGTACACAAAGGGAGTGTACTTTTTCTTTGTCTCTTCCTCATGCCATTCATTCTTGCATTAAAAAAAATCATCTTACATTTTCATTCTTAGCAAAAAAAAAAATCTTCTTTATCTATCTATTCATCATGTCATTCATTTTTGCATAAAAAAAAATAATACATCATCTCGCATTTTCATAACATTCCTAGCATTTTTAAAAAAAAATCATCATGCATTTTCATGGCATCCTTGACATTAAAAATAAAAAAATAAATCATGCATTCTTATAAAAAAAAATCATGCATTTTCATGGCATCTTTAGCATTCTAAAAATGATATAAAAAATAAATCATGCATTTTCATTCTATGCATTTGAAAAAATATTTTCATTTCATTCATCTCATCTTATGTCTAACATTAATCTCATTCATTTCATCTCATTCCTTGTATGATGTTACTGTGTCCAGCAACCATTGTGCAACTAAGGAAAGAAGACACCAATCAAACCCGAGTTCACAATACAAGGGCTCGAGCAAGGCTTGTAATAATGGCAGCTGAAAGAGAAAGCAGAAACCTGAGTATAGAAATAGATGAGATTAAAAGGATGATAGATGAAATGACAAAATCTCAGAGAAGAATGGAGGAAATATTATTGGCCATGAGGGAGACTTTCACTTTGATTGGGGCGGCCGGAAGTACAGGAGTGGCTGGGGCACATTCGTACCTGCCCACTCTCACTTCCATAAGGACAAACCCCGGGATCACCACTGAGATTCCTGTTGTGAGAAGGACCTCGGATACTGAACCGCTAGTAATTCCTATTGGAGAAGGGTATCATTTTTCAGAGGATACTCGAAATGAGGTTCATGGTAATGCTGAATTCACATAGGAACAACCATGTATGTCCATCCCAGTGACAACAGGACTTCCTGCTGGGAGTGGTCATGCGGCAATTCAAAAGGATAAGATGGAAGAAGAATGGAAGGAAAGGATGGAGGAGCAAATCAAAGCGATCAAGGGCCCCAGTGCCTATGGACCGCTTAGAATAGACTAACTGTGTCCTACCATGGACGTTGTAATCCCTAAAGACTTCAAGATTCCTAATTTTGCCAAGTATAATGGGAGTGGTAACCCTCGGTTTCATTTGATCGGTTATGGAACCAAGATGGCTGTTTGGTCCAAGGATGATAAGTTCCTCATTAGCTTTTTCCACGAGAGTCTTACAGGCTCTGCTTTAGAGTGGTATCTTCAATTAGACCGCTTTAAGATTTCTCGTTGGACAGAATTAGATGATCTATTCATGGATCAATATAAGTTTAATCTGGATGCAGCTCCTACCCGAGAACAATTGGGCTCAATGCAAAGGAAAAATGAGGAAGCCTTCAAGCAGTATGCCCAGAGATGGAGAACTCTCGCAGCACAAGTGCAACCACCATTGACGTTGACAGAAATGTGCTCATATTTTCTAGGGACCCTGGGAACTCCTTATATTGAGACAATGGCAGGCACCGTTTATCTAGACTTTACTGAGTTAATAGCTGCTGGGGAGAGGATTGAAATTTTGGTAAAAGCAGGTAAATTGTCAACTGGCAATGATGAAAGTAGTTTCAAGAATGAGTTTTTCCTCTAAGGAAAAAGAATCAAAAGTGAGCTACATGCAAAACCAAAATTGGAAACCCACCATCTTACCTTGCCTACACCATTCGCCCTCCATCAACTTGAAACCTCTGAACAATTAGAGATCTGAGGAGTTGATTGAAGTGATTGCCATATATAAAAAAAAAATCAGTGATGATGGACTTATGTTAACTTCCTTGAAACATTAATGTAATAAATGTGCATGGATATCTTGTTTCCTTTCATTTTCATGGTATTTCTAGTCATTTATTTTCTCTTGTTTATTTAAAGTGTCTTCCTTTTGTTTGAATCCCGTTGGACTCCAGTTTTTAACAATCCTTGCTTTGATAGATGTCAGTAGTCATAAGGTCCGCGTGCGCAAATGCCATTTGTAAAAAAAAAAGAAAAAAAAAAGAAAAAAAGGAAAATAAAAAGGGAGCAAAGAATTAATCACTTGGTATGCATTAGCCTTTTGTCTCTAAATTAAAATTTTTGAAAATGAGCAATCAAGATTTGAAATGAAGATTGGCCATGTTTCTCTATCCTTCATAAGAATTCATCTTTTCATTATCTATGGATGTACCTTTTTGAGCTTGAAAGTTTTCTTCAATAAACCCTGGATAAGGATCACCCCTATACTAGGGGATGACACAAAGCAAAGGTCAATTGTCATAGTGACTATTTTGAAACATAAGGGAAAAAGAAAAAAAAGAAAAAGAAAAGAAAAAATAAAAAACCAAAAAGAGATAAAAAATGAGATGAAATAAGTCATGACAAGGGCGAATAAAAGAAAATGAAAAGAAAAAAAGGAAGAAATGAAGAGCAGTAAGAGAAAAGTGTGTTTGAAAGTACAAAGGCAATTGACAAAGTTTAACTTTGAACAAGGATCCTTGATCCCATTCAAACCCTTAAACACTTGTTTGAGCCTTATATCTTTCCTTTCATAACCCCTAGCCTTGGCCACGTTACAAGCCTCAAAAAGTCCATTCTGATCAATGAAGGATTGTTGTCATTTTCACTAACTTTAATTTTGAAACAAAGGTTATGCTCATCTGAGTATCTAGTTCATTGCTCTTTTTATTTTTAAAAAAAAGAATAAAAAGAAAAGAAGAAACTTACACCCGGGTAAGTTTCTACCCTGTTCGAGCTGGTCTCACACTGAGGCATTCTTCTCCCTAATTCGAGTTGACCCACATTAGGACAAATCTTTTGGTCACTAGGGCAAGTTTCTACTCTACTCGATTTGACTCTAAACTGGGGCATTTTTTTTTTGTCGTTCTCTTGGTTCAATTTGACCTACATTGGTGTAGCTTCGTGACTCACACTGGGGCAATTTTTGTTCACAAATGATATACTTTGAGCCAAATTCATTTGATACCCTACATGAGGACAGTTTTTTGTATATACCTAGTAAAACAATAGTCATGATTTCCAGTTGAGTCTAGATCAATCACGTCCATACTGGGGCAAAAAAAAAAAACACTTTGGCTTTCTTGCTATTCTACTTCTTGTGTCTTTATCCTTTGTAAATAATATTATAATGCTTCAGGTAAGGTGAACATGAGTACAACACTATGATTTTACCATCTAATGATAATCTCCTGATGAACATATCAGATTGAAGAGAACTTGGAAATCCCAATTGATGGAAGAGGAGGTACCTGAAAAAAGAGAGAGAGAAAGAGGAAAAGCTCGTTAGGTTAAAAACTCGAAAAGGCAGCCTAAGCAAAAGTTAGAGTAAAAAAAAAAGGAAAAGAGCTCGTTAGTCTGAAAACCCGAAAGGTCGGTCTAAGCAAAAGTTAGGGCAAATAAATAGGCAAAATCTCAGAGAAAGTTAGCCTGGAATGCCTTGAAGGGTGCACCAAACTGGGGCAATTTTGATTTGCATTTGATCAACAACACAGAGGCAATCTCATTTGCATTCAGTTGGTCATACTGGGCCAAAATTTTTGAAGGATTAAAGAGAGATGTGTTGAAGGAAGTAGCAACAGAGACAGTGATTGAGTTATCAAGTAGTTGCAGGGAATCAATTAAATGAGAGACAAGGTTAAATACTGGGGCAAAATTTTCTCTCAAGGAATCAGCCAAGCAATGGTTCATCTCATTTCTCAAAAGGAGAGCTGAGAGCAAAAAAAAAAAAGGGGGGAAGAAAGGATGAGTAAAAAGGACCGAGGTTATCAGGTCCAACGAGCAAAAGCATGTGAACAAGGATTTTGATTAGTCAAAGCTTTCCAAAAGTCAACGTTGGTTCAAAGGACTTTTAATAAAATAAAAAAAAAGAGAAAAAGGAACAAAAAAAAGAAGAATAAAATAAAAAAAGGGAAAAAAAAAAGAAAAAGAAAAAGAAAAGGAAGAAAAAGAAAAAAAAAAAGAAGAGAGAGAAAAATAAAAAAAAAAAAAAAAAAAAAAGAGAAAAAAGAAAAGAAAACAAAAAAAAAAAAAAGAAGAAAAGAAAAGAAGAAAAAGAAAAATCTTTTTGGATCAAGCTATCTTGTCTTTTTAAATCTCTGTTTTTCAGGAGCACAGTAGCCCGCTTGTCATTTAAATTCCAGGACGCAGTTGTCCATTGTCATTTAAATTTCGGGACTCAGTTGTCCATTGTCATTTAAATTCTGGGACTCAGTTGCCCATTATCATTTAAATTCCGGGACTCAGTTGTCCATTGTCATTTAAATTCCGGGACTCAGTTGCCCATTGTCTTTTAAATTTTGGGACTCAGTTACCTATTGTCGTTTAAATTTCAGGACTTAGTTGCCCATTGTCTTTTAAATTTCGGGACGCAGTTGCCCATTGTCATTTAAATTCTGGGACTCAATCGCCCATTATCATTTTAATTTCTGTTGAGCGCATCGGCTCCATGCTTTTTAATTTCTGTCTATTCTTTTGAGCGCATCGGCTCCATACATTTTAGTTTCTATCAATTCTTTTGAGCGCATCGGCCCATGCATTTTATTTTGAGTGCATTAATTATTTTCCAGTGTATTTCATGCATTTTTAAATTTCTGTCATTTACTTTTGAGCGCATCGGCTCATTGCATTTTAACTTCCTATCGTTGTTCTTGCTTTGTTTTGCATTTATCCTTTTATGCATTGCCAGACAAAATTGGAGTTCATGTCTTTACTGTTTCTTACGACGATAAAATGAAAAATTATCGAGCTTTTTCTTTTTATCTAATAAGAAACAAGTAAAGAGGGCAATCAGTGAACACCTAATTTTGACCTAGGGCTAAAAAAAAAGTAAAAAAAAAAAAAAAACAAAAAATATAGAAAACAAAACAAAATAGTCACACTCACTTTTTTTTTTCTCACCGCGCACACACTCGGTTGCTCACCGCACACACTCGCACGCTTCACCGACTTCACGCTTCACCCTCTGCACACACTTTCACTCCCCTCACACGCAACCCCTGCACACACGACTTTTTAAATTTTGGATCTCACGTAATAAAGAAAAGAGGGGCAGCAGCAAGATAGGGGGGACTCTTTTCACCCATTCAACCGGGGGGGGAGCAAGCAGCAAGCAGAGGAGCCTCGCACCCATCTTCAACTTCATTCTCAACATCATCCCTCCATAACTCCTCTCGCCATCACTTCTTCCACCATTCCACCCTTCATCTCCACCATCAACCCAAACAAAGATCTTCAACCTCCAAACCACAGCAACCATCAACCCAAACCGTGAAACCACCATTTTCCCCCACAAATCACCAACTGTGAATGACTCTAACCATCTTCATCACTATTCCCCCAATTCACTACCACCACTAATCACCAACTTCATCATCAAGTTCATCTCCACTCCGTCACACCCAACATCCACGACCCAACATTCACTTCACCAATACTCACTTCTCCCAACCGTGAACCACCCCTCATCACTCGCATACCAAAGAACCATCATCTTCATCACACCCCCAACCCAACCCTCTACCACCACCATCAACCACCCATAAAACCACCTTCAAACCTCAACAACACAAAGACATTTCACCTATTTTCTTTACCAAAGAACCACTACCTTCAACCTTCCAAACCCAACTGAGTCCACTCAGTGAAAAAATCTCCATCACCTAAACAACATCACTGTGACCTTGAACCGACCATCGGACCAACACCAGATCCCTCTCCGCATCGACCGTCGGACCAACACCAGATCCCTCTCTGTACCGACCGTCGGACCACCAACATCAGATCCCTCTCCGCATTGACCGTCGGACCTCGAACACCAGATCCCTCTCCACACCGACCATCGAACCTTCAACATCAGACCCCTCTCCGCACCGACCGTCGGACCGCAGAACCGACCATCGGACCTCAGAAACCCGCACCGACCGTCGGACCTCAGAAACCCGCACCGACTGTCGGACCTCAGAAACCCGCACCGACGTCGGACCTCAGTATCGACCGTCGGACCTCAAAAACCCGCACCGATCGTCGGACCTCAGAAACCTGCACCGACCGTCGGACCTCTGCACCGACCGTCGGACCTCAGAAACGACCGTCGGACCTCAGAAGCCCGCACCGACCGTCGGACCTCAGAAACCAGATCCCTCCCCAAACGTCCCCTGGTGTGTACTCTGTTATTGTTGCCACAGTCTCCAAACTTATATTTCTTTAAATTGTATTGTTGATCTTCTTTTTGAGTTTGAGGTTGAATCACGTGGGCTGCTGCCCATTTCACATTAAGGCAATAATGATACATTGTGGTAAAAAAAAAGGGTAAAAGAATATAAAAATGGCAAAAATATAAAAATAAATAAATAAATAAAAATCTTTTAATCAATGCAATGATCAATGATAATGATTGAATAGCAGATGCTATCTTCAATATCATTTGAATCATAAGGGTTTATTGAGTAGCCTGGTGCTAACTTGAACCTTGTGCAAGAATGATTTTGTTTTCAAATAAAAATTCCCTTTCAAAAATCTTCTTCTTAATTAAAATCAGCCAATCCACACTTATTTTCTAGAGAACTACGTGGCTTTGAGTTCCTCATTGCACCCGAGGGTACGTAGGAGCAGAATTTCATTTCTGTCAAGCCAAAATTAAATTTTCATAATTTTGTGGTTTTCCTTTTTATAAAGAGTTACAATGTTTTGCAAAAAAGGGCAAAATAAAAATTTCAAAGGATTGTTAAGAATTTGCACAATTAACTTAAGGTACCATTTTAGAACGGGTGTGTTAGGGGTGCTGTGGGATTAAGTTTCCGCCCTTCCCTATCCATAATCGACTCTCGAATCCAATCTGGTTCCAAAGACCATTTTCAAATAAAAGTTTTCCAATTTTTCCTAAGTTAAAATAAAATTGGTGGCGACTCCATTTTTCCATTTCCATTTTCTAAAATCTCATGAGTTGCTATTTTTCATCGCTATCACGGTCGCGACAATCGTTCATTGAGACCTGAAAAGTGGAGGGGGCATTACAAAGGCCAAACGGCATGACTCTGTATTCGTAGTGGCCCTGGTGAGTCCGGAGGCTGTTTTAAGGACGTCTTCAGGGCACATTCGTATCTGATGAAATCCTTGAGCGAGGTCTAGTTTTGAAAACCAGCTAGCATTACCAAAATCATCTAGAAGTTCGTCAATAGTGGGTATTAGGAAGCGATCTTTGATTGTGATTACATTCAGAGTGCGATAGTCATTGCAAAATCGTCAAGTGTCATCTTTCTTTTTGACTAGCAACACCGGTGAGGAAAAAGGACTTCTGCTTGGCTGAATCATCCTATTAAGTAGCATCTCATTGACTTGCTTTTTGATCTCTTGTTTTTGGAAATACGGGTAGTGATAGGGTTTAATGTTCACTGGTTTGGCATTTGGAAGCAGGTGGATAGTGTGATCCGTGGGTCGTGAGGGTGGTAAAACTCTTTGTAACACCCCTCAATTTAATAACCACGACACAATCGTCATTATGTCACGGTCACTAAATTTTGGCGTGTTACGTTTTTCTAATAACAAATTTCCTAAAATATTAATAGAACATATGAGAAAAATAGGAGCCATGAATGAGTAGTTACATATATAACCAGTTAAAATATAAATTATGATATATACTCAAATTACAGCATGTAAGATTGGATAATCATCTCAAAACATATATATACCCAAAATACACTTTATATAGGTAATTCAAAATAAAATATAAACTACCCATAATATATCTACGACTAAGGAGTTGGGCACTCCAACTGGATCCCGAATGCGTGAGGCAACTCCAGGCACACCGGTGTAGTGAGAAATACAGAACAATGTCTTTAATCGTAGTCTTTTTCATGGTCAAAGTCAGATCCCCAACATATCGCCTACGCTTGTCGGTCCAATCGACTCGCCAAGTCTTGACACCACCAGTGAACAAAATTTGAACGAACCTAATAAAACTCTCTTCGCGACGATATCACCGGATACAGTGGATCAAACCCAGAAAGTCCAAAAGAATCCAACCTTGTTCCCACTTACAGTCTTTAACCAAAAATTTACAAAGAGTAAGAAAAGTACAGGAAAGAGGTAAGACATCCTACCATCATTACCAATTATAGCAACAAGAAACCAAACGGCACCAAACGCCCACATAGCATTTCCAAATAATAATCATAAGCATTAAATGGCAGAAATAAACAAATAAGCAGTTCCAGACAGTTATATAATAGTAAGACAACAATTCCAAATTATAATAATCATGAATGTCAGATAATGCATGGACTCACTATGCACATGCATACAAAGTCAAAATCCTACTCCATGGAGCTAGACACAAAACAGTCGGAGAGAACGATCAGGAGGTATGCTTGTATTCTTGGCTGCCGAGGCCCTCAAGTGCTATAATTCTCAATTTATCCACGTGCACATCATGGCATTTTACAAGGCATTCTACACAGATCACGATATAGGATTGTGCCACGGTTAGGATCGTCGGCGCGTGTGTATCAGTTTGTCCCACGGTCCAGAGGAGCTACCACTGCCCCTTGTGAGACGCCCGCGCCCCGACGCCCTCAAGGTCAACTACAGGACCACACATGTCTATTCGCACCCGCACATAGGTGTAATTCAACTCCTAGGCTAAAGGCCTTAACGACAGTCCAACGGACATTCACAATGCATACGGACTCTATGCATAAACATGTATGATCATTATTACATACAATTTCACAATATGCCCACATAAACATGTATGATCTTTATTACATACAATTCCACAATATGCCATAATTGGCCAAAGCAAGAATCAACACAATCATTGGTCACTCACATGGACCCACAATATCATAATCAATACCTTTTTTTAAAGTGTATTAAGAATTCTTGCTTAGGTTTAGCTTTTCTTACAGGGTTTGTTTCTAAAGAAATTCTCGTAATTAATTAAATCCTCTTAGGTAATTTATTCACATACCTTTAGAAGGTTATTCTAAGATCTCAAAATCTCACACTCTCTTGTTCTTACCCTAATTAAATTATCCTAAGTCTTATGAAAATTCCCTTCTTGATTCTTTAAAATTTATGAATCTCGGTACAATTTAATTTTTCAATTTACTAATTCTTGCATCCTATTTCCATTGATTTAATCACTAGGTATTAGATGATAAATTATGATTTTGGATTCGACAGAGACAATGGCTCTAGTGTACAAAAATGAGGTTACCTTTCGACGAAAAATATCCTGACAATGATGAAAGATGGGAGAACGTTATTCCATAAGAATGGCAAAGAATCAATTTCTGTCGAATGGAGATAAAAAACTGTCGAATACACCAAAAGGCCAGCATAAATCCTAATTCGACGGACGGGTGTTGACGTTGGAGAAATCTTCTTTACTGAATGGTCAGAAGTTCTAACTCGACGGACATCAACATTCTATCTCGACGGATATTTACATCCTAATTCGACAGATATTGACATTGCACTAAATGGTCAGAAGATCAAAATCGACGGAATGGTCAGAAGATCAAATTCGACGGATGTTGACATTCTAACTCAACGGATGTTTACATCCTAACTCGACGAATATTGACATTGCACTAAATGGTCAGAAGATCAAATTCGACGGATATGGTCAGAAAATCAAATTCGACGGATATTGACATTATACGATATGGTCAGAAATCTGAACTCGATCGATATGGTCGATCGAATCGACATTATGACATTATACTATATGGTCAGAAGTCCAAACTCGACGAACATTGACATTCCACTAAATGGTCTTAGGTTCAATTTGTTACAGTTTTTCACAAAGAATCCCCAAATTTTTGTCCCAAAAGCGTGGCCATCCGAGAACCAATTCGACATCATTTCTTCCATTTTAGGCATTTTAATCCAATCCAATATATCAATATACACAGACAGGCATTCTAATAGCATAAACACCTTACAAACAACATGCAAACAAAGGATGACCCTCAATAGGGTTCCCTCACTATTAATCACAGACAACGTTCCTGGATGCTAATAGAGGTTGAGGAGGAGTGTCTTCCTCTTACCTTAGTAAAGAACAAAGAAAGCAAGCTCCTTCTGTCCTTGAAATCTGGTTCTTCACCACCACCAAAAACCTTGGTGTTCAAATCCGAAAAATCAAAATCAAAGAGTGAAAATAGAATCCATAGTCACCAATGTGACCATGGAGTACGAAAATAGGGAGAAAGGAGAAGAAAGTTGAGAGCTTTACCTTAAAGCTCCAAGCTTTGATGTTGGGCTGACAACCACGAAAATGGAGGAGTCAATGAGAGTTCCACAAAGAAGAAAGCTTGAAGATGGCGAGGGAAAACAATGGTCTAAGTTTGGCTTGAGCAAGGGAAGCTTGAAAATCAACAATGGTGTTTGTGGGTGTGTAGCCGTATGGAGAAGAAAGGAAGAGAAATGAGAGTAGACGTGAGGGAGAGAGTGACCAGCGCGAATGAGAGAAAATGAGAGAAAATGGGAGGGAATAATTGTGATATTACCCCCAAAACCATGCTGCACAATGAGAGGGAGGAGAGAGAGTGAATAGTAGTGGGAGGAAGCTTCCTAGAAGTTTCCTTGAAGCTTCCTTGAGAAGCTTCACGCGTTTCTCGATAAAGTGCATAGTAAGCTTGTCTCTTTAATTAAATACATCTGACAGATGATTTAATTACACTGTTAAAATTATTTTCTCAGTGAATGAAAGTTACAATTGATGAAAATAATATTTTATTATTCATCAGATAATTTTATGATACAGCGATTTTATCTAGTAGATAAAACCTCGAAAAATGCAAACCTCGCAAATTGTGCCCGGCCTCGAGTTTAGTAAGATCCCCCGTTGACGTTTCTACAGTCCAAAGTTTACCAGCCTCATGAAAACATTTCGTTATCTCGACTCCGCTCAGTGTGTACGTAAAACGAGAAATATATTAAAATATTCATCGTTTCCAAAAAAATCCACAAAAATTCCTAAAAATCTTAAATATTATAAAATAATTATTTATAATGAAATAAATAATTTTCGAGATGTTACACTCTTGACTACTAAAATAGGTTTGTGTAGTGTTCAAGTAATTGTTGAAGGGCAGAGGGCAAGGGGGGAGGGGTGGCGGTTGTATTAGAGAAGGGATTCAAGTCTGCCCCCATCTGAATGTGGAAGTAGGCTGCTGCTTGGTTGGTGTTGATGAGACGTTTGACTTGGTGGTGGGTTATTTCCTTTGGGCTGAACCCGGATCAGCCCTTAAGTTCTACCAGTTAGTTACCCTTCATGAATTTCATAAGTAAGAGATTGTAATCAGTCATAACTAGATCGAGCCCTTTTAACCATTTGATACCAAATACTAAATCTGCACCACCAATGGCCATAACGTAAAGGTCCACCTTAAAATATTGGCCCTGTATGACCACCTGGACTTCTTTACACACCTGATTACACAATAACTCACTACCATTGCCCACCATCACACTCAGCTGCCTAGTGGGCTGGGCTTTGAGGTGGAGGAAACGGACCATTTTATCTTGAACGAAATTATGGGTACTGCCCCCATCAATTAAGACAATCATCTCATGCCCATTAACGGAGCCCGTGACCCATAAAGTTTCAAGAGCCAACTGCCCTGATAAAGCATTGAAGCTGATCTGGGCTGATGAAGAACCACCCTCGTCAACAGGGTCATGAGCTGGTATGTCCTCAACTAATGTTGGAGGTGCTACGGGGTTTGGATCGTCATCCTCGTCGGTGATAAGCAAGAAAAATCGGGATTTGAATTTGTGATTGGGACCAAATTCGTCGCAGTTGTAGCATAGACCTTTCTCGTGACGTGCTGCCATCTCAGCAGGGGTTATTTGTTTAAAGGTGGGTTTAAGAGGCGCTGGTAGTAGCGGTGGCTGTTTTTGTGGGGGAGCAGAGACCAAGGGAGGATCCGAGAGTGGCACCGGGTTGAACTTGGGCCGTGAAGGATGTTGGGCGTCATTGAGCTTATCTTCCTGCAATTTTGCAAGGGCAGCAGCTTGAATAAGTGTGAGCGCCTGAAGGGCTTGAACTTCCCATCGTATGTCGGGAGATAAACTTGAGATGAAACAACTTAAAAGGAAGGTCACAGGGAGACTGGCTATGCGGTTTGCTAAGCTCTCAAAGTCAGATAAGTAGTTGTTGATTGTACCTTGCTGTGTGAGCTTAAAGAGGGCTCCCTTAGGGTCATCATAGTAGGAAGGTGCTAAGCGCATCTCCAATGCTTGTAAGAAGCCGAACCAAGATGAAATTTGGCCATTGCGAAGCATCCATTGAAACCAACTAAGTGCAGGGCCATTGAGGTAGAATGACGCGACTTGAATACACTCCTCCTCCAGTGTGCCATGATAATAATAAAAACTGGGAAATATTAAAGATCCAACCCATGGCGTCAGCACTGTCGAAACAGGGACATCTAGCTTCATATGGGATTTAGGGCCTTTGGAAGAAGAGTGGCTGGGGCTGCTTTGTGCATCGGATAGGGGGCGATTGGTTTCGAGAGAGGCTAAGCAGTTGATAACCTCGTCAAGTTTGGAGTGGAGGGAGCTCTGATTACTGGTGAGGGAAATCTGGTTTTTGATGAGTCTGGTAACGGCCTTTTCTAGGCGAGTAATGGCCTAAGAAAGGGTGTTGTCTGCAATGGAGGAGAGGCAATGAAAGCACCAAGATGATAGGGGTCGATTTTAGGATAAGGGAAAAGGGAATATCTTCCTGAATTAGAGGCCAGGAAGAGTACCTCCAGAATTAAGGGAGAATAGAGTTTTCTGAATAATGCTTCTTGCTTCATTCCTTTCATTATATCTCTATATAACTACTCGCACGTAAGAATGAAATAACAAAAATGGACAGAAACAAAATAACAAACCCAATAATTGGGTGACAGCACAACACCTGAAATAACAATACTCATGACAACTCATAAAGGAATCCTAACAAATTTTTTTTCACTCAATGGATGAAATCATCTCATCATTGAGGGTGTTTGGTAGCTCTCTTGGGCCTATCATCCTTAACAGTAGGAGTACCCATTACCTCATTCTTTTGGGCCATCATTCATTGGGTCTCGTGTACTATGACCTTTCCCTTTCTCTTGGGATCTGATGGGGCATCCTTCTGCTTCTAGGCTTAATGGGGTCCTTAGCAGCTCAACAATAATAATAATAGTGATAAATAATTGAAACAATATTGCTTTTTTTAGCTATTAAAACTGAAAGCACCTTATAACTAAAATCTTCTTTGCTTTAGTTCAAAACTAGGTTAAAGCAAAAATATTCATTATGGTAAAGAAATGACCGTTGATAACTGTTCATTTTTATGGAGTATCATGCTCAATACTTATTTATGAGCAATACAGAACTCTCCGTTTCTGAATGATGCTTTTTTCCGACGAGAAGGATGAATTAGATGGATAGTACTTTTGGATTTCAAGCTTGGATGATGCTTTTTTGGTGTAAGATAAGGATGAATTAAATGAAATGAATCTAATTGTTATTTCTAATTTATTAAGAGAAATACTTGTAACACATTATTTTAAACATTTTTTTAATATTTGTTTTATTATTAATTTACCTCACATAATTGAAAAAATTATTAGAAAAAAAATACTAGACTAATAATAAAATAAATGTTAAAAAATATACAAAAGAATGTATTCATTTCTCATTTATTAATAGACCAAACTTATAAAACAAAACTCATCACAGAATATAATTATAGCTAAATATAATATATAATACAAGAGTTACAAGATTAGATAAATACTATATAGTAATATATTTAGATCAAAAGTGGGCGCAATTTTCCCGTTAAGGCACGCCTTTCTTCCTCCGAAAGTGGTGACATTGAAACTTGGCATATTGTCCATGTATTTAAAAATAAAATTAGCAATCTTCAATTCCTCATAGAAAAGAAAACGAAATTGGCTATGAATAGATAGCTACTGCTCAGAATTGTCAACAATCAGCACCTTTTCCTGGTGAAAAGGTGCATTCTCGCTGTGGAACATATTTCCATCCCACCTCATTTGATTTACTATTCTCTTTACTTTGACAAGAACATCTATATGATCTCTAATGATAACAGCTCCTTCAGGGCGAATAATCCGATGCATTTCAATAAGTATATCAGTAATGTCGCATCTGCAAAAGGCATGACATGATCGATTAGTGAATGTATCATAAATAAGATAAATGAAGAAGCACTTATAAGTAGCTAGGCGACATAAATAAGATAAACCAGATTTGGAATTACAAAAAGAGGATGATTGTTGCTTGGTTCAGTGATTATATGATACGGCAGATGCATAACAATCCATGAAACATCAGAACATATTTTATCGTCCTACTCACATATCAAGTGATCTATTTACTCTTTTCAAACTCATTGCTTATTGTTTTAAATTATTTTGGCTATTGCTGGGAGACTCAGCAATCTTTTCCATCCATCAATGGCTGTTCCAGCAAAAGTTAAAACAGTATATTATATTTAAATCTCTATGTTAATTTAATAGCATTTTTTCATTAAAAATATTAAATCACAGTGATGTAAATCCAAAATAATAATAATAATAAAGAAACAGTTAAGAGTAGTGGTACTTGTAAACAGCTCAAAGGAGGTGACAGAAATATGAAGCTTACTTGTCCATATACATGCTGAATAAACCACAGGCATGTATCAGATCATATGTTCGAGGGTATGTTGAAAAGGGTTCACACCTGCAAGCAAGGCAACAAGTTTATGAAAGCAATATTAGAATTTTAGAACCTATATCAGTAGAATGATCTCGAGAACCTTGGACAAAGAGTAAACTATCAAGGAACAATGGAGGCCTAGGAATAGTTGAACCAAACAAGTTTATCAAAGCAATATTAGAATTTTAGAAAGAATAAGACAGTAAAACAAAATGAGAAAATTAATAGATTTTTTTACCAAAAAGAGGAAAAAAGGAGAGGAAAGAAATGATAAACTGCAAATACCAATTCATGTAAGCTCCAATTTGGCCTCGCTTATAGATAATGCCAAGACTGTTGTTTCTTGCATCATATGGAACAACATCGATAACCAACACTGGATATTTTGCCATTGCAGCCGCAAATCCCCCAAAGCCAGCATTCATATCCATGACATTTCTATATTTACCACCAGCAAGGGACTCGAGTATGACTTCATAATGCGAAACTCTCCTTTTCCATGTCTGATTATCTTCATTATAAGTTCTAATTGTGATTCCACCATCAATTGCATTTTTAATTCGAGGTGGAGCAGCACTCAGCCTTTTAGGCCATTTTTCAAGGGCACCACCTGATATTTCATAGATATCTTTAACGTCTGGAAGAGAACAATGTATGCATTCACTTTTGTGTACGTGTTGGAAAACTCAAGTCTACTAAGTAAAGAAATAAAATCATGATCAATTGTTGAAAGTCTAAACATAATGCCAAAAAACATAAATAAATAGGAAAACTACATGTAAATTTGTGAATTCTATATCAATACACCTTACTAGCTAGTTAATTCAACAAGAAGAGCTCCTTTTTTCTTCTGCTGGGAGGGCTTAGATTTTGGTCAAATTATATGTAAGCTGAACTGAGATTTTCATCACACTCCTAGCTACACAATTCAAATGTAGTTTGAAATAAAGAAACTTACCAACCAGCATCAGCATCAGATGAGGAGCAGAACTGAAGGGACTTCCAAGTCTTTAACTTCTGGATGCAGTGGATATGATTTGTGGGCTTTTGCCACACTGCAATTTGTTCTCTCTCAGCAATTTTTTTCCTGCACATTCGCCTAGCAAGGTCTTCTAAGATATTTTGATTTTTTTCCAACACCTTGGGCTCTGTTTGCCATCCTTTATAGCTTTTTCTCCAATTTATGGGTGGCCCAGACAGTACCCAATATCCACCAGGGCACAAAACTCGGTCAATCTCCAGTAGATACAGCCCATCTATAATGAATTGAACACATCAGATAATAGCACAAGAAAATTCAATATATGCACTGAAGTTGCTTATCATATTTAAGTATTCCTCTTCATGACAAGAGATTTCTCTTACCATTTTCTGGAAAACTCATTTGACAAACAACTTTAAGATAATCTTTATTATACAAAAATATGATATCAAAGTAACCACTAATTTAAAGATTAAAGCATTCATACCATAATTAGTCCATGGTACAAGACATCTGGAACAATGAGCCATATCAAATGATCTTGAAGGGAAAGGGAGTCTATGACGGCTTAGTACTCCAAGCATGGCTAGAAGTCCCCTTTCAAGGGAAAACTGTACTTGAGCTTCGTGTGCATCCTTTGGTGCAATTGACATTGTTAAGATGTTATAGTCCATTAGAGAGGCTCCAAAGCTAGCAACCTATAAGAATGTGCATTCAGATATCATATCTATTCTAGGCAAGATGACAGCAGACAATTCCCAAGCCCAAATTAAAGTAAAAGCTAAGATGGTAAGATGGGATGTCAAATTCTAGTATAAGAGCCAATGCATATAAAATATTTTTGGTGAGATATATAGCCATTACATAAATATATTTGGACAGCACAAATACTTGTTTAACATTGTTAAAGTGGGTCCTTTTAGTCAATTTGTTTGTTTAATCTTCCTTCATCACTCACAATATCACCTTCTGTTAGGTCGTAAAGGAACAAAAACTTTACAATAACTATCTAATCCATCAAGCAGTTGTTCAAACAGGGCCTTATGTGAAATTAAATTACTCTACCTCATCGTTTATACACTTAAGTTCATTAGACTTCTCAAGCCATAAAAAGCATAATAGGTAAGTAGATGATTGAGTCACAACCGGCTAAGTATATCATGTTGTGCAATCAGTTAGAATCAAGTAGCTTTGATACAAGGGAAGCAAAATGACAGACATGCAAAAAATGAAAAAGACTTAAGAACTTGACGAATGTGTCAAGTCCCAGATGCAAAAGGGTACTGGATATTGCAGATGCAAGGAAGGAAAAGTGAAAGCAAATTAAAATTCAATTTTAAAGTAGACATAGACAAGGCTATTCAAGTTAATGCACTCTTAAACTCACTAATCTCTGCCTCAGTATTTTTCCACACTAAATTTCCTTCTATAGTTAAAAAATAATAATATTAATGAGAAAACCATATCCAAAGTTAACAAGGAATAACAACAAAGGAACCAAGGAACCTTATCCTTCTTTTGCTAGATTTAGTGAAAACAAAATAAAATAAGCAATATGAGAAAAAAGAAAAGTGCATAAGATAACAAACCATCCAGAAACTGTTCTGATATTCCCAGATTTGAGTGGGACAAGACGCTCTCTATGTGGGTTTCTTGTATTCTGTAAGCTTGGGAAAAGGGGCATTGCTAAGCCAAGCAGTGTCTCTACTCTTAGGCCATGGAAATGGCTTCCGGTACCCAACTGCCTTTCTCTGTGGAAGTTTCTTCCATCCAGAAACTGCCTCTCTCTATGTGAGTCTTGGCATGGACAGTAGTTGGTAAAGTTGCTTGAGCAGTAGTTGAAGAAGTGGGGTTTTTGTTGTGGAAGAGAAAGTAAGTGATGGGGTTCAAAGTCAAACTGAAGTGGCTGTGAAAAGTGGGTATAGACATTATTATGTTTATGCTGCAGCTGGAGCTGGAGGCACGGTTGGTTGAGGTAATCAAGCAGAAGTGAGGAGGTGGAGGTGGTTTTGCTATAGGAACCACCATAACCAATAATGTACAAGAGAGAGCAGAGGATGGTGGTTAAGAAAATTCGTCTTCTGACAGGTTCTGAAGTGAGAGATTGGAATTGGAGTATGGCTGCTGCCAATGCCATTGGCTGTTTCACTGCTGGTTTCTACTTTCTACGGCGGTCAGGTGTAGCAGACGCAACTAGTTGAAAGGTGAAAGTGGATACATACGGTTGAATTTTAAGTTTTGACGATGCATTTAAGTGTTTGAACATATGAGTTTTTTAGATAATTTGATTTTTTTCTATGTTAATGTATTGATTGATATGTGATTAATTATGAGTTATTTTTATCTAAAAAATATATATAGTGATTTGATGAGTTGATTGATTTTTATTATAATTAAATGATTTTATATACTCATCTCTTATGGACAAACATGTTTTTAGGAGAGTTTTTTAGTTCGAACAACTTAAAGAGTGCAACATGCTAATCATATTTAAATTAGAGAAAAATAGTAACTAAAATAACACCTATTGGATGAAGGATGAATTAGTAAATTGAAAGAATTTTGTTTCAAACTAAAATAGCAACTACTTAAAAATACATATGAGCTGCATATTACATATGTTTTAAAGTTTTTTAACTAATTTTTTGTAATCTCTAACTGTTAGCAAATGTTAAGAAAAGTTTTTCATTATATATAGGAGGCTTTGGGAAGGATCATAGATTACACTTGCAAAAAGAGTTTAAAGAGAGGTCAATAACAAAATTGTGTTTATGTCAACAATATTTTTCAATTAATCTTTTTTTTACTTTCTTCTTCTTCCACTGAAAATTGTTTATCAACAAAATCTTGAGAGAACCTTGAAATTCATTGTCCAAGCCAAAATGAAATTGATGCGAAAAAAGTAAACTATTTTTTGTTGATGATATCCTTGTTTTATAAGAAGGAAGAGAGTGTGGGTAACTTTTCTTCAATCTGCAAAAATGTACTTTATCCCTACAAAATGGGCAGATTACCAGAGGAAGTTTGATTCAACAAAATATCTCAAATAAAATATCTCAAGATAACAAAATGAGACCGAAAGTACTTTCATATCATCACAAAAGTGTGCACAACAACAACATATGGCAACAATAAAAATCAATATAATAATTATAATTATAATTATAATGTACATTCTCCCACTAATCCAACATATCAAAACAAAACAATAATAACAATCCCATTAGAGTCCAAAAGTTCCAAAATACTCTAATGGTAACATCATTATTAAGTGGGACTATCAACTCGTAGTAAAGTAAAAAACTCACCATTCATCAACGACACAAATACCAAAATCTTTATCCAAAAAAGTCATAACAATAGAAACAATATTAAGCAAATCTATACAAAATTTAAAATATCAAAATTATTTCATTATCAACCACAAGCTTTGCATTCATAATTGAGAATATTACAAGTATCCATATGAGACTTTACAATAAGTCAACTCCTCTTTGTCATCGCAAACACAAAACCACAAAAGAATTTTCACAAATAAGGTAATTTATACTTCACAAAACCATATATAATGATCACTTAAAAGATTTGACAACATTTGAGTTTAAAATCTCAATTTTCTTACACTTATTTGGGATCACTTGCAAGTTTTCAATTTTCAAAACCCAAGTTCACAATGACAAAAAAAAATAATATGCACACTTAAGCATAATATTAGATTACTGTTTAATTATACTTAATTACTTGAAGACATAACCAAAATTCAACTCCCATTATAGTAAACATTAACCAATAAGAACATAAACACATTCAAAATTTATAACAATATGTCTTGTGAGACAATCAATATATTATGATTTAAAAGGTTTTATGCCTTAGACATAAAATGACATCACCAAGATTTTTAGATAAACAATTTAATATAGAATATTGTCTCCCATTTAACAATAATAGCAATATTGGCCATCAATATACAACTATCACAAAATACATTAATAACAAATTTGTTCTCACTTACTTATGGTAACACCTATTGATGTAAACAACATCAAAATTAATATTAAACAATAATATTATGTAAATTATCAAGTCAATTTAACTTGCACTAGACATTTTATTGCCTTTAATATGGGCTTCATTATATTGCTTCAAAAATTTTCAACAAGTATTTCAAAAGAACAACAATTACAAAATCGTTTTCTTCTTATAAGAAACAAAGAGCTTTAATTGATATTGATTGTTAGGTAATTTACAAAATAAAAATAAAAATACATAAGAATTAAATATACACATTCTTTTACTTCAACCCAAAAGAAAGGAAATTTCCCAAAGTGAATGCCAAAAGTACAATAGGTTTAACTCAATGTATTCATGTAAATTTTGCATCATCGACAAAAGAAATTTTTAATTTATTTTTATTCTAAAGTTGAAAATCAACACAACATTCTTTTTTATTTATTTTTATTCTAAAGTTGAACTAATCAACACAATAAATTGGGCTTAAAAAAACTAAATCCTCACAAAATGATTAAACCATAATTGGAAGAACGCTTTCTTCACAACAATACTTGAATAATTTTAATCCTAATATTTTTCTTGAGAAAATTAGCAAAAAAAAAAAAAAATCCTTTGAGGATTTTGACATTTGAATATATCAATTAAAGGAAATATTCAAATTTATCATTTCAAGATACTAATGAAAATAATTATCACTAGCATATCGACAAAATAATGTTTTCAAATTACTAACAATACCTATAATAAAATAAATTTTCTTTAGTATATAATAATACAAATAATGGTACAAAATAGAAAAATTGTTTATGTTTTCAACATGTCTTATTAAGATTAAAGCATATCAACACAACATGACAACTATAGGGAGTTCACTATATTACAACATACTTTAGGAGACTGAACAATGTCCTCAATAGGTCCCAACAAGCAACAAAAAAAAACGATGACAAATACAAAAGTTAGAGAAAATCATGCATTAAAACATTTATTATACTTAAGCAACCATAATTGTATTGGTTTTCTCTTGTTCAATTAGTTGGACAATTAATTGAACTAGAACCCTTGCATCATTGCAATCCCGCCTAAGGGTCCCGAATTACAATATACAAGTCTCTCCCACTTGATAGAGTAAAATAGTTGAATCAAGATTTTCATAGTTTATGCACAAGCAATATTTTATCAAGATTTTTAAAATAAAATTTAAGCTATTTTCTATATCACACAAATGATTATATCAAATAATATCACACCGAAGGGTATGTCCATTATTTACACCACCCAACAACATTATTAATTTTTATTTGATAAAATTACATATCTAAAAAAAAATAAAAATTAAATTTTTTTTTGACAAATGATGCCCAAAATAATTGTAGCCCCACATCAATTTCGTCAAGTTTCACAAAACAATACAAATATTCAAGGTTGCTTAATTCAATTCGATAAAATACTTGACAATGAATAACATAATATATATGTCATAACAATTTGAGCTGCTATGTCATTATAATCCCGCCTAAGGGTTCTAGATTACAATAAACAAGTAAACTCTCATAAACCATTAAATATCATGTCCCTAAAGCTAGTATCGAGAGGATACTAAAAACTCTAAGGGTATAATCATTTAATGCATTCAATAAAACATCAAAATTTAAATTAATAAAAATAAACTGATAGGGTAAGTGCATTATTAACATAATTTTTAATGAAAACACAGCAACATTTTTAATAATATAACACTTTGTCGTAATTGGTCCTGCGAAGGTAAGCTCACAACTATACAAAATGTTCAAAATAATTATAAATATTCTGGATGGAACTCTTAGAGATAAGATCTCACAATATTTACAAAACACAATATTGGTCTTATAATAGATGAGCATGTGATCATAAGAAACTACAATAATCAATGACAAAATTACTCATAGAGTTCCAAAATTTTCATGCCACATCAATCAGATAATTTCCACACTCTCATACATAATTACATATTAAAAAAAATGAAGAAAAAAAAGGGAGAAGAAGACCTTAAGAACAAATTTCTCCACTTATGCAATTATACAATATGCCAATAACCATATAAGTTTTATAACTAACATCAGATAGTATGTTGCTCATCTTTATGTGTAGAGCTAATGAAAGTAGATGCTAACTTAATAGGATTTAAATTACCAAAACTTTATATAACTTTTACAAATGACTCAAAAAATAAACTTACGAGATATATAAAACTTAGCTATAATAATGACTTAATATAAACTTGTCATTGCCTTAAATATTTTTCAATAATCAAAATTATTTTAAATAATATTCTCATAATGGCCACATTGAAAGTAATTTATTTAAATTTGTAATGGCACAATATACAATAAAATTAATCACATACAATTGTACTTTAATTCTTAATAATATATATCAAAACACTTTAATATTATTAATGCACAAACGTCCAATACTAAAACAATTATATGCAGCACATGATACATTATCATGCTCTTATAACAAAAAAAATATTTCAAGAATAACTCCCAATATTAGATTGCACAATTTATGGAGTTCAACAAGCTCAACTAATAAAATTGGCATCAACAATTAAAGGAGAGTAAAATATGTATAAATAAATAAACTTTAATATGCCCAAACTTATTTAAATAAGTCTTCCATAAAAAAATTTCTCAATAGCAATAAAGGGCATACAATCAACATGAATTTATTGGCATCAAAATAATATATTTGTCGATATCAATGCTCTTTATCATACAAAATAAAATATCTAAAATTATCAATTTAATTATAATTCTCACTTGTCTATTATATGTAGTAGAAATAATCTCAATAATTACCAAGCATCATAAAAATTATATTCAATACCAAAGTATCCATAGTTATGTGAGAATTAATTAAAAAATTTTATTCCATGATTTTGATGAGACATCACGCGCTTAGAACATGAGGAGCTACTCATTTCTTTATTTATCCACTATTTAAATAGTAGGTAAGAGCAAAATTAGTCAAAACAACTCTAAATATACCAAATGAACTCCCAAATTTTAATTTGCACAATAGATTTATAAAAGCGGTTAATTTCAACATATATACAATATTATACACTTAAAACAATTCCAAAAAAATTATTTTGGTAATTATTTGAACAAAATCTCACAAATTTAAATTGTATAACAATATAAAGAGTACAATAATTTCAATATAGCATAAAATAACCCAAAAAAATAAATTATTTGAGCATTCAAAGAATATCACATGTGAGAGTGTGAAAATTATAACATGCCTAATTTTACAAAAAAAAATTCAAAAAGGAGTTCTGAGATTATCCAATTTTATATATATAATTCGAGTCAAAGAAAAAAATAGTTGTGACACATTTTTTCAACACCACGCAACAGATATTCTCATGAAACTTTGAAACCATTTAAAATTCGTCAAAATTACTAAAATTAATTATTGCGTACATGGAACACATTCCAAAAAGAATTGGAAAAATAATAATAATAATAATAATAATTCCTAAGGAAAACCAAAATCATAAATGATGTTCTTGTATGGTTGAAAAAAAATTGCACAAAAAAAAATACACGCAAATTACGTATTGAAAAATTGTCAAAACTTCAAACAACGTAAATCAAATCAATTTTGGGTTTTGATTAATTTTTCAAAAAGAAAAAAAAAGATGTTCTTGAATTGACCAAAATTCTCATTATCAACAAGAAGAAATTTACAACCATAATTAAGATTAAATTGGCTCTGATACTAATTGAAGAAATTTTGTTTCAAACTAATTAACAATATATCAAAATTCCTAAATCCATTTAACCTCAAATTATGACATGTATAAAATATAATATACAAGAGATCGAGTTATAGAATCACCTAGAAAGGACAAATATAAGTTACTGTGATCATGCCGATCTTTAAAGGAAAATCGCGAAACATGCGTGTGTGTAGAGGAGAGAAACTATTCTCATTATACTATATGAAGCAACAAATCATTGTGGCCTCAATGGGGCAACCACAATACATATAGGATGAAAATAGGGGCCTCTCATTGTGTTTACAATATGGATTAACCTACCCATCATAGAAAACTCATACACAAGGCCCACAAACTCAAAACAACATTATCCACATGAGTTTAAGTACTTATAAGAGCTCAATAACAAAATTGATCACAAATGGGCTAAACCAATAGATGCTCAATAATATTTGACATTCAATTAATCTGGGTTTTAGAAAATTGGTGACTATGCTAGTCCACACATATTAAAAAATCTATCATTAGTAACTACTAAGAGTGAAAATAGCAATTACTTAAAAATACATATGAGCTGCATATTACATATGTTTTAAAGTTTTTTAACTAATTTTTTGCAATCTCTAACAGTTAGCAAATGTTAAGAAAACTTTTTCATTATATATAGGAGGTATTGGGAAGGATCATAGATTACACTTGCAAAAAGAGAAAGAGAGGTCCAATTGTGTTTATGTGTTTTTTGTTTTTTTACTTTTTTCATGTTCTAAAATTTGTTTATCAACTCTTGAGAGAACCTTGAAATTCATTGTAGCTCATTGATAAAAACAAACCATTTTTTGTTGATGATATCCTTGTTTTAGAGAGAAGGAAGAGAGCGTGGATAACTTTCCTTCAATCTAAGTACTTTATCTTGGGTTAAGGTAGAGGGAGGTTTGATGGTATCCTTGAGTGAAAAAAATCATTATAACTCTGTCTTAAGGTTAAGGTAGAGAAAAGTTCGTCAAAGTCTTTGTAAAAGAAAATTCGACAAGTGAAGAAAATATCGAGCATTTTCTTAGGAACTAGGTGTAGGTCGCAGATTGTGGTCAAACCAATATAAAAATCGTTTGTGCATTTTTCTCAATTCTTTCTTCTTTACTTTCAATTTTACTTATGTTTATATTCAAATTGTTGTTTAATTATTTAAATTTTCTGTTATTGAAACATATAGAACCAATTCACCTCCTCTTAGTTCTGTCACATATTTTATACTGTGTTCTTTGCTCCTAATTATTAGATAAAGATAAATGTTTCTGCCACTGTCATACAAGGAAATTATTTATGTAAATTAGAATACACATATCATATTTATATTGTATATTAATGTAAAAGAAATATTAAATTATTTTATATGTAATTGTAGATTCTTATAGCATATACAATAATTTTCATGAGTGAATTAAATAAAATTAAACGTATTTTAATTAGATAAATAATAAAAATAGTCATACAAAGTCATCTTTATTTGTTGGTAATTAAACCGGATAAATATATATCAATTAAAGGGATAAAATTTAAATAAAATGTTTTATGTACTTATATAACTGTTTTTAATAAAAATATAATATATATATTTTCTTTATAACTCATTAATAAAATTTTGTAAAAAGAAAATGCAGTTGCTAAAAAATATAATAAAGATTATATTTTTATTAAAAAATAGTAGTATATACATATAAAAAACTTTATCTAAATTTTATTTCAATTAAAATTATAAAGAGACAATAATTACGAATGTGCACATGTTTTTTTTATTATTATTTTTTGGTAACTAAATTAAAGGAATAGAATGGTTGTAGCCCCACTTGTCACTCCTGAGACATTTCATGAATATAATTTGTGATTATATAACAAAGCTTTATATAAATTAAATATTTTTTGGATGATGTCCAGATAAATAGTTAATTTGTACGTGGTCGTCCAATTCACCTGTAGGTACAAATCACACGTTCATCTACCGTTGAACCATGATAAAAATATAGATTTTTTTACTAAATTATCATTGTTGATAAAATTATTTATCGAATGTTATTTTTTAAAATTATTTATTAAATTATTATATTTTAAATTATTTATTAAAATATTATTTTTTAAAATTATATATCAATTATTAAATTCTTTTATCTTATGTAGTATTTTTTAATATTTTTATTTAGTTAAGATCGTCAAGTAAGATAATGCATTTTAATTGGTATGAAAATATTAAAAAATATCACATAAAATAAAAAAAGTAATAATTTGATATATAATTTTAAAAGAATAAAGATTTTGATAAATAATTTAAAAAAATAATAATTTAATTAATAATTTAAAAAATAATATTTTAATAAATAATTTTATTAATAATGACAGTTTGGTAAAAAATCTAAAAATAGGTGGGTTGATTTATTTGATTGTCGTTTGCTTATAACGAAAGTATATTTTAGATTTTTATTTCACTGATATTATATTAATGGATTATTCGTAAGTCTCTTATAAAATGCTTTTTAAGTCTACGAATCTGCATTAATTTCATATTATGACAAGCATCCACTCATTCTAAATATCCCCGTAAAATAAATAAATAAATATATATATATATATATATATATAAAACTTTTTAAATATAGAATATCATGATAAGCTAAGAAATTTATGTATGTAGGTTAAAATAATATAGTGCTAGAGCCATTGATAGTAGGACATACATGAGTGGGACATTTAAGCAGATGAAATCTTTCTAACATGTGCCAAGGATAAGGAGTGAAGTTAATATCTATTTTTCTGTTTTGGACTTTATTTTTAGCTCAAAATTTTGGTTGGTGGTGCTGGCATAGTTGGGCCAACCAAGGGGTTCACTTATTTGGGCCAAACAAGGAATTCCTCATGCACAACCTTTTGATCTTGTGTATATTATTTAATGCCCAAACACATATTCTTAATAACAAATTTGTCCCATCATCAAGCCAAAGTGAAAAATAATGATTAGAATAATATTTCTCCCTTAAAAAATATGAATAGATTTTATTTTATTTAATATGTTATTTCAGAAAATAAAGAATTTTAACCTTTTTTAATTTATCTTTATTCTTTTTTATCTTTATTAAATAAAATAAAAAATAATAAAATGATAATATTTTAAATATTTTGATAAAAAAATAATTTAATTAAATATAGCTATATTGTATTAATGTAATTAAAAGCTGTTTAATCTTTGTACAGTTAATTAGTATTTTGAAAAGTGTAGTAGAAGTAGTAAGAAGAATAACAAATAAATAATTTTATTATTTGTACACTTAAAATTTGATATTTATTTATACATCTTTTATATTAGTATATGATATGCTTATTTAATCTTAAAATATAATATATTTTAATATATATTTATACTCATATATTGGCTTTTTTACTAAATCGACATCTTTGTTAGTAAAATTATTTATTAAAATGTCATTTTTTTAACTATTTACCAAATTACTATTTTTTTAACTATTTATCAAATTACCTTTTTTTTAACTATTTATCAAAATGCCACTCTTTTGAAACTATATACCAAACTGCCACCCTTTTGATCGACGTGGCATTTTTAAAATTTTCTGTTAACCAAGATGCGCGCGTAGGATGGCGCATCACGTATTTAACCTACGTGGATGCGCCATCCTATAAATGCATCCTGGTTGGCCCTGGAACTAAAAACGCCACCCTTGATGGCGCAACCAAGTACAAAATGCCAACAAGGGTGGCGTAACCCTAGTATATATTCCCACACCCCTTCCCCGTGCGTGACATTTCACATTTTCCTAAATTTCACTATCTCTCTACAAATTTCTTTCTCTAAACACTGAAGTCTCTCAATTATTATGAGAAGTGGTGTCGGGATCATTATTTGTACTTTAAATTATATTCCTTCACACCGTAAGTATTTCTTTCAATAGTTAAATAGTTTATTTATTATTTATTGATTACTTTTTTACTAAGTTAGTGTTAATTATAATGTATTATTATTATAATTTAATATTTGTATTGACTAATGAATAATGAAGTTGTATAATATGTAATTTAAATTATATAGATAATTAATTTATAGGTAATCTAGTAGGATATATATCTTTGACATGATTTACATTAGTAAATGTAGCTTAATTCAAGATATTCGACTTTAGAATTTTTTTTTACATAAATAATCGTATTGAATATTGTAATTGATGTTTAATCTCTTTACAAATGTGTTGAATTGTTATTGTTAATTGGAGTTAACATGACAAAATCGCTAAATGTGCATATTTACTTCAATGGGATAATGTATGATGGTGAAGAGGGTGTCATGTATCGAGGTCCTCCTCCAGGCTATTGTGATCACACATTGACATGACTTTGGATGGGTTGAAAACTAAGATCCATTCAAAGTTGAGGCTTCAAGCAAACCAACATGTGTCAAAAGTTGTCTATCGGTGTCCGCAATGCTTCAATCCGTGGAGATGGGTAAGGCTTCCAATAGAAGACGATGATGATCTAAAGTACATGATAGATTCTTTCTGTCAAACTCCGAACATGGCATCTATGGAGTTGTATGTGGAGGTAGAAACAAGTGGGCAAGAAGAGCATGCTGAAGCTCCTGGTGAAACCGAATCTCAAGTTGGTCCGTCTAATCAAGTTGAGTCATGCAATATGATCGTTATTAATGGTACAATGGTTGAACCTGATAACCCATTTGTCAGAGATGCAGTATGGGAGTCAAGTGAAGACGAAGAACAAGTAGCTGAGGGCGACGATTCAGACACACGACATTACATACTTCGCTTGCATGGGGGTTTCTTATGCCCCGATCATTCGGGTAAGCTCGTGCACTTGATGTTCCTCCCATTGTTGGAGGACTTTGCTGTTGCCGGGACGTATAGTTGGGGGTCTGCAGTTTTGGCGTACCTGTATAGAGAGCTTTGTAAAGCTACAGACTATGACGCACGCGAGATCGAAGGTGCATGCATCTTATTGCAGTACTAGGCGTGGTACAGATTCCCCCGGCTTGCCTCTTCACTAGCTGACCATGATGAGCCTGATGTGTTTTACGATGCTGGTCGTGGTCAACTACGTCCCTTAGGATGGGAGTAAGTTTCTATTTCATTTCATATTTTTACATTACTTTCATGACATGCTTTGTTAATAAAAATACTTACGTTTGCAATACTTTCATTTACCAAATAGGTGGCGCAAACATAAAGTATTGAGTGATATTGTGATTGGCGTCCTTTCATATTATCGTCAGTTCTTTGAAGAACGATGAGGTATGTCTTCGTTTACATTCCTTTGATATATTTACTTATGCATATGCCGTCTTAATGTTTTGTGCATCTCATTTTTTCGGTTTATATGGCAACCATACACGGATGAAGCAGGTGACAAGCCATTGCCACCTTTTTGTGTGGCTGCTAGGGACATAGCGCTGGCAGTGGTCCCTCTCATATGTTTCCATATTGTCGAGTGGCACCAGCCAGACCGCGTCATGCGCCAGTTTGGTCTTGATGCCCATTCCACGGAGACCGCTCTAGCCGAGAGATTGCACTCGGTTACATTGGCGGGCGGGCATGATGAGGATTGGCGGCCACACATACCGTTTATATAGCCACGGGATAGTCGTAGGGAGAAGCTTGTTAGTGGGAGTCCCATTGGTATTCGTTCGAGTACATGCGTTGGTATAAAAGAATTACCAGATACTGATTGCTCCCACAAGCGCATCTATTGGGAATGCAGTAAGCTCTTTACTAATTCGTTCGACTATATGTATTTTGTATTCAAGTATAATGACATAAATTGTATATGTTTATTAGGCGGACATTGGGCAGTATTTGCTCGGTTCAACTACCGACACTTGTCGCTCGAGAAGCTCTACACAAATCCTACACTCATTGCGGTGCATGACCGCATTACGATGGAACAATTGCGTCACAGACGACATTTCAGGGCCGCGAGGAGTCGAGCCAACAGGAACGCGGCGTAGACGGAAGAGAGGATTAGCGAGCAATCGGACACGACTTCGACATCCCAGGACTCCACTCTACTTGCCAAGATACGACACACAAGATCCTCACCGCTACATACCCCCCACTCACCTCCTACTTATTTCTTACTCACCACTACCTGCATATTACCCACCATACCCACCATACCCTTACTCACCGTGTATCCATACCCGCCTTGTTACCATGTGGTTACCCATATCTTTACCCACCATAGGTTACCCACCATACTCATCACAGCCAGTCCCTCTTCCGAACCATCTCACAGGCCACCGCATTCTAATACGGGCCCATCTCATTGACATTTAGAGAATATATTTATTGATTTTGTGTAAAATACTATTATTGAGAATATATTCTTGTGAGTTTGGTACCCTAATTAATTACACTATATATGCTTTTCGCCTTGTTTTAGATTTTATTAAATATTGTGGTAAATGGTTGCATTAAACAGGATCATTGGCTTTTGGGAGATCCAACATTTAGGTAAAATCATCGAAATTTTTACTAATTGAATTACTAAAAATTTGAGAGAGGGATTATTCGGATCTAATCTTACTCATTTATCATCCCGAATCCTACTCAACAAAAATTCATTTAAGTGATACGCCTCTTCTACAGGATATACCATTTAATTTTTATTATATGTTGTTTAAATTATTTGTGTCAAAATAAATAAATATATTCAATAACTTCAATAATAAGATATACATTTGATTAGATTGTTTTTAAATTTATTAAAAATCATACATAAAGACAATTAAAAGCAAATAATTAATACCTCAATCGTTTTTAAATTAAACAATAAATTGAAACAATAAATTTTTAAAAAATAAAAAAAAAAAATAAACATATGTGTTATGTAATTAATAAATCTTCATAATAACTAAAATAATATTCAATATTACTAACATATTAAATTTGTCATTTTTTTATTTTATATTATATATTTTATTCTCGTAATTAGTATGAATTCATTAATAAACGTTTATAAATATTTATTAAGTATTTCAATTAATTTTTAATTAATTATTTAATTTTAATAAACTGTAAAAAAAATTATTTTTTTGGTTAGAAATCAGGATCTGGCAGAAGAGATGGCATCCACGCGTAGGCGTTATAACATCGCCTATTTCGTGGACATATCCTTATATCTGGTTGGCGGCCAAAATATTAAAAATGTCACGTACCAAAAGAATAGTAGTTTGGTATATAATTTCAAAAGAGTGATATTTTAGTAAATAGTTAAATAATAAGGGCAATTTGATAAATAGTTAAAAAAATGGTAATTTGGTAAATAATTAAAAAATAATATTTTGATAAATAATTTTCTTGTGACAATTTAGTAAAAAGTCAATATTTATATAAGATGTTAAATTTAATGGTAAAAAAAACATTTTTCATAAATAAATGTATGTTTGGTGTGATTGTCTCCAAGCACGTGACACAAGAATAAACGGACGGCTGGCCGGAAACAATCTGTTGTGGAGGTTGGGGAACTCCGCACGCACAGGCGCATAGCCGTTAATAAAATAAAATATATGCTGTTTGTATTCTATCTGATCTGACGAGTGATGATGATGATAACGAAACACGAGAAATTCTTATGTAAATTTTAGACATTCAATTTAAATGCATCAGATTAATTAAAATTTAATATTTTTATAAAATTAATTATATGACATAAAAATTCATAAAATATTAAGTTTTGATTAGTAAAATTTTAAGTATAAGTTTCTCATGAAACACATCCTCTTTTTCATTCTGTTTCACCCAAACTCACACATTCTCAAATTTGGGTCTCAAGCTCTTAGTGTATCTTGTATTTTTTATACTTTTTGAGGAATTTGCAACCAACCAACCAACCCCCTTTAAAGGGTGGGTGTTTGCTTGGAAAATTGCAATTTTTATATTTGGACTGAAGATGATGACTTTCGACCAATTTTGGAGCAGAAATACGTTAATAGGTCTTGGGTTGGGACAGTTTCTTTCTCTTCTCATCACTTCCACAGGCTTCACCTCTTCTGAATTGGCTAAAAGAGGTTTGCATGCAATGCATTCATCTTCAAAATTCTGTATGTTTTGCGGATATTCTAATAATGTAGCTTAACTGACAGTCAGTGATCCCCATACAATACATGGATGCTTGAATACCCAACTTGCACTACTCATTATTATGCCTTTAAGAGTCTGTTTCCTCCTTTTTGGTAAAATGATTGTATATAAATGAAAATGATGATACTTTGCCTGCTTTTTTATTACCCTCTTGTTGAAACTTCTATTCCTTTCTAGCTCTGTAGTGAAAGATAGAGTTGGCATCTTTATCATGATCTTTTTTTTTTTTTTTTGGGGTGTATTAGGCAACTGGGGTCATTGTTGTTGGTCCACAGTTGTCTTTGGTCGTTGAATATTGTATTGTTGGTTGTTGGTCGGACTACAGCTATGCTGAGTGATTTACAAGTCCTGCCCTCCCTTAAATTTTCTTAAAATATTAACATGTGGCTTTTTTGGCCTACTAAATTTCATAATAAAATGTTCTTTTCCTCCTTACTTTTTTTCTGGTCCACCCTCTACATAAGTTAATTTTATGCCTTATTTTTGGTTTTTGAACGCCGATTACAAATTTTGTCCTTGCCTTTTATTATTATAGGAATTGATGCACCAACTTCGCAGTCGTTTCTCAGCTATGCATTCTTGGCAATTGTCTATGGGAATATTGTTCTTTACAGAAGGAAAGCACTCAAGGTTGTAGACAATGGTTGATAATTTTGTGTTCATTGTTACACATATTGTCAATAGGTTTTGATTACTTTGCAAAACATCATGCAGTGCCTTAGACAATTAATTCTTTTAATTAATTCTATTTTTTGTTTAGTTTGAGTGAGATCGATGGAAAGAATATTCAAAACATTTTTTCATGATCTGTGTATGCTAACCTCCTTATGGCTCTCATGTCATTTTAAACTGGTGCTTTTCATTTGATGACTAATAAGGTGAACATGGGATGTAGCAAGGGTTGATATTAGTGGTATGTTCTACAATTATCCCTTTCTTTGTGTTACTCTGATAAAAACTAAGTATAATGCTATATGAACAACACTTGAACGGGATAAAAAGAGACAACAAATGTGCAGAGCCATTGGGTTGCTTGTATAGCGAAGTCTTGATGTGACACTGTATAGATGCAGTGGTAAATCTAATGGTGCAAAAATAGATGCTAGTATTTGTACGTGTAAAGCATTGTTTATATAGCATTGCACCAAAATGAATAGTGGGGAAGAATGGTACCTTGGATGTCTACCAAGATGCTTTATGTACTTCTGTTTCTTATAAGTATATTGTGGATGAATGATATTTTCAGCCAATGTTTAGAAGTTCCATCTATTAAGCATAATCCAACTCCCACCAATCTACAAATTTTGACAATATTCTCGGGATGCTTGTAGCAAAGTAAGTATACAAGCTACCACACTCGTGTGACATGTAGTTTTATTATCATGTTTTGGTTTTTTAGCATGAGACGTGATATTCTTTAACTTCTTACCTAGTAAAAAAGATTTAGTTTTTACTCTGTTTTCCTTTCAACATCGAACATTTAAAGACAATTTAATTAAATTCATACGGTACTTATGCAGGCAAAATGGTATTATTACATACTTCTTGGATTGGTTGATGTTGAAGCAAATTTTCTTGTTAAGTGTTTCTGATGGCAGAGATATAATATTCCATAGTGAGCATTGTTGAAATTAATATATTTGTATAAGAATTAAGATTTCATGATAGGTCCCAAATTTAATTATCTAAATCTAGATTACTGCAGTGTAAATTTAATCTTTTGTTTCTAGTACATGTACTGTTGGACCCTTTCTATTTATTGAAATGAAGTTAGTAATCTGTTGAGTTGGATGATATTACTTTTGATGATTTACAAGCTAATTCTCATCTAATGAACAGTTGTGAAGGCGTATCAATACACATCACTAACAAGTGTGATGCTGCTTGACTGCTGGTCCATTCCATCTGTCATGCTTCTCACACGGATTTTCTTAAAAACAAAATATAGATTCAAGAAGAAAGCTGGCGTAGTTGTTTGCTTTGCTGGCCTTGTCCTGGTTGTATTTTCAGATGTCCATGCAGGCGACCGAGCGAGTAGGTGGCTTTTTATGTACTTGATATTGACACCTATATCTTGTGGTATACGTAAACACATATATGCACTCACACAAGCACATTTAGAGAGGGAGAGTGCGTGTGTGTTAATTATCTTTGTTCTTCAAAATCATTTGCTTAAGTAAATTTTGATCTTATCATTTGTTGTCATTAGTAACATACATCTTTTTTCTTTATGGTAGTTGTCTGATGCTATATGTACATGCTATAGGTGGAAGCAATCCTTTGAAAGGGGACCTCATTGTTATTGCTGGTTCTACGTTGTATGCTATCAGCAATGTCAGTGAGGTAAGCTGATAGCACTTCTGCTTTTAACGCATTTTGCAACAATCTTGCAATTTACAATGTGCAGAATATGTACATATACTCCCATTGAAAACTCATTTAGTTGATCCAAACTTTCAAGTCAAACTGAGCTTGAATCTGGCCTCTTGACAGCAAAATAAGAATATTTTCCATTTGGGCTAATTCTTGTGATGCTCCCACATGATTCATCAACACTTGACAGTGAATATTAATATTTCATTGTGTGTAATCTCTTTTGTCATCATTATTTCTTTCCAATTGCAGGAGTTTCTAGTGAAAAATGCCGATAGAGTTGAGCTCATGGCAATGTTGGGTCTCTTTGGCGGCATTGTCAGTGCCATTCAAATGTATTCTTGAAATTGATTTTATTATGAATAGAAACTAAGATCCTTCAGTTGAATAAATTTTCTTAGCTTATTTTATGTCTGCTTATTTATCCAGGTATTCTATATCTTCAAACTTGTGCTTTATGACATTTGCATTGAGGAATCCATTTTGTGGCACTTGCTAGGGCTCAAACTTTCTTTCCAGCATTTATTGTCTAAAACATATTTGTATTTATTTGGTCTTCCAATACATCTTCATTCCGATGCATAGCTGAAGTGTCTAACTGCAATCTTTCAGCCAAATTCAAATATTGTTTTGCTCAATGGTTAAACAAATCAAGCTATGTCATAATCATATTGCGTCGGAGATTTTCATTTTGGAATTAACTATGAAATGTCAAAATAGATTGAGTAGTTTGTAACAGATGGACTAAAGGCAAATTTTGTTTGGTTCCAAATTGAAGTTTTGAAATTAATAACTACTTTCTAATAATGGGATGAGATAAAAATAATTTTATCTGTTTGCCGAAGGATAAAATGGTGATTTTGGTATTGAATTTCCCTTTGACTTTATAAAGGACGAATTAGAAAGATATGTGCATTTATTGCACTTAGTACATTCTTAGTTTTCTTTTCTTCGGTTTTGGCCTTAATGATTATTACAGAAGCATACTTGAGCGCAATGAGCTCAAATCTACTCACTGGTCGGCTGGGGCAGTAAGCTTTCTCTCTCTTTCTGTCTCCCTCTCCCTCTCTCTCTCTCTCTTTCTCACACACACACACTATTATTGAGCAATTGACAAAATTCCACTTTATCTAAGATGCCTGCAAGGCTTCAAGTGTCCATTCTGAGATTTACATGTTTGATTGACTACATACTTATTGTCCTTCTCTTTTCATTTGGAAGAATTATAAAATCCTGGGTTGCTTTCGAATTTGCAATCATGGAAGGGAATAATGATTTTGGTCCTTAGGAGAGGATTTTTTGAAATCTACACTGTAATGAACACATTACAGTTGTCACATAAAATCTATCAAACAAATTCATCTGGTATTCCTAGATGCTTAGCTTCAATGTGTTGTGTTACTTACAGAGAAATGTGAATTTAATGAACTTGGTCTCTATAAAACCTTTTTTGTTTAGAATTTTTCTTTTTCTTTCTCAGAAAGATATATTGATTACCTGATTAATACCTACCACTCCCACCCTTAACTGCATACTGGCCTGTGCCTAATGATTATAGATTTTTCTTTGTTTTTGTTTTTTACATTCTGTTATACCCCTTAATATTGTCTGATATGTATATCATGTTGTATATGTTGTACAACATGCCAATTAGCATGATGTAGAACTGGAAGTATTATTATTTATGTCCATTTCCTTCAATGTTGATTTCAGGCGCTTCCTTTTGTTGGATTTGCAGTGGCTATGTTTATGTTTTACTCTTTGGTCCCTATCCTGCTAAAGGTGTGGATTCAAACTTTAATAATTCTGCAGTTTCTATTTGAAAACATATTTGTTATTATGACTGAAATAAAATGACAACACTAAATGGATTAACGGAAGTAATAATAGATCAAAAACTGTAGGATGCAAATCTTCGGTTTTGTTATCTCTCTCTCTTTTTTGAATGATTCTCTATTATTTTTTACACTAATCTTTATTTTCTGGATCAAATTATTTAATAATTATGGTAGCACTGAAAATTTTCACCCATGAAGTTGCTTGAAAATCTTGCTTAGTAGTATTGAAGAATTCATACTTATTTTATGGTCTTGTTCTGAACGGATTCAGAAGGATACCTGAGGAAGGTATGGTTTGGTGGTTTCCTCCCTTCTGCAGCTGCGTTCCACCGTCAAGGTCCGGCGGGGGTGGTACCGCAAAAGGACTCGACGCTCAAGTCAGCTAGTGTGCTAAGGTGTCTGTTACTCAATAAACGTTACCTGTTTAGGTTTACTTAGCTTGATCTTTATGGAGCATGATTGAAGTCAGAGCATTCAATGCAGGTATTATTATAATGTGGACGTTATAGTTATTATTGAGAGGAGAGGTTATAGAATCAAAGAGATTCGTATTAGCAGTTACGAAGATCTGTTGATTCCCTGATCCTCATGAATTATGCATTCCGAGGTCTTACAGTACTTTCTGGGGTGTTGATGGAGGAGTAAGGTGGAGCGTGTGCCGGGTTGACCCTTCTGGGTAGGATCCCGGTCCACGGTTCAGAACAGTTACCCCCAGCTTGGTGCTTTGACGAGGTAGTCAAGTGCCAAGGTATTCAGCTTCATAAAACGTAACGGGCTACGCCCTGACTTCAAAGCCAGGTTTCGCGATGTCTCGTGCCGAGGTCGACGTTCATTGTATTAAAATGTCGTCAGGGTTGGAGATCGGTAAATCCGTACCTCTTGTCCCGGAGTCTAGGTCTTGCTGCTTCCTCGGAATCTGGATCTTGTTCCTAGACTTCTTGAAACTTGTAGAAATCTGAATCCTTATCTTTGGAAACTGTTGCTTCTGACTTAAATGGGAGATAAGGATCCTTTAAAAGAGGATCAGTTTCAATGTTTCCCAGACATCCGTTGCTCTCGTAACCAATAGGAAAGGGAGAGCATTTAATGTCGTTGATTTGATTCGTAGGGTCGGTCAAAGCCTCCCGTTCTATAAATACAGGAGATTCACGCCTGGTATAATCATTCCTTTTTCCTCCTAATCCTGCAATCTTCCAGAATGGTTTTGCTGTTCTTACGCCTGTGCTTGTGTTCAGAGGGAGTTAGAGAGGTTTTGCCTTCTGTGAAGGTCACTATTTTCCTGCTTTTCCAAAAATATTTGAAGATACTTCTTTTCCTGCTAAAAACCTTGTTTCATTAGGAACTTTTCTTTCCCAGCGTAATGAGGACGGGGACTTTACCTTCCCAGCGTACGAAGGAATGTCTAATTCATACTTCTTCGCTGGGAAGTTCTGTAATCCCTGTCGTGTTGGACGGAGGTAATTGGAGAAATAGAGCCCTTCTTGGTCCTCCTTTTAGATAAGCCGGGGGGACCATTGAAGTAATTGCTTCCAGGCGTCCCGGAATGATCATGAAGAAGTTCATTCCACGCCCAACTCCGTTCAACCGAGGAGGACACACGTCGGTCTTCTTTTATCCTTGTGAGTGGAACCGATGAGTGGTATGGCAGAAATTTCCTGAGCCCGCGGCAGTGTTCTGTTCCGGTTATCCTCAGTTTTTTGAAGTCAATCCACTTTTTCAAGAAGCCTCAACAGGGAAGAGACTGGTGTGCGCTCTAGAGAATCTGGATGTGAAAGTTCACAGCAAAAAGTTGGCCTCCGGGCTCGTCAGTGCTGTTTAACCTTTTCATATCCCTTGTTTTCCTTCTCCTTGTATTGATGTATGACGATGTATGAAATGAAATAAAATCTAATTGAATTGTCAAGCAACTTCTTTGACCATTTTTGATTTGTGGAATTTAGATTGTACCGGGGTGAGTCCAATGCTCGCCCCGTATAACATGCCCTCAGCTCTGTACTTTGCCGAGACAGACAAAGTGCAAAGCTTAAGCAACTAAACCGGGGTATTTGTTACCATGAAGGGATTTACCGGGATATGTAATGAGCCGGGGTCTTTAATATTTTGTAGACGTTGTAGATACTAGGGTTGGTTGGTTTCTGCGGCGGCCGTCCCCTCAACTGCCATGACAGCGACGTGGGCCACGTGGCTTGCTCTGGTTGAGGAGTCGTGCATAGTACTTTGCGCGCCATAATGAACATCTTTTCAAATTCAGACTGAATGGACGGAAATGTCCTCTAACCGTAGCTTCTATAAATAGGGCTTCGTCCTTCCATTTTTCACCTTTTACTGTTTCTGCTTAAAAACTTGTTGCCTGAGAGGAAATCCGACAAGTTTTCACGGCTGTCAGCGATGGTGTTTGCAGTTTAAAGCAGTCTCTACTAACCTTTGTCAAGGTATTTTCTTCCTCTAAACACCATTTTTACCAATAACTTGAACATGCGAACGTCCTTCTGGTGGACTGTTTGTTTTTCTCTTCTATCAATTTTGGGGATAGTTATTTCGTCCCCCCTTCCAACGGCGTTGCCTGATGTTGCACCTCCCCTTCTGCGCCGCGTACAGCGGGCGGGGGTGTCCTTCCGAGGCTTAAGTCTCGGTGGGTGCAGAGGCCGGTGCATGGGTGTTAGCTTGCTACTTACCCACTGCCATGTTTGGATGTTTTGAACATCTTTGGTTCTGACCCTAGGCCTCTGTGTGTCTTTCACGAAACTAAATGGCCAGAAGAAGGCGGCCAAGAGGTGAAGCTCCTGCCCCGACCTCGGATCAACAAGCGGAGCAGGCGATTAGGATTCGCCGAGGTCCTTTGTTGCCTTGTACGTGGGTTGCAGACGATGCCTATGACAGGATATCCCGTTATGAGTCCGGCGCTGAACTAGTTAGGCTGAAGGAATACCTGGAACTCACCGAGGGTGGTGAAAGGGACGATGAGTTCGTGATTTTGTCCCCGGGGAGAGAACGAGTGTGCTGGACCCGTGAAGAAGGCGAGCACTTCATGTATCTCTACGAGGACTTTTTCACACGGTTCGGACTACAGCTTCCTTTCAATGATTTTCATATTGCTATTTTCCGGACTCTTCATGCTGCCCGCAGTCAAATTCATCCCAACGGTTGGGTAAACATCCTGGCCTTCGAAAGAATATCTGCGGGTAGTGGGGTTGCGATGCTCGATGGGACATTCTTTTATTTCCATACCGGTATTCAACCCTTGGAGCCGTGCTCGACAATGCCATCTTGGCTCTCGGTTCGATCCCGAGGAAGGAAGGTGTATTCTTGCCGTACTTGGAGAGTTACAAGGACTTCAAAGAGAAATTCTTCAAATTGAAGGCGGCGAGTGGTAGTCGTCCCTTTTGGCTGGGTAATGGTGAGGAGACGGTATTCAGTCTTTACTGGAATCCGGCGGCATGGAGCATCCCTACTCAATCGTTTGAGAAGGAAATCAACCAGCTCACCGATGAAGAGGTTGAATGTGTGAACTTCTTCGACATGTGGGTTGAAGAGGTCGGCAAGATCCGACCTAAAGATATTTTAGATAGCCCGGATGACTTAAGGATCTGGAGGAGTCCTCAAAGGCCAAAGATGAAGCTTTACTTCGGGTAAAGGAGTTAGAAACCGAAGTAGTTGCTTTGAAGGATGCCAGCAAAGCAAGGAAGGCCACCCTGACAGAGCAGCAGAAGCAGATTGCCGCGCTCCGAACTGAAAGTGACAATTCTCGGGCCAAGTCTCGGTGCTGTGAGGCTAAAATTACCTCTCTTCAGGCCGATGTTAACCAGCTGATATCGTTGTGTACAAAGATAAAAGAAGATCAATTCAGCAACGCTGTCAGCCAAGTTCAACATTTCAACCTCAGGGTTGCATTGGTTTTGGATGGGCTTGACTCCGGAAAGGTGGTTCGGGAGGGATCTCTTGTAGCTCCTCGTGTGGCTTCTTCAGATTTGGCCGAAGACTCTAACATCCGTGGTCCGGATTCAGCTACAGATTAGGATTTTTTTTTTTTTAACCTCCTGCGCGAGGTCTTAGTTTATCTGTACCCTGTTTTTTGTAAACATCAACCTAGATTTTGGGTTTTATTAATTATCGTTGTTCTTGCTGATCGAGATGTCATATTCTTTATTCTTTGTAGAACTGCTTAAACCTTGGCTTAGGATCCGATGTCTAGATAAATCCGACATTTAAGATCCGTGCCAAAGGTAGGAAACAATGTCCGGGGTCCTTTTTAGGATACCGCGCGACGATGTTTTAACAGACTAGACCTTGCCGAGGTCGTTTCGTGTTTTTAGTTTGGTGCTAGAATTTTCCCAATATAAAATTTTTCTACTGCACGAACTAGGTAACACACCTCAGTTGGTACTATGAAGTAACTGAAAAACTTGAAAATTGAATAAAAGAACGACACAATAGAAAAAATAACACTTACTTTATTGAATATCATAATGTGCGTTTTATAACAATTTTGGGCAGATCAAACAAAGTTTAACTAGAAGACTAGGCCTGACAAGGCACTTAGCTGTAGTATTTTCTAAGTTTGTCTGCGTTCCAAAAATTTTTTACCGGCCTCCCTGTCAAAGTTTCTAGGGTATAAGCTCCTTTGCCGGTGCTGATTACAACCCGGTAAGGACCCTCCCAGTTAGGGGCTAATTTTCCTTGGGAGGCATTCCTTCCGCCGACATCGGCTCTGCGGAGTACCAAGTCGCCCGGCTGGAATCTTCTCGGGATGACCTTCAGGTTGTACCGGGATGCCGTTCTCTGCTTGATCGCGGCATCTCGTATGTGAGCAATACGTCTTCTTTCCTCCAACAGGTCCAAGTCTTCCCTGATTAACCCGGGGTTATCATCATATGAGAAGTTCTGAGAACGCAGACTTGGTTCTCCAATTTCTACCGGGATCATGGCCTCACATCCGAATGTTAGCTTGAAAGGAGTTTTGTCCGTCGAGGAGTGGGGAGTAGTTCGGTAGGCCCAAAGGACGTGGTCCAACTGCTCGGCCCAATTCCCTTTTGCTTCATCTAACCTTCTCTTCAATCCTCGGACTATGATCCGATTTGCGGCTTCGGCCTGCCCGTTTGTCCTGGGGTTCTCGACTGCGCTACAATGATGTTTTATTTTCAGCCCAGAAAGTAGTTCTTCGAACCCCTTGTCTTTAAACTGCGTCCCATTATCCGTAACAATTGATCCGGAACACCGAATCTGGTAATAATGTGACGCCAAGTAAATTTCTGAACTCGAGCCGAGGTGATGGTGACTACGGGCTCAGCTTCAATCCACTTGGTAAAGTAATCCACCGCAACAATCAAGAATTTCAGCTGCCCGGGAGCCTGAGGGAACGGACCCAGGATGTCCATTCCCCATTGATAAAAGGGTCAGGGTATGGACATCGTGGATAGTTCTTCAGGTGGGGCGTGATAGTGATCCGAATGCCGCTGACACTTGTCACATACTTGAACATGTGCAAGAGCATCTGCTTCCATCGTCGGCCAGTAGTAACCTGCCCTGAGAGCCTTCAAAGCTAGGGCTTTCCCTCCCAGATGGTGTCCACAACTCCCTTCATGGACTTCGGCCAAAACATATTTGGCTTCTTTCGGCGTAAGGCACTTAAGGAGGGGTAAGGAAAATCCCCGTCGGTAAAGCTGCCCATTATAGATAGTATACCTGACCGCGGTTCTCTTTAGCCTAGATGCTTCCTTTGGGTCATCAGGGAGGCTGCCGGACTGTAAGTACTCCACCAACGGCATAGTCCAATCGTGCTCTTCCCCGTCAACCTGGAAAATTGTCATGTCGGCGATTGATGGTTGTTGGATGATTTCCTGGATCACAGAGCGGTTATTACCTGGGCTTTTAGTGCTAGCCAATTTGGACAAGAGATCGGCCCTTGAATTCTGCTCTCTCGGGATGTGTTCTACCTGTACTGACTGAAAACTTGAGAGAAGCTACTTTACTTTCAACAAATATCTCTATAAAAGTGGCTCTTTTGCTTGATAATCACCTCGAATCTGTGAAGTTACGAGTTGGGAGTCACTGCATAGTTTAAGTTTGGTGGCTCCCAAGTCCCTAGCCATCGTTAGTCCGGCAATGCATGCTTCATATTCAGCTTGATTGTTTGAGGTGGGAAACTCGAACCTGAGGGAATTTTCTACAGTGACCCCGTCGGAATTTTCTATTATCACCCTGGCGCCACTTCCTTTTGGGTTTGAGGACCCATCAACAAACATGGTCCATTGTTTTTCTTCGGCTTTATTTGTTTCCGAGGTTAATTCAGCTAGAAAATCCGAGAGTGCTTGTGCCTTGATTGCTACTCTGGGTTCGTAGGTGATTCCAAACTCGGAAAGCTCGATGGACCATGCAATCATCCTTCCTGCCAAGTCCGGTTTGTGCAATATTTGTCGGATAGGCTGATCTGTTCTTACCACCACCGGGTGGCATTGGAAGTACTGTCTCAGTCTTCTGGCCGTAACGATGAGTGCGAATGCGACCTTCTCAATCTTCTGATACCGGAGCTCGGGGCCTTGCAATACTTTGCTCACAAAGTAGACCGGCTTCTGGACACCCTCGGATTCTCTGACTAGTACTGCACTAACGGCTTCCTCATGAATGGAGAGGTATATGTACAGCGTTTCTCCTGGCTCAGGTCTTGTGAGAATTGGGGGGGATGACAAGATATTTTTCAAGGAGACGAATGCGTCCTCGCACTCCTGAGTCCATTCAAACCCGGTCCCCTTTTTCAACAATTTGAAAAGTGGGAGGGATTTGTGAGCGGCTCCAGCTAAGAAACGCGTAAGAGCCGCGATCCGTCCATTTAGCTGCTGTACTTCTTTCACATTCCGGGGGCTGTGCATGTCAAGCACGACCTTACACTTGTCGGGGTTTGCCTCAATTCCCCGGTGAGTCAGCATGAACCCCAGAAACTTTCCAGCCTGGACCCCGAATGCACACTTCTCCGGGTTAAGCCTCATATTGTGCTTCCTAAGCTGTTCAAACACTTCTTCTAAATCCGAGGTGTGGGATCCTGACACCGAGGTCTTGACTATCATATCGTCGATGTAGACCTCTAGCATTCTCCCTATCTGATCTTCAAAGACCCTGTTCATCATTCTCTGATATGTAGCCCCGACATTTTTTAACCCGAAAGGCATTACTCTGTAGCAGTAACTTGCTTTTTCGGTGATGAACGCGGTTTTATCTTCGTCCCCGGGGTACATTGGAATCTGATTGTACCCGGAGTAAGCGTCCATGAAAGACAGTAGTTGGAAACCGGAGGAACTATCAACCAGCTTGTCCACATTAGGGAGGGGGTATGGGTCCTTAGGGCACGCCTTGTTTAAGTCGGTGTAGTCCACACACATCCTCCACTTGCCGTTGGATTTTTTAACCAAGACAACGTTGGACAGTCAGGTGGTATATGAAATCTCCCTGATGAATCCGGTGTTCAGGAGCTCTTTTACTTGTCCTTCAATGACTTGCTGCCTTTCTGGGCCAACCTTCCTCTTCTTTTGAGAGACCGGCTTTGCATCTCGTTTAATAGATAAACGATGACAGATGAAAGCGGGGTCAATTCCAGGCATATCAGCAGATGTCCAGGCAAAAAGATCTTTATTTTCTTGCAAGAGTTTTACCAATTGAGCTTTCTCCTGCTCGTCGAGGTTCGCCCCAATTTTGGTGGTGTGATTAGGTTCATTACCAAGCTGTAACGGGATCAAGTCTCCGTCGGGCTGGGGTCTAGTGCCTCGGATTTCCTCTCGTGCATCCAGTTCGGTCATTAAAACATTGACTTGGTGGGTTGGGATGGGTGTGCGCGCCTTCTTGTTTCTGGATGCCCTACTGATTTTTAGACTTTCGTTGTAGCATTTGCGGGTTGCAATCTGAT
Source organism: Ormosia semicastrata (assembly GCA_029884595.1). NCBI lineage: Eukaryota > Viridiplantae > Streptophyta > Magnoliopsida > Fabales > Fabaceae > Ormosia > Ormosia semicastrata. Next base: position 72,214,179 of record JAQQTO010000059.1, read on the forward strand.
CGCCCTTGACCGTGACCACTTTATTATCCCGGTTAAGGAATTTCATGGCTTGGTGGGCGGTGGAGATTACAGCGGCCATGCTGTTCAACGTAGGACGTCCCAAAATGATGTTGTAGGCCGAGGGACAATCCACAACCAAGAATCTCACCTTCACGGTTCTATATGCGCTGTCATCACCCAAGGTCAGGAAAGTATCAAAGTATCCTACCGGGGCGACCTTCTCCCCAGAGAAACCAGTGAGCTCACCTTCATATGGTGTTAATTCAGATAAAGGGAATTCCAGCCTTTCAAAGGCATCCATGAACATGATATCTGCCGAACTTCCCTGATCCACAAAAATTCGACGGACTTCGGCGTTGGATATTACTCCGGAGATTACTAGTGGGTCGTCATGATCCCGGATGATATCGCCGTAGTCATCCTCGGAGAAAGAGATGGGAGGTGCTCCACTATTTCGGGCGGGTGGTCTTAGTGAAGAACTTGACACGCTTAAAACCGCCGTCCGAAGTGCCTTTTTTCGGGAATTATTTGACACTCCTCCTCCAGCAAACCCTCCTGCGATGGTGTGGATTAATCTATCCTTCCGGTATCCGCCTTCTTGGGCATCCCGGTTTGGCCCTTGTCTGTTCTCCCCATCTCGGCGTGTCGGGGTTCGAGATCTTCTGACGGGACTTCGGTTTCTTCCGGCCAGGCTACGGGTTCTTTGCCGATGTTGATTTGGACTCCGCCGTGGACTTCGGCTTCGTCTCTGATTCCTTCTCCTTCCGTGGTCTTGACTGCCACGAAAACCACTAATGTACTTCTGCAGACGTCCCTCTTTGATCAGGGACTCGATAACATCTCGGAGCTGATAACAATCTTCGGTCTCATGGCCATAACTGTTGTGCCACCTGCAATGCTTCGAATGATCCCTCTGGGACTGTTTTTTAACAGGTGGTGGCCTTTTGATATCCTGGAACTCGGTTTGAAGGACCTCTTTCAAGATTGTTTCTCGAGGGGTGTTCAAAGGAGTATACTCAGAATACTTAGGCCTATACCGCTCACTCTTGGAGGGATCTCGGGGTTGGCCGGAATTGTGATTCTTTTTCTGAACTGGCTCACCTTTCTCGAGGCTTTCTTTTGCCCTGGTAATCTCTTCCAGTTCCACGTACTTATCTGCCCGTAAGTGGAACTCATCTAAACTGGTCGGCTTCTTTTTTGCCAGTGACCGGAAGAAGTCTGAATCAGTCCGTAGACCATTTCTGGCGTAATGGAGGGCTATCCTGTCATCGAGGTTTTCAATACCCACACAAGCATGACTGAATCTCTTGATGTACTCGCGCAGGGATTCATCACTCTTTTGGCGAATTCCAGAGAGAGAATCAATTGACTTCGGTCGTTCTTTGACAGTGGTATAATGTAACAAGAATCGTTGCGTGAGGTCCCCCCATCTTGTAATTTTTGTCCGCAAGGTCACGAACCAACGAAGAGCATCCTTCTTCAGGAAGAGCGGGAAAGCACGGCATAACAGTTCTGGGGTATACCCGTAGAGTTGCATGGACTGGGTATATGCATCCAAGTGCTCTTGTGGATCCGTGGTCCCGTCGTAGGGCTCTAAATTGCTCGGGGGCTTGAAGTTCCTCGGGACCCTATATGCCATTAGGGCATCGGAGAATTGCTGCTGACGGCCGGGGACCGGGTCACTGTTTTCCATGACCCCGACACCGACATGTTGGGTTTCCCTTTGAACTGCGAGTTGCTCACCTCCCTCATTGCCAGCCTGCGCAAACCTTTCTAAATTGTCCAAACGGCGGCACTGTTCCTCCAACTGACGCCGTTGGTTGTCAATCAGTGCGGTCTGTTGGCGCAGTAATTCTCTAAATTCATTCCTCGCCATTCCAGATTGCAAATTGTCCTCATAATGTGAATGGTCGGCATCTAAGTTGGGGATTCTCAAGCAGGCATGCGTTGGGACCCTTGCACCTTGATTTGCGTTATTCTCCCCGGTTGGGGGGTAGACAAGTCTATCCAGGACAGAGACCCTTCGCGAGGGGACTGGGCTTTCAGCTGAAGCTGAAGTTTCGTGTCCCCCGTTGAGCGTCTCTACCAGAACAGGTCTACTCCTTACGACGGAGGTTTCTGGTGGTGCGACGGAAGGAGGGTCGCGCTGAACCACTGGACCCTGTCCGTGAGCAGGGGCCGCAGGGGCAGCATGCGCAGCACTTCCTCTCCGTTGATTTTGCCTCGTACTGACCATGATGAACGTGGGAATAGTAATTTATCTGATTCCCACAGACGGCGCCAAATGTTCTGAACGGATTCAGAAGGATACCTGAGGAAGGTATGGTTTGGTGGTTTCCTCCCTTCTGCAGCTGCGTTCCACCGTCAAGGTCCGGCGGGGGTGGTACCTGCAAAAAGGACTCCGACGCTCAAGTCAGCTAGTGTGCTAAGGTGTCTGTTACTCAATAAACGTTACCTGTTTAGGTTTACTTAGCTTGATCTTTATGGAGCATGATTAGAGTCAGAGCATTCAATGCAGGTATTATTGTAATGTGGACGTTATAGTCATTTATTGAGAGGAGAGGTTATAGAATCAAAGAGATTCGTATTAGCAGTTACGAAGATCTGTTGATTCCCTGATCCTCATGAATTATGCATTCCGAGGTCTTACAGTACTTTTCGGGGTGTTGATGGAGGAGTAAGGTGGAGCGTGTGCCGGGTTGACCCTTTTGGGTAGGATCCCGGTCCACGGTCCAGAACAGGTCTATACTTGTCTGATTGGCGACAACATCTATCTTGTATCACTTACGCGGTTGAAGTGTCAGATGGTGTTAATTGTTAAACCATCTTATAATTTAGATTTTAGCCTACCATAAAAAGAAGTGTGTTAAATATCCGGGGTTTTACAGGGAACTAGTATTTTAAAATATGCCTTGTTCTTTTGTCACAGATCAATGGTTCCACTATGCTAAATCTGTCTCTGTTGACCTCTGACATGTGGGCTGTCTTAATTCGCATCTTTGCTTACCATGAGAAGGTCTGACAGCAATCTCTACTGTCTCTATTTTTCCACCCAGACTGTCTTAGTAGATGTGAGTCACATGTTGAGTGGTGCTAATATTTCTAGATGTAATTTTGCTTTACAGGTTGACTGGATGTACTTTGTGGCCTTTGGTGCTGTTGTTGTTGGGCTTATTATCTACTCTGGGTATGTAATTTCTCACTTTTGGAAGCATAAAATTGCTCTTTCTTCAGGATTTTCTGAAAATGAATGATTGCAACTTGTTCAGCTAGTTCTAGCATGTTATTTACATAATCAAACCTCTGGGTTGAATATCATGAGCAATGTCAATCGTGTTAGGGGTTTATGTTGATTTAGATGCAAACCCAACTTATGAAATTGAGGTATAGAGCAACAGGGTGTTTTGCTGATCAGGTTGTAGCTCAGCCATTTTCTCTAATCCAGAGTTATCGAAATTTTTGAAATGCGTTATGCTGATGGATTGTAGCTTTGCCATTTTCTGCAATCTACATTCATTGATATTTGTTTGTAGTAGGGATTCTTTGCATGCTTATACAGTCGTTTTCGAAAAGACCCATCTGCATGTTCCATTGGCCCAAGAATAATTTCTTTATTTTTAAGTTTTTCTCACAAATACAACAAAGTGCCTATTGTAGCTTTGAGTTTATGCCTCTCAAAAGCAGTAATTTGATATCTCTAATAGAGCAAGAGTATTTGCTGATTTGATTGCAGAGGTGACAACGATGAGAATCAACACTCTCCTAATGTTGCTGAAGATGCTGACCAAAGACGAGACGATGAGCAAGCCAACTCAGGGAGTAATAGTATTGGAACTGGGGCTGGAAGCTCAAAAAACTTAGTAGCTTTAGAAAGGGGACCTACAGTAGAGTAGAGGTGCATAAAGGGAAACACAAGGAAAGTAAAGTAACCATGAGGAAGAATCTCCTACAAAGATGCAGATAACTACAAATTATGAATGTACATTGCATGTGTTAAAGTTATTCGCTTGGGATAGTTGGACATCCAAGAAGGACCAAACGTCATTAATACCTGACTAGCCTAATTCGAGGCATATAATCAAATCTTTGTTTGTATGATTTTTTTTCTCTCTCCATTTTCTTTCTCCAAAGAGAAAAATTATCAGATACTAAGCAACATACTGACTGAAAGTTGACTATTATTTTCCAAAATCGTCAAAAATATTATCAAAATCTCAACTAAAACTATTTTGAGTCTTCAAATAATAGGGACGTGGACAAAAACAGCACCTATATGCACCTCTTGTGCACTTCTTGTGTTCAAATCACCTGTCTTTTGAAGCGTCATTGGACCTTCAGCAGGAAATTAACAAACATAAAACATGTAAACATTGATGTAAATAAAATACAATGGAAAAAGAATATATTCATATCACATCACCGGTTGGCATTGAAAAAAATAAACGAAGAAAGCAATAACCCAACCCAACCCAAGTAAGGTTATTCTATCCAGTCACTATGCCACAAAGCACCTACAGAAACGTGACCTAAAAAAGAATGGTAATAGCATATGTAAAACAAGAATAAGCACACATCACACCACCGGGTCAAAATTACATGTATTGCTAGAAATACAAATGTATAGATGTAGACCACTTGTATTGTAGCACTGGTACTGGCATGCCATCTCTCTCTCAACTCATAACAATACTTTACCTTGCTATCTCAATCTCAAACACTTGACATTGCTACCTACGTATAATGTTCAATCTCATCGGTAGACGCTGCCACCTCCATAAGGCTGTTGATGTTGAGGATAACCACCTGTTCCCATCATGGAGTTATTATAATTACCTGTTATGTTAATGTTGGATCCAGGAGGTGGTTGCATCTGGACTCCTTGCCCCATCCCCATACCCATCGGTGCATTCATACCTCCGTAACCTCCCATACCCATGCCCATGCCCATACCTGAACCCATCATTGGGTTTGGTAGAGGTCTGAGAGCACCTGCGCCAGCCCGGCCTATACCTGAACCAGATCCCATAGCTTTACCCATGGTTACAGTTGATGTTACGGCTGTTGTATTGGGCTTCTCCATCCTCTTTTCCTTCCTATTAATGGCATCAAAGTCAATTCCGATATCTGCTAATGGATTTATTTTAGCTGCACACATAAAAAGCATAAAAGTCAATAGTTCGTCCAGATAAGATCAACAATCTAACAAACTAAAACTGACAGCAGGGTGAGGGTGGGTTTGAGAAGCAGGTTTATAGCACTCACGTCCAGATATATTCAAATTAACCAGTCCCCTGCTTAGTGTATCTGCCCAAACTGTTGATTTTGTCTCAAACTTGTCATTGGACGGTTGAGAAACCATAGAATTTGAAGACACGGCATACTGTGAAGCGTTAGGAGCATTTGCTCCTTGACCAAGTAAGCTACCGACAACATCATTTTGTTTTCCATCATATGCTTGATGGGTAGAGGGAGCTGCATTCCCCTGTTGTGCAATGAAGTACCCACTATTGAACTGTGATGTTTGATCGGTTGGGGACTGAGAAGCCAAATGGGAAGTAGTGTGAGCAGTAGATCCTCCATGCTGGGGAAAATAGTTTGCACTCTGTGACAGCTGTCCTGTTGGAGTGTGGGGAGCCATGTGTGAAGGAATAGGTGCTGTAGATCCTTGTGGCAGGAAGTTCCCACTGTTCACGGGTCCATTATGTCCACTTTGAGATTGAGGAAACATGCTTGAAGCTCCTGGAGTCAGAGATCCAGCCTGAGAGTGGAATCCACCATACATATGACCACTTGACTGGGCAGGTTGACCAGCATGAGCTGAAAAGGATTGCTGTGCATGTTGACTGGTGGGAGATGAAAAAGGTGGTTGTACCGGTTGGCCACTAGGAGCTGAAAAGGCTTGCTGGGCAAGTTGGTCACTGGGAACTGAAAAGGCTTGTGGTGCAGGTTGGCTGGTTGCAGCTGAGAAACCTTGCTGTGTATGTTGGCCAGTTTGTACAAAAAAAGATTGTGATGCCGTTTGCCCAGATGAAGCAGCAAAGGAAGGTGAAGATTGGTAATCAGGAGGAGCTGAAAAGTTCTGCTGTGAAATCATCCCAGGTAATGGTGCAGGGGGGAGAATGTCTGCAAGAATATCAGTTTCCTGTGGTGGAGTGGACAAATCTTGAGACAAAAACTTTGAGTTTGTTGAGAAATGTTGAGTGTCATTGGCACCAGATGTAGAGTATGGTGCAACAGAAAATGAGTCTCCAAACCCAAAGTTAGAGACTGTTTCTGTATTAGGACCACTTGATTGGGATGGTTCAAGACTCTGATGCGTCTGGGGTTGAGATGGAGCAGTTTCAGTGGAAGGAATGGCCTTAAATGGTGAATTACCAAATGGATCTTCAAAAGACTGCCAAAAGTCAAATAAACAAATATTATTTCAACAATGATTAACAAAAAGAGACTAATTCTCATAAAAGGAAATGAGAGGGAGCAGTTTTATACACTAAAATGCAGAATAAGCACAATAATAGATATGCCCTTTATAGAAACACAGCATTTCCAATTTTCAGAATTCCACACATTCATTATGGTCCACAAACAGAAGTGATAGTAAAGCATACTAGAAGCATGCAAAATCAGAAAATTCAGACACAAGGAAACAAGCTGAAACTAGAAGCATTCCAAGTCATATACAAATCCATTCCTAATATCACTGGATAGAGGGGGAAAAAAGGATTCAAATGCTTTCTTACACATGAAGGTAGAAACAGTCAAACAAATTCCTACCTGCTTGAAATTATTGGACGTGGATGGTGCTGCTGCAAAGGAAGCTGTTGAATCAAGGTTTGCATTGCCTTCAGGGGTTGCGGTTGCTGATGCAGAAGGCACAAGAGCCAATGCATTTGAAGAGAATGGCTCTGACAGAGAGCCGAATAAGTCCATTTCAACATTATTAGCAGCGGCTGGGGCGGCTAAGAAGAAACATAAAAATATCATGAGTATAAAGCCTAACAAATGTTACTTGCAAAGACAGTACGACTAAAGCATTAATGCATGCTCTTGAAGACCATCAATATTAAACTAAAACCCCAAATGGCTGCCATTGATAATTTCATCAAATCTTAAATTCTTAATAAGGGTCATGCAATTGATTTTACAAGTATGGGACAAAAGTGATGTATGGATTAAGTGTTACGTCTTGCCACACACCATAGTTGAACATTCCTTGAACGCACTTTCAGTTTCAAAGTTCCAACTGGTCCATAATATACTTCTTGATCACACAAAACTCAAAATGTATGTAAAAGCAAATATAAAAATGAAAATATTTCAACTCAAACGTGTAAGAATACTTCAAAACAAGAAACAACGAGGAACTGTTACAAGCATACTGAGGATCAACATAACTGCATTCTGTAAAGAGCTTTTCACACCTGATACAGGACCACGAGGGTCAAATTCATCAAAAGCCTCAACTTCCTGGTTTCCAGATGTAGCGATACTGGCAGCAGCAGTTGCTTCGGTTGGATTATCACTTACAAGTGGAGAAGATCCTCTAGGAGCAGAGGTTTGGCGTGGATTATTACTTACAGGAGAAGAGCCTTTTGGAGCAGATGCTGCTGAAGTTTCTCCATCCCTGCAATCAAGATAATATTAGTAACAGATTCCCTTTTGAATAGTGATGTCCATATTATAAAATCCATACCTTTCATTGGGTACAGGGCTTCGAGATTCACTAACAGCTTCTTCATAACTAGGAGGAGCACCCATATTTTGCTCAGAAAGTTTCTGTTCTAGCCTGCTTATTGTATTGCATATGGTCAATCTAAATAATGCCTGGCGGCAATATGCATAAATATGAGAGAGAGAGAGAACATCACTATGAACAATTTACCTTCCTTCCAGCGAACGGTCTTCTGCTTTAGCACTGCTATCTCTGAGAGAACATTGCATAAAAAATAGAGTTAGCAGCATGAATGAGGTACATCACACAGCAATAATATCACATTAATACCCATGTTTTCATGATAAATGAGAAGGCAAATTAAAAAAAAAAACAAGGAATCACATCTTCAAGTGAACTTCATTAATCAGTACAGCTACTGAAAGACCTCAAACCAGAATACTTGTGTCCTTTGCACCAGCATCAGAGCCCCAAATAAAGGCCTGGTTTTGACACTAGTAATCCTTTTTTTTCTTTTAGTTTTGAGTAGAAGAATGATATAACTAAAGCCACATTCCTGCTGTGACAATTGAATGACCAATGACAGCATAACTGACAAGACACCATTCTAAATGGCCACTTATTAAATCTTTTTGTTTTGGACCTTTCTATAAAAACTTGTGAAGTTTGTTATGCTGGTATTATGCTGATTCCTTGTATTATGCTGGCAGCTTTCCATTGTATACCATTTTCTCCCACTATGTGAAGTTTATTATACTTTACATGCTCTATACTATTTATCTTGTAACTTATCTTCTTTATGGTTGTCACCAAAAAATCATAATCACTGGAAATTAACAAGAGCATTAAACTTGTTATTTCACAAATTAACCATCAAATTAATTGTTAAATATAATCAAACATCAATTCTTATACAAATTTGTCTTTATGTTTTGTTAGAGTATGTAACTCACCAGTACATTCCTTAAACTTGTATTTTAGAGTCAAAGTGAAGATTTTAAGCAAGATGGAGGAAGTAATGACAATAGAACGTTAACAGTTGTGCAATTTATTCCATCTTAAACTAATTAAGGATATAGATCCAAACCAGATAGGTGTTGAATGGATTGGGTTCTCAATGAACAAATTATATACTGTAAAGCTTAAAAGATATGGACTCATTCCCCTCCCCCCCCCCCCTCAAAATCAAAGCTACACAAAGCTAACTGATTAAAAACCTACAAAATCCATCAGCTTGAAGCACTAACGTAAAATATAGATGATAACAAGAAAGCTACGATCCAAAACTAAACAAACTCTAGAACTCTAATTATTAAACACAATATTTACTTCAGATTATTTGAAATAAAAGAATTTATCAAAAACATTATCTCATTGTACCCAAAAAATAAAAATAAAATAAAATAAAACATTATCTCATTCAGATATAGGCTCATACCGAGATGAGCGTTGACCATCATCATCATAACCACGATCATGATCTCTATCGGAACTCCTGCTTCTTGAGCCATATTGGTAATCATCAATACTTTGACTTCTTCCGCTGTACTCATCATCCCTGTAGCCATCTCTGCTATTGCGTTCTTCATAATCTCTGCCATAATGATCTCCATCACGACCATACCGATCATCGTCTCTAGAGCTCCATTCTCTTTCTCTGCCATAACCATAACCATTTCTATCTTCCTCTCTGCTTCCATAACGATCATCATCATATCTATCGCCATAACCTCCACTGCTTGAATATGAACCAGGTCTATACATTCCACCTGTTGAATTGTTGCGAAACCTGGTGAATCATATAGGGCAATTATATATCTCCTCCAGAATGAGAAACCCTCATACATACATACATATGTTATTTATTCTACACTGTGATGTTAGATTTATAACCTAGAAATCCAAAAGAAATTCAAACACACAGATGATGGATATCATAAAACTCAGGGAAAAAAGAAGAGAGAGAGAGAGAAAGAGAATATCTACTTAAACAATGTCTGATGCTTCCTAAATAAGGTGGTAGGTAAAAGTTTTTATAGCAACTGGGAAATAACAAAGTTCAAAATAGCAATAAAATTAATGAGATGAGAATTACTTGTCCCTGTTAGCAGCAGCCTTCTGTCTAACCTCTATGATTCTTTCTTTATCATTCACAAGGAGAATGAGACTCTGTGATTTCTTCCTGACATTGTTTCCCTGGTCTCTTCCACTGGAATCAATATATTGAAAATTGGACAATGTCTGTTCACATGAAATATACAATATTATAAAGTTGCATTCTAATTTGGAGATCATTTCAACAATGCTGCGGACGTATATGACAACTAGTTAACTGTATAAATTTTAGGTACAATTGACAAAATGAAAATTACCGATATTTGATGGGCATGTTCTCTAATCTCCTCTATGACTCGCTCTGACCCATGACCCACCAAGTACTCTAGTACAGTCAAAGCCTGTTATTGAACAGTTAACATATAAACATAAGCACTACTCAATTCTAAGAGAGTATGATCAGTAGTAAATGCAAACGACATACAAGCCAGCATTCTTAATAGGCAAATTTCATAAATGGTGTACTTTATGGGAACATTGAATTGTTAAGGGGGAGTAAAGAGCAATATGAAAACAAAAAAATAAATAAGATAAACAGAATCCAGGAGTAACTGCAACTAAAACATAAAATAGTTCTATGACAACCTTGTAGACATGCCGCCAATTCTTGCCAGTGTCATTAATCCGCTTCCAGATTACTGCCATGATCATCTGGTATTCATGACTGCAAGGGAGCTCAAAAATGAGATTCTTCTTAAGGAAATATACAATATCAAGCATAAAATAAAGAGTTCAAACTTACTAGTTTCTGGTCGCCTGAGCAATATCTGCAAGAAGTGATCCATGAGGACCCCAGGCTTCATTGCTGGTAGCATCAAGAACCTAGAAGAGGGGAGAGAAACAACTAATATAATTATAAGTTGCATGATAAGATTATAATATGTAAATTTCAAGATAGTCAACAAACTATTTCACGAGCAAGTATGATAGAAAAGTAAATTCAGACTTCAAACAAATCTTTACACCAATTATCTTGCTATGAGTTGTGCAATCATAGTTTTACAGTGAATGTTCAAAGAACAAATTTACCTTCTGTTCTATCCCAGGAACTTTCAACACTTTCTTATTTACTTCTCTTTTACTGCAAGAATACAATGAAGAGATTAAGGCATTTATGAAATAGGGTTGGGTTCTGAAATAGTAATAAACACCCGAAATAAAAATTACAGCCGTGACATATTCAACCATACATTAATAAACAGTTAGACTTACAGGTCCCTAACAGTTTGACCAATGGCCTTCTTCATTGTAGCTGGTTTTCAGTAGAAGCTACGCGCCAGCACCACAGACTGAACTGCCATGTACAAATAAAGCCGACTTCAAATTTTTATCATGCGCTGGTTCAATAAAAGCTTAGACTTTCTCAACAACAACATAACGGTTACTTGAATTCTAAAAGGATTTTTTCAAGCAATATTCTTTGTTTGTACTAAGATAGCAGTTTACAGTTATAAAAAATAAAAATAAAAATCCCAATTAGTTAGAGAAGTATTTATTCATTAAAGAAGGTACAAGCAGTAATAAGCAAATATCAATATCTGCACAGTATATAACGAGACAAACGAGCATCAAACATGTATAAAGTAAAAATTTAAGCCTTTACTTCTTGGATGCAACATCAAAATTCAACTAGAGTTGAATGCCCGATTCAATTACAGATGAACTTTCATGAACATCGCAATCTGAAAATAAGTCTTACATGAACTTTCAGAGATCAATCCGAATTCTCAAACATACCAATGAGGCAGACACCAGAATTATAGCAATCAGAGTTCAAACAATCAGAAATTGTACAAGAACACATTGAAAGACATAAAATAAAGGTCTGTGAATGAAATCATAGAAAAAAAAAACCAGGATACCGAAAACTCAGTCAAGCAAAGTTGAATTAAAAAGAACAAAGAAAAACTAAGAGGGGCACCATCACTAAATCTAAACACAAAGCTAATAATTCCAAGAAATGATTATAAATATTGACCCCCAAAAAACAACCAAGGAACAAGGGAAAAAAAAACACAATTTTGCCAATCCCAAGAAATGGTATGAGAAATGAAGCAACAAAACCAAGGTCAACAGGGGTCCCAATAGAAGAAGCTTGACATGAAATATTAAGAATTGAGACAAAAGTGAAAAAATTAAAGCAAACCCAGATCCGGGTATGCGCAAATGAGATCGAACCTGTTCCAATAAGACGGCAGAAGCCGGAAACTGAAGGTGGGTGTGTGTGATGAGAGAGAAAATGGGAAAAGAGAGAGAGAGGAAGCTCCCTACCTTAGCAACCAGATTGAAATTTGCAATGGAAGAGCTCTCTGAGTTGTATTTGATATCTCTATCTCAATTCTCAAAAATAAAAATTACGAGGGAAAGAGAAAGAACCTCTGATTTTCTCTCTCTACAAATTCGGAGTTAAAAGTTAAAACGAAAGAAAAAGAAAAACGACGAGAAAGACAGCGCAACTTACACGCAGAGAATTAAGGAGTAAATGCAATATCATCAATATATATCACCAAACAAATATTAAGGAATAATAACTTTTTTAGTTCTTAGTTTTTATTTTATCACTGCTAATCACTTTTTTTTTTTAAATTATCTGCTTTTGAAAAGTTTATGGGTAATAATAATTATGCGAGTGTAAATGGTTCAAGTCCTGTTCTCTGTTGACACAATTGTACCAACTCTTTTTTATTTCATTATTTCTTTCTATATGTCAATTTACTTTTCGATGCTGATTAGTCAAAATAATTAAGTTTGTTCATTGGAAGCAAATTTGTTTCCAAAAGTTGACTCGGTAAAAAGAAAAGGAAAGTTGAATATTTCACTTTTATTCAAAAGAAAATGACAAATATTTGGGTATTGATCCTTATTCACAAGCCATGTGTATGCTCATGAAAACACAAGGAACACATATGATCTTGAAGGTTGAAATTATTAAATGCTATCATTTTTTTATTCTATAAATAGTTGATTTGTTAAACCTTATAACATACATACATCACATCTGAGAAGGGGAGTGATATAGACAGAATTTGATTTCAAATTCTTGCATTTACGTATAAAATACTCCATCAAGAAGAAGCTATGACTTTCGATTAAATATTATCATTATTAGATTGAAATTGTTATCTTATGTAAATATAATATTAATTTTTTTAATATTACAATATATTTTTATAAATTCAACTCATTTAAATTATTCATAAAATTAATTTCTCTTTGATTGTAAAAACATGAAAGTTATATACTTACCATACAATAATTGTCGCGATCGAAAACACGGTGGAATAATAACTTAAATTAAAAAAATTAGGAGTCTCTACCAATTTTATTTTTTATTAAGAAAAATTATAAAACCAAAAAAAAAAATTAATCTTTGAAACCAAATTGAATTCGGGAGTCGGTTATGTGTAAGGAATGGTGAAAACTTAATCTCACAGCACCCCTAATACACACATCCTAGGACAGTACCTTGAGTTAATTATGCAAACTCTTAATAATCTTTGAAAATATTTGTTTTACCCCTTTTGTAAAAAAAATAAACAAATAAATTATGAAAATTTAATTTTGAGCTTGACAGAATAGAAATCTTGCTCCTACGTATCCTTAGGTGCAATGAAGAACTCAAAGTCACGTCGTTCTCTAAAAAATATTGGTGGGTTGGTTGATTTTATTAAAAAAAGCTTTAAAAATTTGAATTAATAAGTTCGTCGCGACTCGATTATTCAAATTAAAGATTAAATAGGTGAAACTGGCTTCACGTCGTAGAGACGTCACCATTGATTATCAAGTTTGTTACAAAACTTTTATTTAAAATTATCAATTAGCGATTTAACTTAAAAATTGAAAACAAGATAATAATTTAAATATAATTTAAATAATAACAATAACAATAATAATAATAATAATAATAATAATAATGTAAATCATCATGCTATCACAACTCGGATGATTACAAAATGCAAAGTTAACAAGTTTGTCGCATAACTCAAGTAACCCATATTATTATTATTATTATCATCATTATTTTAAAAAAATATTCTTATATTTTTAATTTATCCTTTCCTTCTTCCCCTTTCCCCCTTTTTTTATCATTTAATTATTTTTTTATCATTTTTTTTGCCCAATTTTTGCTACCTTGAGCCCACTTCCTTTAAACAACCCAAAATAAACCCCAAAAAAAAAAAAAACTACAATGAAAACCAATAAAACAAAGTTTACGGTTCAGCAAAGGGAGGGACTATTTTGGCTCCTTTCTCTACTTTTTGCATAAACCAAACAAAGCGAAAAAATGAGGCAACCGACTGCTAGCGGTGAAGGGTCAGGGGCGCAACGGTCAGTAACTTGAGCAACGGCGACGTGATGCGATCAGCGAGGTACAGCTAAGTCACGCAGAGGAGCTAGACGACGGTGAGCGGTGCGGCTTCGGGCTCATCGACAGTGTGGAACGGTTAAGTGAGGTGGCTGCCGGTTTTTGGTTCGGGATGTGCGAGGAACTCCGATCTAGTTACGGGTGGCAGCGATTTCGGTGGAGCTCCGGGCCTTGGGTCTTGTTCGAACGGGACTCGGTTGTATGTGGTGGAGCGGCTCCATTGAGGATGAAGACGGTGGCGCGCGACTGGCTCTGCTGGGTCTCGAGGAACGGTTCGGGACGGTGGTCTCGGTGGGTTCTGTCTCGGTGGGTGGCACGGTTGTTTTAGATCCGTTCGTGGTTATGGAGGGATGAAGACGGTGGGATTCGGTTGTTTGTGGAGGTTGCAAGGATCGATGGTTAATGGCTTGAAGGAGATGGTAGTGAAGGTGCAAACGAGGGGGGGTTATGGTGATGATTCTTTGGTGGATTATGGTTTGGAGGTGGAAGGTGATGGTGTGAGATAGTGAAGATAATGAAGATATGTGGCAGAGATGGAGAGAAGGTGAGTGGTTATGGAGGGTAATGCTAGAGAGATTAAAGATGAAGTAAAAATTATGGCAAAGCTAAGGGGAAGCCACGTGAATGAGAAAATATGGCCCGGGTATTTGCGTGAAGGCTGAAAAGTGAGTGATCTGAGTATAGGTTCTGAGAGCTTTTCTGTGTGTGGGTTAGGTGTTTTTATAAGAAGGGATTAGGTGAAGTGTTTGAGTTAAAATGTGATTAGGAGTTTGTTTAGGATAAGTGATGGGGGTTTAGGATAAGTTTGTTTAGGATGAGTTTGAGTTTGGATGGGTTTATGCTAGGATAAGTTTGTGTTAAGATGGGTTTGATGATAAGCGCCAAGGTTGGTTTAGGATAAGTTTGTGGTAGGATGAGTTATGGTTAGTTTAGGATAGGTTTGTTTGGGATAGTTAGGATAAGTGCTTAGGGATTAGGATAGCTGATGAGGTTTATTTAGGATAAGTGCTTAAGGGTTGTGGGTTAATGGGTTAATGGGCCAATGAATTGAAAGATGAGTCTTTTTATTTATTTTTTTTCTTTTTTTTTTACAAAATGCTCCGGACAAAATTGGGTATTCATAATTGTCCCTCTTTACTTGTTTCTTACTAGATAAAAAGAATAACCGTAGTTTTTCATTTTATCATGGTAAGGAATGAGTAAAGACATGAACTCGAATTTTGTTCGGGAGCGAAAAGAAACAAAATAATGCAAAGAGCGATGCGCTCAATGACATAAACTTAAAAGACAGGAGCCGATGCGCTCAAAAGCAAAAGACAGGAGCCAATGCGCTCAAAAGTAAAGGACAGGAGCCGATGCACTCGAAAGTAAAAGACAGGAGCCGATGCGCTCAAAAGTAAAAGACAAGAATTAAAAGACAAGGAGCTGATGCGCTCAAAAGTAAAGATAGGAATTAAAAGACAGGGAGCCGATGCACTCAAAAGTAAAAGACAGGAGCCGATGCGCTTAAAAGTAAAAGACAAAAGCCGATGCGCTCAAAAGTAAAAGACAGGAATTAAAAGACAAGGAGCCGATGCGCTCAAAAGTAAAAGACGAGAATTAAAAGACAGGAGCCGATGCACTCAAAAGTAAAAGACAGGAGCCGATGTGCTCGAAAGTAAAAGACAGAAATTAAAAGACAGGGAGCCGATGCGCTCAAAAGTAAAAGACAGGAGCCGATGCGCTCGAAAGTAAAAGACAGGAATTAAAAGACAAGGAGCCGATGCACTCAAAAGTAAAAGACAGGAGCCGATGAGCTCAAAAGTAAAAGACAGGAATTAAAAGACAGGGAACCGATGCGCTCAAAAGTAAAAGACAGGAGCCGATGCGCTCGAAAGTAAAAGACAGGGAGCCGATCGCTCAAAAGTTTAAAATGCAAATGCAAGGAACCGATGCGCTCAAAAACTTAAAATGTAAATGCATGGAGCTGATGCGCTCAAAACTTGAAATGCAAAGAGTCATTCATGACAGTTAGACAATGCCTTAAAATCTCTTTCCTTCTCTCTCTTTTTCTCTCTTTTTCTTTTATCTTTATTCTCTCTTTCTTTCTTTCTTTTTTCTTTTTTTCTTTTCTTTCTTTTAATCATTTGAACCGGTAGCGACTTTGGAAAGCTTTGACCAATCAAACCCTTGTTCACTTAATTTTCTTCATCAGACCCTTTGGCTATCTCAGAATCCTTTTAACCCTTTTTCTTCTTCATTCTTTTTTTTTTCAACTCTTCCTTTCCTTCTTGGCAACAAATCACTTCGACCAAATGTCACATTACAAACTATACTTTGAGCTACTAAGATCTTTCAATCTAGCTCAATCATTGAAGGATTGCTGTAGAAATGTCAGAATCAAGCTGTTGACCTTAAATTTATGTTATTTGAGACATAACTTAATTAGTTAAACATGCATTCATGAATGGATAGAAATTCGTTGAATGAACAAACTCCTTTTTATTACTTTGGCAATATGATTGTACATGAATATTTGGTAAGACGCATGCTTGAAAGATGTAAGCATAGAGACAAAAGAAAATTGCAAGGAAAAGAAAATTTGCCCCAGTTTTGGTTCCTTGTTCCTCATTCAATTGATTCCCTGCAATCGTTTGATAATCCAACTGCTGTCTCTGTTGCTACTTTCTTCAGCACATCTTTCCTTTAATCTTTTAGGCATTTTTGCCCCAGTATGGCCAATTGAGTGCAGAATAAAAATTGCCCCAGTTTGGAGTTTCAAACCTCATTTCTTTGAGATTTTGCTTATTTATTTGCCCTAACTTTTGCTTAAGCCGCCCTTTCGGGTTTTCAACCTAACAGACTTTTTTTTTTTTTTTTTTTACTCTAACTTTTGCTTAGGCCGCCCTTTCGGGTTTTCAACCTAACGAGCTTTTTTTTTTTTTTTAGGTATAGAATCTCTTGACAACATCGGTATTTACTGGCCTTAGCAATTCTTTGCCATCCATATTCTGCAAAATTAAGGCCCCTCCTGAAAATGCTTGCTTGACGATGTAAGGACCCTCATAGCTCGGAGCCCATTTTCCTCTAGCATCTTCTTGATTAGGGAGAACCTTCTTCAATACTAAATCTCCTGAACAGAACTCCCTAGGACAGAATTTTTTATTAAAGGCTCTGGCCATTCTGCTTTGATACAACTATCCATGACAAATAGCTGTCAGTCTCTTTTCTTCTATCATATTCAACTACTCATGTCGAGTTTTCACCCATTCAGATTCCTTTAACTCTGCCTCCATCAACACTCTTAGAGAAGGAATCTCAATTTCTATGGGAGAGACAGCTTGATGACTAGCTAAAATGTAGTTATTTGTGTCCTATTTCTGTGCTAGAATGAATGCTATGTCCTTGTTTAAATGCATATTTGGAGGGTTTTGTGCTTATATTTGTCATATTCTGATTCTAAGCCTTTCCGATGTATTATTGTGCAAAACTGAGCTTTAATGATCATGAATTAGGTAGATTTATATGTAATACTGATTTGGTATTTTCTCCATGTAAGGAAAGGCTCCAAACAAGGTTAAATGTGGAGCATATGAGCTTAAAGAGAAAGAGGAAGCCAAATTGGCATTTTGGCAAGTCACCGCCGCGGCCTCACTAGTGTCTTGTGCCATGGCCTGCATGCTGTTAACATCGAAATTCCATACTTGAACCCGAGGCGCGGGGGCCGCGGCGCTCACTAACGAGGGCCGGGGCACAAGCCAACCGACCTAGTGGGGGCCGCGGTGCTCTGTAACCGACTGAACGTGGGCCTAGGCGCTCACTAATGGGGGCCGGGGCGCACGGCGGCGAGCCGAGTCTATAAATAGGATTTTTCATGTTTTTCTCTCAAGCTTCTGCCTTAGCCATTGCTTTATAGTTTTCTCTCTTTTAGTTTAGGTTTTAGTTAGTTTTAGGTTAGATAGCTTGGCTAGATCTTCATGGATGGTGGATTGGAGGCAAGGATTAAAGGATTGAAGGAGGATTCAAGCTTCAGAGACAAATCAATGAGCTTCTTTCTCTCTTTTCCCTTTCTCTCTTCTCTTCCTTATCTTTTGTATAGCTAAGCTTTGTTTAGGAATACTATGGATCCTTTTATTTATATTAATGATGTGTTCTACTCTGAGTTTGTGTGGATGTTTGATTACGGTTCAATCATTATCTGTGTTTAATGCTTGTTCTTGGTTGGCCTCAATTGCATGATCTTAATATTGGCAAATGAACTAGACATAGGGATTTGTTGATATGGATATGGTGTGGTTGATACATGTTCGGCTATGAGCTGTTTCGTTAATAAGGTTTAATATACCTATTGACCATGTATAGTGTGTGATTGAGAATAGATCGTTCATGAGTGGAAGTTGTATTAGCTCTCAAGGAAACTATGTGAGTTAGGCAAGTAGAAACCGGGGTTGATTGACCTAGACATAGGCTGTTGACTAATGAAGATTCTCAAGCTAACCTAATCAATGCATTTGTGTTTATGAGGGGAATTGCATGTTGTTGATAGATGTAGGGGGTGAAGGAGGATTTCCTGAAACCTAACCGCTTTTAGGTTTATAGCTTTTGTAGGATAGTTTAGTTTAGATTATTATTTTCCTATTTTCATGTCCTTGTCTAGAACTGATTAAGCTATTGGTTGGTATTTAGCTTTATAACAATATCCTCGTGGGAACGAACTTTTACTCCGTATCTGTATTACTTGTGCGACCCGTGCACTTGCGGTTAGTAAAAATGGCAACATGTTTAACCCCTAACAAGTTTTTGGCGCCGTTGCCGGGGATATTTCGTTATAAATGGTTTGCCTGATTAGATTCTAGTCCTGTCAATGCCTAACAAGTTTTTGGGTTGTCAGGGTTAGTTTTTATAATGCTAATATCAACAATGAGTTTGATTAGTTCTAATTCAAGTTGTATATAAGTTGTATATAATCTATGTTTTGTTTATGTTTAGTTGTAGTTTCAAATAAGAAGCTGGGTGATTTCATTCATTCGAGGCCCTTGAGGGACTTCGCGACTCCTAAAAGGATACCCTTGGATCAAGTTCTTGAAGACCACTCATCCGCGATACTTCAATTTTGGTGACAAAGTCCTGCTGGGACTATAACTCAGGCCCTTCGTGGGAGGGTACCCCATGTTTATGTTTATATTCTTGTTTTTACTTTGTGCATAAATACATAGTATGTTAATATGTTTATTTGGTTAAATATGTTAGTATATTAGTATGGTGTGTTTTGTTAGTTTTGTTAATATGTTTTTGTTAGTATGTTAGTATATATGTATGTTAATTAGGTTAGTTTAATGTTTTAGTTAGTTTTTAAGTTTTAAGTTATTTTAGGTTTGTATATAGGTTAAGTATGTTGTTTTTATGTTTTATTAGGTTTAGGTTGTATATTTTGTAATCTAGCTTTTTGAGCAAGTTTTATTGCGAGTTAGAGAACCTTATGGACCATTCAAGCAAAACTCCATGAGAGCGCTTTAGCTTGATTCAGTATTTCCCCTTGGCATGGGTCTTGCTATGGCCTTAGCCCCTGTTTTTGTGTTTTTTTGTTATTTTTCTCTATTTTTTATATTTTTTTTTTTTATTTTTTAGTATTTAATAATGCTCAAGATACTAGTCTCAGGTTCCCTATAGGCCATGTTCTTTGAAGATACATTTCATTTTAAGTTTGGGGGAGTATCTTTACATGTTTAATTCCTTTGTACTTAATGTTAACATGTATTGGTATTTTGAGTATGCAGTGATTTTAGTCATCATATTTTCATGATTATATCCTGTTATGACTATCACTGATGTGCTGATGACAAGATTTTCAATTTTCATATTATGCAAATGATGTTGTGTATGTTTGAACTTAGAGTTGAATTCATTTGAATGCATGACATATTGCAAGGATGCTAGTGTTGTTTTTGGTTATCCATGATTTGAAAGGTTGCTATTTGCCCCCTTTTCAGTGAAACCTTATGTGATCTGGTGCATGTGAAACGATTTAGTGCTTCTGATGCATGATTTACATTTCACTTAGATGCAAGTGTAACTTTGAAAATGATAAGAGTGCATGTTTTGAGAATGTTTATGGATGTACATGTAGAGTTTTGATTATCCTAGAAATTGTTTTTGAACTCTCTTAAGGTGAAATTCTAAGTTATGCATGATTGAGGAAATGATTAGGGCATTATTTGGACCGATTGAGCCTTAAAAAGCTTACCCTGATATGATGATATCCTTAGATCCTATTTTGAAGCCTTAAACTGTTTGGCCTTATTTGTTTTTCATACCCATTATGTTCGTTAACCTGTTAGCCGTTCTAATGCATGTGAAAGCATGTCATTTTCTTTCTACCCTTATTGTTTGTTGAGTATATGATGTGTTATTTCTTGAAATGAGTCTGATGATTAGGGGTATGAATATTCAATTCAAAATGAGCCTGAAGGAACTAGATGCAAAACAAAGAAAAGAAAAAGCATTGCTTTGCAAAAATAGAAAAGAAAAGAAAGAGAAAATAAAAAGAAAAATGAAAATGAAAAGAAAAGCAAAAGCTTAAGAAAAGTAAAGTTAAAAAAAAAAGCATCGAAAATGGTTCTAGCAATTTTTATGATTCACAATTGAATACCCTGCTAGTGTCATTGGTGACTCATGTCTTGAAGTAGTATATTATGTATTTCAATGTTTGTATTGTATCTTTCCCGTTCATTTCTTTCGCCCATACCATTGGCCTAACATTATAAGCTGATTAAGTCCCTTTTGATCCTTAATCTTGTGTGATTTACATTAGTGGAGAGAGAGTTAATTTACAATATTGTGGATTCTATGAATCATATGCATGTATGCTTATAAACTTATCTGAATGTATATGATTTGATTAGGAGAAGTTTATCTTGCATGTTTGTGATAAATGTGAATTGCATGAAGAGTTGTTTGAATTGATAGCATGTTAAGGGTTATGTATTTGTGGAACTGTTTATGGGGCATTTACACTTTTTGAGGATTGATGCAGCTATTACACACTAGTATTTGTTTTTAAATGAGAAAAGAAAATTGAAATATAGTTGCTGAATGAAAGTTTGATTTTAATGTTTAAGTGATTTACTTAGTTCTATTTTGTTTTGCTCGAGGACTAGCAAAATGTAGGTTTGGGGGTGTGATGACTAGCTAGAATGCAGTTATTTGTGTCCTATTTCTGTGCTAGAATGAATGCTATATCCTTATTTAAATGCATATTTGGAGGGTTTTGTGCTTATATTTGTCATATTCTGATTCTAAGCCTTTCCGATGTGTTATTGTGCAAAACTGAGCTTTAATGATCATGAATTAGGTAGATTTATATGTAATACTGATTTGGTATTTTCTCCATGTAAGGAAAGGCTCCAAACAAGGTTAAATGTGGAGCATATGAGCTTAAAGAGAAAAGGAAGCCAAATTGGCATTTTGGCAAGTCACCATCGCGACCACTACTAGTGTGCGCCTGCGGCCATGCCCGCAGTATGCAACATCAGAAATTTCATATTTGAACCCGAGGCGCGGGGGCCGCGGCGCTCACTAACGAGGGCCGGGGCGCAAGCCAACCGACCTAGTGGGGGCCGCGGCGCTCTGTAACCGACTGAACGTGGGCCTAGGCGCTCACTAATGGGGGCCGGGGCGCACGGCGGCGAGCTGAGTCTATAAATAGGATTTTTCATGTTTTTCTCTCAAGCTTGGCTGCCTTAGCCATTTCTTTATAGTTTTCTCTCTTTTAGTTTAGGTTTTAGTTAGTTTTAGGTTAGATAGCTTGGCTAGATCTTCATGGATAGTGGATTGGAGGCAATGATCAAAGGATTGAAGGAGGATTCAAGCTTCAGAGACAAATCAATGAGCTTCTTTCTCTCTTTTCCCTTTCTCTCTTCTCTTCCTTATCTTTTGTATAGCTAAGCTTTGTTTAGGAATACTATGGATCCTTTTATTTATATTAATGATGTGTTCTACTCTGAGTTTGTATGGATGTTTGATTACGGTTCAATCATTATCTGTGTTTAATGCTTGTTCTTGGTTGGCCTCAATTGCATGATCTTAATATTGGCAAATGAACTAGACATAGGGATTTGTTGATATGGATATGGTGTGGTTGATACATGTTCGGCTATGAATTTTGTTTCGTTAATAAGGTTTAATATACCTATTGACCATGTATAGTGTGTGATTGAGAATAGATCGTTCATGAGTGGAAGTTGTACTAGCTCTCAAGGAAACTATGTGAGTTAGGCAAGTAGAAACCAGGGTTGATTGACCTAGACATAGGCTGTTGACTAATGAAGATTCTCAAGCTAACCTAATCAATGCATTTGTGTTTATGAGGGGAATTGCATGTTGTTGATAGATGTAGGGGGTGAAGGAGGATTTCCTGAAACCTAACCGCTTTTAGGTTTATAGCTTTTGTAAGATAGTTTAGTTTAGATTATTATTTTCCTATTTTCATGTCCTTGTCTAGAACTGATTAAGCTATTGGTTGGTATTTAGCTTTATAACAATATCCTCGTGGGAACGAACTTTTACTCCGTATCTGTATTACTTGTGCGACCCGTGCACTTGTGGTTAGCAAAAAGGGCAACATGTTTGACCCCTAACACAGCTTCCATCCTATACACCAAGGAGAAAGGTGTTGCCCTAGTGCTTAATCGTATATTGGTACGATATGCATGCAAAGCATAGGATAACATTTTGTGCCAGTCCTTGTAGTTCACAACCATCTTGGCCACAATTTTCTTGACATTCTTATTTGCAGCTTCAACTGCACCATTCATTTGAGGCCTATAGGGAGCTGAATTATGATGCTTGATTTTAAAATTTTCACAAAACTTCTTAATCTCAGTACCATTGAGATTAGCAGCATTATCGGTGATTATTCTTTCTGGGATTCCATATCTACAGACAATGTCCCTCTTGAGGAATTTCAAAAATACCTTTTGAGTAATATTGACATATGAGCAAGCTTCTACCCACTTGGTGAAATAGTAAATTGCCACCAAAATGAAGCGATGACCGTTGGAAGCTTTGGGGTTAATTGGCCCAATGACATCTATTCCCCACATCGAGAAAGGCCATGGAGATACCATATTGTGCAAGGGGAATGGAGGCGCATTGACTTGATCTGCATATATCTGGCATTTATGGCACTTTCGAACATATTCTATGCAATCCGCTTCCATGGTGGACCAATAATAACCGCTCCTTAAAATTTTTCACGCCATCATATGACCATTAGCATGAGTCCCACAAATTCCTTCATGAACTTCAGTCACGATTAAACGAGCTTCCCGAGCATCCACACATCTGAGTAAGGTGCCATCATGATTTCTCTTGTATAAAACTTCCCCATTCAAGAAAAAGGTCATTGCCAACCGGCGGATAATCTTCTTATTCACTTCACTTGCCCCAGTTGGGTATTCTCTATGTTGGATATACTGCTTGATATCATGATGTCAAGGTTTACCATTTGGCTCACTCTCCACATTGGCACAATAAGTGGGCTCACTATGTACTTTTACTTGGATGAGTTGGATATTATTGTGGATATCCAACTTAGTCATTATGGCCAAAGTGGCCAAAGCATCTGCAAACTGATTCATGTCTCGAGCCATATGGGAAAAGGTCACCTTTTCAAACTTTTCGGTCAACTTGGTCAAATACTTTTGATAGGGCACTAACTTTGGGTCTTTAGTTTGCCATTCACCATTCACTTGATAAATGATAAGTGCCGAATCTCTAAATACTTTTAATTGCTTGATCCCCAAGTCAACTTTCACTTGTATACGGCTAGCACAGGCCTCGTATTCCGTAACATTATTAGTGCATTCAAAATCCAACTTGATAGCGACTGGGTATTATTTTCCGACTGGTGAAACAACAACAGCTCCTATGCCACTGCCATACATATTAATTGCTCCATCAAAATGCATCTTCTATGCAGACTCCTCTTTTTCTTTCTCTCCTTCTGCCATTAATATTTCTCCATCAGGGAACTCGGATGTCATTAGTTGTCCACCCTCAAGAGGATTTTCAGCTAAATGATCCGCAATTGCACTTCCTTTGATGGATTTCTGAGTCATGTACTTGATATCGAACTCAGATAATATCACTTGCCATCCCTTAATGAGACATGAGGGCTTTCAAATATGTACTTCAGAGGGTCCATTCGGGAGATCAGCCAAGTGGTGTAATAGAGCATGTACTGCCTTAGCCATTTTGAGGTCCATACTAATGCACAACATGTCTTTTCCATTGCCATGTATCGGGCTTCACAGTCATTAAACTTCTTACTCAGGTAATAAATCGTCTGCTCCTTTTTCCCTGATTCATTGTGCTGCCCCAGCATTACCCCTATTGAGGTTGACAGTACGGTTAAGTATAATATCAGAGGATGACCCGGTGTAGGGGGTACCAACACAGGAGGATTCATCAAATAAGCATTTATCTTATCAAAAGCTTCTTGATATTCTTTATCCCATTTGCCCGGCTGATGCTTCTTCAACAACTTGAATATAGGCTCACAAGTGCTAGTCAAGTTAGCAATGAATCTAGCGATGTAATTAAGTCTCCCGAGAAAACTTCTCACTTCACGCTCGGTCTTAGGAGGAGGCATCTCTTGTATTGCCTTTGCCTTATCCGGATCCACCTTTATCCCTTCTCTGCTAATGATGAATCCAAGTAATTTTCCAGTGGATGCTCCGAAAACGCATTTATTAGGATTGAGCCTCAACTTATACTTTCTGAGTCTTTCAAATAATCTCCGTAAGACTGTTACATGACTTTCCTTTTCTTTGGATTTGGCTACCATATCATCTACATAAACCTCAATTTCTTTATGCATCATATCATGAAATAATGCAATCATAACACGTTGATAAGTAGCCCCAGCATTCTTCAATCCAAAGGATATTACTGTATAACAAAAGGTTCCCCAAGGTATAATAAAAGTCATCTTTTCTTTGTCATTAACATCCATGGGGATCTGATTATACCCAGAATACCCGTCCATAAATGAGAACCTATGATTTTCTGTTGTATTGTCAACAAGAATATCAATATGGGGGAGCGGGAAATCATCTTTTGGACTGGCCTTATTTAGATCTCTATAATCCACGCACATCCTGACTTTCCCATCCTTCTTTGGTACTGGCACAATATTTGCTACCCATTGCGGGTGTCTTGACACCTCAATAAATCCAGCTTTTAATTGCTTAGTCACTTCTTTTTTTATCTTTAGTGACATATCAGGATGCATTCTTCTCAATTTTTGCCTTTTTACTTCTACATCCGAATATAATGGAATTTTATGTGACGCTATTTCAGGGTCTAGTCCAGGCATATCTCTATAGGACCATGTGAACACATCAAGGAACTCCCTCAATAGTGCCACCATTTCTATACGCTCAGGATTATCTACTATTCTCAACTCTTTCTTATCTTCTTCCGTTCCCATGTTAATTACTTCTATTACCTCATTGCCCACATCAAACTTCCTCTCTGAGTATCCCAACATTTTTTTAAATTCTTCAACAATCTCTTCCTCTTCACCAGATCCAAGATCCTCTTCATCAAACGTTGCAGGGGAATCAATTGACATGTTTTCAAGGTTCCTTTCATGAGACGAATTCTCTACAAGACTCATATCCCTGAAAAGTAATTTATGGGGAGTTGCAAAGATAAAATAGAGTAGAAATAATAAAGCAAGAGCAAGAAGTCTTTTTTTTAAAGAGAAACACAAGAAAAGAAAACTAATAAATGTAAAAAAAGAAGATAAGCAAAGAGAGTGACGCAGAGGAATGCTGAATAAACATGCAACTTAGTTAATTGTCTCAAATAACATAAATATAAGATAAAAACATAGCTAGACATAAAAATTTGCTTGTTACAGTATGACTAGACAATTACTTGGAAGCAATAACATCAATCATTGATTCAGATTGCCAGTTCTTCAATGGCTCCTCTTTAGTGAAAGGCCGGATTGTTTTGTACTTTTCAGGGCCTTCTTCATGCAATGCATTGATAGTGAGATGGTATTGGGGATGAATGACTTCTTCAGGCATGATTACCTTGGTTGGCACCGGGAATGTTTCCCTCAGGTGAGGAATATGCTTCATTTCGCCTTTATCGCTCCTTTTCCCCAAAGTCATATTCTCTATTCTCTATTCTCTCTTCCAGAGCTACTTCGTACCCCAATCCGAACTTGTTTAGTTTTTTTGGAAATGAAATCGGTGTCCGAGTTCCTTGTAATTTTGAGCCCAGGCCTTTTCCTTTCTGGTACCCATTATTAGTCATAATTCGGGCCACCACCTAATTCACAATTTGCATCGAGGGTTCACCCCCACCGAGTTCAGTTTCAACTACCTCAAAGCTGTGCCACAAATTCTCCTCATCTTTCTCTACACTTTCCACGTACGGCATTGAAACTGGTTTTGACACCATGATTTCTTCTTCTCTGTGTATAGTAATAGCCGACCCATTCTTGATGTATTTAATACTCTGGTGTAGTGTAGAAGGAACAGCACCAGCAGCATGGATCCATGGTCTCCCCAGGAGCATAGTGTAAGTAGGCTCAATGTTCATAACTTGGAACAATACCTGAAAATTACTTGGACCGATCTCTATTGGCAACATCACCTCTCCTAAAATGCCTCTCCTATTTCCATCAAAGGCTCGCACCACCATTTCTCGAGGTGACAGTTCATCCTCACTTATTGACAATGAGGTTAGAGTCGATTTTGGTAGGATATTTAGCGCAGATCCCCCACCAATCAAAACCTTTACAACTATATACCCTTTGCATTTAAGGGTTATGTGTAAGGCCCGTGGGTTTTTCTCAAACTGAGAGGTGATTTCTTCATCCATAAATGTGATCATGTTGACGTGTTTTACCGGGTCCACCATGCTGACAACATTCTTAGGGATAACGTCGGGTTTGACATAAGCCTCATTTAGTACTTTTAGCAATGCTTTTCGATGTAACTCAGATGTCAAAACGAGTGACAGAAGGGATATCCTTGTTGGAGTCTTATTTAACTGTTTCATCACATCGTATTCACTCTGTTTCATGATCTTCAAAAACTCTTCTTCCTCTTCTTTTCCTCTCTCCTCTTCTTTTGCACTTTCTTCCTTACCCCATTTTTTAACATTCTTTTTCTTCTCTACTTCTACTGGGCCATAACATTGCCCGCTCCTTGTAACTATATTAGTCACATACCATTCATCCTGGAGTATTTCAGCTACTCAGGGCTTTGAAGTCTCTTCCTCAACTCCTTTCGTTTCCACCTTAACTTCATAATTCCATGGTACTGAGTGAATATCATCATAAGCAAACGACATTGGCTTCTTGACTGTAACAACTACTTTCCCTGGCGCTGGGGCTTGGTTGAGAGGTGGCACCTTCAGCACAAAGCGTTCTACTACACTGACCTCTTCAGAGGAAGCTACCCCTTGTCCGGCTTGTATTATTCCTAAAGTGAGTAATCCTTGGACTCGAACCTTAAAGTCCCAATAGTTCTCAATATCGTGTCCTGTTCCCCCACCATGGTAAACACATCTTGATTCTTCATCATACTTCTCCTCTTCTTTTACTGATGAAGCTGGTGCTGTGATAACATATCCTGCTTTCTTCAACTCCTCAAATATTTGAGTCATCGGCGTGCGCAGGTTCATGGCATTCCTTATTAGAGGTCCTTCAATCTCCACGGCATTCGCCTCATTCCTTCCACCATGATTAGGGATTGGATTGTTAACAATACTAGGTCCAGTCTCCTCTTGAATGTCCAGTTTTCCACAAGCAATAAGCTTTCTTACCACCATCTTGAAAGACTCACAATCTTTGATTGAGTGCCCCGGGATATCCATATGGTACTTGCAAGTTAAATTAGGGTTGTACATGCTAGAAATGGTGGTTGTAGGGGACGTACAGGGTTCCCTGAGATGAGGTGAGCATCAAATAGCCTTTGGAATAGATCTGCGTTTGAGATGGACAATTTTGGGAAAGGGGTAGGTTTTGGGTACAAAAAAGACCTTGATTTTAGAAGTTTGGTCGAGGTTGTGGGTAGTTTTGGAAATTTTGAGGAGGCCGAGGTGGGTACTGAGTATATATTGGGCGAGTTGGTGCATATGGTTGAGGTACTGGATATTGTTGATTTGGAATGACTAGGTCTGAGGTGTATTTATGGGAGGAGCAGTTAGGCCAGGTAGATGGGACGGTGCAGGTGTCTGATAAGAAGGGTAAGTGTTTGGGTTGTATGGGGGTGGTCGGTATATAGGGTAGGATGGCGAATATCAGGGTCGTAAAGGCTGCAGATTATGCACGTAACTCACTTCCGACTCCTTTTTCTTAGGGGAGAACCCCTTCTTGAAACTACTTTCATTATTGCCAGCTGGCAATTTTCCAGCCTTTACCAAAATTTCAGTTCTTTCTCCAGCAGTAATTAAATCAACAAAGTCTCGATAAACGGCGCTCGCCATTGTCCCAATATAAGGAGCTCCTAAAGTTCCCAAGAAGTATGAGCTCATTTCTGTCAGAGTTAACGGCAGTTGCACTTAAGCTGCGAGAGCTCTCCACCTCTGGGCATATTGTTTGAATATCTCCTTATTTTTCTTCTGTAATGTTCCCAACTGCTCCCGGGTTGGGGTTGTATCTAGATTAAACTGATACTGACCTATAAATAAATTCGCCGAGTCATCCCAAGAGGAGATTTTTGAGAGGTCCTGTTGGATACACCACTCCAAAGCAGGCCCAGTCAAACTTTCATAAAAGAAATTGACGAGGAACTTCCAATCCCTTAACCAAATGGACATTTTGGTAATGTAAGTTTTTAGGTGGAAAAAGGGGTTGGTGCTCCCATCATATTTGACAAATTCTGGGACTTTGAAAACCTTGGGGATGGTGATATTAGCAGTAGGACACAATTCTTATATCCCAAGGGGACTGTAGGTGCTAGGACCCTTGATCGCCTTGATTTGCTCTTCCATCTTTTCTATCCACTCTTCTTTCATCTTGTCATTTTGAATAGTTGCGTGTCTAGTACCGGTAGGAAATCCAGTTATCATCATATGTGGCAGTTCCCACGTGAACTCAGTATTACCATGGACCTCATTGCGAGTACTTTCCAATGAATGATATCCTTCTCCAATAGGAATCACTACTGATGTAGTGTTTGAGGTTCCTCCCACATAAGGTATCTCAGTAGTGACTCCAGGGTTCGTCCTCATGAAGTGGTATTCAGTGGGTGCGAGTGTGCCCCGGTTACTCCTGCACCTCCAACTTCCCCCATCAAGGTGAGGGTCTCCCTCATGACTGACAACATTTCCTCAATTCTTCTTTGAGATTCTATCACCTCATTCACCTTTCCTTTCACTTCATCTACTTCCAAACTTAGGTTCCTACCTTCATTCTCAGCTGCCATTACTGCAAGCAACCTTGTTCGAGCCATTGTGTTGTGAATACGGGTTTGATTGGTGTCTTCTTTCCTTGGTCGCGCAATGGTTTTAAATTTCCTGTAAACAACCAAAGTACAATTTGTTAAAATAACCATGATTATTATTGATTTGTTAAAGGACCATTGTTAATTTGTGCTGGGCAGATTTGAGTGAGTATCTTTGATCTTTACTTGTCATGACTGTTTCTTAGAACGTCTCATTCAAAAGTTTGTCATGACCATTACTTAGAACGTCTCGTTCAAAAGTAATGGATCTTTAGTACAACATAGGATCAGAAGAACAAAAAGGCATACTTTATTCAATTGAAAAAGAATCATCAACATCATTTAAGAGAAGTACATCATTTCCACTCTACTAGAAATACATCATCATCTAGTCTAATTCTTCTTTCTCAAACGACTGCACCCTGATCATCTGCTTCATTTGTCTAATTAGATTCTTGCAATACTCAATGAAGTCATTAATCTCTGCCGGAGTCTTAAAAGGATTGACCATCTTAGCTGCCACCTTTAAATAATATGGAATATCTGCAATTGCCGTGTTGGCTAGGCCTGCTAGTTTCGAGAATTGGTCTCTCCAAAAATGGACTTCTTCTTTCCATCCATTAATGTCCTCGTCTTGTTGTCTTGCATGATCTATCATTTTCTGCAAGTCCTCCTGTCCCTGTCGCAATGCTGCTTCATACCCTGCAATCTCCTTGACAGTGCGCAACCTCTCAATTCTGATCATGTCTTCATATCTTGCTGACACTGTCTTCACTTGTTGCCTCATACTATCTGCTTGCTGAAGAGCATTATTCTGTGCTGCTTTGGCAATTACGAGCAACTCCTTGAGTTGTTGATTTTCTGCCAGAGCCTTATCTCTTTCTTGCCCTCGGAGCCCTAGTTCCTTATTTGCAGCTTCCAAACATCTTCTGATTTTTGACATATTATCTTGTTCTGTCCTCTGCCTTTTGTTTGCTTTTTCGAGAGCATCGTTTTTCTCAACATTTTCACACCTTAAAACTGCACATGCTTGGCGAACCTTTTCCAACTCTGCCTCTAATTTCTTTTTTTTTTGTTGGCTTCAGCTAACCTTTCTCTTATTTCTTCATCTTCTATCGAAGTCGGCGGTAGAGATTTACTGATTGTAGAGGTTACTGGGATTTTAAAGGGTAATTTAACTTCCTGCGCCCTGTTCTTGACCCACTGCCTGTAACTTTCTTGAACCCCACAACTTCTGACTTCTAGCTCTTTACCTAGCGCTGGCAAAACGGGTTTAACTCGTCGTGTTAACCCGTCAACCTGTCATTTTTTAACGGGTTTGGTTCAAGGATTGAACCCATATTTTTTTTTCAACCCGCGAGTTAAGTGGGGCGGGGGCGGGTTGGCCCTGTGGGTTAACTCTTTTTTAAAAAAAAATGATAAGTAATACTATAAATGAAAAATTCTTTGATGTTATATAATTTATGTTTGAATATTTAATTAGACTATTTTAAAAATTATATTTTAAATATGTGGTTTGTAATTTTTTACCATTATTATTTATTATTTTTTATAGTATTTATTAATTTTTATATAATTTATTTTTTATTTTTTAGGTTTGGTTAAATAGGTTGACGCCAATTCATCTATTTTTTCTCATTTTATCTTTTATATGAGCCAACCCGTCAACCCGCCAACCCGCCTTAAAGCGGTGTGGGTTAGGTCTTCCAACCCATTTTTTAAAATGGGCCAACCCACCCTGCCCAGCATTTTAGCAGGTTGAAGCGGGTCGGGTCGGGTCGGGGCGGGGCGGGGCAGGTTAGCCCATTTTGCCAGCTCTATCTTTACCCTTTCTGAGAACGTTCTTCCAAGCGTCTCGCACTTTCCTAAGTGTCTCAGTACACTCCATTTGCATATCACAGACAAAAGGGGTGGTTTCCAATTCTGACAGTGGCCCCATCATGGGATAGCCTACCTGTCGCAATGCCAAGGCGGGGTTGTAGTTAATGCATCACCGAGTACCCATGAGAGGAACATTAGAAAAGCCTTCACACTGATAGACCACTGTTTGCCCTTCTTTACACCGTGGGTACCACACAATTTTCTTTTCCTCAAGTTTGGATAATTCTTCGGCCCATTCGCGGCCGTTCCTAGTTTTCAACTGGAGCATCTTGAGACTTGTAATGGGACATGGATCCTCGTAGCCCCTCTTGAACATGTGACTTGTGAGTCATACGAATAACATCGGTAGACAACATAAGATCCGCTTACCCTTCTTTTCATGGCAGAAATTCAGAGTATAATAAACATCAGCAAGAAGGGCTGGGACAGGATTAGCGACATTATTCCTTCGAGCGAGAAACACATCTATTACCGCAAAATCTATCAAGTCTTCATTACTTGGGAATAGGATGCTGCCATAAATAGTGAGGGCTAACATATCCATAAAGGTATTCCAGTCTTCAACCTTGGCTAGGTGGCGCATGTGCTCTTCTAAGTATTTCCTTGGGAAT
Organism: Ormosia semicastrata; assembly: GCA_029884595.1. Lineage (NCBI taxonomy): Eukaryota > Viridiplantae > Streptophyta > Magnoliopsida > Fabales > Fabaceae > Ormosia > Ormosia semicastrata. Next base: position 72,246,273 of record JAQQTO010000059.1, read on the forward strand.
CCCTCTGTTCCTTTCCTATTTTGCTTTACTTTTTGTAGATCCTTTACATGAACCTTCAAGACGTCTGCTATGGTTGGCATGGATGCATGGTGGCCTATATAGAGGTATGGGTTTTCCTTTTCCAATGGTAAGCCTAAGATCTGCTCAAACTCTTCTAAGGTGGGGGCCAACTGAAAATCTTGAAACGTGAAACAACGCAATGGTGGGTCGTAGAATTGGGCTAGCTCGATAATAGCTTCTACCTGTACATCCACCTCTAACAGATTCAGAATCTTCCCATATCTTGCAGTGAAGGTCAGGTGTTGTGTCTTCTTCAACATTCGGCCCAAACTCAACAGGCTTTCTGTGTCAACTTCATTGGCCTTAAGTCGCAAAGTCTTTTTCAAAATGGCCTCATTGTGATCTGATCCCATGACATGTTCCATTTTTAATCAAAGACTCAATGTTAATCCTTAGGCACTTAGTCTCAACAGTCCCCCAACAAACCTAGATTTAACACATAAGAATCATCAATGCATGGTTTTTTTTTTTGAAAAAACATGATGCAAAAAGTGATGACTTGTGATGCAATAATGAGCGAGTGAGTTGTTGGTCCTTTAATAATGACTTATCTCCTCTTTTTTGAAAAAAAAAAATTTAGAGGAACGCAAGTATGGTTTGTCACATTAAAAGACTGAACAACTCACAAGATATGGATAAATCTAAAGGTAATGAAAGGTGTGCTCCCTTTGTGTCCTAATGGGGTTACCTTAAACTTGGGAATTCTATCCTAAGGATCTAAAAGTCTTTCTGGTTCGTAAGAACTTCCATGGGGTGGCTCTTCTATTTTAGAGGTCTCTAGAGCCAAGTCATATTTCAAAATATTGACCACGAAATAGTGGGTAAACCACTAGGTGTGAGACATTCATGAAAAAGGCACACTCTAGATGAGGTTTTCGCGATAACCAAACAGGAAGTACATCCAAAATGGCTACCACTACGCAACCTCTATTTAACTTAGGCTTCACTCAGACCCGGGTATAGGGCCCCACTCGAATGTGTGTGAATAATGTGTAGGTGCGGTGAGTATAGGGAGCGTACAAACCTTTGCAATCCTAAAGACTACCCATATCCTGCAAAACAAAGCAAACACAAAACAAACTCCAAAAGTTTTCTACCCTAAGGTTTGGATAGTAAAACAATTAACACTAAAAATAAAAAAAAATCATCAAATAATAAAAAAAGCGTAAAACAAACACATAAAGATCACCAAAATTTTTGCATAACCAACTTTTGTAGGCTTGACTCTCAATTGTCCCCAATGGAGCCGCCATCTGTCGCGACTGAAAACGCAGCGGAATAGCAACTTAAATTTAAAAAATTAGGAGTCGCCACCAATTTTATTTTTTTATTAGGAAAAATTAGAAAACCCCAAAAAAAAATAGTCTTTGAAACCAATTTGAATTCGGGAGTCGGTTATGTGTAGGGAAGGGTGAAAACTTAATCCCACAGCACCCCTAATACACCCGTCCTAGGACGGTACCTTAAGTTAATTATGCAAACTTTTAATAATTTTTGAAAATATTTGTTTTACCCCTTTTGTAAAAAAAATAATAAACAAATAAATTATGAAAATTTAATTTTGGGCTTGACAGAATAGAAATCCTGCTCCTACGTATCCTCAGGTGCAATGAGGAACTCAAAGTCACATAGTTCTCTAGAAAATATCGGTGGGTTGGTTGATTTTATTAAAAAAAGCTTTAAAAATTTGAATTAACAAGCCGTCGCGGCTCAGTTATTCAAATTAAGGATTAAATAGGTGAAGCTCGCGTCATGCTAGAGACGTCACCCACTGATTATTAAGTTTGTTACAAAACTTTTATTTAAAATTATCAATTAGCGATTTAACTTAAAAATTGAAAACAAGATAATTTAAAATAATTTAAATAATAATAATAATAATAATAATAATAATAATAATAATAATAATAATAATGTAAATCATCAAGTTGTCACAACTCGGATGATTACAAAATGCAAAGGTTTAAAAGTGTCCAACTCAGGTAACCCATATTATTATTATTATTATCATCATTATTTTAAAAAAAATTATTCTTATATTTTTAATTTATCCTTTCCTTCTTCCCCTTTCCCCCCTTTTTTTATCCTTTAATTGTTTTTTTTAATCATTTTTTGGCCCAATTTTTGCTACCTTGAGCTCACTTCCTTTAAACAACCCAAAATAAACCCAAAAAAAAAAAAAACTACAATGAAAACTAATAAAACAAAGCTTATGGTTTAGCAAAGGGAGGGACTATTTTGGCTCCTTTCTCTGCTTTTTACAGAAACCAAACAGAGAGAAAAAACGAGGCAACCAATTGCTAGTGGTGAAGGGTCAGGGGCGCAACGGTCAGTAATGTAACACCCCAAAATTTTCTATCTCTTAAATAGTAATTTTGACAGATTAATGTAATTTTCTTGTTTAGTAATTTTTGGATCTTGTAAAATTATTTTGATTATTCCATCAAGATATTTGATCGTTTTGAGTGATTTACTCCGTGTCAAGAAAATAAAAATTTTTCGGCTAGGGAAAACTTTACGTAATTTAATTTTTACTGTTAGGTTTTAATTATTTTACGTGATCTGATTTAATATTTATGTATTTTCTAATTTTTGTGATTTTATGTGATTATGAAAATTTTTACTGTTTGTGGGCCCGGGGGTGTATGTGGGCCCAGGTGGCCATACGTGGGCCCAAGTGGGTCCCGCAAAGTGAAAATTTTTTTTACGTATAGAAAAATTTATACTGTTTAGACAGAGATAGGAGATCTTACTAAACCTGAATCTGGAAACAATTTTTATAATTTTCTTTTATTGTGTTTTGTACTGTATTTATTTATCAGACGATAAAAATATAGTAAATATATTCTTTTGTGGGGTTATAACAGATAAAAATAAAATTTTATACTGTTAAGTCAACATTGGTGGTTTGGATATCCACCATTGATTTAATTAACGATGGAGACTTGATCTTAATTTAATTAACGGAGGAGATTTGATCTTAAAAGTGAATAAGATCATTTATAACCATTAGATGGAGATTAAATCAAGGGTAGAGATTTAGTTTTATATAATGGCTATGACCATTTACCATTGGATTTAGAAGTGATCAAAGGTGAAAATTTGGTCTTGTAAAGTAACAAGGACCATTTATGACCATTGGAGATTTAATCAATGGTGAAGATTTAGTCTTAAAAAGTGACAAAGACTAATTATGACCCTTGGATTTAAAGTTTGAAGGAGCAATCTTGTGCTTTATTTTGGAGACACATTTAATGGTTAGAATTTAAAGGAGAAAGATCCAATGGCCTAGATTAAGTCTTATAAATCAAAAGTCTACCTAAATCCTAACCATTGAATTAATCAATGGCTAAAAAGACTTCAAATAATGGCTTGAAAAAGATGACAAATTATTGCATGCAAAATGGAGGAATGAGACGGTTTTGGATTGTTTAGAAGACAAAGAAAAAAAAAAGCTTTATTGCCATTATTACATGTCATGGTCAATATTACATCATCCTTGATTATGATTTCTTTGTTTGCATCCTTAGGAAATTTCTTGGAAGGAGGCCAAAATTATTTCATGCATTATCACCTTCATTTTTCATCACACTCCACGGCCATACACTTGAGAAAGAAGACATTTCATTTCATTGTCTTCACTTTATGACAAAAGGAAGCTATCATCTTTTAATGCAAAGCTTAGTCAATTTTAGTGACTTTGCACATGTACCTTATAGTTATCATCCTACTCAATATCTATTAAAGCTATCAAATAATTCTCATTTTCTCTCTTCTTGATATCCCACGGTCATACACTCAAAAGTAGGAGACAATACTCATTTATTGATTTCACTTATTCAATTTCTCATCATTCTATCCAAAGAACCAAGAACCAATACAAGAAATTCTCTTATTTTCTCTTCTCCAAGCAAGTTTCGGTCAAGCACCTTAGAACCATCATCCAAATTTCTATCATTTCATCCAACTTGATTTTCTAAACCTAAATACCATTCTAAGAACATCTCTAGTTATGAGTTTTTCCAAAATCATTTATCTTGGGCTTCAAATCCAAGCTTCAAGTTTCTATCAAAAATCAAAAATTTCATCTTTGTGCTTCAAGAGAAACCATTCGGTCAAGACACTCAAAACCACCATCCAATCTCTTTTAATTTCATCCAACCATAGATCTTGAATCTACATGATATTCTAAGCAACTTTCATGTTGAAGATTTTCTCTAAATCATTCATCTTCATAGACTTTCTTCAAGATCAAAGTTATTGGGTTTTTGAGGTGAAGTGTAAGGAAACTTCATTTCTTTTCTCTTTTTCATGTTCTAAACCATGTTTGATCTATGGTTCCTCTTAATCAAGCTTAGTATACTAATTTCTATGTATTTTGTTTTGTATTTGAGAAGCCATTGGTGGTGAAGGAGTTGGAAAGAGAAGCAAAACAAAGAGTTTTTGAGGATCTTCAAGAGGTAAGAGGGAGATCCATCTCACCAACCAAGTATGGTGGTGAGAGATGGTCTTATATTTGATGGATGGTGAATTCATGTGAGGATTCCAATCCATGATCATGTAATAATTTATGTGTGTTAATGAGCTTTGATTTAATTGATTATGCTTGATATGATTTGCATGATTTATTATTTTGATTATGGCATGTTTGTGATATATATTCAAATATGTATATGTATGCCATGATTTGATGGTGGAAAGGAAATTGATTTTTGGCTCCAAAGGCCAAGGGGGAGGCTACGATTTTGAGCTCCCAAAAAATTAGAGTTTATGTTGAAATTTTTCAAGAATAAGGGAATTAATTTTTGGTCCCTAGAACTTAGTGAATTTCGGCCAAGACACCTCACAATAGGTGTTCACAAATTAATATTTTCATGAAAAATGAAAATAGATGATTTAAAGAGTATGAAAAATAAACAAATGGTTTGTTTTTCAAGAGAACAAGAATACAGTCTTTGAGGAAGTTTTATTGATTTATTTTGTGTAAAAAGATTCTAAGTGTTTTTCTAAATATGAGTTTTGAATGAAACGGGCAAACATTGATTTTAAGGATTTGCAAAGAAAGTGAACAAGGATTTGCAAAGAAAGTGAAAAAGGATTTGAACAAATGGGTTTGATTTTTTTTATAACCATCGGTACTTCGGTTTTGAAAATAAAATTTTAATGATTTTGTTTGTGTAAAATCATATCAATTTAGAAGGAAAAATATTTTGATAATTTTCAATAGTCATGTCCACGTTTTCGAAGGCTTGTAATGCATTGATTTTGATGAAACAAAATGATTTTTCAAGTGAAAATATAATTAATTTAATACAAAGAATTTGAAAAGGGAATCAGAGTATTTTAGCACTTGAGAAATGAATTTTTATGTAAATGAAAAAGAGAGGTTGCAAGTGAGCCTCAATTTGTTTTCAAAAGAATTTATTTTTGTTAAAATCCCGTAGGATTTTGGAAAGTGTTAGTAATTTTTAAAGTTAGAAACATTGATTTAATTCAATGAAATTGTGAATTTGTGAAATATACTGTGAAAAAGAATTTTCTTGAATAAGAAGATATATTAAATGAAGTATAAAGTTATATTATTTTGAGAAAGGTTGATTTGGAAATGATTTGAGAAAAATGGAGAATATAATGGTATTTTGAAAATTTACTAACGTATAACTTATTTTTGAGTTTTGAAGTACGTTAGAAAATGTTAAGTTTTGAAACGTTGATTTATATCAATGGAAAATTGATTTTGTAAATTATATTTTGGAAAAAAATTTCTTGAGTAAAGAAATGTGAAAAAAGATTTTCTTGAGTAAAGAAAATGTGTTAAATAAAGTATAAAGTCATATTATTTTGAGAAAAGTGGAAATGAAATTTTTGAAGAAATGAGAAATATTTTCTGTAATGGAATTGTGGTGAAAAAAATTATTTACGTATCTTAAAAACGTAATTTTTAAAGTATGTGGTTTGAAATACCGTAAAATATTTCTAAGTGTTTGAAAATACAGTAAAATATTTCTACGCGATTTGAGAAACATATATTTTTATGCGATTGAGAAAAATGTTAAAAAAATTTAATACGTGATTTAAAGGTGCAACAGAAGAGTTGCAGTATTGTGAAAAACGCAATGTAAACGTTTTGGAATTGTGAAAATGAAATGAAAATGTTGCGCAATTTTGTGAAAAAACGACGAAGAAAGAGTTTTATAACTATGAAAATGTGATAATATGATTTTCCTGTTGAAAATACAAAGTATAAATCTTGTAGAACCAAAGATATATGGATCTTTGTGTGAGAAAATGACATGTTTTACCTGTGATTGGCATTTGGTGCATTATACATGCATTGGAAAGATATGTCTGTGATTGGATTTGGTGCATTATACGTGCATTGAAAAAATATGCGTTGAAGCATATGATTACATTGAACAAATGAAATTGAAAAGATTTAACCATTTGGGGTTGAACTTGCACTGATATATTCGTGCATTGTATAAAATATAGCTAATAGCTATTATGGACCTTGTGGTTGAAGAGAGAATGAGAATTGATAGTGAGGTCTATGATGGATCTTGGGAGCGTCGAGGCGCGGCGGTCGACCAGTGGACAGTTGGCGAGTACCCTGTGCCACTTGGCGATGCAGTCCGTTGCAACACATTGACGATACCCGACAAGAACACGATTCTTTTCAACGACTGGGAGATTGTCTTTGGGTTAAGGCTGACAATTAACCAGAGCATTCTTCTCGAAATTATGAAAACCTCTATGGAGTTGTTTTTGATAAACTGAGTCTTTGTGTATATGCATAAATCGAGCATTTTATATCGTATGATATATTAATTGAGGAATGTTGGCTATGACAATTGTTTTGAGTACTTGGATGATGATTGAACCGATAAATGATTAGATGATGATAGTTGATTAATGCGATAGCATGATTATGGTATGATTTATCGTATGATATTCTTGTTTGTGTTATCTCGTGCCGCCATGTTGGTATTGGTGTAGGTGATCTCACCTCTTTGTTATATTATTTTTCTTTGTCGTATTGTTAAAATTATACGGTAGAAGGAATGAGTTGTCTTAGACATAACGAGTGGTAGATACTCGAGAGATTGATGGAAACATTGAAAAGTGGTATTTGTCTCAAGTTCGAAGATGTCTTAGGGTAGACAAGGAGTAAAGTTCGATGCATCAAGTTGATACAAGAGAAGGAACGAGTATGTTAAGATTTAATGTTAGTGTTGTACCGTGCTGCTATTAAGTAGGACCCATCATGAGGTTTGCTCTTGTTAAAAAATAAGTCTGTTAATTTTATATTTCTCTTTAAATTATGATATTAATTGGTGTCAATATTGCATAATGAATAGTTGAAATATGATTTTCAATATTACCTAATATTTTCAGTAAATTTACGTTTCAGTAAAGAAGAAATTTTGAAACCCATCTTTTATAACTCAAACTTTGTGCGAACTTCTTTTCAGATTATGAGTCGGGAGTCGGAAATGTGATGCCCTAAGGAGGGTGTTACAAGTAACCCAAGCAGCGTCGTCGTGATGCGATCAGCGAGGTACAGCTGAGTCACGCAGAGGAGCTAGATAACGGTGAGCGGTGCGGCTTCGGGCTCGTCGATGGTGTGGAACGGTTAGGTGAGGTGGCTGCCGGTTTTTGGTTCGGGATGCGCGAGGAACTCCGATCTAGTTACGGGTGGCAGTGATTTTGGTGGAGCTCCGGGCCTTGGGTCTTGTTCGAACGGGACTCGGTTGTACGTGGTGGAGCGGCTCCGTTGAGGATGAAGACAGTGGCGCACGGCTGGCTCTGCTGGGTCGCAAGGAATGGTTCGGGACAGTGGTCTCCGTGGGTTCTGTCTCGGTGGGTGGCACGGTTGTTTTAGATCCGTTCGTGGTTATGGAGGGATGAAGACGGTGGGATTCGGTTGTTTGTGGAGGTTGCAAGGACCGGTGGTTAATGGCTTGAAGGAGATGGTAATGAAGGTGCAAACAGAGGGGGTTATGGTGATGATTGTTTGGTGGATTATGGTTTGGAGGTGGAAGGTGATGGTGTGAGATAGTGAAGATAATGAAGATATGTGGCGAGAGATGGAGAGAAGGTGAGTGGTTATGGAGGGTAATGCTAGAGAGATTAAAGATGAAGTAAAAACTATGGCAGAGCTAAGGGGAAGCCACATGAGTGAGAAAATATGGCCCGGGTATTTGCGTGAAGGCTGAAAAGTGAGTGATCTGAGTATAGGTTCTGAGAGCTTTTCTGTGTGTGGGTTAGGTGCTTTTATAGGAATGGATTAGACTGAAGTGTTTGAGTTAAAATGTGATTAGGAGTTTGTTTAGGATAAGTGATGGGGGGTTTAGGATAAGTTTGTTTAGGATGAGGTTGAATTAGGATGAGTTTATGCTAGGATAAGTTTGTGTTAAGATGAGTTTGATGATAATTGCCAAGGTTGGTTTAGGATAAGTTTGTGGTAGGATGAGTTATGGTTAGTTTAGGATAGGTTTATTTGGGATAGTTAGGATAAGTGCTTTGAGATTAGGATAGCTGATGAGGTTTATTTAGAATAAATGCTTAAGGGTTGTGGGTTAATGGGTTGATTTAGGGGTTAATGAGTCAATGAATTGAAAGATGAGTCTTTTTATTTTTTATTTTTTTATTTTTACAAAATATCCCAGACAAAATTGAGTGTTCACAATAATTACTTCTTGCCAATGATACCAAAGTTTTTTGTGTATAAAAATTTGGCAGGAAGTATATATCAATACTTGGATAGTATTACTTTTTATTGAAACATTATCACATGTTTTCTTTAGAATAACAATGCTTGTATCGTTTTATGATGCACCACACCACAGTCCCTCTCAAGGGATAAAAAAAATTGTGCATTATTGTCTATAAGTTTTTCTTTTTTGAAAAAGTGTTAAAGGTTGTTGGGCTACTAGTAGTCTAGCAAAAGAAATTCACTATTTTTTTTAAGTTCTTCAGAATATTTGACAAATGTTATAAAAAAAATGTTTTACACCAATCCTGCTCACACTTCTCATAAGAATTTAGAAACTAATTAAAGTTTCCATAAAGGTTATGCCGTTGTGGTATGAAACACTTGCGCTTGAGTGTGATATTTATTAGATGAATATGTTTTTTGTAAATTTAACTTTTCTTTTTAAATCATTTTTCTTATTATTGTTACAACTTTCAAGTTATTGGGACACCAGTACTCCACCATTTGAACAGTTGAGCGTATATATTACTGTCTTTTCAACAAGAAATTTTTTTAAGTATTCTTAAAATAAGAAAAAAAAATATTTTTATAATATTTAATGTGTCACTTAATTTATAATATTTAAAATGTTATTAAAGTGAGGATTTAGTTTCTTTAAAGTGAAAGATAGAATTACATAAGTGAAATGGTACATAACAAATAATACAAAACAAAACAAAAATTCTTCTTCTAAAAATGCCTAAAAATTCCTCTTTCAATAATAATATATGATAAACAACATACAACGAATAATTCATTTATTTACTTGGAATGTCATAAATTATTATGAAAAGTGAACTAACTTCAACCTTATGATTAATGTAACTGAAATGAATTGCTGAATGATTTGCTGACTTAAATAAAAATTAGTAAGTATTCAGTACATTGTATAGATTTTTTAAATCAGATAAATTTAAATAAATATAGATTGAAAGAAAAAAAGTTTTAAATTATAAAAAAATATATAATTAATTTATTCATATAGAATAAAAAAATATAGATTAAAAATTATTTATAATTATAAAAGAGAATACGCATAATTAGTTTTAAAATAATTTAAATTTAAATTAAAAAAAACTAAAAATAATATGTTTCATTTTTAGAAGAATAATAGTTTAAGAGATTAAATCATTTTCAAAAAGTTATATTCAATTTACTATATAGAGGTAAATACATAGCTATAAAAATTATTGTGACTTAACTTCATCCTTTGTAAAACTACAAAATTTTCCGATGTTTTATTCCATTTCATTGTTGTAATAATTTAAAAATAGATTTAGCATTTATGTGAAAATATTAGAATAAAACTTAAATTTTAACTCAATTTTTGGTATACCTTAATAAATATACTTAAATTAGCAACTTTCATTTAAGTGAAATGTAAAATTGTCTTGAGAAGCATTAATGACATTTTTTTTTTATGGGAACATTATTAACTATTAACTATTAACTATTAATGATATTAGATTATTATTAAATTTCTTTTAAGAAACATTAATGACATTAAAGTGAAATGTAAAATTGACTTGAGAAGGATTAATGACATTTTTAACTTTTTTTATGGGGACATTCTTAACTATTAACTTTTAACTATATGTATTATTAAATATAAACTTTCAAATACAACTATTTCTCACATAATTAAAAAGTATAAAATTTTATCAACATGTGTTAGTCTGAGTAAAAGAAATTTGAGTCTTTTAAACATGTAGTCTCGGATTTAATTTTGATATTTATGTGTATAGAAATAATACTGTTAAAAATAATCTTTACTTAAGTATTTGACCATAACTCATAGATTAATCTTTCACCTATTAAGTATGATAATACTTTGAAAAATAAAAAAAATACATAAAATTCTAATATTATCTTGGATAATCATCAAAGTTTCAACATATTAATATAAAATGACTTATACATATCAGTGTATTTATAATTTTAAGAAAGTGTTGCTTAAAACTTGAAAAAAAGTTATCAAATATAAGTTTTAGTTGTAAAATTATTAATAAAATTGTTAAAAAAGTAGAAACTATATGTTTTTAATATAATAAACAAACACTCACATAGAATGTTAAAATAAATTAAAATAATAAATTTTATTTTTTTCTAACAATTACATATAAATATTAAATTAAGCTATATCATATATATAAACATAAATTAAAAGTACAAACAAATACATCAAAAAAATAAATTGATATTATTATTGGATAAACTACAAAGAGAATATACGAACCTCAACGAGTGGGGTAAGGAAAAATAAAATGTGAAAATGTCTTTTTTAGGTCATGAAGACTAATTTTCTCTAATTTACTCTTATATAACAAATTTGAATACTCACTTTTGAAATGTAAAACTTTTTAAACATATTCTTCTTATGAAGTGTTCACATATATTTTATCTCACATATTCTTCTCCCTTTTAAGACAAATTTTTTATTTTTTCACTTTCTTTTTTTGGTATCCTTAATATCATTAATTATTAGGAAACGTTAATGCTAAGAACCAATAAAGAGTAATATTTAATCTAAAAATAAATAAAATTATTAAGGATGTCCATTTCAATTTTAATTAAAAAATAATTATATAATTTTATCTAACAATCAAAATTACCCTTCGAATTGCCATAATATCTAATTTTATCTCTTTACTGGTATTCCGCCACTCACTACCAGCACCCCATGGATACCAAGTATCAAACCTATTTGTTGGTGGTCCTAGAGCATGTCAAGGGTACTAGCAAGAAAACAAACTCATATTGCAGTGGAGCCTTTTGTACAGCAAGTTCTAAAATGGTGCTCTCCTTTTTAATACTTTATGGAACAACATTCAAATAGTCATTTGATAAAACTAAAATTTCAAAGTTCGAAGCAAGCCACATGTTCACCGAATGTGAAGCTTCTCACTTACTTTCTCCATCAATGATTCACCATTAGTTGTCATTGTGCTCCTCCTTCGCCATTAACTCAAATTTTAGATCTTGAAAACCAAAGTTGTGTCTGAGATTACCTTTGATATTGTTGTTAAGACTTCTCAAACAAAGGGGATTCTTGGGTTTAACATTGGGGTTCTGCAACAATAATGCCTAAGGTTTTGATCACTCAACGAAAACAAGTTGGGGCTAAAGGAAGGTATTAGGAGGTTTTGTTGAGAATTTTGGAAATGTGGGGTCCAACTCAAAAACAATTTGCATCAAAACAAATCTTCTTTTGGTGGATGTTGAAAATTGCAACATAATTGGTGGTTTTGTCAACAAATAAAGAAAGGCAGAACGGTGATTGTGAGTTGGAAGACAATGCATTGAAGCATTGGCTCTCTATAAATAGAGAGCAATTCTTCCATCCGAATGCAAGAAGCAGAAGCAGCAATTCTCCTCACAGAGAGAAAAATAGTGAGAGAAAAATAGAGAGAGTCTCATAGAGAGTTTCTAAGAGAGAAAAATAGTGAGCTAATTTGTGAGAGTTATATCCATAAATTGAAGAAATAATATTATTGTATTCCCATTATTTTATAGTGGAGATTTAAGTGGCCTACGGGTCCCGTGGTTTTTCCCTTGCTCACATTGAGAAGGTTTTCCACGCTAAAAAGTTTCTGATGTTATTATTACACTTATTTTACGCTTCCGCATAGTGCCTATTTTTGAGTTCACAGAGGAGGGAAATTATGCAGGCATTTCCCAACAGTGGTATCAGAGCTCTCAGAGCTCTCGGATACTAAATGCCGGATTCATAAGAAAATTCTTAGTATGCTCTGTAGTTGTAGCGTTGTCTGATCTTCCACATCAGAAAAGAATTATTCTCGTTGTTAGGAATAACGTGTGGTGGTGTGAAAGTGTTGTCTAGGAAAAGTTTTGGCTAGGAAAGACTTGGTATTTAAGTGTGTCCATTAGTGACCCACCTCTCTTTCCTGGAACCTACCTGGTGTATTGTTTGCATACTACAGTTATTGTATACGGTACTATTTACCTGTACAGTACTATTCACGTATATTGTATTGGCCTGTGTAACTCAAGATGGAGGGAGCTATCACTCATGATGGAGATATGTTCAAGTTAACTGCTGAAAACTACTCCTATTGGAAGCTGACCACTTATACTGCAAGGATTTGTATGAGCCAATTACCCAAAAAGATAAAACCAGAAGGGAAGATCGACAAAGATTGGGAGGTCCTGAATCGGAAGGCAGTAGCCATGATCCGCAAATACATTGATCAAAGTTTGTTTGAGCATGTATCAACTTATACAAATGTGTGGACCAAACTTGAATCCTTGATTCAAAAGAAGACGCCTAGAAACAAAGCCTACCTTGTCAGACGATTGGTAAAGTTGGAGTACATGGACGGTCAAAACATGATCGAACATCTGAACACCTTCAAAGATATTGTGAATCAATTGACGAAGGCAGAAATGAAGATAGATGATGAGTTACAGACTCTTCTACTCCTCAGTTCTCTTCTTGAGAGTTGGGACACTCTAGTTGTCACTCTCAGCAATTCTGCTCCAGACAAAAAGCATAGCATAGATTCTGTTACAGACAGTTTGCTGAATGAAGAATCAAGACAGAGAGAAAGGGGCTTGAACAACCAGTTTGAAGCCAACGTTGTTGACAACAGAGGAAGGAGTAAGAATCATGAAAAATGAGGTCATGGAAAATCACAAGATAGATCCAAATCTCGCACTAGACTAAGTTGTTATTACTGTGGTAAACCAGGCCACATAAAGTCTGAGTGCAGATTCTTGAAGAGAGACCAACAAGCTAGAACAGTCCACCCTGACCAGATTAACCCAAAGAAGAAGAAGGAAGATGGAACAACTACTGCAGTAGCCTCGACTGATAAGAATGTATTTCTTGTCAGAGAAGAAAATTATCTAAACATTGCATCTGATGATTGCATATGGATAATTGATTCCGAAGCATCCTTCCACGTCACACCTCATGAAGGTTTTTTCTCATCATACCAAAAAGGAGATTTTGGTACAGTGAAGATGGGCAACCACGTCACAAGCAAGATTGTTGGCATTCGTGAAGTAATGATGATTACTGAGAATGGAAACAAACTTATGCTGAAGGAGGTAAAACATGTTGCAGACATGCGTCTGAACCTTATCTCAGCAGGAAAGTTAGATAAAGCCGCAATGATAAACCAGTTTGGTGCTGACAGATGGAAACTCAACCGAGGAAGCATGATTATTACTCGCGGCAGAAAGGAAGGCTCTCTATACATTATGCAGGGAAAGATATGCAAAGGGGAGATGGATGTTGTTCAAGATGCAAGCAAGGAATTGTGGCATAGACGACTAGGCCACATGAGCGAGAAAGATTTGGAGATTCTCGCAAAAGATCATCTTCCAAACATAAAAGGGCAGCCACTTGAATCCTGTGAAGACTGCCTAGCAGGCAAACAACACAGAGTATCTTTCAAAAGATCAGATGATGCAAGAAGAAAAAAACAGATTCTGGATCTTATTCACTCAGATGTTTGCTCAACATCTGAAAGGTCCATTGGCGGTGCCCAATACTTTGTTACCTTCATTAATGATCACTCTAGGAAGGTGTGGGTGTATCCATTGAAGACGAAAGATCAAGTTCTTCAAGCTTTCAAGGAATTTCATGCTTTTGTAGAACGAGCATCTACAAGAAAGTTGAAATGCTTGAGAACTGACAATGGCGGAGAGTATAGAGGTCCATTTGAGGATTGTTGCAAGACTCATGGGATAAGACATGAGAAAGTACCCCCCAAGACACCTCAGATGAATGGACTAGCTGAGAGAATGAACAGAACAATCGCAGAGAAAGTCAGAAGCATGTTTTCTCATGCAAAACTCCCCAAGGCATTCTGTGGTGAAGCAGTAAAAACTGCAGTTGATTTGATCAATTTGTCTCCTTCAAGACCTTTAAATGGAGAGATTCCAGAAGAAGTATGGTCTGGAAAGAAAGCCTCTTATGATCATTTGAGAGTCTTTGGGTGCAGGATATTTATCCACATTTCTAAAGATGAAAGAGCAAAGCTTGATGCAAAGACGAAGGAATGCATATACTTTGGTTCACCAAGTGATGAACTTGGCTTCAGATTATGGGATCCTGTAAACAAGAAGATTGTTCGAAGCAGAGACGTGGTATTCTATGAAGATCAGACAATCCAGGATATTCAGCAATCTAAGAAGCCAAAGACCATTATGGTACACAATTCAGGGGGAGAGATTCCTCAAAGGAATGAGCAACCTGATCAGACAATACAACCCCATCAGATGGAGCAACCTGATCAGACGGAACAACCTGACCAGACAGAACAAAGTCAAGCAATGCAGGGAGAACAGATGGAGACTGATCAGATAGAACAAGAACCTCAAGTGAAAAGATCAACGAGAGTCAGACAACCATCAAGAAGGTATTTCTCAGATGATTATGTCACTCTCACTGATGAAGGGGAACCTCAAAGTTTCATAGAAGTCATTGAGACGAATGATAAAGAGAAATGGATGCAAGTCATGCAAGAAGAAATACAGTCCCTGAAAGAGAATCAGACGTATGACCTAGTGAGATTACCAGATGGACGAAAGGCATTGAAAAATAAATGGGTATTCAAACTCAAGACTGAAGAGAACAACCCAAACTCCAGGTACAAAGCAAGGATTGTTGTGAAGGGGTGCAACCAGAAGAAAGACATAGATTTTGAAGAAATTTTCTCACCAGTGGTGAAGATGACATCCATTAGAGCGGTCCTTGGTCTAGCTGCAAAACTAGACTTGGAAATAGAACAATTTGATGTTAAAACAGCATTCTTACATGGAGACTTAGAGGAAGAAATTTATATGAAGCAACCAGAAGGTTTTGAAGAGCCAGGCAAAGAACACCTTGTGTGCCGTTTGAAGAAAAGCCTCTATAGTCTGAAGCAAGCTCCAAGACAATGGTACAAGAAGTTTGATCTTTTCATGGCCCAACATGATTTCAAAAAGACATCTGCAGACCACTATGTGTTTGTGAAGAACTATGAGAATGGTGAATACATCATACTACTATTGTATGTTGAAGATATGCTGATTGTTGGGAAAGATAAGACAAAGATAGCTACTCTCAAGAAGGCATTGAGCAAATCTTTTGCCATAAAAGATCTGGGTGCAGTAAAGAAGATTCTTGGAATGAAGATTATTAGAAATCGTTCTAGAAGAATGTTGTGGATGTCACAGGAAGACTATATCAAGAAAGTTCTTGAAAGGTTCAACATGCATAATGCCAAACCTGTGCATGTTCCATTACTTAGTCATCTTAAACTAAGTAAGACGCAATGTCCAGGGAATGAAGAAGAAAAGGAAGAAATGAGCAAGGTGCCCTATTCTTCTGCTGTTGGTAGTCTTATGTATGTAATGGTCTGTACAATACTAGATATTGCTTATGCTGTAGGAGTTGTGAGTAGATTCCTATTGAATCCAGGAAATGAGCATTGGAATGCTGTGAAATGGATACTAAGGTATCTGAGAGGAACTGCCAAAAGGTGCTTGTGTTTTGGCAATAGAAATCTAATGCTCACTTGGTATTCAGATGCAGATATGGCAGGAGATGTGGATTCAAGAAAGTCTACATCGGGATATCTGATTACTTTTGCAGGGGGAGCTATCTCATGGCAGTCACAACTACAAAAGTGCATTGCTTTAAGCACCATAGAAGCAAGCAATCACTGAAGGTTGCAAGGAGATCCTGTGGATGAAGAAGTTTCTACAAGAGTTAGGCCAGAATCAAGAAAGCTATGTTCTCTATTGCCACAGTCAAAGCGCAATACATCTCAGTAAGAACTCAACATTTCATTCAAGGTCGAAACACATCGACGTAAGGTATCATTGGATCCATGATGTGTTAGAAAGTAAACTGCTGCAGGTTGAGAAAATACATACCAAGGATAACGGGGCAGATATGATGACAAAAGCGCTACCAAAAGAGAAGTTAGAAGTCTGTAAAGAAGTTGCAGGCTTAGCATCAACCCCAAAATTGATCCAAGGATATTTTCCTTTTGGCTGGAGGGAGAGAATTGTGGGGTCCAGCTCAAAAACAAATTGCATCAAAACAAATCTTCTTTTGGTGGATGTTGAAAATTGTAACATAATTGGTAGTTTTGTCAACAAATGAAGAAAGGCAGAACAGTGATTGTGAGTTGGAAGACAATGCATTGAAGCATAGGCTCTCTATAAATAGAGAGCAATTCTTCCATCTGAATGCAAGAAGCAGAAGCAGCAATCCTCCTCACAGGGAGAAAAATAGTGAGAGAAAAATAGAGAAAGTCTCATAGAGAGTTTCTAAAAAAGAAAAATAGTGAGCTAATTTGTGAGAGTTATATCCACAAATTGAAGAAATAATATTATTGTATTCCCATTATTTTATAGTGGAGATTTAAGTGGCCTACGAGTCCCGTAATTTTTTCCTTGCTCACATTGAGAATGTTTTCCACGCTAAAAATTTTCTGGTATTATTACTACACTTATTTTATGCTTCTGCATAGTACTTATTTTTGAATTCATAGAAGAAAGAAATTATACATACATTTCCCAACAGGAAAAAATATGGCGTTGAGCGTGTCATCTTTCAACGATAGGAGGCATTGAAATTTCTCAGCAAATCTAATTATACAAACAAGATGTTTGCCTGTTGAAGGGAATTTAAATGATTCAATTAAATTTTTTAGTATTTTAAATTTCTTGGAATTTAGAAACTTTTCATCCAAACATAATTTAAAGATAATTTTGATCGTTAAATAAAATAAAATGGTCATTATCTTTAAATAAAATTAGAATTAAAATAATTATTCTTAATAATTTTAAATTTTGTAGTCCTTTTAAATTAAATACAATTTCTTAATTAAACATTAATTTTATCTAATTATTATTTCTTAAATGTCTCATCAATCAAAAGAGATTCCAATTTTCTTAATTTTTTCTCAATCAAAACTCAAAATTCTTGAAAAGATATTCAATAGATAATTACTATATTTTTTTATCTTTTTTGTTTTTTATTACTTCAAAATAAATTTTTAGCATTTTTTATATGAGATAGCAATTTAAATAGTTTAAATTTGTATTATGTTACATCTGTATATCATATTATTTAAAATTAAAGTCTCTAAAATATATTTTAAACACATTTAAACTTAAAAAAATAAAATATCGTACAATACATGAGCTTCGACTAGTTTTAACAGCAAAGTTTTATCTTCTCTCTACTAGCTATCAAAGAAGCATATATCCATATATAAACACAGATACGACACAACATAAAAACATTAATATTATAAAAAATTAAAAATAATTGAAAAATATATAGACAAAAAGTATTTAAATGTATCAAAATATTTGATATAATACATATCAAATATCGATACAGTGACTAATTTGAAGTATTAGTATTACATAATTAACTATTGATCAACCATTTGGTTTTTCACTATTTGAATTTGAGCTTGAACCATCAATTTTTTTTTAAAATTACAATTCCTTTTTCCATAGAGGTTCAAATTACATTATCTTTTTTTTTTTTTTTTGAAAATTATATTCTTCTACATTGAAAGATGAAAATATACTATACTTTAGTTTATATGTTTTGAAGCTCTGTTAAATTTCCTTTAAGTTAGTCATTTTTAGGATTAAAGTGAGATAAAAAAAAGTGAGAAACAAAAAGGATCAAATTGGTATGAGTTTTATAAATTTAAGAATTAACTCGTATATATAATTAAATTTAGGGACTAAATTATAATTGAAGAATTATTTGAAGGGCTAAATTACTAAATTATCCTTAAAAAGATGTATTATTATTTTAAATTTGCTATATTACCTTTTATCCAAAACAAAGTATACAGAAAAATAAACTAAAATGTAGCATAAGGGGAGTACAATTTTTTAAAATAGAGGGAAAGGTAGTGTAATTTGAACATCTATTGGTGAAGGAAGTATCTTTTTTTTGTGTATTTTTATTTTTGTTTCTTCTCAATCTCTAGACTCTATTTTCATTTCAGTTATGTTTAGATAAATTATGATAGGTGGAATAGAATGAAATAAGATATGATGAGATAAAATGAAATGAGATGAAATCACATAAAGTTTTCATCATATTGTTTGGATATTTAATGATAAAATAGAGGAAAGTTTCCATAACATTGTTTAGAAATTTTAGTAAAATAAAATGAAATAGTAAGAATTATAAATATTTTATTATTATGTCATTTAATTTCCTCTCATATCCCCCGATTTGGAGGAAAAGAAAAAGTGAGATTTAGTGTTAAGTGGGATAAAATGGATGTAACCTTTTCCATTTTATCATAATTTTAAATATTAAATTAAATTTTTGATTATTATAGTTTACACTTATTTTTAATTTAGTCTTATAAATTTTTTTCTTTTCAGTCGGTTTTCATATTTACAAATATTTTTAAAATAGTCTTTATTATTAATTTTTATTTTAACACCATTAATTTAATTCATACTAGACATATTACATAGAAAAAAATATTTTAAAAATATTTAATGGAAAAAATGTTTAGTGAAAAGAAATAAATATTTATTAGAATGAATAAATATCTTATTTGACATTTTATACAAAAAAGCATCTAAAAAAATTGATTGAATAAAAAAATACTTATTTTATTAATCAAACGGTAATATTATAATAAAAATTAATGATAAAATTATTTCAATTTCTTTTATAAAAATAAGAATTAATTTAAAAAATTATAAGAACTTATTTAAAAATAAATGTAAACTTTAATTTAATCAATTTTAAAAAACCAAACATTAATACTCATACCCATTTTATTGCTTTTTTACTCCGCTCCATCCCTCGGAACCAATCCGAACATACCGGAAATCGTTTCACTGTCACTTGGTGTGTGATTCAACGATGGATATACCCCATCATAAGCGCAACGAAATGAGGTCAGGTAACAAGCTTTTTTTTCATTTATTTAAAAGAAATGTTAATAATATACTATTTTAGATATTTTTTTCAATACTTTTTTTTGTTTTATTAATCTACTTCTTACACTTAAAAATTATTACGACAGAATCATCAACTAAACATCTTTTAAATTTCATCGATGATTGTTTTAGAGTCTGCGATTTCGCGGTGGCCGATGTTGTGTTATTGAGTGTGAATAGTGTTTGACTGAAAGCATAGCATAGCAGGAGGGTGGGATGGGACCAAAATGCTTGAGTGGCTTGGCCATGCTTGAAAGCAACCGAATAATTAATTGTTAATTGTTGAGAAAACGAGTAACACAATAATTTGCTTTGTTCTTCGGCCAATGGAGACCAATTCCCAAAGGGATTGGGTGAGAAGCCCTCCTTGCTTCCTCTCTTTTGTTTTCTAATTTTTTTTCCCGCAGCTATTCAGGACACATTATCCTTATATTAATTCTACTAATCTAGGTTTTTTTTTTCTCCCCCAAGGGTGTGTGGGGAAAGAAGTTTTAGAGATTACTAGGCATTATATTATAGGAGTGACTAGTGAGTGAGTGAGTGAATAGAGTTGAACGGCGGCCATTGGTGGGATATGGATTAATTGCATTCGAATTCGATATTTCAGTCTACTATGTCATGATTTCTTCAACTATAAGATATCATATTATTGTGAGCATGTGTTGTTTGCTTGCTTTTGAGATGAGATTCAGATTCAATTACTGTGTTTGAATGTTTTTTCATTAATAGAATGAAACGGAATAAATGGGGATGAATTGGAAAGGGAACGGAAGGAATGAACATAGTTACATTCTTCTTTGTTTAAAAGATTAATAAGAGAACATAACGGAACTTTATTAACTCATGTGTTTCTCTCATTCTACCTTAATTTTGGGGAAAACAAAAGTTTGGCCTTTGAGGAGAAGAGAGGAGAAATAATTCTCCATGTGTTCTTTCTACTTCTCATGTATTTTAAAACTCTAAAACAAGAGAAGTTATTTCCTTTCTCTCCATTTCCTTTCCCTTCCTCTCGTTACCTATCATACAAACATAGTATTAAGCTCTGGCAGCTGCGATTCTTGTATTCCTTTTCAGCTGCTAACATTTACACATTTGTGAGTGAGGGCTGATCATTTTAAATTAATATACTTAGGACTTACGCTAGGCTGCAATAGAGACTAAGCCTTGGCAGTTGGCACAGCACAAAGGTTAGGTTGTTGCCTTGTGATTGTGATATAGTAGTGGTCACGGGTTCTTCTAGATGCAAAAACTGTCTCTCCACTCTTCAAACCCCACAATGGTACAACCCTTGTGCACTTGATCACCCACCATTCATAGTTAGATAGCCAATGACTGATCTAAAGTTTACTTACGTACTAATTTGTTATTATTTGATTTGTGACTCTGACAATATGCTTTAGGAAATGGCAAACTGAATCCCTCATTTCATAGTCTACTATTTGCTTACAAATTGAGTGTGCGTTATTAGAAGAATCTAGTAATCAGTGCAAAACCTTGATTCATCTCGTTATTGGCATTAGGTAATTGATACTTGGATGGTTGAATTCATGTTATAAACTCCTACTATGCCTATTCCCCTTGATTATTGCCTATCCATGACTGAGGAAAACCAATGTACCATGTTCTGTCTGATATGTGTTTTGAGTCATGAGGTTCAGTTCAACCTTCAAACTATCGTTGTGTCAGGTGTTGGAACTAATTTATACTTTAAAAAGGCTCTAATATGATATGCTTTAATTGACTATTGTGGATTTTTCTTTTTTAAATGATAACTAGTGAATGTTGGTAACAACGCAATTAAATCTCATAAGCCTGCACTTTGTGTTTTAGTGCGCTTTAAGACTTGTTTTTGACCACCTTGATTTTCAGAGCTAGCAAAGTCATGACAGAGCAAGAGGCTCTGCAGATTCTTGGTGTGACAGGCGAAACTCAGTGGGAGGAGATTGTGAAGGTTAGTCTATCAGTATCATAATTGGTTTTAGTTATTACCCAATGTGTTATGAATAATTGCTTAAACATCTTCGCCGTGCAGAAACATGACAATTTGCTCGAGAAGCTTGCCAAGAGTGGGAGTTTTTTACCTTCAATCCAGAGTTCATTGGGCCAAGCCACCAAGGAATGTCTAGAAGCTGTCCACCGAGACAAGGTTTATCTTATAACCCTTGTATAATTATTTTAGCCAGTTGAATGTTCGAATTGACTCAAGTTGCTATGTTTTTGCATTGAGATTCCTGAAACTGAAATTTCCATTACCATTATACTGTCTGTGCGTGTGTGTATCAGTGTAAGACAATATGAGTGGGATTTGTTGATATTGATGTAAGATTAAGCGTATACTATTGAGTAACTTAGTACAAAATTCAATTTCACTGATTCAACTATTAAATAATGAGATATTATCATGTTAACTTAATCGGGCATGTAAAAAAATTGAAAAATTATTAATTGTTTTAAAATCAAGTAGTAAATAATTTTTTATGTTAATCTAAGAAAATAATAAAAGAGTATAAAGTAACTTCTAATTAAGATAAACTTTTATGAATATGATATATGAACTTTTGATCCAATAGTCAATTTTATGAGAAGTTTCTAATAAAAAGTTATTTAGTAGTATAATTTTTTATGACTTTGATTCAATAAAATCACTATACTAGTAAATTTTATGAGAAAATTTTATGAGAAGTTTTTCATAAAAAGTTATTTAATAGTAAATTTTATGAGAAGTTTCTCCTAGTTGCTGAATGCTGATGCTTTGATTCAATAAAATCACTATTCAGATTTAAAAAAAAAATAGTATAATTTTTTATGACTTTAACATTGGCGTTAATGTATTCTGTCCAATAAGATGAGAAAATATTAATCTAGAAATATAAAACTATTATTTTTCAAATATTTCTTTTCAAGTTATAACAACTTAAAATTAAGACAGTTTTCCTTGTTGTTTTAATGTGACTTCCCTTTCCAGTTTTATATTTTTCATTTTCCACTCTTATTCTATCACAAAAGAAAAGCTTAAAATGAAAGAATCTATTTTATTTGTGAATAAATTCTTCTATAAAACATTAAAATAATGTTCGTTTAGGTATACAAATTATTTTGTGTAATATTTAATAGTTTTAAAATTTTATAATTTTTTATGGGATTTATAAATTATTGTTTTAAAATAAAGTACTCTGAAAATTAGGTAATGATGACCAATTCCTTATTGCATGTTTGGTTTATGGTTTGCACCCCAAAACCAAGGTTTGGTGAGTGCAAACCGAGTTTCAACTTATACATGTTTGATAAAATCACATTTAGTTTATTTGTAACTAAGTTTTGATCTCAAAACCGTGGTTTAAAAAGAAACAAGAAATTTTTGCTTTTCCGTTCATCCAAACTCAGTTTTGCAAACTGAAAACCAAACATGCTATGAAAGTGTGTTTGCAAACATAAGTTTGATTAAAAGTGAGTTTGTAATAACGTGATTTATGTTTGAAAATTTTTATATCAAAAGTGAGTTTGATAAAATAAATATAGGTGATAAAAATCACAAACGGAGAAATTATAACTCAAAAGCAAGATTTTCTTGCTTTTGGCCAAACGTAAGTTAGCAATAAAAATTAATTAAAACAGTGCAATCCAATGAAGATCCAAACAAGTCTACACACCGTTCAAGGAAGCTCAACGTGTGTTTGAGTCTTCAAACGGAAAACCAAACATGCATAGAATACTAATTAGACCTCTTCTTTATAATCATCACTCGGTGCAGCATCGTTATTCTTTCTGTCTTTTATATTCTGAAAAACCAAGACTAATTTGCAAGTTAGATAGTATTGAACAAGTTGCAACCCTTTTCTATCTCTACGTCTCCCCTTTTGTAACATGTTGCCAATTTTCTAGTATTATGGTTAGCAGAGCACCTTTTGGTTGCGTGGTAGTCAAAGAAATGATTAGTAAGTATGATTTTCTTTTTGAATTTTTCAGTTAGTTTAATGGGGTAGAAAACTGAGCTTAACATCACACATCGTAGCGTCTGTAGTGGGCGATGCGACTTTGAAAACCAATAAAAGAAATAAACTTCAACTTTTGGATATAGTAAAACTCAATAAAACGTTGATTTTATAAGTGTTACCATGGCGAGACAGCTTAAAGGTATAATGGCAGCATCTTTCGTCCATATAAAAAATGTCAATGTTCAATATGTCCTGAATTTATTATTACATGCATGCATTACGTTTAATCTTGCAAAATTTGGGTCACTAAAAATGAACATGATTGTATTTTCTTTCCAACTATTCAAAAAGAAAGGAAATTAACTTTATATATATATGGATTGAAATTACATGAAAATAATAATAAAGGGCCCACAAATTAGTTATGTCGATTAGATTAGATTATAGTATCCCCTAATGATTTGTGGTGCTAGGTCCATGTTTATTGACTAGATAATGATGCCTGCCTGGATATCACTAGAAGTCTTGAAAATATATGGCTACGCAACACAAAAAAGTGTAGTGAAGAAGACAAGAATCCAAAGAAAGGAACATTATTTGCTGTTGCTTCCAAATAATTTGTCCTAATTGTTTTTTCCATATTTGTTTTATATATATATATATATATATATATATTTGACTTTATAACCAAAACATTTTGTGCTGACAACTTCAAACATAAATTGATGGAGGGAATTAATTTATCAATATAGCAAAATGAAATGGTAAAACCTTATTGGATTATTCATATAATTTAGCTGGCTTCTACCATACTCCATAACGAAAACATCTACCAAGAAGGGAATCAAACAGAACTGATTAAGGATTTAGACAATATAGAAAACAACACAGAGTAGGTATCAGACGGTCGGCGCCAGTAACTCTTTCAAGGCCATTGATCAAAGACTGTCATTTCCTTTTAGGAGAAGACAGAAGCAACTTAAAAAAAAAGCTAATTGTTGTTTGAGAGAAATGTGAAGCATGCATCTTCTCTCTGTGTTGGGAAGCCTTTAATGTTTCATTTGAGCTATAGTTGAAATTGCAATATCACATATATACTTTGTATGAAAGAAACATGAACTAGTTAGTGGACACAAATTGAATGTGCTTGTTTATTACTAATACTCTTATTGCAAAGACAACAACAGGATACAATACAAAAAATCCACAATAAATAGAAAAGCAATCATACACGGCCATATCAATCTTATGAACAAATAAATTAAAGAGACCACTAAAAGCGGACTGTAATTTTCACTTTCACTTAGCATTTACATTTCAAATCTCGCTTCCTCGTTTTGATTTGTCCGTCACTTGAATACAATAAGATCAGGACGTGTAAGATGGCCATCAAAGAAATCTCGTCTGAATCATAAAGATTGTAGCTCAGAGATGATACATTCAGACTTTTATTCAAAGAACTTGGACCGGAAGCTGGATGTTTCACTTTGCTCCAAATGGAGCTTGCCTTTATTCCTCGACGAAAACTACAACCTGGAAAGAAATAAGAATTTTTATTACTAAAAGATTTATATTAGTAATGATAATATATATTTATCAGTGTAAAGATGATTAACTTACATGATTTATCACGACTGTTGCTTATGCATTCCAAGCTTACTTGTATATAGGTGGTGGTGGGGAAGCATAGATGTAAACCGGTGGTGGAGGCGATTTTGCTGGTGGGGGAGGTGATTTGTAGATGTATGCAGGAGGGGGAGATGGGGAGGGAGGAGGTGGTGACGTGTAGTCGTATGGTGGTGGAGGAGATTGTGAAGGTGGAGGAGGACTCACATAGTGGTAAGGAGGTGGAGGAGATGACGTTGGTGGTGGAGGGGATTGGTAGTAGTAGGGAGGATGAGAAGAGGGAGATGGTGGAGGAGGACTTTGATAGTAATAAGGAGGTGGGGGAGATGGAGATGGAGGTGGGGGAGATTTGTAATAGTAAGGAGGTGGAGGTGATGGGAATGGTGGTGGAGGTGATTTGTAATAGTAGGGAGTTGGTGGAGATGGCGATGGTGGTGGTGGAGATTGGTAGTAGTATGGAGGGTGTGGTAATTCTTTGGGTGGAGGAGGAGATAGATAATAGTAGGGTGGAGGTGGGGATGGTGATGGTGGTGGGGGAGATTTATAGTAGTATGGAGGGTGTGGTAGTTCTTTGGGTGGAGGAGGAGATTGATAATAGTAAGGTGGAGGTGGGGATGGTGATGGTGGGGGGGAGATTTATAGTAGTATGGAGGGTGTGGTAGTTCTTTGGGTGGAGGAGGAGATTGATAATAGTAAGGTGGAGGAGGGGATGGTGATGGTGGGGGTGGTGACTTATAGTAGTATGGTGGGTGTGGTAGTTCTTTGGGTGGAGGAGGAGATTGATAATAGTAAGGTGGAGGAGGGGATGGTGATGGTGGTGGTGGAGACTGGTAATAGTATGGAGGTTTAGGTACAGGTGATGGTGGTGGTGGAGACTGGTAGTAATATGGCGGTTTAGGTACTGGTGATGGTGGTGGTGGAGACTGGTAGTAGTATGGAGGTTTAGGTACTGGTGATGGTGGAGGTGGAGACTGATAATAATATGGAGGTTTAGGTACAGGTGATGGTGGTGGTGGAGACTGGTAGTAGTATGGAGGCTTGGGCACAGGTGATGGTGGAGGTGGAGACTGGTAGTAGTATGGAGGCTTGGGCACAGGTGATGGTGGAGGTGGAGACTGGTAGTAGTATGGAGGTTTGGGCACTGGTGATGGTGGTGGTGGAGACTGGTAGTAGTATGGCGGTTTAGGCATTGGTGATGGTGGTGGTGGAGACTGGTAGTAGTAAGGAGGCTTGGGCATTGGTGATGGTGGTGGCGGAGACTGGTAGTAGTAAGGAGGCTTGGGCACTGGTGATGGTGGTGGCGGAGACTGGTAATAGTATGGAGGCTTGGGCACTGGTGATGGTGGAGGCGGAGACTGGTAGTAGTATGGAGGCTTAGGCACTGGTGATGGTGGTGGCGGAGACTGGTAATAGTATGGAGGTTTCGGCATTGGTGATGGTGGTGGGGAGACTGGTAATAGTAAGGAGGCTTGGGCACTGGTGATGGTGGAGGTGGAGAATTATAGTAGTATGGAGGCTTGGGCACTGGTGATGGTGGAGGTGGAGAATTATAGTAGTATGGAGGCTTGGGCACTGGTGATGGTGGAGGTGGAGACTGGTAGTAGTATGGAGGCTTGGGCACTGGTGATGGTGGTGGTGGCGACTGGTAATAGTATGGAGGTTTGGGCACTGGTGATGGTGGTGGTGGAGACTGGTAATAGTATGGAGGTTTGGGCACTGGTGATGGTGGAGGGGGAGAATGGTAATAGTATGGAGGTTTGGGCACTGGTGATGGTGGAGGTGGAGACTGGTAGTAGTATGGCGGTTTAGGTACTGGTGATGGTGGAGGCGGAGACTGGTAGTAGTATGGCGGTTTAGGTACTGGTGATGGTGGAGGTGGAGAATTATAGTAGTATGGAGGTTTGGGTACCGGTGATGGTGGTGGTGGAGATTGGTAGTAGTATGGAGGTTTAGGTACTGGTGATGGTGGAGGTGGAGAATTATAGTAGTATGGAGGCTTGGGCACTGGTGATGGTGGAGGTGGAGAATTATAGTAGTATGGAGGCTTGGGTACCGGTGATGGTGGTGGTGGAGATTGGTAGTAGTATGGAGGCTTAGGTACCGGTGATGGTGGAGGTGGAGACTTGTAATAATATGGAGGAGAATAATAGTGGACAGGTGGAGGTGGTGACTTATATACATACGTAGGTGATGGTGGAGGTGGGGACTTGTATATGTAAACTGGTGCTGGAGGAGGAGGTGACTTGTAGTAATAAGGAGTTGGTGAAGGCTTGGACTTTTCACATTCTTCAAAATGCTTCTTTGAAGCATAAGCAAATGGCTTAGCTTTGAGCACAACTTCATATTTGTCCTTTGATTTCACCTTCAAGTCGGTTCCCTCGTTCAGCTTAGTGGGTATGGTGAAGGGTGAGTCCTTAGGTGGTGCATGGAGCTTGGCCTTGCATACTGTGGGTCCATATTTGACATAGTTAAAGTCCTTAACTGTGATGCTGTACTTTCCATTGCTCTTGGTTTCACCATAAGCCTTGATGATATTTCTCCCTGCTTTGCATTTCACCTCCACAACAGCACCTGCCCCATATAAAAATAATTACAATGCATAAATCATACATGTTACGACAAATTATATTATATTGAACAGCATTACAAGTGAGTTAAACTATCCTTGTCATATAACACATTATATTAGACAGCATTACTAAAAGAATAACGAGTTAAATTATCCTAGTCATATTGATCGTTTGCTTTATTACTTACAGTCTGCAGCCGGTTCGCAACAAACATTTCTTTTGTATTTTAGATAGGAGTTATGTTGGTTTAGTAATTCTTCAACAAAAAAAATGTTGGTTTTTTCTAATAATGGAATAGTGGGTGTAGCTTGTAGCTTGAAATGCCTGTTAACTCGATTACAAAATTTTCTCTAGTTCTACATATGTTTGAAAAGGGTAATTTTGACACTTTAATTATTAATTAGCGCAAAAAGGATAAATATATTCATTTGCTCTAGTTGGTTCAAGGTAGTGTAAGCAAATCCATTAAAATATTTTCTCAAACCTTAAAATTTTTTTTTTGATTAAAGGGATAATTATCATGAAAAGTTTATTAACTTGTGCCATGCCCAAACAAACTTTAATTAGTAATGCAATGCTCAATTTCACGATTTGAAAATACGATTAGCTCACACTCCAAAAACAATAGAGAAATAGAAAGAATAAGATAATTATTGTTGAAACCAGACAACTAAGAATAACTGCAGCTAAAATTCTAAGAGACAAGAAGTTGATCGAAGCATATGAGCCTCACCGAAAATAAATTAGCTAAATGAACATAAGAAAGGGTAGTTCACATCTCCACAGCACAAAAAAATGACAGCTTGAGTTGTAACGATACTGAGACTTTTGAGCCAAAAATGGTGTAAATAAAAGGATTAAAGTCAAAGGATAAAGAGTGAATGAAATGTACCTTTGAGGTGTTTCTTGTCATGCGACTTTTCAGGATACTCCCAATCATAGCACTTGTAGCTGTATACTCTACCCACTACCTTCACAATCAACGGGTGGTGGTAGGGATGTGGAGGATACTCAACAGGTGGAGGAGGAGAATTGTAGTAGTATGGAGGTGGAAGGTACTTGGGTGGTGGTGGAGACTGGTAGTAGTATGGTGTTGGTGGAGGTGGAGAATTGTAATAGTAAGGTGGATGGGGTACAGGAGATGGAGGAGGAGGAGATTTATAGTAGTAAGGTGGTGGAGGAGATGGGGAAGGAGGTGGTGGAGACTTGTAATAGTAAGGTGGAGGGGAGAAGGAGATGGAGGAGGAGGAGATTTGTAGTAGTAGGGTGGTGGAGGAGATTTGTAGTAGTAAGGCTTTGGAGATGGAGACTTTTCTGGTGGGGGTGGAGACTTGTAATAGTAAGGTGGAGGAGGAGATGGTGAAGGTGGTGGGGGGACTTGTAGTAGTAAGGTGGCGGAGGGAGGGGAGGGTGGTGGAGGAGACTTGTAATAGTATGGTGGAGCCTTGTGTTCATATGGTGGTGGAGGAGGTGGTGACTTGTAGATGTAAGGAGGCAGAGGTGATGGAGAAGGAGGAGGTGGTGACTTGTACACATATGGCGGAGCCTTATGCTCATATGGTGGTGGTGGAGGAGGTGATTTATACTCATAGGGAGGTGGAGGTGACTTGTACTCATAAGGTGGAGCCTTGTGCTCATATGGTGGTGGGGGAGGAGGTGACTTGTACTCATAAGGAGGTGGAGGTGATGGAGAAGGAGGTGGTGGTGACTTGTACTCATAAGGTGGAGCCTTGTGCTCATATGGTGGTGGGGGAGGAGGTGACTTGTACTCATAAGGAGGTGGGGGTGATGGTGAAGGTGGAGGTGGTGACTTGTATTCATAAGGTGGAGCCTTGTGCTCATATGGTGGTGGAGGGGGAGGAGGTGATTTGTATTCGTAAGGAGGTGGGGGTGATGGTGAAGGTGGAGGTGGTGACTTGTATTCATAGGGTGGAGCCTTGTGTTCATATGGTGGTGGAGGAGGTGGTGAATTGTACTCATAAGGAGGTGGTGGTGAAGGAGATGGTGGCGGAGGTGACTTGTACTCATAAGGTGGTGGTGGTGGAGAATAGTAAGGGTAACCATCAGCAGCAACAGAAACCACAGTAGTGGAAATCAAAACCATGGCCAATGCCATGGCCATTTGTGGCCAAAGACGACCCCTACTGGGGTCGCTGCCCCTAGCAGTCATGAGTAGAAGGAAAAAGCTGGTCACCTCCAGCCAATGCTTCTGATCAGATCCTCACTGATATTCTTAGAAGTGGAAGATTCAGAGAAACAAAGGAAAAGAGAGAGAAGAAGTTTGGTGTTAGTGATGACTGAGTAAAGCTGCAAGAAATACTTGTTACTTATAGTGAGAGTGAGTCGTTAAAGGGGAGCTGTCATGAGGGGCCAATTCAAATATCCAATTGGTTTCATTTTGATTTTAATGCTTTAAATTAAGTTTCCCCACCCCAGCTGGCCTTGTGACTTTTTTAAGCACTGTATGCAAACTCTCTTTCCTATTTATTTTGTTTTCCTCCAAATGGCCAGAATTAGTCTCCATTCAAATTTCCAACTACTCTTTAAAATATAAATCACCATCTCTACTCTCCATTTTGAACGGAAATTATAGAACCGTCCTATTCTTTTGCCCACCCTGCTGAGTTGCCTATCTTGACGATAAAGAAACTCCAGAATGCTTTTTTCATTTTCTCTCTCTTTTCTTATTTCTTTTCTATTGTTTTTGAGGAAAGGTAAAGTGAATAATGTATTTTGCATCATGGATCCATGAGTGGTCATGATTTTTGTTCAAGTCCTTGATGGCAGCTATTTCAACCTTTGGATCAATCCCTTTTTGTTTAAGGATGAAGATATTTGACTTTTCATTATTTCTTTCTGTACGTTTCGAACATAAGCTTTTGGCAGTTTATGATAAAGAATAATCCAATGTGCAAATTTATTTCCCTTATTTTGCTACAGGTGCCACGTGTTTGTGGGGTTACGATACAAATAAAACCAAAATCAATAGTATAAAATTATCATTCATTTATTTTATTTCTCATATACCCCTCGAAAATGGTATATGCATGCATAATTATACGCTTTTATTAACAACTTAATTTACCTAAATACGTATAATCAAGTGGGATGGGCAAAATGTGGTGAGAAGGAAGACAGAATGAGAAGTTGCAATGGGAGGAGTGCAAGCTCATCTCCACTTTGGTTCAATTGTTAGTACTTTTTTCTTTTCTCTTTTTTTCTCATTCTTTAAGAATTTTCCCAGCCATGTGAATTCTCAATAATGAGATTTACATGTGATGTTGTCAACACCCGCATGAAGTGCATATTGCAGCTTTTGCATATAATTCGAGGTACCCAAATGAGGACCTTGTTATTATGATTTCATTATGTTTAGATCGATGAACATTTCATATATTTTTTAACAGGATTTATATATAAATTTGAGTGTATATAAATATAATTAATTAAAATTTATAAAATAATATATATATTTATTTATAAAAAAGAGTAATTTAATCAAATTTATGTATAAATTTAAATGTTATTAATTAAAATTTATAAAATTTTAAGTAATTAATCCCAATTATTGACTTTTTAATTAATAAATTAGTGGTTTATTACTGTTGATTCATCAATGAATCATATATTTTTAGGTTTATATTAGACAAACCCTCAAACGAGGAGAAGACTAATATGGATGGATTAAGAAGAAGTCCATTCATGGACTTATAATTTACAAGATCTATATGTAGATCTGAATGTATATAAAAATTATTAATTTAAATTTATAAATTTATTGTATGTACAATAATTCATAAAAAAATAATTTAACTAAATTTATGTACAAATCTAAATGTTATTAGTTAAAATATATAAAAATATAACATTTTAATATCAACTATTAATTTATTTTAACAATAAATTAATAACTGATTTGCACTTAATCCATTCATAAATCACCCAAGGTGGTCCATATTAGATGTTCCCCCAAAAATACTTGTATAACTTGAACAAAAGTTTGTATTCGGTAAGAAGGTTAGATCAATGAGTCAGTAGGCTAATCATAAGGTAATAATTAAATCAAAAAATTTGGATAAGGTAAAAATAAAATAAAAATATATTATTTGAAAAAATATTTTGTATAAAAATTTATATTATATAAAAAATATTGATGATGTAAGTAAATTAGTAATGATAATTATTCAATTATAATTTTTCAACTTTGAATTAAGTAATAATATAAAATAAAAAATCAAGAATATTATTTAATAATACAGATGGTATAATGATAAAATGATAAAATGTAATTTATTCTACAAATCTTTTAAATATAAAAATTCGTGTTAATCCAGGTCAATCTAGTTCAATGAGTCATTGAGTCATCTAAGTTTGAGTGAATCAATAAATA
Source organism: Ormosia semicastrata (assembly GCA_029884595.1). Lineage (NCBI taxonomy): Eukaryota > Viridiplantae > Streptophyta > Magnoliopsida > Fabales > Fabaceae > Ormosia > Ormosia semicastrata. The sequence goes on from JAQQTO010000059.1 coordinate 72,278,562, forward strand.
AAATTGTTCTAATTAAAAACTAAACTGACTCAAAACCCAGGTCACCAATTTTTCAATCGAATCAATCGGACGGATCCAATCCATACAATTATGACCGAAACTTTAGAGGCGGTAAAAGATAGAAACAATAACCCGGAAAAAAAAAACTAGTTATTTCTATCTTAATTTCATTTCGTTCAAGAAATAATAATTGTAGTTTTCTTCGACCTTGTACTTTAGTTATGTCTTAAATCTCTGGAAAACGACATTTTTTAAGCAATTTCTGGACCATCCGTGGTCTTAATTGGTATGCCAATTTTATTACTAGCAGAGGGAGTATAATAAACCTTTCTTACTGTTTCTCTGTTTGGGCACATGGAAAATTTCTAAACACTTCAGAGGAACAGAAATAGTTTTATATTTTTATTTGGCCAATGCATAGCTCTTAAATTGAGTGTCGGCTTTGTAATATCAGGATGTAATTATTTCATTAACATAGAAAGAAATTATGCCAAAAAATGAAACGTGCACACATAATGGAAATATTCTAGTGCTAAATGATGGAATTATTTCAGTAACGTAGAACGGAATTGTTGTAATTATATTTGCCAAATGCTAATGAAAAATTGTTGTAATTATATTTGATTTGCACAAATAATTATATTTTATTTATTATCTTGTTAAATTTGACAAAATTATATGTGCAGTTGTGTAAATAATATTATGTTATATATTATCCTAACTTAAATTGAGAATTCATATAAGAGTTTTGCTAAAAAATATTTTAGGAATACTTGTTAAAGATTTAAAATAATTTTTTAATAAAATATTAAGATTTTTTATTTTAAATTCTTTAACAAGTGTTATTAAGATACATGTTTAAAAAATCTTTCATTTAATTTGTTTCTTAATATGTTCCTTTCTGATTAACTCAGGAGTTGAGGTATATTATTTTCTTTGCTCGATGCATAGTTTTTGGCAATTTATCAATGTCGGCTTGTAACATAAAATTATGACATCAATAAATGAATGAAACGTGCACACTACTGTGCCCATATAAAATTTGTGTTTGGTTGTGTTGGATAATATAATATAATTGGACAGCTAAGCATTTGCCAATTAAAAATAGCCCTACACACCAAGAGGAGGAAATCAGGTACATTTCTGTATGATGTTCTGATCAAATCTAGATTTTATTTGTTAGAGTCAAGATTCCTTTAAATCTCTTTTTCTCTGGAGATTAAAAAAAAAAGGGGGTCATCATCAGAATTGATGTGCACTACTTTGAAGGGAAATGTGGTAGCTTTTGCGTTTTGGTACAATGGGTCTATTTATTTACTGTTCGTAAGGCTAAGATGGCAGTGAAATCCATTGTAATTGTATGCCCCATTGGTCAAAATTACCATATAAAGTGTGCATTAACTGTGTCCCCAGTGAATCTACTAATACCAAGTTAATGCCGTGTAAAAGAACGACTCTGAATTGAGGTGTAAATAGAACATCAAATTCATGACGGTTGTTGAGTTTAATTAAGCGAAAATAAATCATCTTTATTTGAATTAGATAAGTTTAAACATAATTGGATATTGGTTCCGTAATGAAATGTGGTAGGAACAGTGGGGTGGTAAAACTAGAATCAGAGAAGGATTGGACAGTGGCAGACAGTGAGTTGGAATGGGAATAATAAGATGGAGGAAACGTGAGTCCCTTTCGATGCTTATAATGTAGGAATGAAAGGAGTAAATCACAGTGAATATCAAAGAAAAGAGTTTTCCTTTTAGAGCAGCTAATTATGTTAAAGTCATTTGGAGGACCACTCCATCAACCACTTTTGATCCTAAAATTTTCTGGTTTAAATGTAGTGGTACAGGTTGTTATTGTTAGAGTCTTATATTATTTAAGCCAATCTTTTAAATATTATTTATATTAAGTCATTTTACTTGATATTATAATTAATTTTATGTTAAAATTTCATATGATATCAAAATTAAAATTTTATCATCATTGTCTATTCTACTAAGTTTCTGTGATGCCTACACCTGTTGCGTCACTCCTCTCACAGTTACAATCCTGAAGACTGAAGTTATCTTCATCCAACCATTAATCTCAAGACCTCATCCAACTGAGTACACTTTTTCTCCCTTCTTCTTCTTCTTCTTCTTTTTTTTGTTATTTTCCTAGGTGTATGAGGTCATTATAGATTTCTCTAGTTATTTTCAGACATTCTGTCTTTGCTTTTATGCCTTTGATTAGAGCAAAATGATTAATACAATAGCAAATTGAATTATAACATGATTTTCATAGCATTTGCTCAATTAGTCAATTACAGACACTTCTAAGATGATGACTCACGGGTAAAACGGGGGAGACGAAATGAAATAAAAACATCAAATAGGCATGATATCATGCATCTCGTGTTAATCATCTATCTCTTCTGTTTTGCAAAAGAGGCATTGACTGAATGCTTTTGCATTAGAATACCAAGAATAAATATAAAAGGACTCCAAAAATAGGTGAAACATAATAATTGACTTTGTTTGGTCTTAAATTATTATGCTGGGAAAGCTGGGGTGGTATAAGCAAGCATGTGCATAGCCAAAATTTAAGGGTTGTTAGCTGTAGCAGAATTCATCAGATTAAATTAAACATTTATGGGTCAAAAAATAGAAAAGCAAACCTGGCAAGCTAGGATGACAATATAGTACTAGAGTTATGATGGACATGGAAATTTACTCATGTATTCTAGTGAAATGACAGGTGCATGTTTATCAAAAATGTATGTTGACCGGAGTAGGTAAAGGCTAAATGTAAAACGAAGCAATGCAATAACAGAAGCGTATTCGTACAATTAAAATACTTTAATTTTTATTTAATTATTTCATAAACTTATTTTGTATTTTATAAAAAAATTACAATAATATATAATTTAATTTAATATTTTTCTCATATAAATTTATAAAATAAATATAATATACATATTTTAATTATACAAAAAATATTATCCATGCAATAAAAGGTGATGAGATCAAATTTACCACAGAATAGAGATGGATGAATCAAAATACATCCAGTGAGTTACTCAATCAAAGAAAATCTTCAAAATTGTTCCTTTTGGTATATTTCTGCCCAAGACTCATAGGACAATATGAGATAGCAATTAGAAAATTGTTTCTCACCAGTCTTGAGGCCAAAATTTCACTGAAATTGAAAATGTCATAATGATGTATGATTCTCAATCTTTATGCATGTGCTGATGGCCGGGGGCATTCCTGTGTAGATCTACGTCCATAATGCATACAAACTAGCTGATCCTTTTCGAAGATGTGGCAGTGTAGTGCTTTGTTACAGCTTAAAAAAAATGTTCAATTTGATTATTTATATATTCCTCTGTCAAGTTCCTTGATCCATACTCTCACATGATCTATATACGAGTGGGATGATTCTTTTCTTCTTTCTCTGTATATAAGTTTACATAAAAAATAACTAACACAGATTTTTTTTTTTGTCAAAGATGGTCATTACTGAAAATGAAATGTAAAACAAGTTTTAAGCTGAAAAGGTGGCTCAAGGTGCCCTTGGTGCACCACTAATTAAAGGAAATGTATTGTGCACATACAACTTTTCTTTTTCTAACTCAAGTATAAACACCTATCTTCTAGAACAACTCACTACCTTTAATATATTTATCTGGATAGCACAAATTTTTAGGACAAATTTTTCAAATTGCATATGAACTATGTTATGATAGCATGAATTTAGCTCTTGTTAGCGCTAAGGTTCTAAAAATTGTACTGGTCATTGAATCGATAAAGGAACTAATTTACGGTTTAATAGTTCAATCGTGGTCAAATAGTAATTAAATCAAAATATAATTTTATATAATAAAAAATATTTATAGACATAAATTTAGTATTTAAAATATTTTGTTTAGAATTAGAATGTTATTCTACTAATATAAATAATGTTAGTAAATAATATTATGACAATTAAGTGTTAATAAATAAATAAATAAAAAGAAAATAAAGAATTAGTATATCTCTTTATAATTCTATAAAAATAAATTAACATAGTAATTTAAATAATTTTGAATTATGTAAAAATAGTTATATATGTTTTACATTGTATAAATATTAAATACATTTTATATTTTAAGCTAATATGTAATATATACAATAATATCTAAATATAAACATAACAACGTACATGTGGTGTGGTGGTTATGTGCTTAGCCCTTTAGTAAGAGGATCTAGGTTTAACTCTCCTAGATGGAAATTTGACATATTTTTTATGGTAAGTCTAAACTTGTTTGTTAGTTGAACTATGGCTGGTTCAACCAATTTGTCGATTCATAGATTGGTTTTCGAAAATTCCAGTTGGTGGGACTTGACTGGACCAGTTCCCAGTCGAATCGATCCAGTCAAGTTCTTAGAACATTGGTTGGCACAAAGCGTCTCGTCAAAGTTGGTCTTTGTTGCCTCGAGTTCTTTTTGTTGATTTTCCTTTTTGAGGTACATGACCTTGTCATTGCCTTCATTGTTGTCACCACCATCATCGTTGTTGTTGCATCCCTGCCGCTATCATTGTTGTTGTTGCAACCACCATCGTCATTGTCGTTAGTCGACAATGTTGCTTGAAATGGGATCGTCATAGCCACAAGGACTGCAACAAATTTGAATTGGAGCACCAATAGAAACCAACAGCAATGGGGGTGTAGGTTGCAATCAATATCAACAGCAACAATGTAAGCAGTGACTTAATTTGGGTTGGTATAGACTTGAAACACGGGGAAGAGTGATTCAAATAGAAACAACAAAAAGGGGGAGAGACCGAAATCAATCTCTAATGGGAAGTTAGTATCTTAACGACCTAGAGAAATGCTTTAGGGAGGAGGAAGCCCACTGATAAGAATAAGTTACATAGGGAAGGAGGTCACACCTAAACAAAGAAAAGCATAGCATTAACGCAGATCTATTTGTTTATAAAAGGTTCTAAACCTTAATGTTTCCTTGAAGCAGTTGTTCCATTTGCTTAAGAAATGTTTTTTTTCCAACAAAAAAAAATAAGATTTTTGTTTGCAAAAAAAATTAATTTTCCTTTAAAAAAACACATTTGATTGCATCCAAACACACACTTCTTTATTTTGGGATGTGAAGAAAATTTCATTCAAATTAAAGTCCAAAGAGACATTGCATCAGAAAATTCACTGATTACCCTATTATATGAAGATCATTATAGGTTACTTGATGATTGGATCGTAAAAGTCCAAGAACAACAAAAATCAAAGTCTTTATCTCATAGATGAAGTTGGTTATATAGATTAAATGACGTCATCATATTCTATCAAAAATCAAATTTTTTGATAGGTCATTTATGCCTAGATCATTTCTAATAGTTTCACCTAAAATTTTTCTTGATCTTTCTCTTCTTGTGATTATGGAGTTATCCTCTATATGAACAATTCTTCTAATTAAAATTTCAGTTAGTCTTTTTCTCACATATACAAATCATCTTAGGTGCGATTCTACAATATTTTCATCAATAGGTATCACTCTTACTCTCCCTCTAATACATTTATTTATGATCTTATTTTTTTTTATATGTTTACTCATCCAACATAATATTCTTATCTCTATCACACTTATATATCTTATTATCTTATTGGTACTTTATTACTGAACATTTTGCCTATGTTTAACATAGCCAATTCCAAAATTAGATAATAAAAAAAGAGAGAGTTATATTAAACAATCAATAATCAACGTAAAACTTTGTGAAATTTCTATGACATTGTAAATGTCCAACGTCATAAAATTCCCGTGAAGGCATAAACGAAGTCACACATGAAGCAACATTCAATAATAATAATAATAATAATAATAATAATAATAATAATAATAATAATAATAATAATAATAATAATAATAATAATAATAATAATAATAATAATAATAATAATAATAATAATAATAATAATAATATAATAATAATAATAATAATAATAATAATATAATAATAATAATAATAATAATAATAATATAATAATAATAATAATAATAATAATAATAATAATAATAATAATAATAATAATAATAATAATAATAATATAATAATAATAATAATAATAATAATAATAATAATAATAATAATAATAATAATAATAATAATAATAATAATAATAATAATAATATAATAATAATAATAATATAATAATAATAATAATAATAATAATAATAATAATAATAATAATAATAATAATAATAATAATAATAATAATAATAATAATAATAATAATAATAATAATAATAATATATATATATATATATAATATATAATAATATATATATATATATATATATATATATATAATATATAATAATATATATAATATATAATAATAATATATATATATATATATATAATAATAATAATAATAATATATATATATATATATATAATATATATATATATATATATATATATATATATATATATATATATATATATATATATATAATAATATATAATATATATATATATAATATATATAATAATAATAATAATATAATAATAATAATAATAATAATAATAATAATAATAATAATAATAATAATAATAATAATAATAATAATAATAATAATAATAATAATAATAATAATAATAATAATAATAATAATAATAATAATAATAATAATAATAATAATAATAATAATAATAATAATAATAATAATAATAATAATAATAATAATAATAATAATAATAATAATAATAATAATAATAATAATAATAATAATAATAATAATAATAATAATAATAATAATAATAATAATAATAATAATAATAATAATAATAATAATAATAATAATAATAATAATAATAATAATAATAATAATAATAATAATAATAATAATAATAATAATAATAATAATAATAATAATAATAATATAATAATAATAATAATAATAATAATAATAATAATAATAATAATAATAATAATAATAATAATAATAATAATAATAATAATAATAATAATAATAATAATAATAATAATAATAATAATAATAATAATAATAATAATAATATAATAATAATAATAATAATAATAATAATATTATTATTATTATTATTATTATTATTATTATTATTATTATTATTTTATCTTATGAGATTTCTTCATACCTTTTCATATGAGATTATTCATTTGGAGCATTGAGATTCTCCTTCTCTATTAGTGTTTTTTCACGGATTCAAATTATTTATATTGCATAGGCCTCAACTAGTGAACTTAAGTTTGGTATTTGAAGATAAGAGAAAATCATTAATCTTAATGATAATTTATAAGGAAATTATAGATCGCCAATTAATAGAAAATCTTAAGATTTAAACACAAACTTAAGTCATGTATAAATGAAAAATTGATTAGGAGAGCCGATTCTCATTGAAAGAAACTCTGATAACTAATTGGGAGAGGCTGCAAAACGGTCAGGCGCACCAGCACTCCATACTTTTGACCTTTGGATTAATAAAATATCTTAAGATACGTGAGTTATTGTTTTTACAAGTAAAAAAATAAATAAATCAAACAAGGTAATATAGCTCAAGCGTTTATATGGTCGAGCTTTTGTTAGAATCCCACTAGCCAATTCATATTGATATCACTTTTTATAATTAAAGAATTAAATTGACATCAGCTTTTTTTAGAATACCAAAATGATGTCACAAATTAAAATGTGTGTTTACTAATAAATTTTTTTTATCAAATACCCTCAAACAATATATGCACAATATATTTATCATAAATATGAGATCCACTGCAATATACAGATATTTTTCTGGGTTGAAAAAATCAAATGTTGGATATATAGTAGTAAATAAATATGTGACAAACGGCAGAATTTGACAGGTTTCATATAAACATTAATTTTTTCTATCTGAATATAAATATTAATTTTTTTTATTTTTAAGAATATCTTTTTACTTAATTGGTGATAAACTAATTTTTTAAAATAAGTTAATATTAATATTTTTTTATTTTTAAGAATATTTTTTACTCAATTGATAATATATTAATCTCTTAAAATAGATGAAATGTCTAAATAAATTTTTTTAATAATATTATTTTATATATATATATATTTTAAAATTAAATTTAAAATTATATATTTAAAATATCTTAATTACTTTTGTTCGAATCAACGCACGTTGTTATAAACATTAAATTTTGAACTTTCGGAATAAGGGAAAGTTTACATATGATTAGATTCCTGTTTAGTGTGCGACGAAAAAAAAAGTTTGCTTAAAAAAAATTTGTTTAAAACATCAGCATCACTGAAAGCAAACAAAGAATACACCTTTTCTTTCTCGTACAAAATACGTAATACTTAACTCACCGACAATATAGAAAATAAAGCCGTTGTAGAAGGATCTTAAGGGAGAAATTATGGTTTTAGTATAAAAGAATCTTAGAAATTTCAACACCGGTTTCGGTGGGCGATGGTTTTTCGTTTTCCTTGAGAAAAAGATGATGTAACATTTTTTTTGGAGTTGTAGATAGTATACATATATTTTTAAGGGTGTGTAATTAAAAAAATAATAAATAATAATAAATAATATTAAATAAAATATAAAAATATATATATATTATTTATGATAAAAATATCAGAATAATTTTTCTTATCATCTTTAACACTTTTTATTAACTTTCACATATGCATTAAATTTTAGAGTGAAATTATTATTGACACTTTTAATTATTTATTTATATATTTTATTAATGAATCATAATTTTATAAAATAAAAAGGTTAAAACTATAATTAATTAATAAAAAAATATGAATAGACTATTTAGAGTGTCAACATCATTGCCCAGAACTTCGTTAGTTGGTTATTTGGCATTTGCTACTGATATCAAGAGTCTCTGGATAAATATATATTAATTACCCTAGGCCAGAGTCACCAGACTGGTTGAAAATGATATTCACTGTTTTCCTATACAATCATTTTCATGACATCATGTATGTGTATATATATATATAGAGAGAGAGAGAGAGAGTGAGACACTACAATTTTGATTATTTGCTTTGGTATTTTCTCGTATACAAGAAAAAAAACCCTAGAGCCTAAATCCTAGGAAAAGAAATATATAGAAGAACTGTCGAGCAAAAAACTCATGCAATGAGGAGGATCTTCTTAAAAACAAAAAACAAAACAAAAATTAAGCATAACGTTATGAATGGTTTTTTAGCATGAAAGTCAACACAAGATCCCCTACCATTGGAGCTAGCTTAATTAAACTTGAGGTTGATTATACTTTATAAAATAGTTCAAATAACAGTTATAGAAGGGGAAAAAAAAGGAAAAAGATTCTATGACAATTTCTTTTGAAGTTATTAGAACGAGGAAAACCGAATAATTGCATTTGCACATGCTTAAACTTGTTTATGCAAAAATTGAATTAATATTAGCAAAATATATATATGTGAATCAGTTTTCCCCCTCCATGTTGGATTAAATGTCCACGTTATGATGTTTGTACTTTCAGTTTCAACACCACCAATTATGCCAATCTCCATTTGCCTACGGTCATTTCTGACTATTTTGAGCTTTTACTAGCTCGATCTTTCACGTTATGATAAATAATATGCATAATTTGTACTGTACATCCCACCAAGAAAAAAATTGTACATTACAGGGAGACAATTAAGGTTGCCAATCTTATTTCTTTGGTTTCAGCAGACAACTTTTTCCGTTTTGTTTTTTCTAGTTGCCTAAATGGGTGTGTCTTTTCCTGAAGTTCGTTTTAACTTTGAATTCTTTTTTTTTTTAATTATACAAGAAGTTTGTAGATCTAATAAATGGGGAAGCAAAATGCGGGATATGGCATCAAACAAATCACAATAAAGATTGTGATGATTAGTGCTATATAATTGCAGTAGCTAATTAACATATGTTCCTTCCATTCCTTAGAAGAACAGTTATGTATGTTCTTTTTTCATTGCACTCTACTGACTCCTGGAATTATGTATCTTCTGTTTGAGGATAATGAATGAAAAAATAGCTAAGACTATTCTCAAATATATATATTATATATAGCTCAACATGCATGATAAAAGAAGTGAAGATGGAATGCATATTGCCTCGTTTTATGTAGTAATGAAGCAAAAAGCTTATCTGCTTGGAAACTTCTAGTGAGTTGTGACTCTTTTAATTATGAGAGACTAAGAGAGATCATAATTAACGACAGATATATATAATTAAGCATATCAGAACATGAGGAAGAGATGGAATCATAGTTTAAGTATTTTAAAAATAGAATCAAAACTCATCATACGAAGCAAATTAAATTATCAGCGCCAACGGTTATAGTAACGTGACTAACGTCGATCTATCCACCAAGACAAGCAAAATCATTTACAATTAAATCAATAAAGGAAACTATATCTGGAAGCTCCAAAATTCAAATGTCTACATCATTTGCAGGGCGGTTTCGTTCAAACTTCTAGGCTGTTTAATTAACACTACTCTTTATTATCTTCTAAAAACGATCACCAAAAGTAATAAAAAAGTGACTTAAAGTTGACGACTTCTGCTTTATCTGTATCATACCATGCATTCAAAAAAATGAGAGTCCAATCATGCGATTGTTATTATTAATAGATTAAAAAAAAACCCTAATATGCATGTAAAAAGACAAACATACACTTACTGAGTTACTGTTAGGGCTTAGGATCCTATCTCCCAATTTGGTGCAGTAAGGGAGTGAGTTTCCTGTTGTTGCTTTTTCTCTATGCAATGTATTTTATATTGTATTAATACTGGTATAAATATCAATTATTAGTATGTAAAATATTGTTTTTAAAAACTTGTTAATACAAATTGTGTATCCTATGTTATATTTATACAAATATTTTTGCGTAACTGAATCTTGCTTGGTGCACTAATGGGTAACCTTCTTTTCTTTTTTATACTCCATACATTTTATTTTATGTCGTATTAATACGGATACAAATAACAATATTTATACATAAAAATGAGAAGATTTACGATGAAATTATAAAAATCACCTATCAACGAAGAATTTTTTAATTCAAACTCAGGTCATATAATTATTACGAGAGAAGGTTGACCAAATAAGTTAACCACAGTTAATTACTTAATTTATTTTTCTTAATAAAAAAGTGTATCGTATTAATATTCGTACAAATATTCCATGATATAATAGATGGGTGTACTTAACCAATTTAGCCGTGTCATGCAAGATAGCTTGTATTCTATATTTTCTAACCTTATCTTACTAGCTTGGACAATTAAGGCACATTGTATGATATGCATAGCCAGCTGGTTGGTGGGTGGTGGCTAGGGTGCCTCTCAGGAAAAGCTATCTTAAGGGTGTCCCTATATATTTATTTAGAATATAGTGAAACAACTAGTGATCGTTGTTGAACAATGACTTTAAAGAAAGTCTTTCTCGCGTTTTCTTCTTGTTTGAAAACGAAAAATAATTTGCATAAAAAGTGAACAATTCCGCTAATCAACTTAAGACAGATACCCTTATCCGGGAATGACTTGTGCTCATATGCGTCAAATGACTCACAAGTCTCCTTGAATAGCTGATTAGTTGTTGCAAGGCATCCAAATTAATCAACCTCGTATACTTCTGCCGAGCTTCATGATGAGTTTGAGGAAAACTCATGGAAATATAACTCGGATTTTACTTCCTCTTTTCCTCCATTATTCATTTTTCTTTTTTGTTTTCTATTTTCTTTCTGTTAGTTATTTAAACTTTTTTTTGCCACTATTTAAACTTTAATTTGTTTAATAGTTGCAAAAGAATAAAAGGATGCAAATATGCATGTATCAAAATGTCAAGTTTTTAACCAATTAACTCAATGTACAAATTAGTATATATTTGAAATAGAAGAGAGTGCAAGAAATTAGAATAGTGAAACAAATTATACATAACATTAATTAATGTTCTTAAAACAGGACCCCTTTTAATTTGTTAATAATACGGAGAATATTTTATGCTACTTGTCCAAAACAAACAAAATAGTTGTTTTCTCATAAGTGTTTTCTAATGTAAATTTTCTTTTAATAACTATTTTCCTTTAAAAAAAAAAAAACCAAGACTAAGACTTATAGCTTGTTGTCAAAGCTTTAACGGAATACACCATATGCAAATTAAATACAGTTCGATTTGAAAGTCATCCTATCTTTAATCTTTTTTTTTTAAGAGAAAAAGGGACTAAATCAGATGAAAAAGGATGGCAACATTTTGCAATTTCACTATGAATTGGAATTTACTAGGGTCCCATAATCATTATACGCTCTGGGTTTCATTAAACTAAACAACTTTAAGATTGACTTGGGCTCAATGCTTTTGTTATCTTTCAACAGCATAATATTGCTTCTATATGTTGTACCCAAAAAAAAAAAATCTTCCATATATGTATGTATATGCAAGTGTTAGGTCTACAATCTACATAATTCAAGTTTAAAATCTTGATCTGGAGCCAATGCTTTTGTCAGCTTTCAACTAATTTTAACATAAATATTGCTATTATAGGCGTTTGGCATATAAGTGCTTGGTGTACTTTTTTCAAGTTTAATCATAAAAATATTTCGTTTGTACTTAATTACTGTGTATATACAATTATATAATTAGGAAAAAAAAGAAAAAGTGAAATAACTCGAGTTATGCTTCATTAGAGTAAATTTGAGGAGATGAAAAACGAGGGTAATGTATTACATATCCGTTGTTCAGGCCTTCTCTTCTTTCAAATTTTCAATTGCCTTTATTTTTTTTGGGGGGGGGGAGTACAATGAAAAAAATGATCACTTAGAACAAAATCCAACATCATCACTTGCAATGTTTCATGATTTTGAATGAAATGCTACATACCAATTTTTATCATTAATTCAAATCAAGTATTTAATTTTTCGATGAATCACGCTATATATGAAATATGACTGTATCCATAATCCGAAACTAAATAAGTCTTCGTCTACTTTGTTGCATACAGCTGTGATTATAACATCAATGAAGGCAACGTTACTGTGAAATCATTGTGTTTCATCACCTCGCAATTTTTATAGCAAAAGAAAAACACATGGCACATGAAAAGGGGGGACGAATTATTTGAATCAGAAAACCAAATCTGAAAAAATAATGGTCAATTTTTTAATTGAAGATGTTTGTTTGTAAGGCATAAATAATTGAACTTGGAGCGGGGAAGGAGTAAAGGACCACATGCATGAAGAGAGAGAGAAAAGCACCATGTCTCTTGCTCCCGAGAGCCGCCGGGCCCTACACGTACCGCAAGATTATATATTTGCAAGTCGGTTAACTCAAGTTTGTGGTTTGTCCTTTACGATGGGGCCCCCATTATAGCTGTGGTTTCCCATTTGTTCACAACTCTTCCCCCACTCTCACGTCCCATTTGTTCACTATTCTTCCCCCATTCTCACGTCTCATATGCTACATACTATTTCTTAGGTAGCTAGAAGTGTCAACATGGTTACTGCAGTCCATGCTTATACGTTACCGTGTGTTTAAGATAATTTTGAAAATTTAATTATTTTAATAATTAATTATTATATAAATTTTTATTATAATAAATTATAATTAAATCAGTTTTATATTTAAATATATTAATTAAAAAATAATTTTAAGATAATATATTTTATTTAAATAATATAAAAAATTATTTTTATATATTAAATTATTAAAATAAATATAAAATAATTTTAAAATTTATTTAATTATAAATAAAATAATATTTATATTTTAAAGTGTAAAGAATAATTATCAATTAGAATCATAAATTTTAATTTTTAATATTATAAAAGAAAATTTAAAATACATTAAACTTCTTGTAAAAATTAAAACTTATTTTATCAAACTGAAGTTATAACACTATTAAAATAATTTTAAAAAATTAAAAAATTTAATCTAATCTAAACCCAACAAGCCCTTAGTTTGAAATTTTTTGAGTTGGATCGTATTTTTACAAACTAGTTTGAACTAGTACGAAAGGTGATACTGGTTAGCGGATCAAGATTTTTTATGCAGTAGGAGAGAGAGAGTAAGAAAGCAATTGGGTCTCATAATCTAAATATTGTGGAACTTATTTTTTGTGTATTTTTTTTCTCTTATTATATCAGGAATATATACACTACAAAAAATCAAAATATTTAGCTCGAGAACGTGATTGACCCGTTGGACGTTTCTCGTGTAGAAGAAACACAGTAATTCAAAATCAGTTGCATTTAGGTGATTCACGAAAAAGAATTACTAGTTTTTTGCAACGGTTTTGTTCGAGAACGTGATTGACCCATTGGACGTTTCTCGTGTAGAAGAAACATAGTAGTTCAAAATCAGTTGCATGTAGGTGATTCACGAAAAAGAATTACTAGTTTTTTGCAACGGTTTTGTTCGAGAACGTGATTGACCCATTGGACGTTTCTCGTGTAGAAGAAACATAGTAATTCAAAATCAGTTGCATTTAGGTGATTCACGAAAAAGAATTACTAGTTTTTTGCAACGGTTTTGTTACAGCAGTCAGAACCAATTAATGTCATGACAACGTACGGCTTCTACTATAATATACTACTACTAATTCAAAAATGTTGTCATGAAAGAAACTTCAAGTAATATCTTCCGACAACAAGTTCTAGGTTAATTCAATGTGCGGTCACCTATCCGATAAAAGGCTCGTGGTCTTGACTATTTCTTGATTTCAATAAAACTTACAACGGTCAATCTTGCTTAGAGTAAGTATATATTTGATGTGTTTTGTTTTTGCCATCGGGTTATGGGTAGTTTGATTAACATATTAAGCGGATCAAAATGGAAAATTCCCACATGTATTTTTAAATTAGAGTTTAGGTGAGAGTTTAACATGTAATTATGATAAGATACTCAGACAAAAGAAATTAATACTGCTTGCATAACAAACACATTAATTTGTCTGCATGTTACTGAATTATTTCACACAAGACATTAATTTAACTCACTTTAATTAACACCGCATAAACGGATGTGTTGTTTTTGATGTGACTACTATGCCGAAAATTTAGTTAGATGTAGACAGACAGATGTAGATGAAAGTGGTTTATAAACAAAGAAGCTATATCATCGATCTTAGAGAGAGTGGTAAATTGGTAATGGCTTGTAGTTGTAACTCGTGTGACTTGTTCTATTATAGAGGGATAACTATATCTTAAAAGACACGAACCAAAAAAAAAATCTATACCTTAAAAGACTTACTTGTAGTGGAAAGATCTTATCATATTCATCCTTTTATGGTTTATATGACATTTTGAATTGAATTGCCGCTAGTACTCAATAATCAAAGTTCTATTCAATTTGAGCTTTACACTTCTATTCAAACCCATCTTGTTCTTTGGAAAAAGATATGTAATCAGAGAAATTCAGTCCTGGACCACTGCCCGGATGAGAAAGAGAAACTAAAGGGAGATAAATGCGGTTCTGACACAGCGACACTGGTGGACTCCATTCATTCAGTGGGACTCGCTATTTTTTATAACTATCTTGGGTCACCTGCAATTTGGATTGGATGTAATTACTTTTTTTAACTGCATATGACCTCGGCCCTTTAAAATAATTTTTTTAAGTTAAAAAATTGAAAAAACACTAAATTTTAAAGATTGCCAGTTGTGAGATTGAACTGTATCAGCTAGAGCTCTCAATCTGTAGAGAATCGAGATCAGGTCATCCGTGTTGTACTTTCTCCGGAAAATGTAGCAGGTCCTTTGTTCTTTATGGCCCTTCCAAACTTTTCCAATTTCGTAAGCGTCTTGTGCGTGTACATTTCAAAATCTAAAGACTCTTATATATATATATTATATATATATATATATATATATTATAATACCCTTTTATTCTTATTTTAAAAAAAACTTGATATAATAAAGTTAAATGATTTTTTGAATATATTTGTATACATTCAAAAAAATTAAAAGTGTATGTGTGAATAAATAAAAATGTGTTAATAATCTCATAAAAAAATAACATGTTACATGTAATAATACAACCATTCCTCGGAATAAGATATAGAAACGACGATAGAATATGAAGATATTTATGAAAAAAAAACTTACTACATCATAATTTACTCAACCGATAGAGGGCAAAATCTGAGAGAAGAAGTATAAAGATCTTCAGTTCTATCATGATTGGATTGTAATCAAGTTGATACTTGATGACTAGCGCTGTGAACAGGCGCAGCCCCAATAATGGATAATAAAACGCTCTAGAAGCAAAGGGAAGAGGACACTCAGCGGTATTTCATACCTATCCTATACCTGTTGATCCCTTTTTGTCTGAAAAACTGAAAACATTGTGAGCGTTGATGTAAATAATATTGATCTAACATTCATATCTAATTTTATTTGCAATGCTTTTCTCTATTATTGTTTCTTTCTTAGTATATTCCACAAACGTTTTGGTATATGCTCCTCTTTTCAATCAGCCTATGATGTCGTTTTCTTTATGGAAATATTTATATATTCATTTATTTTATCCTTTAATGACCCATATGCTCCTCCTCCTCCTCTTTTTCTTCTATCCGTTTTCTCCACGCATTCTTTAAAGTGGTAGGGTTATCATTTTTCTTTTTTTGACCGGGTCCTTACCATGTTTCTTTTTTTTATTTTTTTAAATAATTCACTTTGATCTATTAGATCTAAGTTGTTTCTATTATCTTTTATTTGTCTCTTTTAGGTATTTTTTGTCCTCTTATTTGGATTATTTTTATGAGTATTTTTTGTGATTTTTTTATTTTCATGGTTCTGCAAATAAATATGATACTGATATTTAAATTTACTTTGAGATATGATAAGATATAATCTTCAAATTACAATGCTGAATGTATGAGTTTTCATTGGGAAAGATACTTAATCATTAAATGTTTTCGAACAAAGTGTAAAACTTTCTTCTAGATTTTTATTCAAAATATTGATTGTATTTGTTTATTTCTTTTGTTAGATCTTATATTTCTTGTTTAATTTGTAAGTATCACTGGTTTTTATTAATGTGATATTTCATTTTTTCATTAAAAAAAACTCATATGTATTGTACCAGTATCATGTATGTTACTGACTTCAACTAATTTGCCAAGCATCAATATTTTTGAAAGTTTTAATTAACCTGAAGTCGTTGACAATTAACTCATTTGATCGGACCAGATTTTCTCCTATTCCAACAGGAACAGGATAAGATCTCGTTTCATATTTCACCATTCATTTTTTTTTAATTTTCTTTATCTCACCCTTCACCATCCAAATGAATGGTGAGATATGGAACATAATCTCATCCTGTTCCTGTTGGAATAGGAGAGGATTCTGGTTCCACTTGATCATCCTTTCTGATCTAGAAAATATGTTCCAACCTATCAAGTCCCACTCCAGTTCATCAAACCACCAAGTAAGATTCCATTATCAACTTTCTCAAAGCTGTCCATGTGCAGCCTCCCAACCACCTCCATTTACAGCTCATTGACAACAACACTTGTGGTATTTTAAGCTTTTCTGAATAGTATAAATAGACCCCTTTGGTGTAAGCTAAAATCATCAATTGAAGTAATCAAATAAGCTCTTTAAGTTTTCTTTTAAATCCTTGGTTTTTCTGAGCCATTTTGGTAATCAGAGCAAGGTTCCCAACCTTCCTACGTCCTTTGGTTGAGTAGAAAAGAGAGTGGGTATTTTGTCCCATCACCGAAAAATTGGCAGTAAAGGGAAGTCCCATTTTCAGTCATTTTCTCAATCAACCACCACTGTAGAAGTGTCCGGGAGGTCTCAAATAGTTGGCCGTCAAAATTTCAGCCGAAGATACCCACGAACGCGCCTTCACGCGCCGATCAACGGAAGGTCACGCGCCTACCGGCATCACACGCGCCTCCAAGCATCGGGCATCGTCTGAAGGTTGTAGACGACTACGTCAGCGCCACGTGTCAGCTATGTCAGCACGCACGTCAGCACAGCCACGTCAGTAAAAAGGTTAATTTACCATTTTACCCCTAAACTTCACCAAATTACCATTTTACCCCTACATTCACCAGAATTTCCATTTTACCCCTAAATTTACCAGAATTACCATTTACCCCTAAATTTCACCAAAATTACTATTTTACCCCTGAATTCACCAAAATTACCATTTTGCCCCTATTTTCACCAAAAATACCATTTCACCCCTGATCCTCTTAAAATTACAATTGTACCCTTGTCCACTAAATTCACCATTTTACCATTTACCTTCCAATTCATCCAAAATTCCTTAAATACCCTCACCATGCCTCCAAGGCGCCAAAACCAACGAAATATCCAAGAAATTGAGATTGAAGAGTTGCGACAACAGATCCAACAGTTACAGGAAACTGTTAATGCGCAACAAGCCCTATTAGAAGCACAACACATACGATCAGACAATGACGAATCCAGTAATGATTCATCATCGTTTAGAAACCGTCGTCCACAAAGACAACCATTTAGAAACGACAACATCAGGGTAGAAATTCCAGACTTTGAAGGGAAGCTCCACCCAGATGAGTTTGTTGATTGACTTCAAACTGTTGAGAGAGTATTTGAGTATAAAGAGATACTAGAAGAAAAGAAAGTAAAGATCATTGCTATGAAATTAAAGAAGCATGCTTCCATTTGGTGGGAGAATCTTAAAAAGAAGCGGGAACGAGAAGGGAAAAGCAAGATCAAGACATGGGAGAAGATGCGGAGAGAATTAACCCGAAAGTTCTTACCTTCTCATTATTATCAAGACAATTTCATTCAACTATAGAATCTTCGTCAGAAGAATTTGTCCGTGGAAGAATACACCAGAGAATTTAAGAAGTTAATGATGAAGTGTGATATTCATGAAAGGGAGGAACAGACAATAGCTCGATACCTTGGTGGATTGAACACTGATATCGCCCATCCAGTTCAGCTCCAACAATATTGGTCATTAGACGATGTTATCCGTCTGGCCATACGAGTGGAGAAACAGTTACCCAAAAAGTCTTCTTATAGAACTTTTTCCTCCACCGAAAATCCTCCTTATTCCCGTAAAACACCTGCAGATGACCTAGTACTTCCACCAAAACTCCTTCAAAGACCACCACAGATAACAAACCTAGGGCCACCAAATGTTTCAAATGTCAAGGTTTTGGTCATATAGCCTCCAATTGTCCAACTCGGAGAACTATAACCATTATCAAAGGAGAAACTTATGAAGTATCTGAAGAAGAAGAACCAAAAGAAGAAGAGGAGGTAGATCCAATATATGATAAAGAGATCACCGCTGCTGATTATGGTGAATCACTGGTGATTAGGCAAAGTTTACACACAGCACCAGCAAAAGAAGAACCTTGGCTGAGACACAACATCTTCCACACCCAATGCACCACTCAGGGTAAAGTTTGTAATGTCATCATAGATAGTGAGAGTTGTGAAAATATAGTTTCAAACTATATGGTGGACAAGCTCAAACTGCCGACCCAAACTCATCCACATCCCTACAAGTTACAATGGCTCAACGAAGGAAGTGAAGTCAAGGTTTCCAAACAATGCCTTGTATCATTTTGAATTGGGCAGAAGTACCAAGATGAAGTTTGGTGTGATGTCATCCCTATGGATGCATGCCACCTCCTCTTAGGAAGACCATGGCAGTATGACAGACAAGTACAATACGATGGTTATGCCAATACGTATTCATTCACTAAAGATGGAGTAAAAGTTAAATTAGCTCCATTACCTCCAGGCAAACCCAGTCATGGTGAACAAAAAACAACTCTATTGGTATCTTTAGTCACCAAGAATCATTTCAAGGTGCCTAAGGATGAGGTAAGTTATCTGGGTTTTGTACTACTGATTGAACAAAGCGTGGAACATCCTCCTCTAGAAATTACTCAACTACTTTCTGAATTCCCAGATGTTATTCCAAAGGAAATTCCTCCAAGACTACCGCCTATGCGTGACATTGAACACGCAATAGATCTTGGTCCAGGAGCTGTCATTCCTAACAAGCCTGCTTATAGGATGAGTCCACAAGAATACGCAGAGGTACAATAGCAGGTTGAAAAATTACTGAAAAAAGGACTAATTCAGGAAAGTGTCAGTCCTTGTGCTGTCCCTATGATATTAGTTCCTAAGAAAGATGGTACATGGAGAATGTGCATGGACAGTCGAGCCGTAAATAAGATCACCATAAAGTATCGATTTCTGATACCCCGACTCAACGACATGCTAGACCAATTACATGGTGCTACCGTCTTTTCAAAGATTGATCTCCGCAGTGGATACAATCAGATCAGAATCCGTCCAGGAGATGAATGGAAGACTGCTTTTAAAACACGAGATGGTCTGTATGAATGGACAGTCATGCCCTTCGGACTTTCCAATGCTCCTAGCACTTTTATGCGCCTCATGAATAAGGTACTCTGCCCTTTTAGTGGTAGATTCGTAGTCGTATACTTCGATGATATCCTAATCTACAGCAAAGATAGAGAGGAGCATTTAGAGCACATACGGAGGGTACTAGAGGTTCTTCGAGAACAGAAGCTCTACGCCAACCTAGAAAAATGCTATTTCCTAACCGATGAAGTGATACGGGATACATTATTCTTGTTAAGGGTATCAAGGTGGATCCAAGCAAAGTTGAGGCAATCCATATGGCCTACCCCAGGTCTATCCATGATGTCGGGAGTTTCCATGGGTTAGCTTCTTTTTATCGCGTGGTTCATTAAAAATTTCTACCATAGAGACCTCTCACTATTTGCATCAAAGGAGACAAATTTCAATGGACAAATCAAAAAAGCTTTGATGAACTCGACTAAGACACTCGTATTGGCACTTCCTAATTTTGACCAGGTATTTGAAGTAAATTGTGATGTTTCTAACATTGGTATTGGTGCAGTACTCAGTAAAGAAGGCCGTCCAATAGCTTTTTTTAGTGAGAAATTGAATGAAGTCAAGCTCAAATACTCCACGTACGACAAAGGATTCTATGCCATCGTGCGAGCACTACAGCACTGGAGTCATTATTTGCTTCCCAAAGAATTCATTCTTTATTCTGATCATGAAGCTCTCAAATATCTGAATTCCCAACAAAAGATCAGCCGCCGACATGCAACATGGGTTGAATTCCTACAAGCTTATCCGTTCTTGATCAAGCACAAGTCGGGAAAGCAAAACGGTGTTGCGGATGCACTCAGTCGGCGCCAAATGTTACTTTCTACGCTACAAATGAAAGTTGTTGGCTTTGAAACCCTCAAAGAACTATACCAAGATGATCCAGATTTCAACATTAGCTGAAAATCTACTGAGAGTCAACCCTTTCAACGTTACCACCGATAACAAGGGTTCTTATTCAAGGACAATGTCTTATGCATTCATCGCTGCTTTTTAAGAGAGTCCATCATCTGGGAAACACACGATGGAGGATTAGCAGGACATTTTGGCAGAGATAAGACAGTATCGCTCATCAAGGGAAATTTCTACTGGCCAAAACTTGAAAGGGATGTCATCCGACATATCCAACGCTGTCGAATTTGCCCTCGCCAAATCCAAAGGTCAAAATATTGGACTATATTTGCCCTTACCGACTTACCAAGCATCTGCATCAGGAAGATGTTAGTATGGACTTTGTTCTTGGACTACCATGAACTCAGAAGCAAAAGGATTCTGTTATGGTAGTTATGGACAGGTTTTCAAAAATGGCACATTTTGTTGTCAAAAGACTAATGATCCGTTCACATTGCTAACTTATACTTGGAGAAATTGTCGAAGGATTCCAAAATCCATCACTTGATCGAGATGTCAAATTCTTGAGTCACTTTTGGGGAACCTTGTGGAAGAAAATGGGTACTAAGTTGTAGTTCGGCGGTCTGCGGTCATCCTCAAACAGACGGACAAACAGAGGCGATCAACAGACTTTTAGGCAATCTATTGCGAAGCTTTGTTGGCAAGAATCTTCGCCAATGGGATCTCGTTTTAGCCCAAGTCGAGTTCGCTTATAATAATTCCACTAATCAGGCCACTGGCAAATGTCCATTCGAGGTAGTATACGGTGCTCGACCTCTCAGTCCTTTGGACATGGCTCCTTGTTCCACCAAGAATCAATCGATGCGATCGTCGAGAGAGCCAAAGAGATCAAGAAACTCCATGAGCAAGTTCGAACAAAAATTGAGAAACAAAATTCAAAATATAAAGCTCAACGAGATAAGCACCGAAAGCAACAAGTTTTCAATAAAGGAGACTTGGTATGGATTCACCTCCGGAAAGAAAGATTCTCAAAACAGCCCAATACCAAGCTATCTCCAAGAGCTGATGGTCCATTTAGAGTCGTTCAGAATATCAATGATAATACCTATAAGATTGAGTTACCAGGTTCTTATAGAGTGTCAGCTACCTTTAATGTTGCAGATCTTTCACCTTACTTTGATGAAGAAAGTAATTAGACTCGAGGGCGAGTCTTCTCCAACTTGGGGAGAATGATCCAGAAAATATGTTCCAACCTATCAAGCTCCACTCCAGCTCATCAAACCACCAAGCAAGATTCCATTATCAACTTTCTCAAAGCTGTCCATGTGCGACCTCCCAACCACCTCCATTTGACTCATTGACAACAATACTTGTGTTATTTTAAGCTTTTCTGAATAGTATAAATAGACCCCTTTGGTGTAAGCTAAAATCATCAATTGAAGTAATCAAATAAGCTCTTTGAGTTTTCTTTCAAATCCTTGGTTTTTCTGAGCCACTTTCTCTATAACAAATATATAGTAGACTAGGGCAACCATCCCCGCACCCTGAATTTCTCCTCTCCCAAAAAAGAGTCACGGCTAGAAATTGTACATTATCGTCGTCCATATCCATAAAAAATTATTGAAATGTCACTAGAAAGATTTTCGGCTGGTAGATATTACTGGAAAGCGCTAGTTGGAAACCAATATTCACCAGAATCCCCTAAAAATATTGGCAGATAAGGCCAACGAAAAATAAAAGACAAGGTCTTAGATTGCGCAAATTTCTTGCGGATATTCACAGGAAATCTCTAGGAATATCTGCTAGAACCATTATGTAAGTGGCTCTCAGCAGTTCGAGACTTGACTGTTCTATCCATCTTTCGTCTTCCAATGATAATGAAGATGATGACTCTAATAATGACATTTTCAGGTGGTTGATATGATTGAAATATTGCATAATAAAAATGGTTTCACCTCTTATGATGATAAAAAATAGACTAGGTAAAGAGCATAAGAAAAGGAAGGAGAAAAACATTTGTGGATTATAATAATAAATTAACATGATTTTAAGATATAAATTTTCTAGCAAAAAGAAGCTCCCTAATAGAGAAGCCGACAGATAAGAAGGAAATTGAAAACAAATGAAGTTTTTTTTTTGAAAAAAATGATGGCACCAATGATAATGACACTGCACAAAAGTATCATAGATAAGAAAATCTTTATAAAATTACGTGCTCAACATCATTTGGATTAGCATAGTTGAGAGGGCAGTCTCATACCATTGGCCTTCTACGTGACACAGGAAGCATGTGTCTGCTTGCAATCATCTAACAATTTTTAAAGAGTAACAAAACAAATTAATCTCAAGGGAATTTGGACGAATTTGAAATTAAGGTTTAGAGACTGATGATGATGACATATAGGGCACATATATTTTTCTTACTACTTGTAATATAATACAAAGTCAATAAAAGATTATCCATATGTAACAAGTCAGTTCAGAAACTAGGAGTGTGAATACAAAAAAATATATAAATTTTCTTTTGAGCTCTTGAATCAATTGTGCTCGTGTTTGAAATATTCTTGTGTTAGTTTCTCTCTTGATGAATTAGGATATCAATCTCGTTACAATTCAAGAAGCACCATTTTCTCCACACAATGCTCACCATGAAATATATTCATTATCATCATTGTCTTCAACTATTAAAGATACAAAGTTTCTTAGCCTTATTATGCTTTTCCATACACTCGATGATAACCAAATCTTGTAGAAGTCAACTCATATATCTTCTCCAATTCAGAGACTATACAACTTCTCTAATCCAAAGAGATCTCTAGATTGGTGAAGACATATGAATTGACTTTTATAGGATCTAGCTATCATCATGGGTAAGGAAAAATGTAAGCATGCTAAGAAGATTCGAGTCTATAACTGTTGAAAACAATGATGATGATTGATGTATTTTGTAAGGAATAATGGTTAGGAAAAAGTCATACTTCCTCGAATTGTTGCCAGAACTTCTATCCTAACTTACCAGGAGAGATCCAATACAAAAAACTTTTAACACGCGTGAGAGCAATTCATTAAATATCAAAAGAAATTTTACTTTTTTTGATACTGATCGACCCTCCCATACAGTTCTCAAACACATTCATTAAATATAAATATTCTTCCCTTGAGTTTTAAATGTTTTACAAGTAATAAGTAAAGTACATATTTACTCCAATTGTCACCACAGTCACTATCAAATCCCTAATCTTGACTTCATCTAAATATTCATGAAATTTATTTTTTCTTAACCACTATCCAAAACTCGACAGATGAGTACAAGGAGACATATGTCTCCTGTGTCACTAGCAAGAGCAATAGTCTAGGCATTATCCACTAAACTTCCCCAATCCAAATGATGTTGAGCACACAATTTTATCAGCTGTTTTCATTCTGCGAAACTCTTGTATAATGTCACTATTGTTGTTGAAATCAATCTTTATATAAATTTCATTTGCTTTTGATTCTGTCTTATTCCTTAACTATTTTCCATCAGAAAATTTGCTTCACAAAACCATGTAAATTTATTTTTCTAATATGCAATGTTTTTCTTCTTCCATTTTTCACCACTTTACCTAGTCTTATCCTCATCATCATAAGAAGTAAACTCATGTCACCATTCAAACTTTCTATCACATTCACCACATGATAATGTTATTACTAGAGTCATCATCCTCACAATTAGTGGATGATAAAAGATAAGTTACTTGAGCAGTAAAATCTCGAATTGCTCAGAGTCACTTAATCCTATCAATTCAAAACTAATGTCGCCTAATTATAAGATTTAAAACTTCATAGGTAGAGCATTATCTCAACAATTCAAACACAACTATATGCATGCAAATAAGTGTTAATAATAATAACATATCACTATATACAAATAGAATTATACAACTAATGAAATAATTTAAGTTTTCAATTTACGCAATTCATAGCTCCATAATCGGTGCCTCTTATATATTTTTCATTCCTCTTAGTTTCGAGCCATCATTCGTTTGCATAATTTGTCCCATTGCCTCATGTCGCTGACCTGTGTGTATAAATGTCGTACGTTTGACAGTTGGTTACATATTTTTATAATTAATGATACTCATTTAATTAATTAAGGATAGAGCAACATGACAAGTTGGTCACACATTTTTTACTTTTCAAATTAATATTATACAAATTCATAAAAATTATAATTATATTATTTAGAATTTAAACATATATACACATTCTTTTAATTATTTTATGTTATTAATTTTACATTTATATAGTTCAAATTTTCTCTTTCTTTAATTTCATATTTTAGTTTTTATATTTTAATATTTTAATTATTAAATTAAATAATCTATATCAAATCTTTTACTTAAAAATTTAAAGTTTAATTATTTAATTACTATTGGATCATTATTATAATACTATTATTTTTTATAATTTTTACAATGAAATAGTATTGGCCTTACACGTACCGTTATTATTTAAATCTTATAACATCATAATATCTATCATACCATATAAATACCAATAAATAAAAGTATATCATGCATATAAACATACATTCACATATATACAAAAACATAATATATATTTAAAATATAAACACCATATACATACATGCATGCATATACTTATTATAAACAAATAAACAAATATAATATTCAAATAAAAAAAGTAAACAAAAATAATATACCACACTACAATAAATTTCAGAATCAGAGAGGGAAAGAATTCGTCTTTAAATGTGAACATTTTCGTCTCTAAATATTTAAAGATGAAATTAGAGATGAAAATTGATTCATCTCTAAAAGTGGCGTATCTGATTGTTAGAGACGAAAAAATTAATTTCATATCTAAATTAGAGATGAAAAACATCTGTCTCTAAATAAAAAAATTCTGTCTCTAATTAGAAACGGATAATGTCAATTTTTAAAAAAATATAATAATGATTAAATTAGAGATAAACTTTTTTCGTCTCTAATTTCATCTCTAACTCAAAAAACTTTTAAAAAAATAGAGATGAACATGTTCTGTCTCTAACTCAAAGAACTTTTAAAAAAATAGAGACAGAATTATTTCGTCTCTAAATTTAGAGACGACATTATTCCATCTCTAAATTTAGAGACGGCTTAAAAAAAATATTTTGTCTCTAATTTCATCTCTAATATTAAAGACAAAATTGTTTCGTCTCTAATTAAAAAAAATTAAAAAAAATGCAAATTTCATCTCTAAAATTTTTAAAATTATCATTTTAATACACTTTTAATTTTATAAGTAACAATAAAATGCAAAGTAATAAATTATATTTGTACCAAAATGTAAAGTAACACTTAATTATCATTAACAAATATGTAAATTGTTAATAAAAATATACAAATAAAACTAATCACAGAATGTTAGTGTATGCCTTAGAGGCTGATACATTTGTCTGTATTTACATACATTATATTATGCTTATTTTAATATATGAGGCATTTCATTTATTGTGTTCTTTTTGATAAACATAAAAAAGTCTTTAGAATAGTAAGTTTGATGTCATAGGTTATCGAGTGGATGACTTGATCATGAGATCATTTTGGTTATAACACTATTCTTAAATATCCCTAATCAAGTATTATTGTTAATTAGGACAACAATAATACATTGAGACTAGTATGTGCATAGACTGATGACCACATCTCACGGGTCATAGATATGAGATATCAAATCTTCACATGGGTACATATTAGAGTAATGATGTATTGGACCGACCCACCATGAGAACGCCACATAGATCGTTACGTGAGTGTCATAAACGATTCTCATAGTGACAATGGTGTCTGTGGTCCTTTGACCTGAAATCACTACGACTCCTACATGAGGAGTTGTATGTTTTAATACCATCAAACGTCGTCTGTAACAAGGTGATTATAAAATTGGTTATTGGACATATCGCAAATCATACAGAGGGATGTGAGTGACCTAGATGAGATTTGTCACTTCTACATAACATAAGCGATATCTTCGGACCCCCTGATTGAGTGAGACTGCGAAATGCATGTCCATGCTCAAATGAGTCAATATGAGATATTGATTTCATTTGTTGTTACAAAGTCTACTCGAGTATCAGGAAACGAATGATTGGACTATACAAGGGTAACGCATTTCATGCCTTGTGTTCAATCTAGATATCTTGACAAAAGGACTAAAGGACACGGAAATATTGGTCTCGGAATGGTTATGTCAAATCACTGACATTCTTATTACTTGGGTAGCAGCGATGTGTTGCTAAATATTGCTCACTGCTTGTAATATTAAAATGAGATTTTAATATTACTGTCAATGTAATGAGAACCTGCAGGGTCACACACATAGAGCAGATTAAAATTGGAGCAATGAATCCAAATTGGACTATGATTCAAATATGGGCCAGACTCATAACAGATGAGTTTAGGGTTGCACAACTTACCTTACTGCTGCTCACACTCACTTAAGATAGTCATTATTATAAATAATACTGCTAAGGGGCTGTTAAGACACACAATTTTCAAAACCCTAGTTGCACCTACAGAAAAGTGAGTGAGAGAGCGACATGTTTCTTCTTTTCTCTTCGCAGCTAGCACTGTGTAAGAGACGTGAGACTCCTCTTTGCGGATGATGGACGTTAATGAACCTGTTCGTGTGGATACCACAGAGACATCGTTTCTATTACGGTGTTGGTGATTCACGTCCTTCCTTTTAATCACGCTTCAAGAGGTAAATAATTTAAAAACTCATATTATAACTTTTCGCATGGATCCTAGGTGGGAATCCTAATTTTTCCGCTGTGTGATGTAACCGCAATTCCCAATACAGAATTGGGTTATCATTAACATCATCACCCATCTCCTTATCATGATAGTCATCCTCATCTCTAGGTGCTGGATGAGAAGGCTCAGACTGTGAAGCTGCAAATAATGATGTTCCAAATTGACTACCTAAAAGCAGAATCCTAAACTTCTCTTCCCATTATTCCATCTTCTACTTCATCATGTTTTGTTTAAGATTCTTTTGATGAAACTGATCTGTTAAAGCCTGAATTTTAGCCTGCATTGCAGTAATCTCTGCTACTGATACTCCATCAATAGAAGAGGAGGGGGGAGTGGAAGAAGATCCAATGACATTAGTTGCTTGTGAACCCAATCCGTATATGTGCCCTTTCTTGTTGGGGCCTCCAACAACTTCTAAGTAGATACTGTTAGCAGAGGCTTGACTGTTGCTATCTTCGTCATGCTGGGATTGCCACTCAGCCATCTAAAACATAATTGAGTACAATATATTTGAGTAGATATTTGAGTTTACTTAGTTTACTAGAGGGGGAGGGAAGTGACTTACAACACTACAATTGCCTCCAAGTCCAAAGACTGTAGTTCCTTAGGAAGTTCCCTCACTATCTGAATATCAGGAGTCAAGTAGTTAATAAAACGATAGTGAATTGACTATGAAATTATACAATTTGATATTGTCACTTTTCCATCTAAAACAATTATAAGTTATGTTGACAAAGTCACAACATCAAAAGAGAAGACCCATGGACTGCAGATGTGGAATTGATATGATACAAAACAAAAGCTAAAAGCCTAAAACTATAAATTCTAATAATTTATGGTATTTTGCCCTCCAAAAACATGAAAAATAAAGTCATATGTCCAACCTATCCCAAAAAATTATTGGAAAAAGATCATCAGGGGTGTATGCACTGTTGACACTCTTTTTAAAGATGTCAAATTTAGTGAGAGAAAGTGATAGAAAAAAATAAATATGATGAATGATATTGAGAGGAGTGTGAAAAGAGGTGTATGTACTGTTAATAGTAATAATATCATAACTAAAAATTATTCATAAAACTCGTAGTTATATATTTGAATCATAAATTTAATTCAACTACAACAGCCGGAATAAAGTTCACATACATATTATAACATCCCACAAATCACCAGAGTCTCTATTGAGCATTTGGTCCAGCAACTAAATATTTGGTTTTATCAAATGAAGTAGACATTAGGAAAACAAAACAAAGAAAAACTACATTATGTGAGAAGGAAGATAAGGTGGAAGAAGAAGAAGAGAGAGAGATAGACAGGGCATTATCTCATATCTCTCCATACGCTACTGTACATAAATTTGGGAATAACCAAAGTTGAATTGAGTAATCGTGCCACAACAACAGCATTGCAAACCTGTTGCCAACAACAATGAACATATATGACATACTAATCATTAAAATAAGCTTAAGCTTTTCTCTTTTAAAATCAATCAAATCTAATTAATTCAAAAACAGTAAACATAAAAACATAACAATCTAAGAAAGAACACTTACAACTACTCATTGTTGATTGATCCCACCATTTGCAGTAATCAAAATGTATCCAATTAGAGTACAAGAGAAGAGAAGCGGTGTGAGTATCAATCAACTTATGGACCAATGAACTTTTTGTTTGTACTCACACAGCGACATAATATAAACAATTGTTAAATTTCAGACACACATACCGTTAGGTTCCCAATTACGTTGATTAGCACAAGGTCTCCAAGTAGAAGCAGAAGCCAAGGGTTCCTGCCACAAATCTTTTGGTTCACGTTTATTCTGTCCCATCGCATATGACACACCAAGTCAGAGTTACTTAAAACATGCTTTAAAGAGAAATTTTGCTCTGCCAAATAATTGGAAATCATTCTATAACTTCATGGCTTATAACTACAAACAAATTAGCGACATATCCTTATACCTCTGCAAGGCAAGGCATGGGCGACCAATAACATCCTTTCATAATTTCCCTTTTGTGGTTTCTTCCCATTTCCAGACTTGTTCCTTTTTCCCTGTAAATGCCACCGTGAAACCATAGGAATATAGATGATTGACATGAATAGATGAAAAAAAGATCAACAAATACGAAAATGGAATATGAACAATAGAATTAATTTACGGATAGCACAGACCTGAACCAAAATCGAAATAGAATAATGGGCCAATAACTCAGCAGCAGCAGGTTTAGGAATAGGATGGGGTCCATTGTGTTGTAGGTGAACAAGCATAACCCAATTAACAAAGAAAAAGATAACCAGCAAGTAATAAGCACCAGAAGCACTTTCGCTCGTTTCCTTCGATACCACAGTTTCCCCATCTTCACCTGGTGCAAGGAGAAGGAGAAGGGCATGAGACAGTAAATCTAATTTGCTTCCACAAAATAAAATAGCATGAGACAGGCCAGTGAATGTGGTTAAGAAGAGAGAGAAAAAAGAGTCTTACATAATAAAGTTGTAATAAAATCTTAAAGATTAGTTTAGTAGATAAGTTTTAACGTAGTTTATCCTCTACATGTCTATGGAACCAAATGATGGTAATGATATTAGGGGATAAAATTATATATATATATATATTGTTTTATTGATATAAACTACATAAAGTGGGAAATCTCTTTCGTATTAGAGATAAGATTTAAATATTAATTAATGGTTATACCTAAAGCAAAGAATTATAACAGCTGAATTAGTTAATTGCAAATATGAGTAGAAAATGATAAACTTATTCCTTAAAACAAACAAAATAACAAAACTCCAACAACGACAACCTTATCAGATCAACCCACTACAAATAAACAAAGCATTTCAGCCAGCATATCCTAGAGGGTGAATGGAACCAAACTGTTTCGAGCCACATTGTGTGATTGGAATGAAGGATTGGATGGTGAAATAGAGGTTAGAAGGTTTGGTACGAGTATTATATATTATGTTCCCTTAATCTTTCATCTTTATACGTTTTGCTTTCCACACTTCTAATTTATTTCTCATAACGTTAGCCTTTTATCAGATTCCACACCTTTCAATTTTTTTAAAGGTCTGATTCCACACTTAGAATCTCTGCTTTGCAAAATCGCTAACCAATGCTTGGAGTATAAGCTTCAATGATCTATAATTGAAATGCTTAAAGAACATGTTGCCTTGATCAAATTGTTATCTTTTAGGTAGTGCTCTATTGACTATTGGTAGCAATGTAGCATATTAGGAAAAGAAAATTGATTTTAAGGGACTATTATGATCTTAAAGTTATGAAACTAAGCAACCACCATCAAAATACAAATTGAACCTCAGAACAGAAACAGCACCATCAACAGAGCCACACAAATCCTGAACGAAACCCCTGAATCCACAACCTTCTTTCAACCCAAAAAATAAAAACAAAAACAAAAATCCTAAACAGCAACTAATTTCCCCATAAACCCCCCATAGCCATCATGAAAAATCCCCCATTAAACCAAACCCAGAACAGAGATTGAGGATGGATTGGGCCACAGACACAACTTGGATCAATAATCAAATGAAAGAAAGAAAGATTAGTATTAGATTAAGATGCGATGTTCACCTATTAATTTTCTATTTTTCAACAGACAACATATAATAACCGAATACCATATAACCAAGTTCAACAAGAAGAAGAAAAACTAAGTAACAAACATCAAAATCAATTCCTCTCACTTGTTCAAAAAATTCATCAAACAAATTCTGTGCAATCCATATGGCTAGAGAACATCTATCATTGTTTCCAAGAATTTCAACTCAGCTCACTATCCTCAACTAGAATTAGATTACATCTTTAATAAAAATACAAATTACCTCTAAAGTTGGAATCAGGACTATAATTGACTTTCTCATTCCATTTCCACGAACTGAATACCTTTGGATCTCAAGATCAGAAGTGACTCCCTCACTTTGTCGAGAACCGAAAATCCCATCTTTCCTTCAACTCTTGGTTTCACAGACACTTGATTCCCCTCTTCTCAAACTCCTTCGTCTTCCTTTTCTCAGAAATTTTCGTAACCCTTGCTTCTTTCAGAAAAAAACCATTTTCTTTGCTTTCCTATTCTTTCTCTTTTTGTTAGGCGTGGTCGTGGACTGGTCACACCGTTGGAACCGCAGCACAGCAGCGTGGTCGTCGTTGACTCGTAGCACCATCGCAGGAGTGTGGTCGTGGACGCATGGGCGGCGGCGGCTCAGTGAGAATCGAATGGGAAAGGAAGCAAGGGGGAGCAGTACAAGAGGTTGAAGATGATTGAGATCTTAGGGCACGAGCTGAGATGGAGAGCGAGGGCACGAGATGAGAGAGGAAACTGAGAGATGGAAATAATAGATCGACAGAATTGGAGCTTGTATGTGGAAATATTAGAGACGGAAACAACACTTCATCTCTAATAAATAAAAAACCTATTAATTAAATAATATATAATTTAGAGATGGAACACACATCCGTCTCTAATACATTTTGATTTTTTTTAAAATAATTTAATTAAATAGAGACAGAATTAGAGACGAAAAATTTAGAGACAAATAAATTTCATCTCTAAACATATTTGACTTTCTAAAAGATTATATAGACCAAATAGAGATTGAATTAGGGACAAAAAATTCTGAGACGAGTAAATTTCGACTCTAAAATTCATCTCTAAGTATGTTTGACTTTAAATTGACTAAATAGAGACAGAATTAGAGATGGACAATTCTGAGATGGATAAATTTCGTCTCTAAATTTAATCTCTAAGTCCAAAATTTTATTTTCCCTCTCTAATTCATCAAATTCATCTCTGTTTCCATCTCTATTAGAGATGAAATTTTTTCCATCTCTAAATCAGAAATTTCTAGTAGTGCAATATGCATGAGTTTCTTCTAGATGCCTACGTCCCATGAACGTCCATACATGTTCACAAAAATCACTACTACTACCACACTTCTCTTGCCTCCATCCACGACCACACTATTGCCTATTTGCGCGCTCCGGCCGGCCTCCACCCATCATGAGGTTATCGCTTTGGCCTCCACATTGCTTTCATCGTCATAGACATAATACAAGGTTGGACATGATGAATGAAGATGAAGAGTTGGGCTTATCTTCGCAAAAGATACATTCGAAGGGAGCACATGGGGACCAGACAAGATCATTACATGTGTCCATGCAGAGGGTTATGGGCTGGGGCGGGTGGGAGCCGAGGGTGAAGGAGAGGGTGTAGTCGTTGCCCGGTGAGAATGGTAGAGAGGGTTAGTGTTGGTGTTAGTGGTTGAGGAAGCGGTGGTGGTGGAAGTGAGCGAAGGAACAGGTGGAGGTGGATTTAAGGAAGAGAAAAAGAATAAGAGAAGAAAAGAAAAGTGGAAGGGAAACATTTGCGTGAGATTGATATAAAACAGTTTTTGGTGGAGTTGAATCTGTAGAAAATTCTTACTAGTGTATCCAGTTAAATTTTCGACGAACAAGTTGCTGGAAAATGTACTACGCTTAGACTTCGAAAATTAGAGAACATTTCCGGACTTAAAAATAAAATAAAATCTAACGTTATTTTCCTATTTATTTTTTGGCAAAAAGGTCACTAAAAAAATCATTCCAATTTTGTTTTTAAGTGAATATTTCCGCCGGTAAATTTTTTTATTTTTTTTATTTTTATGATTTGTTTTCTGGCAGATTTTGCCGTCAAAAACATCTTTTTATTGACGAATTGTTATCCGTCAAATATCCATTGATAAATCACGAATTGCTTGTAGCGAGTTTGATAACTTGGATATAATAAACCCTTGATCACTTTACTATAAAGGCTTTGTTATCATATCAAGTGATTAACCTTTATAAATGTTTAAATTGTTAATGAAATTTTAAAATTTTTATGTATACTTCAAGATTTAAATTTTTCATGTCAAGATTTGATATCTAACCATGAAACTGAATTAATCTAGAAGGTCATATTGTTGTGGTACGTCAAAAAAGGAAAATCATATGGTTATGTTCTGTTTAAGAATGACTAAAAACAGTAAATTGAAATGAATAAAACTCAATAATATAATATAATATAATCAATAATATATTTAGACCACAATTATTTCTAGATAGTAGATACAGATTAAACAAAAATTATTTCTAAATACATTTCTTACTTTCATCGATCTTTCTTTTATCATTTCTTACTTTAATTTTAATTTTAGGGTTTGCCATCCCCAGCGAAATCTTGAACCTTGCGCTACGTTGAATCATGCCATGAAATACTGACTATCAAGTTTTTTTTTTTTTTTTTAAAGTCACCTGTCTAATGCTTATTTGAAAAATGTAAAACTTAATTTAGGAAGAAACAGTTAGAGTGTGTTTGAAACGTAAAAAAATAAGAAATGATTTGATTTGTAAATCAAATTTAATTCAATATTTTATTTGAAATATTAAAAAATAAAAAATAATTTAATTTTTAAATTTTCATGAATTTTAATCTTTTTATTTTAAAAATTCCATCAAAATTAATAGGATTTGATAAGATTTGATTTAATTTAAAATGAATAAACTAATTTACCTTTAGTAACTACCTATAACCACCTCTCATGAGGGTTAAAATGTAAAATAATAAAATTAAATCAAATCAATTCTCATTTTAATGAATTTCAAACATAAAATTTAATTTCTAAATCAATTCAATTCTTATTTTTTTTAAAGTTTCAAACATAAAATTTGATTTTTAAATTAAATTAATTCAATTTAAATTAAATCAAATTAAATCATTTCTCATTTTAATTCATTTCAAACACAACCTTAACGTCTCAGAATATTCAGAAGCACTATTATAATATGAATTTTTGACATAAAATGTCTCTTACTTTACAGAGAAGGTTTAAGCTGAAGAATTGTGTGACACAGATGAGTAAGCTAATTATTGAAACATCACCATCTTAAAGTGCAACTTAAACAAAATAGAAAAGAATTAATCGAATGATTGGGTTGGGGTTTGAAAATGGAGATTAAAGATATATATGAGAGCATTTTAAAAGAATGAAAAGCCAAAAGACAAGCAGAGATGAGATGAGAAGTAACGTCTAAATTTTCATCACTCTTCTAACTAGCCTCAAAATCGTTGCCCCACCGACACTATTTTCTTACCCCTCGTGGAGTTCATTATACGAAATTCTCTTATTTTATTTCAACTAGCAACCCAATCATGATGAGTCACTTTCTTTCTCTTTGGCATGTGTATGCTGTTAATATGAGACTGGAAGCTTCCGGGGTTGTTGAAGATTCGTCACCGCTTAAAGCCTTCATCATAAAAGCCTTCATCAAACTTTCATTATCAACTTACCGGCATTTGTTGAAACTTCTCGCTAATTTGGCATCCTATGTTCTCTGAACAAATTAAAAGTGTATTTATTTCAAAACGTGAAAATGATGGAAATGAAAATATAAAGTGTCTCAAAATAAGACAAAATATGTAAAAATCTTATATATTAATACTTAGTAAAAATTAAAAAAAAAACATTTTAATTCATTTTAGAAAAATAACCAGAATTTATAAAATATAGTATAAGTAAAATGCAATTTTATTTTTAGTCATCTAATAATTTATTATGTTTAATAAAAAAACATTTTTATCCTAATCTTGCACCTTTATTTTTGCCCTCATCATCCAGTGCACAGCTACATACATATATATACCATATTTTATGTTTGCGAGTGGAGATATGGACCATTTAATAATGTTATGAACTATATATAGAATCTACCTTCAGTATATGTCATATTCTCATTATTCCACATAAACAGTTGAATTGACTACTTCACGTTTATACTTTTCAACGAACATGACTATTTACCTTATCAGCGTATACAAAAATATGAATCCACTTTTATAAAGCTACGGCTTGATTAAACTTTTGTAACTCTTAATTTCGTTAAATTTAAATTTTAATTAATCTCATTTTATTGTTGTATTTGTAGTATAAATGTGATACTTCATTTATTGACATGACACTCAACTTATATGAAACAAATTTGATGATGTAATGATTTTTTATTGATTTGTGGCACAATGCCACATCAAGAAATAAACATGTTGCGCATTCGTCAATAAGAAGCCTATTTTTTTACTAAAAATTTTAATATTTTAAAATTTAAACAGTAGAACCAGTGAAAATTTTGAATTATGGCTTGACTGATTTAATTAATTAAATTTATAGTTGAATTATGATTGAATTGTAATTAAACTAAAAAATGTTCAAATAAAAAAATAACTAATTCATTTTAATTTTTAAAACATTGGCTAAAATATAAAAAATCCTTTTAAACTATTGGTCAATTTCAAAAAAAAAAAACCTCTCCTGTGATTTAAAAATTGAACAATTTTATTTCTTCAACTTATTAAATTGCACATATTAAATTTTTATATGAAAGTTTTTTGCACACATGTGATTAATTTTATACTATATTACATAATTTTATAAATTTAATGAGTTAAGTTATTAAATTTTAAATCATATGAAGTGTTTTGAAAATGACTTATAATTAGAAGAGATTCCTTATATTTTAACTTTTTTTATAAAGTAATAATATTACAAATGAGTTTAAGCAATTATGAATTCATGCTATGAATAACCACAATCCGTTTTGGAATCTTACTTTCTTCATATTGGGAGCAAAACAATATCTACTCACTCAACAGAAAATTTACCCAAATATTAAACACATATATTTTATCTTTAAGAGATACAGCTCGTTTTTTATTATGCCACCTCAGGTGGGTTATGAGAACTAAATTCTATTAATTTATAAATTATGATGATAATATTATTGAAATTAAGACTAAAGGTGCAAAATCTTTGATCAAGATTATAATCAAGCCTAAAGTTATTGCGTACCAACCATTAGTTTATGTTAGGACATTTTGTTTTATTGAAAAATTAAATTTTTAAATAATTTTTCTAATGTATACTCTAAAGACATTCATTAAGGAATTAAAAATAATTTTTTATATAAAAATAGAATTTTTATAATTCTCAATGCATTAAATATACTATTTTTTATAAAAAAACTTCTTTATTTAAGTCTTTAATACATATCCTTAAAATGCTCTTTAAAAAAACTTATTTTTAAATTGGTCTTTGAAAATTTCAATCGGGTCATTTAAAAAATTTATTTTTCAATTGGGTTCACTCAATTCAAACAACCGACTATTAGATGGAAAACAATTATGATTTGTTTAACATATTTTTTTACATTATTTTTTTTTATTTTTTATATGATTAAATATATATTTTTTATTATTTTCTTTTGTTTAATTATAATCATTTAATATAAGTGCAAAAAGTAATATTTGTCCAAAAATGATGTTCATGGAAAACGATGCTCTAGCAGTCACTCGTTAATGTATCAGCTAACTTCTACCAATAACCACGGATCTGTGAAGTCTTCAAGTCAACAATTTAAATTTTTTTAAGAATTCAATTAAATAAATTTTTTAAGAATACATTTAACAATCAATGTATTTTACTATTTTTCATGGACCTACCATATAATTTAACGTTAATTTAAAAATAAAAATGATGCGTGTGTTCCAGCTAATTCTACCTTTTTTTATTTATTTATGATATTCTGTCCAGTTCTGCTGCTAAGTGCTGAGTG
The DNA here is from genome assembly GCA_029884595.1 of Ormosia semicastrata. Taxonomy (NCBI): domain Eukaryota; kingdom Viridiplantae; phylum Streptophyta; class Magnoliopsida; order Fabales; family Fabaceae; genus Ormosia; species Ormosia semicastrata. Next base: position 72,316,252 of record JAQQTO010000059.1, read on the forward strand.
TTAACATGTATCGACGAACATTATAATGTCTTGAGATCGTTTTGCCATTATCTCGAAGCAAGAGGGGGAGCAGTGGCGTTTCATCAACAAAAATGATTATCTATACTCTTAAAAAAAAGTGTAAGTATTATTTATATTTTTTTAAGGAATATAATTAAGTAAAAAAAATAATAATAAAAAATATATAATAAATAATATTAAATAAAATATAAAAAGAGATATATATATTATTTGATGTAAGAATATAAAATTATTTTTTAAAAGGAATAAAATAATTTTTTTTTATGTGGGGATAAAAGAATTTTTTGTGCAAATACTCAGGCAATTACAACTGTTATAAACTTATAATTGTACATAAATGTATACAAATTTAACAAAGAAGTTTAAATGTATAAAACGTTACGCTTATAACCGTTTTTTTTTTTTTTTTACATATAACTGTGTACTTTAATTTAAGGATAAAACTTAGTTAAATTTTTTTATATTTTTATATTTAATTTTTAAATTAAATAATGATATATATTTTTTAATTAATTATTATTTAATAATATTAAGTGTATATTATTAAAATTTAAAAAATTACATATTATTATTTATTTTTAAAATTAAATAAAAATTTAAGAAAAACTTGATCAAATTTTATCTTTAATTTAATATATTTAATGGTTATCAAAAGCCTAAATAAAGCTAGTGATGGTCGGTCAAAAAGAAAGAAAAGAAAGGTAATAAAGAGGAAAGTTCCCCATGTGGCCATGTGGGGCACCAAGTAGCAACTTTATCCATCAATTTGTCCTTTTCTGTGATCCTACATTTATTGGGTTCTTCAATTCTTTGAACATCTAATTATGAGTAATTTTTAGATTGAAATATAATATTTTTACATATTTTTTTATTTTATGTTATGTTTTATTATATTTTTTAATATTTATAATTATGTGAAAAAAATGAAAAAATGATATAATTAGTAGTATAAAAAAATATAAAAAATAAAAAAATGATATAAGAAAATCATAATTGTTTTAAATTAGAATAATATATTGTAGATGTTTAAAATTAATATTTAATATATATAAAGATATATTTTCAAATTTCAAATTAAATCTAATTTAAGTATAAGTACATTTTTATTATGTTTTACACAATTTTATATATGTTAATTATTAATTTAAGTGACTATACTACACTGAATTTTTTTTCAGGCTACCACATTACGGATGTTTTGGACCATTGCCGATGTTTGTTGTGAAATGTTCATTACACTGTAAAAAAAAATGGTTGATTACAATGAGAACATATTAAAATTTATTGTTAGGAGGACAACTAATTCTATTGTGTAGGACAAGTCGTTGCATAGCTAGGTTGGTATCGACTAACAAATGCTGTTGTTAACTATGTATGGAAGTTTTATATAGAGAATATAAGGAAATAAATCATAATATAATAAAATAGAAAGATAAGAAATAGAATGAAAAGAAATATATTATTTTATTATTTAAATGTTTAATGTGTTTAATAAAAGAGGAGAGTAGAGTGTTTAAATTATTATTATTTTTTACTCTTCAAATTAAAAGAACAAAAATTAAAAATTTTGAATAACAAAATAATAATTCTTTGATTTTCTATTGTGATTTTATTCTGTTTTTTAAAATAATTTTTAAATACATTTTCGTTATTTTTTTTATTATATTCTATGTTATTTCTTCTTTTGTTATCTTCTTAAATAGTTTATTACTTTGGGTAAGTGAATCATTATTATCTTATATCTTATTTTAATTATATTTTTAATATCATAATTAATATAATACTTATTAAATAATATAGGACAATAATTTTTTCTTTTTTGGGAACACGTGAAAATCTCTCGTTGAATTGTTATTAGAGAGGGCCCTACCTGCTAACGCTAGCAGATACATATCATTAATGTTTCCTACTCATTTACATCAACTGAGTAATTAATTCTACGAAACTTCTTGTGAGTAAATGTTCTACCTAAGCTCTGTCCCCACACCCCCATGTCCCCCCCCCCCCCTTCTTCAAAATCTTGCAGCCACATTTGAATTTGTACAGTGGACCAAGGCAAATGGGACAAACCATTTTCAGAGTCACCCTGTTTAGCCGCAATGCACACACACAACTTCAAAGTGGAAAAAAAAAAATGGAACATGATGCCTTCCCTCTAGTTGTTGCTGCTTCCCCCAAATCAGATCCATCACAGCCAGGAGCGTAAAAGCTAAACTCAGATGTTGTAGCCTTTCATCAACAGAGACTTAAGGCCACCCCTTCAGCGGTAGCTAGAGACTCTAGCCAAGACAATTACAGGGAAGCTGTTTGTCACAGTGTGAAACTGTTTTTTATAAAAAAAAGTTTATATTTAAAATAATAAGTATTCGTTTGATATGGCCTCATGTGGGAATCTAATAATTCATGTGTATTTTGATTAGTGAAATATGTTGCGGATTACCGCGTCCCTTCTTTCAATATTTTTGGAAATATCGTATTTTATTTTTAATTTTAGAGAATATCACATCTCTTTTTATATAAACATGAATATAAATATTAATAATTAAAAAAATATCATACAAATCACAATAAAATTAATGTAATTCAATCAATATATCTACATTTACAAACAAAATGAATTAAATTTATTATTAAAATAAATCTAGTATAGTCTTACAAGATAATTTATATGAGACTCTTATTCTCATTCTTATAACCCTTACAATTTCTTAATATAAATATTTATAACTCATAATTCTTATTCTCCAAACAATCCTATCTACTTGCTCTCCATACAATTTATACTTGATCTCTAAGTCTCTTTATAACTTTTTTAATTTTTCGTTATAAATAAATCTCACATATTTTTTATATATATTTTTAAATCTCACACATATTTTACATATCTTTCATGTCTTTATATATTTATTATATTTTCACAAATTTTTATAATTTTTTATATTTTTACAAAATAAGAAATTAACAATAACGATGTTTAATAAAATTAAGATAAAACTCTAACAAATTATTCTAAAGTTCAGTATGGGTAGGGATAGTATTACCTCTATTCACCCCTTTAACTGCCACTTGTTACTAGTTGCTCTTACAATGTAACCCGAAAGTTGTGAGTAGACATCATCTTAAGCTCTAGCTTTGCCTTCTCCTCAATTAGAAGACATCATCTTGAAATCTGAGAACAAAGAAATCATTAATGGCTTGACAAAATCTCACTCGAAAGTTGGGCTCACAATAAATTTGAATATTTGATTCCTCCATTTGAATCAAACTTCGATCTTTTTTATAGACCAATCCTGAGAATGCGACGATATCATGGTGTTTTTTTTTTTTGGTCCCGTTTTTGGTCTTGGAAATACTGTACAAAGTGAACGAGTACCCTACGGCTACCTAGGTAGCAACTGACGTTACAGGCGTCATATAAGGTATGCATGGTACACATACAGAGCTCTTACGCGAGTAAGAAACAAGAAGTAGGACCTTAAAAGGAGGGGCAACATGAACACACCACCTCTTAGTTTACATCGATACTATTATTGGTTAAAGCTTCTAAATTCTCAAAGGACCAAGTAGTGTATAGTAGGCAACCAGATAATCAATTTAGACTGTGAATAGGAATGGTGTAAATTGTAGTTGTGTGAGTTCGATGGTTCAGGTACGTTTCTTCTATATATTACCACAAGGACCAAGACCAATCAACGATTGCAAAGTGCAACTGTAAACCATCTGATCTAAGTTTCAAGGAAAAGCAGGAGAGTGTTAAAATATTAATGCTTCCATGAAAGAAATTTTGAATATGAATATGAATTTGCACTTACGAGAAATGAAATGAACTGAACTGGATACTCCATCCGACAATAAGTATATGGTACAGGAACACTTTGACACTGCAACCAACATTCCAAAATCAATGATAAGCAATCACATAGGGTGACAAGTATTCTAGACTTCAAGAAGGAAGCATCACTGTACCTAAGCTTATATATAGTTTCCTCTGTAAGTGAAGACCTTCCACATGGAATGGAAACCAAGCAAAAGCTTTGGATCTCTATTGATTTGAGGAAAGGAATCAGAGTTAAGCGGGGAAAAGTCAGATTCATTAATTCATATGAAAATGAAAAAGAAAAAGTGGGACCTTATTATCAATGGGTCCTGGGTAACTTGGGTTTCAGTTCGTGGGCCGTCTTCTCGCTTTCATTTCAGTTTTATTTTTATTGATTTGTCAGTCTATACTATGGGCTAAAAAGTTTACTGTTGTTACTTATTACCAATCTTCTTGATGTCTTCACAGATTGGTTTATTCTATAGTTCTACGAATAAGTCATGTAAAGAACTTGAGGATCGAGTATTGTGTATGACAAATTGTCCTATGTCAAAAATAAAATGTCGTTAGATTTGTAAAAATTAATGTGTAATTTGTCAACATGTTTAACCTCACAATTATAGAACGCGAATGACAACAAATTACACTATCAAGCTTGATTATATTGAAACAGCCACCAAAAAATCGATACCATTACCAAGTTCGCCATAACCATAATTGAACATCGAGCTTAAAATAAAATTCTCATCCAAAGGTAAAATCTTTTTAAAGAAAAATTTTATTAACTAGTTATCACAAAAAATACCCCGCTTTTACCCAAAATCTGATTAAGTGATTATACAATACGTCAAATTTATAATTGCTACTAAATTAATATTTAATTTTTTCATTATATGGCTCGAACTACTGCTAATATTTCGAACAAATTTTGGACTTATAGTGCTTTTATAATATATTAATTCCAACTTTAAAATTAAGAAATTATATGTAGTGGGCATTTACTTTAAAATAGTAAAACACTTGTCTTCGCTCTTATTCTCTAAATTAAAACAGATTAGATAGTGGAAAAGCTACCATTCTACTAGGAAAAGCTACTTATAATTTGATATAGTCTTGGAGCATCAAATTTATCAACAGTACGTCTGAAATTTTAACTCTAACTCATGGAAAAACAGTTGACAGAAAGATTCTTTGAATGACTGAAACAGTTAGTTAGAAAAGCCTACTTCATGTGAGTATAGCCATATCAACGACTAGAGGAAAAAATTCTTATATCCTCTTGGAGGAAGAGCTTTTTCTTCCTCCAAGAAGATCTGAACCATTGATTAAAAAAAAGTAAATGAGAGAATGAAAGAGAGAAAAGAATGAATGGTTATGATGTATTATGGAAGAAGAAATTTCTTCCTCCATGGAGTACAAAAGAATGTCTCTGATTAGAGGCTTAATGTTAAAGACCACCTGTCAGAGGAAAATCATTTACAATATAAGAAAATTGAGAAACATATATGGATTAATAGGATATAATATATTTTACATATATATCATGAAACTAAGCACATATACCTTTCTTAGATGGTAATCTACTCTTCATAGGAGAGCGAACTTGTCAAAACTCAAAAGGCTCATTCCGTGCTGTAGATCTTGATCTCACTCATAAGCATCAGCATTCAAAGAACCCGGAGCAAAAAATTAATCCAGTTGATGTCCCGGTCAATGTCAGAGTAAGCACTAGACTTGTCCCCAATATAGATCAGATGATGTGAGGTTCCATTACTTGATCTTTAGCAGTTTGAGCTTTCAATATCTTTTGCAAGGCATCATGACATCTGAAAGTTGAGCATTTGACCAAAAGAAATATCAAAGTAACTTCTATAAGAACTTATCAATCATTTAGGTTTAGAAATAAGGAAAGGACCTGGTTGTAATTTGCCATACCTCCAAGGGAGATGGTCAAGGAACATGGATGGGGAAACAACAATATCTTTGAAGCTTTCTCTGTTTGCTGTGTAAGCTCTATAACATTTTCCCCTCTCCTGCATTCTCCAAGATGTCTTAAGATCTGTTTGAGGTCTTTTCTGTTCCAGTACAATATGAATTACAAGTCCTGGCAGATACATCTCTGGGGGATCACCAGCGGACTGATTTTCAGAATTTGGAACAGTATCTATAAACTGAGACACAGGATCATCAATTGAATGTACATCTATAGCAAATGGATTTGTAAATGCAGAATTATCAATTTCAATGATATGGTCCCTTGAACTAGTGTCAGTCCAGAGCGAAAATTCTTCACGCTCATTGTTGCCTGCAATATAACAGAATGCAGTTAGATAAACAATATACACTATCGCTGGGCCAATAATCAGAATCATAAAATGATTTGCAACCTTCACTACCAAAAGAATTCATATATTCACTACTGTCAGCTGTAGTCTCAGTCCAGAGTGAAACTTCTTGACCCTCTTGTTCGTTGCTGCCTGCTGCAATAGTGGAAACCTTTTTAGAAAAGCACATTTCACCAACCTAGTTTGATGAATCATGAAAGTAACGCACAAGATTTCCATCACTCATAATAGTAGCAACAATATGCATTCTGCAACATGCCTACTATCTTATTAAAGATGAGCAACCTTTATTATCAGTCTCACACTGGCTTCTGCAGATTTGATGGTTTAGATCTTCCCGGACAATGCCCCCTGAATAATAATCAGATTCATCCTCCGCCTCAGGCCTATTTCTCTGATATTTGCTTATAGATAGAAATCGATGGGCAAGTCTGAAAATCATGGCACTATCCGCTTTAGGATCTTGTGACAGTGATGTGATTGCAGCTGCCCTTAGCCGCATCACGGATCCAATTGAAAGGCGTGATGAAAATTCATTTCCAAATATAATGCTGCATCATAAAGAATGAAAGCAAGCAGCAAGGGAAACTGAAAATGTTACCAAAAGAGAATCAACCACCATCAAACTACTGTATTAATTTCACTAGTACAATTACCTTGTCACAAATTCTGAACATGCATTTGCCACAACTAAATCCAGACATGGGAGTGGCCCATATGAGTAAACATGCAGATTAGGGTAGCGATTATAAAGCTGTAGAAAAGCTCACCAATTTATTTAAAAATCAACTCAAATGCTTAGAAGAAAATGTAGCATGTCAAGAAAAAGAAGACAGGAAAAATATTAACCAAAAAAGAAAAAAGAATACAGGAAAATGATGTGGAAAATCACTTCATCAACTAAGAGTGTTTTTGATAAAACTGAAAACCTATTGAAATTTTCAGCACTGAATTTGTATGAAAAAGTTTTCATTTTAAGTGCTGAATGTATATTAAAGGAAATTATTTACATCTAATAAAATAAATGATGCAATACTAAAGAAAAGAATTATGATTTAATGACAAATAAGAAAATGTTTGCAGCTGAATTTATTAAATGACCTCCCATGTGATGAATGTTTTCAGCACTTCTCACTTTCACTTTCACTTTTGGTCAGTATTAAATTAATAACTAAATAATTTTCAGTGCTTATAGAGCTTTCAAATAGTCCCTAAGTCTGATCTAACTTGAGTATTACTTACAAATATGCTAAACAACAGTTCTTATTTCATGAAAGTCTCGAGAAGTGCAAGGTACTAAGGGATCCTAGAATCCAAGAGGAGAACTAACTAAAATGGATACCTTGACCAAGATTTAAATTGAGGTAAAATCTTATATCTAATTTCCTTTACACGATGTTTGGATGTTTTTTCATTAATGGAACGGAATGGAATAGGTGGGGATGGACCTGAAAGGGAAGGGAAGGAATGGAACATAGTTACCTTTCTCTTTGTTTGGAAGATTAATAAGAGAATGGAACGGAAATAGTTCCACCTCAATTTTGGGGGGAACAAAATTTGGGCCTTGAGGGGAAGAGAGGGAAAATGGTTCCCCATGTGTTCCTTCCACTTCTCATGTATTTTAAAACTCCCAAACAAGGGAAGTTATTTCTCTTCTCCTCATTCCCTTTCCCTTCCCCTCATTACCTATCATCTAAACATAATGTTAGTAATTTTAGGACAAATCATTTTCTATTACACAAGTTGAAACAGAAGCAATGCTTTGCTGCCTTCTACATATTCAAGTCTCATTGGCATAAAAGTTCTACCTGATTTATAGGTTTCACCCTAGATTTTTAGCTAAGACGTCAAGCTAAAAACCTAAGTCAAGTGGGGCAAATATAATTCTAATATGTTGCCTTCCCATATTAAGATATAACATAGATGGTGTTTTTATTTTTAGGTACATAAAAAGTTTAGGGTGAAGAGAGACTCTACCCATTCCAGGGGCAAACCACCAACCTCAGCGAGGATTTATAGTGGCATTACAGACTGGTTACCAACGGGAGAACCCAGGATTTGTACCCAAGTCATGTTGTTGTCATGAGCGGAAGGTTGACCAGGTGAGCCAACTCCCGTTGGCACATAGATGTGTTTTATATTTGCATGTACAATCTGCATTTTCTAAGGAAGCAAGGAATATTTGTTTTCCATATACAATTTTTTTTAGAATAGCCTTTTAACTAGTACTTAGTTCTTAATACAATCAAAATGGCAGATTATGTGTACTAAAGAAGCAAGGTAAGCACATCTTTTTTAAGGGAGAAATGCCATACTCGCAGTCCAAGCAATGCAGCTATAGCGCCCCCCAGCGAATGCCCAACTATGCGGACATTATACCCAAAGCATTCACAACCGACTCCCAGTAATTTAGAAAGAAGCCCATTGGATTCAGACTCTGCATTTCCATTTTGAAAAGTAACTGTTATAAAAAATGGAGTTTATTTCATGAAACAAAGTCAAATGTTTTTAAATTAAATAAAATTCCAATTTTGTCTTGGGAATTGATATATAAAAAGTACTATGTTTTACTTAATTACATAACCATTCTATGGTGACTATTTCACTCTAACAATAACCAAAGTGTTTGTCATAGAAAGCAGTAAAGAGGAAGAAAAAGCATATTGATAAGATTGACTCTCTAGAACAAAGAACCATGAGTTTAAAAAACCTGAAGCATTCCTTACCATGCTCTTCAGGATTTCCTTCAATCTGCATATAAAGCTCTCGTGCAGCCCCAACTATGCCTGAATGCCCGTGGTGGGGGAATGATGAAGTCACATTTTTCTGTATATCAGAATGAATGTGGCTGCAGCTGCAAACAGGAACATAAAATATTGAAGTGTGGGACCAAAATATTGTGTTCAAACATGTAAAAGATCTGTACAGTTTGGGGCGTATAATCAATTACACATTGGAAATGAAACTGTGAGTTATATAGAAGAGAAGATACAGAGCTTCTGATGATGCTTTCTGCAGATATAAAGAACTCAATAGGGATGTCATTTACCATTGTGTAAGGCTTGAAAGCGTGGTTGATAGTAATGCAGCATAACATTTCATAAATCAGATTCCAAGTTGTGTGACCAATTGCAGAGTCATTTCAAAAACTATTTCTGATCAGACTACAATACCAGAGAATATGCAGTTGTCCTAAATTTTAGCAGGTCAAATTGCACCTTAACATTTTGAGATTTATTGACTGTTTTGTGTTTGTGTATTGTTCATTCAAATTCAGAACAGTGTACTGACTAGAAAAAGTTGTTCTCAAAACTGAGCCATTTTTTTTTTGTGCTCAAAATATTATTATCTTGGTAATGCCATAAGGTGTTGATCAATCAAGCATGTTGTCATCATAAGCAGTGAGAAAGAAGGTATTGGTCAACTAAAAACATCTCTTCGATCACTTCCAGGCAAAAGACTTGAGCAAACTCAAATATTGTACTATAGCTGTACTGTCTTTGTAAATAGGCTAGTGATTTGTGATGTTAGCATACATGTAGTAACCGCGTAAGCCCAACATAATTATGTATCCACTCAGTGGGTTTTCTCTCTTACTCATTCAACACTTCTGAATTCCTATAAAAATATTATCTGCAATTATCTGCTGACAATATCTGTTGCAACTCCAAACCAATAGCTTCAATTAATAGATAAAGCCATAAAGGAATTCCAGTAAGGGTTGGAACAAAGCTAGCATCCCTATATATGCACTATACAACAACACATAACAATTGCTAATCAAGTAAACACTTTGCTATATTAGACACCAAGATGATCCAAATAGGGTAAGGATAGATGTAATGCACTTATTGCATGACTCCGATTTAATGCATGTTCATATTTGTCAGGTGTATATGTATTAGTATATGCATGCGTATATAAGCTGTAGGTATTACAATGTATGTGAACGTGAGTTACAACTTACAACTCCTGCGAATTCTATAAAAGAATTAATTGGGAATTCTTCCCTTCCACCCTAGAGCTCTATATCTGTTTGTGTATGTGTTCAGAGGGTGAGAAAGGGAGAATGCAAAATACTTTATCAAACCAGCCAAGTCTTCTGCAGAAATGGTGCATTCCTTGCATAACCCATCAGTTATTAGGTCCTCGGGGGTTTCAGTTCCACGTATAGCAATTACTACAGATTGTAGATGATGTAGAACCACAATAAAGTATGCAGCTTCACACTTGACCTGGCATGGGTATCAGACAAAAACAACCCTTTTATAAATATAGACTCAGCCAGTATAATGTAAAAAACAGAAATATTCACACTATCATACACTAGTTGAGTATATTTTCATCTCAAGTTGGCTAGCTCTGAGTTTCCCCACATTTAAAATTAAAAACTTACAATAATTTGGGATCCAGAAATGAGAACATATATACAGATTAATCCAAATGAAAAACAGGCAGCAATAAGTCAGTTTGCATTACATGGTAGATCAGCTTCCTAAATAAACCAAGATATAGGTAAATCCCTGCATAATTCTAAACTGGCCAATTCACTTATTATTTTCATAATTATCAAATTATTATATTAAAAAGTATAAATCCACATTTCAAGGAAACAGCAAATTCTAGAAATGAGATATGACTAGCCTAATAAGCAAGCTTTCTCAAATTAAGGCCGTAGAAAAATGATCAAGTCAGTACTGAAAAGCCACTCTTGCTCAGATTTATATTTAAAAACTTAAAGAGATTAGAGAAGCAATAATTTTTTCGTAAATAAGAAGTATTATACAATATTTAGATGGAAGAATAAACTGCAAAAATAAAAAAGGGAATATAAGATATCCTCCTTAGGGGGGACGGGGAATTGACATCAATTCATACCAATCCCTTCGAATATCTATTATGAAGATACCCTTAAAGAGGGCATGGGCCTAACATGAAAAATAGGCCATAATTTGCTCAATGCTATAGCACCTTCCCTTCCTTGATTTTAACAAATCCCCTAAAGCTAATAAAAAAGAAATCATACTATTGTTGGCTAGTGATATCTTCCTTTTGTTTTTTGTGAGTGTGTTTTATTATTTATGATGAGCTCCCTTCAACAAAATATTTCAAACATAATGGTGGCAACATCTTTTCAGCATTATGTTATTTATTATTACTACCAAAACCTAATGAGCTTTCCTACTGAATTTTATTCTTTTGCATTTTGTATGGTAAGCCTCTGTCTCCTATGACCAAAGCATCTCATGTGCACATTTAGATATTTAAATTCTCTAACCTGGCTGACTCGCCCATGTCTAAGCACTTCTGGAGGCAAATTGACATACTTTAGAAAGGCTGCTGCATGACCTCGCCACCAATTATCACCATCCAATGCAGGTCGTCTTAAGAAGATGAAATAGGAACACAAATTCACAAAGTTGAAAATGGTTAAGGTAAAGAGAAATAAAAAAAAAATTACTATGAATTTATGCATATTGGAAAAGATTACTGAAGAGACATAGTATAAAGAGAAAGAGATGGAGGGACAGAGAGAACGTAAGAAGTCCAAAAATTTATCAGTATGCCTGAGTGCTTGGTTACATATGGCCTAAAGAAAAAAATGGACACAACTTTTCAGATGGCATCTACAGATTTAAAATTTATGAGCTTGCTGAAATGAATTTGAAAATATATACATACTGTAACATTGTGAATTGATCTACTAGACAACAGCGTTAATTTTCAATATAATGAATTTTGTTTCTTTTGATGAAAGAAATATCAACAGAGATAAAAGAAAAAAAACTACAAAGACAGGGAAAAGTATCTTTCTAAAGAAACTGAATGGAAAAGAAAGAGCGGAAGACCAATCAAACTAGAGAAACACACCAATACAGTAGAGCCCTCCAACTATGTTGTATATCTTTGATAAGCAATATACTTTTTGGAGTTCATAGACCATTTCCAAGTTATGAAGAACAAGTATCAAGACCACCTTGACCCTAGAGGTGTAATTATTCAACCAATAACCCATAAATTACAAAGTTCAAGTTACTAAGAATTCAGTTATATACACCATAAAATTAAATATCCAACAAAATACCACCTATTGCGTGTCCAAGGAGACAAAATCCCTTGCCTATAGAGCCATGCACAAGGAAATATGAAAGGATTTCGTCCAAAATCAAGCAATGGACCCTGCATCATTGAATGGAGGATAAATTTTCAAACCAAGTTAGTAAAAACAAAACATTAATTTGAAATAAGTTTTTAATAGCAATACTGTGTATGCAGCTTCAGCAAATTTATGAAGAGCTGCAGCCTCCCTAATCCGCATCTCTGGTGCTTCAATGTATTCTTCATAGGATTCTGAAGATTTTCCATGGCTTTGAAGTAAAGCTAAACCTGAATAACAAAAACTTCAATGTCATACACTACAAAGGGTAACATGAAGCTGAAGTTAAGTTGGAGCAGGTTATATTCCTAAAGAAAAATTGGTGAGACCAACATTATCGTGATAATATGTTATGTCATCCATCTGAAAGATGAGCCACTAACACAAATACTCCTATCTGGATAATAGTATAAATCCTGCAATAGCTATACCCATCAACTCAATCAACTCAGTCACATGTGCTCCTTATCCTGACAATTGAAGAACAGCAGCACATAATGGAAGCTGCTATATTAGCAGATAAGGTAATTTATTGTGTTCATTATATAGATCGATAAAAGGAAAAAAGGAAAAACTCAATAAACTAGTAAACAAGTGAGTGGCCTCCCCTATTCCTTTTGTCTGAAACCCAAAAAAATATAATAAGGCCTGGTTGTTGGTAGGGTTGCTGTTGTTTATTCTGTTATATTTTGCTGCTTTGTTTTAAGGAGGATATTATACCCACCTTATTTGACATAGCCACCCAAAAATCCCCCACTAACAGCAAGAATCATCGGCATACTTACTTATTTTCTTTGTAAATATTTGGTATATGTAGCGCAGTTTCAACTATAAAATCCCTTCAGGATGATGTTGCATGACATACTGGTACCAGAAAAAGGGCAACATGATACAGAGCAAAATTTGAACAAACCTGCCAAGAGTTCCATATGCCCAGTTCCTGAAGCACGATAAGCAACAAGATCACCTAATAACCGTGCAACTGAATAGACTTCATCTTCTTCCAACACAGTCCTACAGAGGTGATTAAAGGACCAGAGGTCAGACTCAGTAAAAATATGATGAGAACTTCTATAAGCAAATCAAAGCTCAAGTATATACAAGTATTTAACCCGGCCCAGACAACACAAGGTTTCGCGTATGCCATTATCGAACACCTCCCTATAATGGCATTTCCAAGCATTATCATGGGTTTCATAGAAAGATCTCCATCTTAGAACATCAGATCCTGTAAAACACTGCAGTAGGGCAACGAAACACACCATGATCATGAATAAAGATAGTAACTTGTGCATCCACCAGGCAGAGTTCAATTTCAATTCTGCATTACAATAATTGCATGAGTGTAAGATTCCGAGAGAGAGCAACGACAGCAAACAATAAGCAATATGTGATATTCAATTATGAGTAGAAGGAGAAGAGAAAGATGAAGGAAGGAACTCACCTACCTAAAACACAATCATTGGAGAAATAGTCAGCGTACTTTAGTATAAGGTAAGCTGCACACAGAAATTGCAAGACTATAACCACAACAGTACATCGACTCCACCAGAGCCATTTCTTATACCTTATCTATTTCTTGCAAAATAAGAAAACATATAATGCTAGTTAATTCATGGAATGAAATCAAATACTAAAATGTAATGTCATAGCAAGAGTAATTCCAATTGTGCAATAATAAAATGTTAGAATAGTTATAGAATTAACCATTAAGTTATGAAATGAATAAAATAAGCAAAGCAACACAACAGAACACACCCGTCTCTGGAGGCGTAGAACAGCATCAACAGGGTGAGGGTGAGGGTGAGGGTGAGGGACGGGACTGTCGGAGGGAGAGTCAAGGATGACCCTGGCAGTGGCTTGTTGGGCAATTCCGGTTTGAACCATGACTACAACCCTAACAAAAGCAGCCACAGAAACAGCCACGAAAGGGAGCACGAATCGGGGATGGCAGAGGCGGTGAGTTTCGAAAATGAGAAAGGCACCTATGAGGAGGAGCAACACGTTGGAAACTCCCAAAACGATGCTGCTGCATCTCAGCCTTGAGGACCCCATTAGCTGTTCCTGTTTAGCCAATGAAGCCACCACCACAACCACGGTTAGGAATAGAAATAAGTTACAAGTTTCAGGTCACTGCAAATTTCCGACCTCCACGTTCCACGCTGGGTCCTTCTCCTCAGCACCACCTATGACTATTCTTTCCGATTATAGCTTCCCACGTAGGATTATACTGTTACCAATTATACCTTCCCACGTAATTTAACTTTTTTTTTTTGAGCTTATACAAAATTTTTATACATTCAATATTTCAATTTAATAGCTTTTTTAACGTCAAATTTACTAATCAGTGTAACTTATTTAAATATATAAAACCATTTTAACAATATGTTAAAATATATATATTTTATTCGTGACTCTTGTCCTCGACAACACTATCTGGAAAGATTAAAAAACATGATAAAACATAAAATCAGAATTATATATATTTATTTATAAACTAATTAAAATAAATAAATAACTTAAATAAAATAATATATTTATTTTATTAACATTTTATAGATGAAAAATTTTAAAAAAGATTTTCTATTTACTTAAATTTTTTTTTACAAATATTTGAATTACAAATATATTTATTTAGTTTATTTTAAATTTAATAAAATTTATTAATAATTAATTTTTTATATATTTATTAATTTATAATATTTAATTTATTTAAAATTAAGAACTATTATGTTTAAGTGAAATTAGTTGAAATTTATAATATTAATTTTTTAAATTAAAATTTATTATATTTAATATTAAAATTTATAATATTAATTTATTAAATTAAAATTTATTATATTTAAAATTAAAATTTATGATTATAATTATTATATTTTATATTTTAACTTATTTTTATGATTTTTTTAAAAATATATCGAACTCACAATTTTCAGTCAATACAATTAAATCGAGTTGAAGGAAAAAAATCTGTTAAACACAATTAATTGATTTTTTTATGTTTTTTTACCCATTAGACCAAATTAAACTGGATCAGTTTTGATCCAAGCCGAAAACCTAATCCTAAATTAACAATAATTCAATAACCTACATGTAACAGACAATAGAAACCCTAAACCCAATAACCTACATTTTCTTACCGTTTTCTCTCTATTTTCTCAGCAACCAAACAACACAACTTACCCTTGATAATCGAAGGGAAATCCATCATCTGGGCGCATCAGGGCGCGGGGCTCACTGGCTCGTCCTACATTGACGCCACGCTCAGTGTCGATGCGTTTGAGGTCATCTACGACGCTTTCTACTTGCTTGAAGATTTGGCAAAGGGTGTGATTCCATTCGATACTGATACGCGAATCGAAGGGAAGTTCGGGCTGTTCTTCTTCAAGGTTCCTTTGAAGGTACTTCACTTGTTGTCAATTAAAGTTGCCATTTTTTTTAATTCAATATCGTTTGTGGTTCTGCTTGAATGATGCCTTAGTGGGTATGTGAAAAATTGGGGATTTTCAATTTAATGTGTTCATAAGCAACACAGATTATTTGACTGGAATGGTCCTGAGTTTGTCTAAATTTGGCTTTGAGATTTAATTTGCTTGAGAGATGTTAGTGGGTAAGTTGTTGTGGACAGTTTTGGTGACTTTAACATTATTTGACTAGAATGGTGCTGAGTTTGTCTAAATTTGGCTTCGAGATTTGATTTGCTTGAGAGATGTTAGTGGGTAAGTTGTTGTGAGTGTGTGAATTGGTGCTTGGTGGCTCCCAGTGCTTATGTTTGCTTTACGGTATGCCTTCTTCCATCTTGAACATTTTTTTTTCTCCATACTGAGATTGGTAATTTGGTTAGAAGAAGATGATTGCATGGTTCTGTTTTGGTTTGTGTAATTTCGTTTTTCATTTACCTGAATATCAGATTCGTAATTGTTTCAAATTGGATTTGAGTTAAGAAGCGTCTCAATGCATTTGTCATGGAGATTTGATGCCAGAAGCTCCGCATTCTGATAGTGATTTGGAAATTTGTTGACAAGCAATAGAGCAAACAAGATCTGCGCAAAATTCGAAATCAATATTAACAGTGGTTTACCAAATTGCAAAGCAACTCCAGTTCGCTTTTACTTGCAAGCAGTTCACAAGTTCCCTTTTTTCACACAGCTTCTAGTTCAGCAGCACTGTGACAGTTTTTCTTCTTCAAGGTGTTTAAATCTTGGTGCATTGTTGCGGTGGTTCCCTCTTGATAGTGCAGCTGAGGTAATTTAATAGCTTATTAAGTGGCTAAAGGATTTAAAAATTTTTGATTGCTGTCATTTCCTAATAGATTAGAGAGCTAGAGCCTAGAGGTCTATAAAATTAAAGTATCCTACGAAGAATACTTGTGCGTTTACAGCACCAAATGGACATGAAGAAATTGAAGAACTAGAGATCTATAGCTTTGTCCATGTAAAATACTCATGATACCAAACTGGCCTCTGTTAGTGGTATATTAGTGGTCCATCTTTCTGTTAAATATTCCTGTTTGACTGTAATATTTCTGTTAAATATTCCTGTTTGACTGTATATTAATGGTATATTACTTGCTCAATCTCATAAACTAGAGGTTTTAAGTGAAATTCACAGGGGCATAGACTATTATTTTGATAAATAAGCAACCAAATTCTCTATCAGTATTTCTAGCCCCTCCTATATATTTTACATCTGTTTCTTTGACCAAAAAATAAAAAAGAAAAGAAAAGAAAAAGAGATTGCACTTATTAGATGAGAATCATTAGTAATATATGTTTCATGAAAATATTTTATACTTAGCTTTCAAGGCAAGAATGCTGAGATAAAACAATTCATGCCTCAAGGTTTTTATTTTTTATTTATTTTTTTCTAGTTTCTGTCAGTCTTTTCATTTTCAACTTCAAGAACTGGATTATTAGGTGAAGAACTTGGTACTACCATGGCTGTTGAGTGCACTCCAGCAGACTCAGCAGTCATGCTTGTTGATATATCTCCGGCCGCTATATTTGGTTGAGGCAAGCATTGTGTCTCCTTTCTTTTACCCTACAAATAGGAGTACAATCCCGTTAGGATCAAAACCATACCCAATAAGCTGCAAATAGATTTTGATTTTACATTAATGATTTTCCTAGGTGTATAATACAGCAAATACCAAGGCTAGATTATCAAAGGGGCAGTTAAAAAAAGCCAATCTGCTGTAGCTTTAAAGGTGTTTCCCCTGCCAGTGGAGTGGAGCAAGTGATTCTGTTATAGTCTCTGCTGGGTTAAACCCCGCAATATACCTAGACAAATTAAGAAGAATTCAAAGGAAAATTGTAAATGGCATAAGGTTGATTAAGAAGGAAAAATGTCCATACATGCCAAGTCTAATTGGTTCACCCAGTAAGATAGCTTTGATATGGCCACAAAAATAAGAGCCAGTGGATTGAGCATTGCGGGATAAGTAGGTCCTTTGATTGCAATCACCCAATATATTAAGCAAAACATAGCAGCCATTGCCAATGCTCCTTGTACAAACAAATCCTATTTGTTAATAATTCAGAGTCATAATAGTTGACATCTTTGACATATTATCCCTTTTCTTCCTTTGTCATAAGTTAAGGTTCTTCCATATACTCTTGATAACTAATAGTTGGTCAAAGCCAATATAAGTGACCTCAAGCCATACGACACCACATATTAGTTCAACGTAAGGATCTTAGATGCTATCGGAGATGATGGATTATGCCCAAATGATTTATGAGAAGAACCAAGCCTTAAGTGGAGGGGGTTTAGCCACCGGAAGTAGAATAGAGGCTCCAAATAGAAGTTACCCATCCTCCAAAACTGCTACGTATGAAGTTGGGCTTAGAAGCACTGCACAGAGTACTCCGGCAAGGGAAGGTTCAGTGTTGGGGTCTACAAACAGCAGGTCAAATGGCACATTCAATAGTAGAAGAGTGGGATTCCAAAGGCTCACAGATGCTGGGCTACAAGAGAAGATCAATAAGGGGTTATGCTTCAGGTGTGACAAAAAATACAGCCCTGAACATGTTTGTAAGAATAAACAATTTTAGGTGATATTGATGGAGGAGTTGGTGAGCTAAAAAAGATGGTAAGCGAGGCGAAAGCTAAAGCGTTCAATGGGTTATATCAATCGTTGGGCACCAAAGACGGAGAAAGGAATATCTACAGGCTTGCTAAAAGTAGGGAAAAGAAGACAAGAGACTTGGATCAAATGAAATGCATTAAGAATGAAGAGGGTAAAGTCTTGGTTACGGAACAAGACATCAAAGATCGATGGAAGGGTTTTTTTCACAAGTTATTTAACGAGGAACATGGGACATTAGGGGACTCGGACATTCTAAATACTAGAGAGGAGGACTAAAATAAAATCTTTTATCGTAGAATTCGGGAGTTTGAGGTAAAAGAAGCATTGAAAAGGATGAATAATGGAAAAACGGTTGGGCTGGATAACATACCTATTGAGGTATGGAAGTGCCTAGGAGAGAAATGTATAAGTTGGATCATAAAGCTGTTTAACGAGATAATGAGGTCTAAGAAAATGCTAAATGAATGGAGGAGAAGCACTTTAATCCCTATTTATAAGAACAAGGGAGATGTACAAAATTGTGCAAATTACAGAGGGATTAAGCTCATGAGTCATACTATAAAGTTATGGGAAAGAGTAATTGAACGGAGATTTATACAAGAGACTCATATTTCAGAGAATCAATTTGGTTTTATTTCTGAGGAGGTCAACCATGGAAGCAATCTATCTTCTACGAAGATTAATGGAGAGGTATCGGAGGAAGCAAAAAGACCTACACATGATTTTCATTGATCTGAAAAAAGTCTACGATAGGGTACCGAGAGAAGTCCAGGGGAAGGCTTTGGAGAAGAAAGGAGTTCGTATCGCCTATATTCGAACAATCCAAGATATGTATGATGGGGCTAAAACTAGTGTAAGAACACAAGGTGGGGTCACTGAAGATTTTCCTATAACTATAGGACTGCACCAAGGGTCAACTTTGAGTTCATATTTTTTTACCTTGGTCTTAGATGTGCTTACTGCGCATATCCAAGAGCTGGTGCCACAATGCATGCTTTTCGCAGATGATATAGTCTTAGTTGGAGAGTCGAGAGAGGAACTAAATGGGAAGTTAAAGCTATAGAAATGAGTTTTGGAAGAACATGACTTTCGTCTAAGTAGGAGTAAGACGGAGTATATGGAATGTAAGTTCAGTAAAAGGCGTGTTAATGCTAGTTTAGCGGTGAAAATTGGAGATCATACCATACCACAAGTTACACAATTTAGGTACCTTGGATCTATCATACAAAATGATGGAGAGATAGATGGAGATGTAAACCATAAGATTCAAGCTGGATGGATGAAATGGAGGAGTGCTTCAGGAGTTATTTATAATAGAAAAGTGTCTCTCAAGCTTAAGAGTAAATTTTACCGTACAGCTATAAGGCCGGTGATGTTGTATGGTACTGAATGTTGGGCGATAAAAAGCCAGTAAGAGCATAAGATCAACGTCGCGGAGATGAGGATGTTGCGTTGGATGTATAGCCATACAAGACTAGATAGGATTAGAAATGAATGCATTAGAGAGAAAGTAGGGATAGCACCTATTGTGGAAAAGATGGGAGAATCTCGCCTTAGGTGGTTTGGACATGTAAGGAGAAGATCCTTAAAAGTCCCTGTAAGAAGAGTAAATCAGGTAGATAATAACCCAATAGCTAAAAGTAGAGGAAGACCAAAAAAGACTATAAGTGAAACGATTAAAAAAGATTTAGATTTGAATGACATATCTGAAGACTTGGTTTATGATAGGGCACAATGACATCGTTTGATCCATGTAGCCGACCTCACCTAGTGGGAAAAGGCTTGGTTGTTGTTGTTGTATTGATGGAGGAATTGGTACAAGAGAAGGACCACTTTGATCCACTGTGGAGCCATCAGGAGCTGGATTACAAAGCTTTGCAACTTTGCATGACCAACAACGCAAGCTTGACATCCAAACGATCCCTTAAGTTGTGGGGTGCAATAGGAGAAAGGAAGGTAGTAGTTTTGATTGATTGTGGAGCTTCACACAACTTTATAGCTACTGGTTTGGTACAGGAACTAGATCTTCCAATAGTGGGATGACCTACCTACTATGTTGAAGTTGGATATGGGCATATAAGGTCAACTGCATGGGGGTATGCCAAGGAGTTAGCCTGCAACTACAAGGACTGGAGGTACATCAGGATTTTTTCCTCTTTGGTTTAAATGAGGCTGATTTGGTGCTGGGAATGGATTGGTTGGCAAGTCTGGGGGAGATCCAGGCTAACTTCAAGGACTTAACCATGCAGCTAGTAGTGGGAGGAGAGGTTAAAGTGCTGTAGGGGGCACCTGCTTCATACAGATCTATAACTGTTGGTTCCAGTACGGGAGGGTGCAGCAATTCAGCTGCAGAGCCTGCATCATCTCTCATTAGTGCAACAAGTTGGCATTGGGACCCTGGAGGGAGTTTATTCTCAGCTGCTAGACCCTTACAAACTCTTCAACCTTAAGGACAAGGTGAATGTTTTGGGGAGGGGGGAGTATTGATAGATACCCAAGTATAGGGATGAAGGAATAATTGTGTTATTAATAACTGTCTAGGACAGCTAACAGAATGCTAACTGTAAATGAGTAAAGTAGTCGAATATAAATAGGAAGACGGGGGGGGGGTCTATTGAGAGGACAGGTCAGATTTTGGAAGTAAGGAAAGTTAGGGAGAGCCATAGGACTCTTGAATGTCCTGAGAGAGGGAGTCACGGCAGAGTCTTTGTAATTTCCATTCTTGTAACTCTTGCACTCTTCCTCTGGGTTTTGTATCATTCTGATCAGATTCAGAGAAGAGGATTCTATCAATAAACTTCATCTTTTCAGTCTTTTTTGGTCCAGTTCTATCAAACACACAGTAGGATTCAACTTATTGGAATATATGGTAAGGTTTAATCATCCACAATCAACAAAGGCCTCCATCAAAAGTTGAATGCAAAGGAGCAAAGCAACTAACTCCCTGGTTCGGGCATTACATCAAACAAATTGTGAGCATCCAAAATTCAAAAACAGGAGTGGATCAAATTAACTAAAATTAATCAATACCATTTCAATCTTATAAAATAAAACACCAGTCGTCATTGTTCAAACATAATTGAGACTTACATTACATCTCATTCATTCATCTTATTGTTCAAACATAATACCAAAATGAATAGAGGAATTGAGACTTACATCACATCTCTCTCTCTTTCTTGTTTAGTTAGCAGTTAGCACAGCGCAGATGTCTAAAGGGGTTATAAAATTACCAATGTGGCTCTCTTAAGTTGAGTTGAGTGTCTTCGATCTGTGTGTCTGAGAACTCCCCTTTTCAGCACATTTGACAGTAAGAATGAAAAACCTTAGTGTTCTCTGCTCTCTCTGTGAGGGTACCATGTAGAGTCACGAATGTAGACACAAGTGATACTCAGTAGGCGTGTTCATGACCGGCCCGTACTAGTAACACAAGTTGGGAGCTCTGATACCAGTTGATAGAACTGGACCAGAAAAGACTGAAATGATGAAGTTTATTGATAGAATCCTCTTCTCTGAATCTGATCAGAATGATACAAAACCCAGAGGAAGGGTGCAAGAATTACAAGAATGGAAATTACAGAGACTCTGCTGTGACTCCCTCTCTCAGGACATTCGAGAGTCCTGTGGCTCTCCCTAACTTTCCTTACTTCCAAAATCTGACCTGTCCTCTCAATAAAGCCCCCTCCCTATTTATATTCAACTACTTTACTCATTTACAGTTAGCATTCTGTTAGCTGTCCTAGACAGTTATTAATAACATAATTATTCCTTCATCCCTATACTTGGGTATCTATTAGTGTTCATATGGCTGATTTCCCTTGTTCATTTGTTGGGAGCTTCCCTATTTTATGATGTCTTGATTTGGGTGCTAAGGCATTAGTGAAATATTTTAAAATATCTTTCATTTAGGGCCTCTTCTTTTTTTTTTTTTTTAATTTTTACTTTTACCCATTTCCTTTTATTTGCTGAAGGGATAAATCATAAAACAAATATTTTAAGGTAATTATTAATCTGCACAACTTCGTCTTAGGATTGATGTACCAGGACTAGGAGTACTGTGGGATTCATTTTTCACTTTTCCTTATGCATAATCTACTCTTGATCCTTACCCAATTTTATAGACCAGTTTTCTTTTTAAAAAGTGGTTTTGCCATATGCCAGTCATTTTTCCTACCCAATAAATGATTGGTAGTGACTCCATTTTATCTAATTTTTCTTTGCCGTTATGTTCTGATTCACAGTTATCAAAATAAGTTATGTCTCGAGTGCAATGCCTAGAATTTTAATACGTATTTGGGTCCTATTTGGATGAGTTTACCAAGACAGCTTTTGAAACCCATATAAGCTGTTTTTGTGAAAGCTAAAAAAACTTAAGTAGTAGCTGTGTTTATAATAATTTTTACTAAATTAACCTTAATGAATTTTTGTTGCTTTGTGCACTGATTATTAGCATTGATATAAGTGCTGTATGCCCCTGACTACTTTAATTTGAATATCTTTAACTTTATGTTTTTCAGTCCATTAGCATATTTATATCTTGGCTCCTCTGCATTGGGATGTTGATCAATCTTTTAATTTGTCACTAAATTCTGCTTGATTCCGTTTTCCTGGTGTGATACATATGTCCTTATCCATTTAACAAAATGCTTCTAACTTATAAGCTGCTTGATAAAGTGCCCTGTTTGGGTTTGCAGGTCAAATGCTTCATGTGTAGATGCACTTGGAATATCTAATGTGATACTGAGATCTCAACAATAGAGATGGCAAGCAGAGGACGTGGACGAGGACGAGGACGAGGCTACGGGGGAAGCTCCACATATGCCACTCAAGTGCCATTTGTACTTTTTCCTGAGGTAACTAGATCTATCCATAGTTCCGTTCATTTTCTCTGTGTCCTTGAGAAAAGTATGGTATTATGTGTGTTGATTTATTCTCCATCTAAAACTACAATTGAACTGAAGTAGAAAAGGACTGGCTTATTTACTCTTGATTCTGCTGTTTGACTCAATTTTAGTGTGGATGATCGGTCACCTCCACTAGGGCTGGAAGGATGATGAGAAAGGGCTAGTCTAATAATAAGCCTACTGGGCCTCCTTTGACCATACAAAAATTTGTGTCCCTTACTTTGCTAATTGTTCAAATGTTAGGCCCTCTATTATAAATGATTTGTGGAATGAACTATGCAGAATCTTCTGAACTCTTGTTTACTAAAACCTCAATTATTTCTTTACAAGAACATAATTGAACTTGAGAAGCTTGCAAGAGGGTGGATTGTAGTACTTTCAAAATAAAACTGAGGGGATGTTCCAGTAGATATAAAGGGTGGCTCACTGCATGAGGCTCCCACCATTGTGGGGTCTGGAAAAGGTCAGATGTACGCAACCTTAATCCTTGTGAGTGGAAAGGTTGTTTCCACAACTAGAACCGGTGACCACCAGGTTCACAAACCTGTTCGTTGCACCAAGGCTCATCCTTTCTGTTCTAGTATATACAAATAGGAAAAAAAAAAAAAGACAACTTTCTCCTGCATGTTCCTTGCTCTATCGTGAATTGGATATTGTTTAATTAGTGGGAGATGATTATGTATGTAATAGTTCACTTTATTGTTTCTAAGTTTCTCTTTTGAGTATAGGTTGGTGTGACTGCTCATAACTATCAATATCATGCTGCAGGATGTTAATTTGCCTGATGTTAAAGTCGATGATATTGATGCTAATATGAAAAAGTTGCTTAACTGGAGTTATAAGTTTCAGAATTATTGGAAAGCCTCTCCTTATCTTCTGGAGGAGACAACCTTAAAGGGTAAGGCTAAGCATTAAGTTGTCTTTGCATGATATATGAATTGTGAGATGTCAATTTTTTCTTTTTAAATGATGGTCATAACAATATCTTTGACATAAATACATAATTATATTATTGTGTCACGTGTAAGCATAGGTGCTCTACCTAGAGTTTCTAAAACTTAATTTATTTTCAGTGCTATCTTGGTACCATATTTGTCCCTAAATATCTGGCTTCTCCCTTTCCCAACAAGGATACCAGCCTTTCTTGTGTTAAACTTCATTGAAGTATATTATTTTATTGTTATATTGTCAGGGAGCCAAAGCATGCACATAGCAAGATATTCTGACAAGAAGAAGACCATGTTTACTCGTGATTCTCTGTCACAGGTTTTAGTGTTCAATGATTTTCCTAAGGAGTTGGTTCAAGGTGTGAATAATGGAAAATGTTTTGAGGGCAGTGGTTTTATATAAAAAAATGCTTCTGCTTTTCAATATGCATTTTAGGTTCCTTTTAACGAATGATTTGATCTTAAATTGGTAATTTCAGGTACATCTAGGCGGATGCCAAGCCGAAAAAAATTTCGATGGAACCCAGAGTTAGGTTTGATGATTTCATATTACCTGTCTCATTTTATTTGGTATTAGCCATTCGTTATCTGCAAATGTGAGTAGGTTATTCAGAGTTTAACGGTAGCACAGAATAAGGTTAAGATTCCTAAATAGATCTCACTCTCTTTAAAGAACTTTTTGAAATTTTCATTACTTAAGAATCGCATATATGCTGTTCCGCTGAGCAGTATATGGTTTTGCCATTCTAGATTATAATATTATTGTATAAATGTTTGATAACTTCTGCTGCTGAAACTGTTTTTTATAGGATTTTAACATTTTAACTTACATGGGATATTATCCATGTTTATGAGGTGGATCCTTGTTTACTTAGAATGATCATAAAACCTTCAGATTTTTCTTTAGACTGATTAAGATGTTTGCGTGACAGAGATGAAAAGAATTGATTTCTTTGAGCAGCAAGAGAAAAAGGATCAGGTAGAGCACCTATGCTTACAATTCTTGCCTATACTTTTTCATGTTAACAGGACAGTGGTTACACTTTCAGTCAATTCGTTTATGGATTCCATGTTTAATTCGGTGTAAGTTACTAAGTTCAATATATATTGTTACTGGGTGGGGATATGGCACTTGGAATTGGAATGGGAGTTCGATTGGAATAATTGGAATTAGAACAGGAACCTACAATTCAAAATTTTAGGTTTGATATACCTTTTAAAATTAGAAGTCTAATTCCTGATGACTTTTCCAAGAAATTGAGGTATAACTACATAAAGCTCTTCTCAATTCTTAATCTAGATTCTAAGAATTCTAATTCAAAGAAGCGAGAATTAATAAAATACAGTCTCTAATCCACACATATATGGTGTCTTAAGTTACAGCCACCTCAGTTTGATACTTCAACAACCATCTCTGCTGTCTCCAGCATCGCGCCACTACCATTGCCGCCCCACCATCATCACCACCAATGCCACCACCTTTGCCTCTCTACACCAACACCATCATTGTTGTTACCACTGTTGCCACCAATGTTGTTATCACCACCGCCGTTACAGCTGCTGCCCCCACTATCATTGCCACTTCCACCACCATCACTACCATAGCTGCAACTCTCCACTAGCACCACTGCCATCATTGCTAGGTCACTAGCCCTAGATCATTAGTTTTGGCAGTAAATGTGCATTTGGTCCAAAAGAATATTATATTTTCTTTTTTGATTCATAGTGTTGGACTACCACCACTTGTCCAGTGAAATCCAATGTTGATTATTGTTTCACCTGCAGGGCCAAGAGGATAAAGGTGAAAAGGAAAAGAAAGATGGAGAAAATGAAGATGAAGATGAACATGCAGAAGAAGAAGAGGGTGAAGAAGATTTTGGTGATGATGATTATAATCAGGTTCCATTGTAACCTTTGATGTTCTAATTTCTCCATTCTTTGACTCAAGTTGATTCTCTCCATGATTAAATAATAATACATTGCATTCACAAAAGCTTATCCAGCAAAATTTTCAAATTGAAGTGGAAGATAAAGAAGATTAAAACTAAGCCAGCATCGACTATGAAATGCTTGCATTTATGGTTTTCCATGTTAACATTGAAACTTTTGTTAGTTAAACTGTGTCAAGGAGTTTGTGGACCTTTTAAATTTGAAAAGAGATATGCTGAGAACACCTATTAAGTTGATAATGGAAGCAAGTTTGATAGCCGTAGCAGTATATCATCTTTCCCCCTTCTTTGAGTTGTTGGAGAAATTAAGTGTCTCATTAATATAAATAACCTTGCCTAGCTGGGCTTTGTGATGAAGCAAGGTCTTGCAGATCCAACTGATGATTCATTAGCTCTCCGCTCTGACCCACTGACCCCCAAAACAAAATAAAAAAATAGAAAAGAGAAAAGAGTATGGTGGGAAAAGAAAATCAGAAAATGAAAACCTCAAGGGTTTGGCCTTTCTTTTTCTTGCTCCATGCTTTGTGAGGTTTCTTTGAATCTATATGAAAGTTGGTATTTGTTCAAATGTTACACATTATGCTCTCCCCTCACTGACCCCCAAAACAAAAAAAAAAAAAAATAGAAAAAGAGAAAAGAGTAAGGAAGGAAAAGAAATAGAAAATGAAAATCGTGAGGGTTTGGTCTTTCTTTTTCTTGCTTGAACTTTGTAAGGTTTCTTTCAAATTGTAGAAGTGAATTCTATATTCAACGTGGCATTTGTTCAAATGTAACACATTACACATCCTTGCTTTAATATCCGGTGGCATTATAAACTCATTTCAGCATTCAATAGGATTTGTTTGTAAAATTGGATTAGAAGTTGCTTAATTTGACATGGTGGGGGCATAGGGGAATGACGTGTCACTTCATGGAATTTTCCAGTAGTTTGGGGCCGATGGTAGTAGTTTGAAGAGTTATTTCACTGTTTTCCCTTTTTGTCTTTTTTGTTGTGGGTGTGGTATGATTTGTTTTATAATATGAAGCATGCAGTTGCAAAGCAGTGTGTTTTGGTTTTCATGTTAAAAGGAGAAAGTATAAAACATGAGTGTCTAACTCAATTAAAATCTTGCAGAATGAATATTTTGATGATGATGAAGATGATTATAATGATGCAGATGATGGGGGTGGTATTGTCACTTTACTGTTCCAATGCATTTCTCAATTTTTCACTTTAATAATCTTACATCCAAATTCAACAGTGGCAAGTTTTAGTGTAATCAACTTCTCAATTATCCTGCTCAACCACTATTTGATACATTTTTTCATTTCTTGCAGATGAAGGTATCTATTAAGATATCTATATGGAGAATGATTGTGTGCTCATCCTGTGACAGCTTCTGTTCTAGTATGGAATCTTTGCTTCTTTGTTCTAGTAATGAGTCCCCAACATTTTTTTTTTGGGGTACAGAAATCCTGCTTCTTTTCTGTAATAAGTTGGGGATTCAAATTGTACCTTGGCCTTTTCTTGCTTTTTGGCTTTTACTTGGCCGCTATTTTAGCTTATTCAATTACATATCAGTGTCTACCTTGTAAATGTTTAAAGAAAGTCTACTGCTTGACCAGAAAGAAATATGGTTTGATAGAGAAGTTGAATAAAATAATCTTGGTTGTGTTTTTACTTAAGTTCTTCTGCTGGTAATCTCTGATTTCATCAAGCATCCAAGGAATTGACCCGATATAGCTCCGCCCTGGGTTTGATGAAGTTTCCCTCCAAATGCAGAATATTTAGTTATTCACGTCACTGATGCTAGTATGTTAAATAAGTGTTGATTGGGTGGGTAAATTCCAATTCAACTCAACTTGAAACAGTGTGTTGGGGTAGGTCTAAAAATGGAGGATTCTAAAATGCTCCTAAATAGTTGGGGAGCATCAATGCACCCAAAAAAAAATACCGGCAATAACCAGTTTCTCCAGTTTTTATGTATTTTATATTTATTGTCATTTAAAACCATTATTTATTTATTTGAACCCTAATGTGAATCTTATTGCATTTTAGTCTAGCAGTTCTACCTCCTCTTTCTCATCATCGTTATCTTCTCTCAATTCTCTTTCACCGACACATGTCGGTGCAGTTGGCCATGTCCATCATTTGACGAGGCTCAAGGCGATGATAGGTTCGGAGGAAGGAGGAGGAGGATGAGAGGTGTTGCTAGTAATCAAGGTTTGGGTGTTCTTTTAGAGATCGCGAATGCATAGTGCTTCTTTGGTTTAGGTTTCGGCTTGGGGTTGAACATTGGAAGGGATGGAAGGAGAGAAGAAATGTGCTATTTGGTCCTTGAGAGTGGTTATCTTGTGAGAGGGAGAGGGTTTGTCAGCGACGGCGGTAATAGAGCGGTGGGGTTTGGAGGAGTAGGAGCACGGTGTCATGGATTTGATTCAGACTTGCATCGTTTGGATGGTTGCGGACTTTGTGTCGGATCTTTCCTTGTCTCTGCTATTGTGGTTGGCATCCTTGAGGACCTCTTCTTGGACAAACAGGACAATTCCAGGCCAATGGACTCCTTTCCTTCCTCGTGGTGCTGCCACCGTTGCTCTCACTGCCACCACCACGCTTTCGCCGTTGCTAGTGTTTGAGGGAGGATCCTTGAATATGTTAATGGTGTCTTTCGACTGATCCGTAGTCTTTCGACTGATCCGTTGAGTTTTGGAACTTGGAAGTGAATTTTGTATGGATATGTATTAATCATATATTCATTTCATTTGGTGTCTGATCTGGAATTTGCCATTTAGAAATTTGATCTTAGCTTTTGTTAATTTGTCGTTTATCATTCTCTCTTTGTCTTGCTTTTGTACTATCCGGGGTTCAAGAGAGTGAAGCAAATGGAGCACATTTGAATTGCTCTTCACCTCCATCAAATTGTCAGAGCGTTCAAACGTTGCTCTGATGTGCAATTGCTGCTGCTTATTTTGGTTGAATTCACATTCCTAGATCTTCCTTTCCGCATTCCCTGTATTGTTGAGAGTATTTTTCTTTTCTTGGTCTATATGTTAACTTTTGTAAGATCTGGTTATTGCCGTTTGGTTAGCCTCTATAAATTTAGAAAAAAATTGTAGACAAATGTCCAGTGTTAATGGAAAGAAGGATTTGTGATACTGTAAAGACACTTGTAGACGAGGAAAATATGGAGTTCTCCATGATTTTCTTTCTTAGCAACACCCTGCAGCTGGGTTACCCAGCTCAAGCTTTCCTACGAAAGTAAAACACCAAAAAATATAAAACTAAAGTAATGGACTTTTTTTGCCAAATAAATGAACTTAGTGGGACTAAAGTTGATATTTTTCGTACTTCTACATGATACCACCTCAACAAGTAGTGGGTAAAAGATCTCAACTCTTCATTTTTTATATAATAAATCAATGGTTAGATTTTCTTGGTGTATCCATGCACCATATTTTTTTAAGCGGCATTTAAGAATTTTCCAAAATTCCAACCTCGGAGGATTCTAATATCCTCATAAAAATGTGAGGAGCATTCATGCTCCATAAAATTCTCCGGTAGTAACAGGTGAGTGTTTTTATTATGGCTTTTATATTTATATTTCTTAGGTAAAATTTCTATTTGAACCTTAAATTTTATGTTTATTTCTTTCTCACCCCACACCGGAAAACCACCGTCTCCAGTTACTCATTCCACTTTAATCGAAATTGTTGAAACTACCTTTCGCGGCCTTCCTCGCTTCCGTGGAGCAGATCCAAATCCCAAAGCAACCCCATTCAAAACACCACCACCACCACCACCAACAGCCACCGTCCTAGTCACCCTAACTGGTGCCACACCCCTACCCCGTCCCCATTTCGTCGGAACCCAAAGTTCCAAACACAAAACCCATCGAAAAGAAACCCCAGCAACAATCATAAGCCCTGTGTTAAATTAGAACACAAGTTTAATACAAAAAGGAACAGAGGATTAGATAAACAAATTAATTTGCCCAACCATGACCTCAGATCTCAAAAGAAATCAATCCAAGCAAATCGAAAACAAACAGGGCATATTTGTTGAACCAGGCAAGGTTTCAATGGAGTTTGGTATGTACCCTATGAGGTTTACTTGGGTGAGGAACAAAATTTCCAGATTGGTTGCCGCTGATAGGTTGATTCCTTCGTCATCGCCGGCGCTATAGTTTAGGGCATAAAACATTTGATGGACCTTTCTACAAATTTTTATTTTAACAGCACATAACATTGTTATTTTACATAAGTCAAAATCATGACCTACTATTCAGGTTTCAGATAATAGATCTTGGCCCTTGCTTTTGTTATATATTATATCAACGGTAGTTTTTACTTAATGTATCCATCCTCTTGACACTTTTAAAGAGGATTTAAGAGGCCGCCTCCAACCTCGGCTGCTACTTTTCAAGGGCTTTTTTATTAAACTGTCATTGTTAGTAAAATTATTTATTAAATTATTATTTTTTTAATTATTTATTAAATTATTTTTTTTTAACTATTTACCAAAATGCTACTCTTTTGAAATTATATACTAAAATGCCACCCTTTTAACTTATGTGGTATTTTTTAATATTTTTCGACCACCAGATAGGGACGTGCAGCGCCGACGATATCACGTAAGTTGCACCAACACGCTAGCGAACTTACGTGGATGCGCCAAACTTTCACGCGCATTTCATCTGTTGCGCCTCGACATCTTGAAAGCGCCACCCTTGTTGGCGCAAACAAGCAGAATAAGCCAACAAGAATGGCGTAACCCTCGTATATATCCCCGTTCATGACATTGTAACCATTTCCTAAATTATCACTATCTCTCTACAAATTTCTTCTCTCTAAACACTCTGAACTCTCTCAATTATTACGAGAAGTGGTGTCAGGATCATTATTTGTGATCAACTTTAGATTGTATTCCTTCACACTGTAAGTATCTCTTTCAATAATTAAATAGTTTATTTATTATTTGTTGATTACTTTTTTACTAGGTTAGTGTTAATTGTAATTTAATATTATTATACTTTAATATTTTTATTGACTAATGAATAATGAAGTTGTATGATATGTAGTCTAAATTATATGGATAATTATTTTATAGGTAATCGAGTAGGATATATATCTTTGACATGATTTACATTAGTAAATGTAGCTTAATTCAAAATATTCGACTTTAGAAAAAAATTACATAAATAAGCGTATTGAATATTATAGTTATAAATATTTATACATCGTTATAAATATTTATACATTGTTATATGTCCGATTAATATTGTAATTGATGTTTAATATATTAAATAAATGTGTTGAATTGTTATTGTTCGAATTGGAGTTAACATGACAAAATCGTTAAATGTGCACATTTACTTCAATGGACAATATATGATGGTGAAGAGGGTGTATCATGTATCGAGGTCCTCCTCCTAGGCCTATTGTGATCACAAATGTACATGACTTTGGATGGGTTGAAAACTAAGATTCATTCAAAGTTGAGGCTTCAAGCAAACCAACATGTGTCAAAAGTTGTCTATCGGTGTCCGCAATGCTTCAATCCGTGGAGATGGGTAGGGCTTCCAATAGAAGACGATGATGATGTAAAGTACATGATAGATTCTTTCTCGTCAAACTCCGAACATGGCGTCTATGGAGTTGTATGTGGAGGTAGAAACAAGTGGGCAAGAAGAGCATGCTGAAGCTCCTGGTGAAGTTGAAGGTCAAGTTGGTCCGTCTAATCAAGTTGAGTCATGCAATATGATCGTTATTGGTGGTGCAATGGTTGAACCTGATAACCCACTTGTCAGAGATGCAGTATGGGAGTCAAGTGAAGATGAAGAACAAGTAGCTGAGGGCGACGATTCAGACACCAACATAGAGGCAGAAAACTTTGATGCCGAAGAAAATTTACAGGTTCCATTGGCGATTGCTCCTCAATCCATATTTATGTCTCGGGGACCTGAATCTGTGTTTGTGCCACCATGCCCTTAGTTTTCTCAAATTAACTGGGATGCATTGAATAATCTTGATAACTTGCTTGAGTTAGACACTCGTGGGACTTGGAGCATGGGTGATGAATTCTATGTTGGCTTGCAATTTCCATCAAAAGATTCAGTGAAGTTAGCTCTCAAAAAATATTCCATTCACAGGCATCAAGAGTACAAGATTGAAGACTCTGATTCACGAAGACTGACTGCCAAATGCCCTAATTTTGACGAAGGTTGTAGTTGGAGACTTAGAGCCATACAAAGCAGGAGGTCGAATACGTGGCAGATTACAAAATATAATGGACCTCATAGTTGTGTAAACTCATCTATGTCATTAGATCACCAGAAGTTGGACTCTCGTTTGATCTGCTCTTGCATTTTGGAGTTAGTCAGAACAAAACCCGATGCACTCGTATCCTTAATTATTGAACGGATTCGAAGCCAATTTGGTTACCAAGTTTCATATCGAAAGGCTTGGAAGGCAAAACAAATGGCTATTGTGAATGTGTTTGGGGATTGGGACAAATCTTATGAGGTGTTGCCCAGATGGCTAGCAGCCATGAAGAGAGACATGGAAGGCACAGTGGTGGAGTTGCAAGACGAGAAATGTTTTGTGAATAACCGATTCGATCGTTCAAAAAGAGTCTTTTGTCGATTATTCTGGACATTTAGACCATGTGTGGCTGGCTTCCGATATTGTAAGCCCATCATTCAGATTGATGCCACTCATTTGTATGGCAAGTATCGTCATAAGTTGTTGATTGCAACAACTCAAGATGGCAAATTCGAAATTGATGACATTGAACTAGGTTTAATATTGTTTTACAATATTAAGTACAACCACAAACAAATTGTTGTTCACATTAAATGCTTACAGATTTGCTTAGTACTATCCGTTAATTAAATGCACACGTGCATCTATTTATGGTTTGATATTGTTGTTCCCATTAATTTAACCAGATCTGGAGTGATGACTTATTGAAGCACTGGAGAGTAAACCTGACAAAGGTCAGTTCACACCAAGTTCGTTGGTATAATAGAGAGAACACAAGGTTCATGGTTGAAGAGGCTTTTAATCCTGTAACACAACAGGGTGGACTTTCTTATACTTTGAACCTGGAAGAAAGGCGGTGTGGATGTGTGGGAGTGTTTCAAGCATTGCATTATCCTTGCTTGCATGCGCTTGCTGCGTATGCTTCAGTGGCAGTTGACTCATTCCAACTTGTTCATAGGGTTTACAGGATGGAAAGCATTTATAGGGCCTATGAGTTTGACTTTGAACCGGTCTGGGCTGAACCATGGTAGCCTGTAGCTCTCGACGCCACTTTGGTGCCACCACGTGCATTGCTTAGATCCAAAGGTCGACCAAAATCAACCCGACTCAGGAATGAGATGGATTGGCGCGAAGCAGGGCCAGGACAGACGTGTACAAGATGCCATCAACGTGGACATAATTCTCGTACTTGTCGTGTCGGTGGATCGAGTTCCTTGGGGGATGATGGAGCGGGGCCATCAACTGCGCCCATCTAGTTGATCCCGGACCTATTTTTATTTTTCATAATCTTGTATTAGCAATGATGTGTATTTACGAGTTGTATTATTTTGTATCACTAATCTATGCATTTGTATTTGAATACTATTCTCCTATATATGTTAGTTGATTCTCAGTGTTATCTTCATTTCTTCCATATTATATTTTTGTATAGTTATCATATGGTTATATCATATTTATTATAATAATAATAGAATCATACTAATTGTTGTTATTGTTTGGTATACAGCTGACAGATGGCATTCCGTGTAAACCCCGGACCAGAGGACGGCTCGATTTTGGAGTTGTAGGAGTATCATGTTTAACCAAGTATAAGTATAACCTATAAGTGATACGTTTCTTCTACAGGATATACCATTTAATTTTTATGATATGTTGTTTAAAATATTTGTGTAAAAATAAATAAATATATTCAATAACTTCAATAATAAGATATGTACGTACATTTAATTAGATTATTTTTAAATTTATTAAAAATCATACATAAAGACAAAATTAAAAGCAAATAATTAATATCTCAATCATTTTTTAAATTGAACAATAAATTGAAACAATAAATTTTTTAAAAATAACAAAAAAAGAAACATATGTGTTATGTAATTAATAAATAAATATTCATAATAACTAAAACAATATTAAATATTACTAACATATTAAATTTGTCACTTTTTTAATTTTATATTATATATTTTATTTTCCGTAATTAGTATGGATTCATTAATAAACGTTTACAAATTTAATTAAGTAATTTAAATAATTTATAAATAAATATTTAAATTTAAAGCTTTACAATGCGCAACAAGGGTGTATTTCGGTGTAATCAGGACAATCAGGATGCGCATTACGTAGGCATCACTGGTTGGCCAGAAAATATTAAAAAATACCACGTAGGCCAAAAAGGTAACATTTTGATATATAATTTCAAAAGAGTGGTATTTTGATAAATAATTAAAAAAATGATAATTTAATAAATAATTAAAAAAAATGACAATTTAATAAATAGTTTTACTAACAGTTGCAGTTTAATAAAAAAGCCAGGCAAGTGGGAGAGGGAGTGATATAATTTAATATTTAATATTTAATATTTAATATTTAATAATGTGTCTACTTCTTCTTCTTATCATAGGAGAGTCATAGATTATTCTACAAATGTTTCCTTTGTTTGTTTTTGCATATATTAGCCGTTGCTTCCTTCCAGTTCCACCCAATCCGTTGTCTCGTCTTGTGAGTGAATAGAATAACACTTGTCTCACATCATATTCATATATGTATATGTATGTATGAGTATGATGTACCCGACTTCATCTCTCCTAACCATAGTTCTCCTGACCATAGTTTTTAAAATTGGACTGAACTGATTAGTCGGACTGATTTAATCAAGAACTGATTTATTTTTCGGTTTAGTCTAACTTTAGAAATCGCATGTTTAAAAATCGATAATTAAATTAGTAAATTGGTCTTAATTTGAACGGTTCACCCGGTCAATATAAAGTAACGAAAATACACAAGACATTCAACTTGGAAATCAAACTGAAGCTAAGACAATGCAAAAGACATGCTACACCACCATTCCAATTATGTTAGTTGGTATGTATGGCTAAAACAAATTATATATTGATTAAGTTTCAAAATAAAATATTATTCTAAATTAAATCATGACCCAAGTTTGATATATTTTTAATTTTTGTAATTGGAAAAATTCCTTTTAACCCTTATTATTTCAATATAAATTTTAATTTTCTTAAAGAAATTATCCAATATTTTACTTTAACATATTTTTTAAATAACTTCATAAAAACACAAATTTAAATACTTTTTTTTACAAATGTACAAAGGTACACCAATATAAAGTATATTTAGATATAATTAATGCAAGAGATATTTACATATAGTCAACAATATTGTGTATTTTCATAATGTTTTGACTTAAAATCTGTTATAAATCAAATCAATTTGATGATGTTAGAAACATATTTTATTATTTATTTTTATGATTTACTTATATTGGGAGCATATCTAATGATAGAAGCTTTTATTGTGAGAAGATAGAATGAATAAATATTGATCATATAATCATATATAGATGATTAAAATTAAAAATTACTTAAAAATCATGTGATCACTTAAAAATATCACATGTGTTTATGTTTTAATCTTAATTATTCATGTAAAAT
The DNA here is from genome assembly GCA_029884595.1 of Ormosia semicastrata. Taxonomy (NCBI): domain Eukaryota; kingdom Viridiplantae; phylum Streptophyta; class Magnoliopsida; order Fabales; family Fabaceae; genus Ormosia; species Ormosia semicastrata. The sequence goes on from JAQQTO010000059.1 coordinate 72,352,172, forward strand.
CCAATGATCAATATTTATTTATCTTATATCTTACAATAAATACTATTCTCAACATATCTTTTACTAGATACACTCGCATTATATATTTAACATATGTAAATTTTATTTTTTACAAATATTATCATATATTTGTATAATATACATTTATGTTTAAAATTATGATTGGACCCTAGTTAAATCTCAAAACTTTAAACTTCTTTTATCGGTCCAATGACTGATGTGATTTTGAAAACATTGCTACTAACCATTGTCATGGATGCCGTCGTTGATGAGTCCACCAGCTGCAAAGTCAAATCATCTTCATCTTTCGTTGCCTCCTTGCGCTTGGGTGCAGATCAACATCTTCATCTTCATCTTCATCTTCATCTTCATTGTTGATTCATCAGTGAAGTTGTTCGTCAACCATCTCGCCACCACTGCACATCCCCAGAATCTTATTTCTATTCCTATTCGTATACCATCTTTTCACCATTACCTTTCAATTTTTCATTTTCTTAATATTATTATTATTTGCCATTTATAATACTACATATTATAATAACTCAAATTCATTGTAATTATATTAAACTAATTTTTAATTTTTAATTTTATTCATATTTTATTAATATTAAGAGTAAAATTAAAATAATTAATTATTTCTATTAATTTCTTAAAATTTTTAAGATATTAGATATTTTTACTTTACATTTTTTTTCCAATTTATATTTTAATTAAGGTTGACAAAGCCATTCTTCTTTTTATTTCACGTGGGCACACCCAACCTAATAAAGGTATCAATTGGATGGGTTCTTCAATATTTGTTTAACTCAACCCACTCATTAGAATAGTGAGTTGGATTGAGTTTGGTCGATTTTTTTTCTCTCAATCCAACTTGTTCAAAAGTAAGTTGGCTCGGTTGAACTTGTAAGTCTGACATATGTTTTAAAAAAAATCCTAAAGAAAAGTTAAAATATGAAATCAAAAATCTGTTACACATAACATATCTTATATAAATATAATAAGTCACATATTAATTCACATAATCAATCTTACACAAACATAATAGGTCTTAAATAAACTAAATATACATAAGTGTATAACAAATTGACAAGTCTTACTAATTTAAATTTAAAATAAACTAAACTAAGCTAATAAATCTCAATATTCATAAACAACAAATTATCCTAACCGATTGAAGTTAATGTCATCACACATACCATGTAAATTTACATAATTATTGACTTCACTATCTATTTTTTCAAGACGTTGTAGTTCTTGAAATAGGAAATTATAGATTTAGATTTTTTATTTAAGAGACTAGGAATTTGAGAATGAATAATCGAAATAGTAATTAGTGAGAATGAATATATTGTCTGTGTGTGAGCATTAGGCTTCATAGTGGAAGTGCATCATTCCATTAGATGAGTATTTTTTAGTAGTCGTTTAATTGCTATTAAAAGTTGTAGCTAAACAATTTTTTTAATTTAAAACTATAAATGTTGATGGGTTGAGTACTCGTGAGTTTGATATTTTCAAATTCACTGCCCGATCCACATACTTCAAATTGAGATAATTTTTAACCGACCCAACCTAATTTACAAACTCAACTCAACCCTCATTTCATAGATTTAATTGAATCAAAATTTATAAATTCATAAATTGACTTGACCTACTTGATATTCCTACAATCCTTGACTGGATTTCAAATATTAATATCAATGGCGTGACTATTTTATCCTTGATTTTATCCTTTTAATTATGTTCCATGCCATGTTTTGCCTTGGGGTAGTCTGGATCTTTTCCATTGTTTTTGTCTCGAATTAATAATGTGTTGTTTGAGTTGCTACATGTGCATCTATGTCTTGTCTGTGTCTGATTTTTGCAAGTAGGGATGGATGGGTCGGGTGGGAATTGGACAGTGTGTGTTTGTCACTTGTCACCCAACCCAAAACAATGCTAAATCTTTGATTTTTCACATTTCAAACCTTAAACACCCAAAATGTCCCTTCTCTCTTTTTCATTTCTTTTTTTTGTTTTTTGCAATAAGGTGGTTTTCAGCTATCTTTTGGGCATCATGACTAATTCATTTTTTTATTTGGTTAAAGATAAATTATTTATATTAAAATTAAAAAATTATAAAAATATTTTTATAATTTAACCTTAAGACATTGATATAATTAAAATTAAAATTTATAATCATATACTTACCAATACATTATATATTCACCTACCATTTAAACAATCCATTGGAGTTAGCAATGATGTTCCAAAATGCCCTTGTCCTAACCTGTAGATTACATTTCCATTGTAACATAACAATAATGGGATGTATGCATATTAACTAATTAGCGTTTATTATTTAATAAGTTTTACTAAGAACATTTGTCATAGAAGTTAAAATAAGAAGTTTTAAATTAAAAAAAATCTTAATTTTTAAAATATATTGAATACTTTATTTTCGTTTAAATTTTTTTTTTATTTTAAATTCATTAACAAACGCTGTTATTTAATTAGTAATTACAAATATTACTTTTGAGGTTAATTTTGATCTACTATTAAATACATCATCTACTCATTATTTTTATTTTTGTTATTGCGGTTACTATTGTTGTTTGGTTATGCCTCAATCAACGATGAAAATGTACTGATAGTTGAGCAGAAGAAACTGAAGAAATTGCTAAAACTTTTAAATTAATCAATGCAATTACTCTACATTTTTATCTTTCAAGTTGAGATGCTGATTGTGCATCTTTTTTTGAACTTGAAAATAAAATGTGAATGAAGTCATTATCATTATTGTTCTTCTCATATTTTCGTTTGGCAAGCAAACCGTGCACGTTGGAACATATTGTAATTCTGTATAAATCAGCAGCAGGCTTGTGAATCACAAGGGGCACCGGAAGCTACACCTCACATGCACATGGTGTCTCTAATAATAGCTAGGGACGCTTTTATTGTGCACCACTCACGGGTTACAGTGAGTAATTCTAACTCCTTAACTTAATAAAAGATAAATAAGTCTTCTTCAACCATTCCTCATTGTTGACCATGGTCCATGGTATGCGCACTCCAGTAAGTCCACAACATCATCTTCATCATCTCTTCACCCATTGTCACGCCTCATGCAATCCATCCCCATGGCGTGTAATTTTGTGTTAGACCACACCAATTGGGATGAAGTCACTTTGAGGAAATTAAAATACATTTAAAATGAACTTCAATATCCAGAGTCAACACATGATGAAATAAATGATTTCTAACAAATCAATTAGAACACTTAACACATGAAGTGAGCCACAGATCAGAATTATAGCAGGCTATACAAGATAACACTAACACATGAGTAGAGTCCACCTTCCACCTTCCACCTTCCACCTTCAACCAACCCTACCATCACCATCACAGCCATATAACAACTCAGCCTCTCTCTCTTTTCCGGCGTCCGGTTTTCAACTGACCGGACCACCACTGCAGCGGCCGCGCGTTCAAAACCCAGCTATTGGCTCTTTGTTTTTTGGGTTAAACTTCAGAAACTCGTAATGCATCTCCAGATGCACAAACTTACCTGCTAAGCAGGTAGCTCATGGTAAATCACAGCCGTTCACTACTAGCTTTTCCTCATATCCAATGGTTTTGATCTAAAAGAAAGAGGTGCACATTAAACGTCGCCCTCTAATAGTGGTCATCATGCCCATGCAGTATCAAGGTTGAAGTCTCAATTGAGCTTCACAAGTCAAGATTCTCTTTCTCAGATGTCAGAGGTGACCGAAAATGTTGTTGATGCCATCACTTTTGACAATGCCCACCATAGACCAACACATTCTTTTGCTACCGCCAGCTATGGAATGGATCCCTGGGATAATTCAAATTCCATTGTGTTTTCCGCTCCACCAATTAAGCGTTCTAAGAATAATGATGCACACATTCTAAATAAAAATGCTAGAGATACATCACTCTCACATATGCTTATACGATAGAATCAAAGTGTAAATGTACAAAAAATGAAGTGGATTAGGATATAATCTGATAATGAAAATTGTAGAAATATAAAGTAATGTGAGTATAACTATACGTGAGTAGCATTGTTATTCTTCCATTATTGCTGCTAGCTTGACCGTCGGACTTGCTTGTATTAGACCTGTGGTTGGTCAAGGCATTCTACATGGCAAGCTGTAGAAGGGATTGCCTCACTGCCTTGGAATCTCAGGTAACAACTTTCTTTTGAGGATTTATTAAACAAGAATCTTAATAAGAATTAAAATGTATTTGGGTTTGCTCAATGGAGACTCGAAGAACTACAGAACAAACAATAATTATTGTTTAGACAAAGATGGTTTGATTTCTCCATTTATGCCTACCAAAATTATATCCATAGTCAATTATCTCATAAATTATTGCCATTTTTCTTTTGTCATTGTTGAGTACTTGTTTGGATATGTTTTTCTTAATAATATATTTTTCTTTAAAAAGGGAAATACTTCTCAAATTTTACTTTCAAACAAAAAAAAAAGCTTTTACTTTAAAAAAAATCATATAATAAATATTTTTTAAAGCTAATTAAAACAACCCTAATACTCTCGTAAAGTAAATATTCATATGAACAAGAATCCTTTTCGTTGAAGATAAATTGAAACCGATGTCCTTTTCTTTCATGAAAGGAAAGAGACTGCAGGGCCCAGGAAAGGAGGGAGACGGTGAATGAGGATGAAGGACATCTTCAGGGTTGTGCTCTTTATACTAGACTAGAGTGAATTAATCTAAATCTAATTGAGTTGTACATAAATTATATTCAGCATTAATTAAAAGATTAATATCATTTCAAAATTGTCCTCTCACAACCCAATAGTTCTCATATAATCTCTATTTTAATAATAGTGGATTGACAGGCACATAGTCAATCCACATTTTTAATTTTTTGGATATTTATGTAAAATAATTCATTTCATATTAAATTAATATTCAATTCAATTTTGACTTTTTTCATAATAAATTAATATTAAGTTTAATTTTGATGAAAGAGTTGCAGCAGAAACAATTTTACAAAGTGGATCATGGTAATATGAAGTAGTTTTTACATTTGTTTAAATTACTTGTGGAGGTTGTTGGGCATCATGGTAATTAGGGATGTTCACTTCTCTTCCTTATCTTTTGTATAACTAAGCTTTGTTTAGGATACTTTGAATCCTTTTATTTATATTAATGATGTGTTTTTCTCTAACGTTTTTGATGGTTCAATCATTATCGTGTTTAATGCTTGTTCGCCTCAATTGCATGATCCATTGAGAACTAGAATAGAGTTGGGATATGGTATGGATATTTTGAGTTCAATTGGCTTGGAACTCGATCCACCCGATTCATGGGTCCGACATATATATATATTGGAAAAAATTCTTGAAAAAAGTCAAAATATAAAATTTAACAAATTATTATACAATAAGTCTCATTCTCAAACATTTGTAATGAGGCCTCAATTTAACAAATTAACATAATAATTTCTTAACTAACCTTACTCAAATATAATAGTTTAGATTCAATCTCAAATAAACTAAACATCATAAGTTAATAAGTACATAATAAATTATAATAACTAACAAGTCTTATTAAGTTTGGAATAAATTAAATAAAATTGGTCATAACTTAAACAATAAATTAGTCTAACCAATCAAAATCAATGTCATCACACATGTCATATGTAATAACATTATCATTGACTTCACTCTCTATTTTTTTCATATATTCTTTATTATCCAAACAACTTTTTACTTTAAAAAAAATGAATGAATCGAATTTGTACGGGTTGGACGTGTTCATATCTTAAAGCATAAGGATAACATGGTATCAACTGAAGCATTCATAAATTTTAGGTTAAATTAATCTGTAAGTCCCTATAATTTGGATGATATTTTAAATAGATCATTATAGTTTAAAAGTTTTTAATTGGGTTCTTATAATTGTAAAAATTTGTAATTGGATCCTTGTCGTCATCTCCTGTCCAAACACCTTCTATTATAATTTGGTGATTGATTAAAGACGCTCAAAAGGAGAGACATTCAAGGCCACGTGTTACAACTATAAGGACTCAATTAGAAACTTTTAAACTATAGGGACCTGCAGATTAATTTAACCTTAAATAAAAAGTACTATATTAAAAAATATTTTCAAACTAACAATTATAATAACTTATTGATTAGATAATATTTTAAATTAAGAAACTAAGTATGTTACTTAATAAGAGTATGTAGTGCAGTGATAAAATGTATTTTATGATAAGTTTGGTTTATTAGGTAATGTTTTCAAATCCTACAAGTTATATTTTTTAGGTTTTAATTAAAATCAATCAATAAATCCGAGCCAATTGGTCTAGGTATGTCATTGGGACCTATAGAATAATTATTTAACCTAAATTTTTTGTTTCTTTTTTATGTCATATTTTATGTTTCTAATATTAAATGATGATCAAAAAATTAATAATTAAGATATTAATTATTATAAATTAATAATTAACAATTTTAAAAGAAATAAAAAATAAATTATCAACATTTAATAAGGAGGAAAAGAAAAAGAGACATGAGAATTTGATTCCATCAAGTACACCTACAAAAATATGTTGTTTAAGGAGAGACGTGGTTGGCGAGTGTTGAGAAGATTCGGGAGATTCATTGGCAAGTGCATCAAATCGATAAAAGTAATAAAGAGTTGATTAAAGTATCATCCTACGAGGACGATTAAGTTATTAATACTAAATTCGGCAACAATTTAAATCAACACTTTATTGCAAGACATTAACGAAGTAAAGTCCTAAGAGTTGTTAAAAATTAAACGGCAAAGGCAAAAAAAAGAAAAATTAGCAAACAATAAATCAAAGGGATGAAAAATAATGATGTTCATAAACGTAAAAATGGATAAGGCAGTATGATTTGACTGAACTTTTTATATGCATCATTCAAATATTAGTTTAATTATGTTCTATTTCAATAATTTATGGTCAATTCTCAAAATTAATTAATACACAATTTGTTGGTATACTAATCCTTTAGTTGATACTGATTGAAATTAACTAATCCCTTAGATCTAACCCCAATTAGAAAGGTATTATCAATGAATACCAACGAGAGAATTGCGAAAAAGAAAACCACATAACCCACAATTTATCAAAGCATTCCTAGCGATTCTTTATAGAAATTATTGTGTTTATCACATGTTCTAGGTTCATACAAGTTTTTCCAAATAATACATCAACCCAAAAGTTCATTCCCAAATTGATCAGGTTTAGAAAAGTATTAAGAATGAAGATAAACACGTAAATCATAAAAAAAAAAGCATAGATTAAACCCATAAAAGAAGTTACATCATCAAAGTTCAAGATCTATCATCACCCTAACAAAGAAAAATTAGTTACACATAATAACAAAAAAAAGAACACAAAGGGAAGAATATGACAAACTCCATTGTAACAAATCAAAATGTTGAAGAAAATCTCTAATCTTCGCTCCACCAATTAAGCGTTCTAAGAATAATGATGCACACATTCTATTTGAAAAATGCTAGAAATACATTACTTTCACATGTGTTTATATGACAAAATCGAGTGTAAGTTTGTCCAAGTGGCAAGATATAAGATGATCATAACTTATGAATTTATAATAAAAAAAATGTGAGTAGTATTGCTGCTAGCTTGACCGTCGAGCTTGCTTCTATTGGATCTGTGGTTGGTCAAGGCACTGCTATTGGACAAGCTGTAAAAGGGATTGCCTCAATGCCATTAAAACTTTCTTTTGACGATTTTTAAACAAGAACGTATTGAGTGCCTATGGACGACTCGAAGACTATAGAACAAATAATAATTATTGTTTAGACAGACGGTTTGATTTCTCCATATATGCCTACCAAAATTAATCCAAGTCAATTATCCCATAAAATCATTTTTCTTTTGTCATTGTTGAGTACTTATTTAGATATGTTTTTCTTAATAATATATTTTTTTCTACCATCATAATTACATTCAAAAAACACATTCTTTGAATATAATTAAAACATAATTTAAAATAACTCAAAAAAATAAAAGAAACTTGAGACAAACTCAATGAAAAAAGAATAAAGAGAATGAAAAAATGCAAGACTTTGAAAGGAGGGAGAAAATATGAATTTCAGGGTTGTGTTCATCTAGACTAGAGTGTTAATTGATTCATAAATTTTTCAGTTCATAGGTTAAATTTTTATATACATCACCTTAATTATATTAAATTTACTTTAATATGCAAATTAAAAAATATAATAAATTATCAAAACTTGAATTCATTTATATAATATAATATATATTCAATTTTGACTTTTTTCATAATAAATTAATATTAAGTTTCATTTGAGTCGAAACAATTTTCTACTCATAACAATTACATGACTTGAGTTTGAATATTGGAATCTACATTATTATGTGATTTGTAGTCATATTGTACCTTGTTGAATTTAGTGGTTTGACCAAAATTTTAAGATTTAAAGAGCTTCCCTTCACTCTAAAACTTTCTCCATACCAAAATATAATAATAATAAGAGTAAACTCCTAAATTGGTTCTCCAAATATTACAGTGTCACCATGTTAGTCATTCAAAGATTTTTTTTATCAAATAAATCTTTCAAAAGATATAAAACATCACCACATTTGTCCTTTTGTTGCCCCCACATTAGTCCTTCGTAAGGACAAACTTGGTAATATTTTATATCTTAGAGACTTATTATCTAAACATCTTTTTACTAAAAAAAAGTGTGAATGAATCAAATTTGTACGAGTTGGACGCGTTCATATCTTAAAGCATAAGGATAACATGGCCGTGTGTAGCATTCATAAATTTTCAATCACTCAAAATGTCATTTTTTGGATAAGATATTTTAAATGATCCTTATATAAAAGTTTTAGATCTTTTTTATAATTTGAGCTTTCCAATGCTCTATTATAGAATCACTCATGTGTTCAACTATTTGTAACTCAAGTTATGCTCATTTTATCTTGTAAAGGTCAAAAATTCTACGAATCTTGACCATATAAATTCCGAGCTCAACTCCATTGCAATGAATCTATCCAAAGTTTCATAGAGCCATGTCAAAACACCTATTTTGGACCTAAAAACATATAAAAAGACTAATCATGAAATAACAAGGATAATTAGATTAAATGTGGTATAAATTTCAACATAAATCAATCAAATCATACTTAAATCCACCTCAAATCAAACACAAGATGTATGTATTTTATCCACACATCATTTGGTCAGTTTGGCCAAAAAAATTGAGACCCAACCTTTGAGTTGGTTTAGTCTTTGAATATAACGATTCTTTTATGCAAATTAAAAAAATAATAAATTATCAAACTTGGATGACTCGATGACATATCGTCAATAGTTAACTCATTTGGCTCGACTTTTTGCTCATGACAATTGATTGTAACTTGTAAGATTTGAAAACATTACCTAATAAACAAAACTTATCATAAAAATACATTTTATCATTAAACTACATACTCTTATTAAGTAACATACTTAGTTTCTTAATTTAAAATATTATCTAACCAATAAATTATTATAATTGTTAGTTTGGAAGTGTTTTTTAATATAGTAGTTTTTATTTAAGGTTAAATTAATGTGTAAGTCACTAATGTTTGGGTGATATTCTAAATAAGTTCCTATAGAAGGATTCATGTTTATTTGAGATTCCTATGATGTGCAAAGTATTTTATTATGTTAAAATTAAGCATAAGAGACCGCACTTATTTCTTTGGAATTAAGGTATTTACAAAGACAATTATTCAAACAAATAGTTAGCGTTATATGTCATTCATGTTCATGAATTGTATTATATTTTATGCATCGGTAGGTAATTGGTGTGGGACAAATGTGTTTGCGATTCTTGGGTTTTATACAAAATATGGTTAACATTTTTTTTATGTATACAGGAGAGAAGAAGTAAAATAAGTGGGAACCTAAAAAAATTACAAGACCTTGTGCCTAATATGTATAAGGTAATGGTAGTTTCTTCCTTGGTCATGCTATTTGCGCCTGAAAACATTCTTTGGCTATTATTATGATGCTTATTTCTTGCCATCAGCAGTGAGTTTCAATGCATCCTCAATACTGAACTTCTGTTATATTTTAAGGACAACTGGAATAATAAATACAACCAGCTGCTTATAAGTTATGATTATTTTTAGATTCATATTAAAACGGTGCTGTCTTTCTGTTAGTCCTTGTTTAAATTACTAGCTTGAATTGAGGTTGAGCATTGCAAGTAAATAATGAGGTGAGATGGAATTTGGAAAAGCTAAATCCGATATGTTTATGTGCACCATTCATTATTACGGCCTCTACGCTTACCTTGGCAATGAATTTCTAAGTGGTTAGCTTGTAGCATTGTTTAGAACTAGTATTTTGATTTTACTTTCTTTATTAATTTTTAAAGAAAGACATATGTGCATGAGTTGACAAATCCACCCAAACCAAGAGTCACAATCAAATTCAAGTTACATAGTTATCTTAAATTTATGTATGGTCCTTTCTGTGCAATGAGAGCATTATTTCAAGTATACAAATCTCATGTATAGTGAGTATCTTCACTTGAATAGGGTAAAGCATCATACGTTTATATTACATAATTTATATGTCAAATCAGTGTGTGAAGTAATGAAGTATATATTACAGTTGGTTTGACCTTGTTTAAAAATGTCATTGTAGCAAACAAGCTATGCAGACATGCTGGATTTAGCCGTTCAACATATGAAAGGGCTTCAGAGTCAAGTCCAGGTGTGTATTACCTTAGCATTTACCATGTAGAATAGTTTCAATGTCTATGCATATTGACAAATAAACACTGCTTTGTATGAATACAATATTCTTACAAACTAATATCTTCGTTGTTAAGTTCTTAGTATGGGTTGGTCTTGTGTATGTACTGCACTTGTATCCCCTTGGATTCTTAGCCACTTGCTTGACTACCATTTTGATGTAAAAAATATTTGCATAAACTTAATGCACTTAAGTTAAATGCATTAGACTAATAAATTATTAATTAATAATTAACTATTATAATTAAATACTAATTATCTATCATAATTAATGATGTGTCCATAATTTATTGATATAGTGCACTCAAGCTTTATGCAAGAATTTTCCTTTTGGAGTAAGTTAGGTATAAGACCTCGGTATCTTGTAATTTTTGTTTATTTTTTCCCCTTTCACCATGAACTTCTCCGGTGTGCAAAAATGGAACAGAAATTTTATCGGCCACTGTTGATCTGTTCCTTTGAGACTTGTATTCCTTGTTATCGTAGTTTTCAGTAAAGTTGGTAGGTGATTGTGAGATAATACATTATATTTTGATAAAATAAATATTTTCGTCCTTTATTTTTATTTATTTTATTTAAATATGATCTTTTATTTTTTATAATTAGATCTCTTATTTTATAAATGTTTGATTAATGTGATCTTTTCATCAAGATTCTGTCATTTTTCTAATAAAAATAATGATGTGTTATTACCATTTGTGCCACATCAATGATATGTCATTACTATTAATAATATATCATCACTTTTATTAAAATTTATAATAAAACCATGAGGGATGAACAAATCGATATACAATTTATAAAATAAAGGATCAAATTAAAAATTTAGGGGATAAAAATGTTTATTTTACCTCATATCTTAAAGCATATGGATAACATGGTATCAACTCAAGCATTCATAAATTTTAATACCTCTGTTGATGTTGATTGCATCGTCCTTCCGCCCCTGTTTAGAAGCTTAACAAAGAAGTTGAGCATTGCAGTTGTGGATGCAAACCATGGCCGTTGTTATGGTATATCCTATTGGGTTAGGGTGCATTATATTTTCTTTATTTTACTTGTTACTGTAGGTTTCTTTTTTTTACAAATTTTTTTTGTTTTATGTTTTTTTAAAAATACCACCACCATTATTACTGTGCCACCGGCCACCGATTGGTCACTGTCTGACCATTGTCAGCAACTGTCTGACCATCACTAACAACCATCCAATCATCGCCAACCACCATTCGATAACTGCTAGCCACTGTTCGGCCACTGCTGACCACCTTCTGGCCACCGTCTTTTTTTTGTTATACTGTTTATTTTTTTAAGTTGTATAACTGTGTAAAAAATATCAGTTAAAATAATACCAGTTAAAATTTTACTAGTCTTTATATTTTTTCATAAATAATTGTGCAGATTTTAACTAATAATATTTACACACAATAATATTTTTGTTTTTAAAAAAACCCTTACAATTTTCTCCATGTGAGTGTGTAAGAGGTTTTAAAAAATATATATGGAAGGTGGCCGGCGGCGACAGTGGTAGTGGTGTGTAAAAAAATATATATAAAAAAAAAAAATCTACAAAAAAAAATTGCTTAACAAATTTTCTGTCTTTGATCTAAGCCATTGATATATTTTATAATTAAACCAATGGCTTAGATCCCAATGTATACCATACACCCTCCAAAGGGTGCATATTAGAAACAACAATGATATTCTCATTATATTTTTTTCTCACATCACTTTTTATTAGGGATGACAATTTTACCCATCTCTGCGGGTACCCGCGAGTAATACCCGTGACGGGAGCAGGTAATACCTGCCTAATTTATCTCGCGGATATAAATACTCGTTTTGTATTATCCTCGATTAATAAATGGAGGAGGGAGGCGGGAGTGGTTTCCTCCCAGTGTCTGCAAGCACTCACAAAAAAATTATACAAATATTTTATATAAAATTATTAAAAAATTTAATTATATAAATTAAAATATAGTAGAGTTATATAAATCAAAAGTATTTTAGGTGTTTGGCATTATTTTTAGATTAAGTTGTGTTGGACAAATTTTAAGAAATTATGATATTATACTTTTTTTTTATTTTTTCTTTTTTTCATTTTATTTTTTAATTTTGTTGATTTTTTTTATAATTTATTGATACTCACGAATATCCGTGGGTGGGTAATTTACCTCAGAGAGAATGATAAACGCAGTGCATCCGCATGGATATAAAGGCGGGGACGGGGGCAGATATTATTCGCAGGGGCAAGGGGCGTACGGCTACTACCCATCCCCACCCCTCCCTGTTATCATCCCTACTTTTTATATTATTCCTCATATCATTAATTATATCATTTTTTTTCCTATCACTTTTTTTTTCTTAATCATAATTATTCAAAAAAATGTAAAAAATAGTAATTATTCAAAAATAATATAAGAACATCATTATTCTATTAGAAATGGCCTGCAAACCAAGCAACTAATTTCTTGGAAAATGATAGTCTTACACTCTTTTTTAGGGATGTATTACTATTCACATCATTTTTAAGGGATATGATTGAATGAGAGAAAATAAAAAAAAATATGTATAATAAATAATATTAAATAGAGTATAAAAAAAGATATATAACTATTTAATGTAAGAATATAAGAATTGTAATTTCTTTTGTTTTGCGAGATTTTATGGCGGAACGGCAGGCATAAAAGTCAAGGGTCATTTTACAGTAGTCATCAGAGTCAACTGCCCATGGGTGCTCACTGCAGTTTACCTATTATCACCTTTTATTAAACTACTATTTGGTATTTTAATTATAGCCTCAGATGTAATGTTGTTGTCATTACAGTCCTTCACACTTTCAACTTGACTAAACTCTTTTTTTTTTTACATAGTAAACCTTCTTTTGATAAAAAAAAGAAAAAAAGGAGAAGCCACAGCTAGGAACTCTGAGATTATGCATTTTCTTAACCCCATCAAAGTGAGAGACTGGGGCTGCATTTCCGCAGTGGTGGTCCTCACCCTCACCCCATCTTCCATTCCCAAACCTCGCCGTAAAGCGCAAGAGCTCCATTGTCCATGCCCAAGTTACTTAATTTGACTCGAGCAAAGTAGTGATGGATCAATTTGCTTCGGTCAGTGTACATAAGACAAACAAACCCTAACAAGCAATAACCAAATCAGAAAACTAAGAAAACCCAGAAACAAACTAATCAATATAATCATGCCCAGAACCAAGATGTCTAATTCATCTCGTTAATCAATATAGCACAATTGGTATTGATCTAACAATTAATTGAACATCTCCAACTTAAAATTAAACACTGGTGAAAAATGGTAATTATCACATATTTTCATAGTTAAATTTTAATTATCACAATAAGATCATTTGGTCCATATAACTGAACCCACCTAATAAGAAAAAATTTGATTGTTGTTCTATAATCTTCCATAATAATTCCATACACCAAACATAAAAATATAATACAATATAACAAAATAGATTTCACTCCTACGTGAATCAAACTTAGAACAGGATTGATCATTTATTCATCCCATCCTCACTTCTATTCCTGTTTTATTCCATAAGAATTAATTTTTCATTGTACCAGACGTAACCAAAAAGAAAAGAAATCAATCTAGACTTTGAAAGGCAATTCTTGATTCCTGAAGAAAAGTAAGATTTTTCTAGACTACCAGATTACAAACATACATTATGTACAATTGTAGAATTGATAATCTACAATCTTTCCAGCATTATTCATTTAGGTAGAAAGGTACAAATCAATTTTCATTCTTTGCCATCAAAATCTTGACTTCTATGCACGTTGCCACAGAATCTCGTAAAACAAAAACTTTATGTGCTTTCTTTGCATCCACAAGTGCAATTCTCCAGTTCATTGTGAAGCTTCTGAAAGAGGGTGAAACGATGATGTAATCAAGAGCAACAGAGGTATGTATTAAGAATTAACTAATGCTTCAGTTATACTTTGTAATCCTTATGCTTAAAGATATGAAAAATTTATTATATTACAATTCACGTACCAGCTTTAATAAAAGCGATGAAAACATGAATATATATATATATATATATATATATATAAACCTTGATACTGCTGATGTTGCTATTTAATACTATACAAGAAGTCGCCAAAGAACAGACCAAGAGTTGGGGTATAAGTTCAACACGTTTTAGGAACGTAAAAAAATAACGGACTAAGAACAACTATATTCTTTTTCTAACTTGAAAGAGAAGATTTTATTAAGCAACCAGAGGCAGAATATCCTTACAAGCAAGGTTCTGAGCCTCAGTAGGGGCATCCTCTACCCAGACTATATTCTTGATACAAATTAAATTATTCAATGTGATTTTTCACATCAAACCCTTTCTTTTTTCTTTTTTTTAAAGAAAAAAGATTTACAGCTTCAACCTGTACCTCACCTAGTGTGATAAGGCCCACACTAGGCTTGGTTGCTGTTTCTAAATATTCATGTCCAAATTAAATTTGCAATTGTACTTTTCCAACATGTAAAGTGATATAATTTGAACTTTTCGTACTTTTCTTTCAATAATTTTCTCGCTGATAAATTGTTACACTTTCTTTTGTGTCTTGAGTGGGGGAAGGGCAAAATAAGTAAATATTACAATAGCCAACATACAACAATATGATGATTAAACGAGTGGTTGAAAATGTAAGGGGATACATACTAAAAATAAGCCCACATATACATTATATTTTAACAGTTACGTGCCAACCTATCAAGGAAGATATTAATTTTTAAGAATGCTGTATGCATATGAAGCATTTTTATTTGTGAACAAGCATAGACATTAAAAGTTAAAACTATTCTACACAGTAAATGCTAAGGTACTGTTACACACCTGAACTTGACTTTGAAGACCTTTAATATGTTGAACGGCCAAATCCAGCATGTCTGCATAGCTTGTTTGCTACAAATACATTTTGAAACAAAGTTAAGCAACCTGTAATATATACTTTACACATTGATTGCCATATAAATTATGTGATATTAACGTCTGATGCTTTACCCTATTCAATTATATAATAAAATTGTATTTCTGAAATAATGCTCTCATTGCATGATCCGTATACCGACAATTAAGATTAAAAAGTAACATCCAAAGAAAACCATATCTAAATTACACAAAACCTACTTTGTAATTACAAACTGACGTAACTTGAATTTGATCCAGACTCTTGGTATAGGTGGATTTGGCAACTCTTGCACATGAATTCAAGCTTTAGTAATTTAAACAAGGACCAATAGCCATGCAGTATCATCTTAATTTGAATCAAGAGTTAATCATAACTCATAAGCAGTGGATTGTACTCCGATAGTCCTTAAAATATAACAGAAGTTTAACCAGTATTGAGGATGCATTGAAAACTCACTGCTGATGACAAAACACAAGCACCAATGATAGCTAAAGAATGTTGCCAGGCACAAATGGCACGGCTAAGGAAGAAACTACCATTACCTTATCCATATTAGGTACAAGGTCCTGTAATTTCTTCAGCTTCCCACTTATTCTAGTTCTTCTCTCCTGAATACATGAAAAGATGATAACCGTTGTGAACTGATTTTGATTAGTACATAATTCCTATAAAACCAGAGAATTACAAACACATTTGTTTCACATCAATAACCTACCAAGTACCAACACATAACATATAACACATTTCATGTACAAGATAACAAACAAGGAAGTCATGAAGAACCACAACTACCAATTAAGGACCACAACAAGAATTGAACCACAAAAGGACCTTTATGTTAACAGTTGTTCCATCCTACCAGTTGAACCAACTACAACTTGTATGCATAGTTTCATGCATCATTATTGATTCAGAAAAAAGGCAAAGGCTTTATTTCTTAGAAAAAGTACAAAGAGGAAAGCCTTGATAATGTTTTAATGATTCCATCATGCACATTAAACCCTTAAATGAGGCAGGCCATTTTGCTGACAAAATGTTAGGGGCCGTATTTCAAAGCAAAATTTACTAACCCGTTCTGCTATGCTACGTGGATGAGTTGCACAGCCTCGCTTAGCACGGATTTTACAAGGGACAGAATCTTCAGGAATGTGCAATAGCTTCTCCACTGTTGCCATTTCCAGAGTTGTTTGTGGTAGACTAAACTGAAGGGGAGAATGAATCAAAATAGTAAACAGTGAAGCAGCTAATAAACTCTGAAGTAAGATAAACGATAACATTAATAGAAAGAGCAGATAATAGAGATCATATGAGAGGTAGTAGGTTGTATTTGTCAACTGCAAGATAATGCTACTCATCGGGTTCAAGAAACAATCTTCCAATAGACAATTTTGAAAGGACGTTAATATTTTTTACCAAAGCCAAAAGCTGAACATATTTGAAATAAAATTATTATTTGTTGTATAGTTGGTTGTTGGAGTCTGTATTAGACAAAACCGAAATACATTTTAATTGTATTTTAAGGAATGGCGAAAAGAAAGTTGTTACCTGAGACTCCAAGGCATTGAGACAGCTAAGAATATCTCCATCAATATTTTTAGAACGTTTAGTTGGTGGGGCAGAGAAGACAATGGAATTAGAATTGTCCCAGGGTTCCATTCCAAAGCTGGTGGTAGCATAAGAATGTGTAGGTCTATGGTGGGCATTGTCAGAAGTGGTGGTGGCCTCAACAGCATTTTCACTCACCTCTGATATGTGAGAAAGAGAATCTTGGCCTGTGAAGCTCAATTGGGACTTCAACCTTGAGACTGCATGGGGATGGGCAGTATCAGAGACACCATGTCCATGCGAGGTGTAGGTGCCCGTGCCGTTGCCCCTTGTGATTGTGAAGCCCGCTGCTGCTGAGATATGCAGAGTTAGAATACATGGTTTGCCATCGCCAATATATGAATATGAAAAGAACAATAATGAATTAATGATGATTATATTGAAGCGAACACAGCATTTGGCAATTGGCACCATTCATGTTGAAAATCAGTAACTGGACTTGGACTGACTTTAAAAAGATAAAAACAGTCTAACTAAATGTAGAGGAATTTTGCAGTTTCTTTCTTGTGTTGTGCACCGCTATGAATACATTGAATTTGAAGTCCAAGTTGAAGTTGTAGCTCAACTAGAATAAAACGTATGAGGATGTAAAAGGTTGAATTGGATCCTACCTACGTAACCAAAAAAAAAAATTATTATTATTATTATGATTATTTAAAAAAAAAAAAAGAAGCGATGGGGCAGGGCAATTTGGGTGGTGAGGAAGTGGGGCCCGTAAAAACTCCTGCTGTTGTAGATTTGAAATCCAGTTGCAGTGTGTTGGTTTTGGTGCCCACGGGAAATAAAAAACGAAAGAGTAGTGATAGTGATAGCAATACCATTGAGGTCATGTGCAGTGGTGGCGAGATGGTTGAGGAAGCCAGCGGGAGAGCTTCTCTGGCGGACCAACGCCGAAGACGAAGATGAAGATGGAGATCCCCCGAAGGCAACGCCTCCTCCTCCCCCTGCCTCGTGAAGTCCGTACGACCTCTGCAACCCTCCTCCTTTGTGGTCGGAGGAGTTGACTTTGCAGTTGGACTCTCCGGAGAAGTAATGGGGCGGGAGAGGGCGGGATCCGCTGATGACGGCATCGACGGCGGTGGTGAGGAGAGAGCTAGGGGCGGAGCCGTAGCGGGTCAACCCGGTTTGGGTGATGGGGTTGTGCGAGTGAGAGTGGGAGTGGGAGGAGGAGGACGACGAAGAAGAGGGGTACATGTTTGTTTGTGTGTTACGCAATAGATTAGATTTGATCAGTTTAGTTTAGAGAGAGAAAAAGGATTTGGATTGGATTGGATTGGATTGAGTGAAGATGCAGTTGGAGATGGAAATGGAGAAAAAGCAAGTTGCTTTTACAAAAAGCAGCAGATGAAAGGCCACGACATATTGGACCATTCCCCTCACGGCCTATTTCATTTATGCACCAACAGTCGTCACTCACTCACACATTATCATTTTTAAAAACAAAAGAATCTTTTTAAATCTCTATTCCATCCAATTACCCCAGTGGCTTGGGCTCTTCTGTTCATTCACTGCCCCACTATGCAATCCAAGTCCCACCCAAACTTATTCATAAACCCAAACTTCTTGTTTCCTTATTATTACTAATTCAGATTTTTTACTAAAGTATCAGTTGTTAGTAAAATTATTTATTAAATTATTATTATTTTAATTATTTACTAAATTATCATTTTTTAATTATTTATCAAAACGTTATTCTTTCAAACTATATACTAAATCACACCCTTTTCGACTTACGTGATATCATTTAATATTTTTCGACTAGGTGAGTTTACCAGGAGAGAAGAGGCCATCCTAAGCATTTCCTAAATTCTCACTATATCTCTACAAATTTCTTCTCTCTTGGATTCAGGATCATTATTTTTGATGATGGATTACTTTTTTAGTAGGTTGTGTTAATTGTAATTTAATATTATTATACTTTAATATTTTTATTGACTAAATGAATAATGAAGTTGTATGATATGTAGTCTAAATTATATGGATAATTATTTGGGAGAGGATATATATCTTCGATATGACTTACATTAATAAATGTAGCTTAATTCAAAATATTTGACTTTGGAAAAATTTTTTTTTAAATAACTCGTATTGAATATTATAGTTGATTGTTAATATATTGAATAAATATATGTAATACATTATTATACATCGTTATAAATATTTTTACCCTAGTATATATGTCCGATTAATATTATAATTGATGTTTAATATATTAAATAAATGTGTTGAATTGTTATTATTCAAAATTAGAGTTAGTTAATGACAAAATCGCTAAATGTGCACATTTACTTCAACGGGACAATGTAACAGATGAAGAAGAGGGGTACATGTATCGAGGTCCTCCTCCTTGCCTATGATCAGTAAACATGACAGATTTGAAATGCTAAGATCCATTCTAAATGTGTGAAAACTAAGATCCATTCAAAGTTAAGGCTTCAAGCAAACCAACATGTGTCAAAAGTTGTCACAATACTTCAATCCGTGGAGATGGGTAAGGCTTCCAATAGAAAACGATGATAATGTAAAGACATGATAGATTCTTTTCTCGTCAAACTCCGAACATTTCTATGGAGTTGTATGTGGAGTAGAAACAAAAGAAGAGATCAAGCTCCCTGGTGAAATTGGATTGGATTGCAATATGATCGTTATTGGATTCCGATAACCCACTTGTGGAGATGCAGTTGGAGATGGAAATGGAGAAAAAGCAAGTTGCTTTTACAAAAAGCAGCAGATGAAATGCCATGCCACTTGTAGAATAGTTTAAGACATATTGATTACTACTCGCTCCCGTGATGCCCACCATTCCCCTCACGTGCCTATTTCATTTATGCACAAATTCTTGGTATCCCAAAACATGAACGAATTCATGGTATCACAAAAATAAAAGTCGTCACTCACTCACACATTATCATTTTTAAAAACAAAAGAATCTTTTTAAATCTCTATTCCATCCAATTACCCAGTGGCTTGGGCTCTTCTGTTCATTCACTGTATCCCAAAACATGAACGAATTCATGGTATCACCCGTCACTCATCCATTATCATTTTTAAAAACAAAAGAATCTTTTTAAATCTCTATTCCATCCAATTACCCCAGTGGCTTGGGCTCCTCTGTTCATTCACTGCCCCCCCTATCCAATCCAAGTCCCACCCAAACTTATTCATAAACCCAAACTTCTTGTTTCCTTATTATTACTAATTCACATTACACTACATTTACATTTACATTTACCTCCACAGCTCCTCTATAACCACGGCCCTACCCGATAATCTGATACCAAGCAATACCTTGTTATGCTATACACTTGGATTCAAAATAAATTCCTTTTCAATGCGAATATTTTTTCAACAAACTGCTTCCATGAAGCAACATTCTAACTTCGTTAATTCTACGTTTCCTTTTTCATTCCTGCAAATTTAACAAACCTGCTTTGCTTACGGATTGAAACACTGCCTCAAGTTTGGTTTGGTTCAACATTTTACTTCATTTCTCCACAATAATGGGCTTTATTTATTTATGTGTAGCAATAGCAACTAGCATGTCCCCAGAGTCAGACTAATCCATGTTCATTTATTCTTGTACATGGAGTATAAATTGCTCACTGCCTGTCAAAGGTACAGAATGAGTTTGCATTGAACAGTTCATTATTACTTTTTCTTGGAATACGAGTTTCTTACAACAAGGATCGCTTTGTCCCTTCAACCAGTTAAGTAGTATCTCCGGAAAATTTTGCAATGAAAACCTGCAGCGACACCACTTGCCTCAAACAGTAACTTTGTATTTCTGACTCTTCATTATTTTCTTGGTTTATGTCTCAGTTCATGCAAGAGGGCGCCTCATGATTGCGATACTTGTTCAAAGTCAAGTGTTTATTACCGTAGCCTTCCTTATAATAAAGTGCTAATCTCTTTCTCTTCCAACAAAACTCCCAAAGACTATTACAAAGGTAACATAGGCCTAGTATACACGACGCAACTTCACAATATAAAAAGTCACATTTATATCCCATGCCGATTGTCCGCTCAAATTTTCATCGGATCAATTTGCTAGCTCATCAACTTGACAACCACACTTCCGGTTCTGTTCTTTACACCTTCTAGTCTAAGTCACAGTTTTCAGAACACTGAATGTCAACCGGTCATGTTGATGTTGTAGTCTCCTGCTTGCCGGTACAAATTGTAACTACCAGGCACTTCCATTTTAACAGCAATATATATATATATATATATTCACTCCCTGCCAAAGTGAATTTGGGATGTTAAACCAGTCTGGATCATCAATTGCTATATAATATAATAGACACATAGAGAGACAGCGAGAAAAAAACGACTCATAATCTATTGGATGGATATAATTCCCAAGGTAATTTTCACAATACCAAAGGACCTAAATTACATGGCAAAATCAAGTATTTCCTTTGACATTGATATTTCGAGACACTGCATACTTCTTGGTATTAAGAACTTTCCAAATAATTTCGTCTGGAATATTTAAATCTCGGATTACTTGACTCTGTAGTCTAGTAAAATTCAAAAACAAGAGAGAATCAGAGATTCATCGAAAGGGAATATTTCATAGAAACACACATGCATGCAACTCATATATGGTTTCTGGAGTGGAGATGTACAACTTTGCAAATGTGTTGAATGAATAGGATCTTAATTTTAATGTTGTGTGTGTTGAATTGCGACTTAAATGAATTGGAGGTTGGGAAACTGTAGATTTATTTCTCATTACAGAATTACGTGGAGAACCGTTGATCCTTTGCAGGAAGAACAATTCTAAATTTCTAGTACTGCATTAGTACTGATAAATTAAGTATTGACTTCCATTACTCACTTCACTTTTTATTACATGTATGCTTTTTCCAAATTCATGGCTGAATTGGAGGGAAAAACATCAAAAAGTGAATCTAACATGTTAAAATACGTACGGAAGTAGCATTACTTTTTAAGTACTGAAGGAGTACTTCCCCTTTGGAGAAAGTACAAGGAAATTCTCTTACTAAATTTTTTTGCTCGTGTTTACTTGATTGTTTCAATGTGTTAAAGTCTATATTACTTGGGTTAAACATAAATTATGTGAATGTTAGACCTCTTGATAGCTCCTACAACATAAGAGAACAGTAATCTTACTTTTCGTATAGAAAGGATTGACTACTAAAGAGACAAGTATTGTACCGAGAGAGGGAGAGGTAAAGGAAGAAAGTACTTGCAGTCACATACTTGAGTTTGAATGATAGCATCCCATCAAAAACAGACATGTGCCTATAATGTCTTGTGGATAAACCCCCATCTGATGGGAACATGCACTCTGGTTTATTGGACCGTGGATTACAGTACTGCAAGTCAGAGCATATTTCTGGTTTCTGGAAGCACAATTTATCAGCACCTGTATGTTGGGACTGAAATTCCTCTGGTTTTGCCTTCTTCTCAACTTCTGATACAGTGTTACTAGCCTAGGTGCCGTGAAGAAGGTTCATATGGGTAAAAACAAGTCACTTGTTAGTTCTGCTAGCACTAATAACTTTGTCCCTGCCTATGGTGTGAGATGTACTAGACTGCATTATTGAGAGGATAAGCTTAAAAGCTTTTAATGATTTTCATATCCCTTATGGGTGGTGTATGATTTGCAGCATACACTTGATGAAATCACCTATATGAGTGTCAAGTGGGGCCGCTTGTATGAGATTATGGCATATCTCTAGAGCACTCATGAATTACGGTAGCCAGGCACGATGGCCTATTAGCGCAACACAAATGACAACAACGAGAATTGTGGGGTGTAGTGTGAGTGATAGACCTCTAATATACACAAAGTGTTTTTGATTCATAGAAGTTTACTTCACCAACTCACTGTATGTTATGTCTCATCCGTCTAGGTCTGGTTCATAGTCCAAAAGACACCAGATTCGATGCATTTACACCCATGGTGTTAACCCAGGAAAAATCTTGTTTTAAAACTTTCTTAAATTTTCTTTAAACTGTTGAAATATGTGGGGGATTGTTATTGTTTTAACTTCGATATTTCAAAAGTTTATGTCTCACATTACTTAGTCTTCAAAGTTTTAAAGAGTTTATAAATCAATATGTGTTTTGGGCTTTGTAAGAAACAAATGAGGTGGTGGGCTGTACGTCTACAAAAATGAAATTTTGGAGGCTCACATTAATGTAAATCATCGATTTGTCCCCCTGCGCGTGATATCAAGTGGCCCGAATCTTTTGTGAAATATTTAATTATTTTTTTGAGCTTACCGAAAAAACGATGTTTTTGAAGAAGTCAAACCGACTTCAGAACTACAGATTTGTTACAACGTTTTAATTTGTTTCAACAGACAAATTCGTGTTAACGTTACAATTAGTTTCTAACGTTCCAATTAGTTTTCAACAACCAAATCTGTTTTTAACGTTATTATTCCAACAGTCATATTTTCTAACGTTGTTTTTTTGTTTTTCTAAACGCTTTTTCTTACCTTCTTTAAATACCTTTTTCTCGACGGTGTTTTTGAGATCGATATACGTTTCCTCCGCCTCCTCTAAAAATAACGTTCTCTTCCTGGGTTAACTAAATATTTCTCTGCTGTTCTGCAACCTCGGCCTCCGCCGAGACGAGCCTGTTGAATCCTGGGGGATTCGCACACCCGTACGATTAAATCTTTGAGGACAGTGTCTTCTCACACGCCTCAGATTTTTGTTTCTTCGTGATTTTCTACGTTGTCTCCTAATCAAATCTACAACATTATGTAGTGCCACTTGTCATTATGCATATTAATTTTTTGGATTTAATTTTGATTTACTATCTCACAAAGTTTTATTAAGGATATATGACTGACTTTTATATATCTACACTACCATTCAATCGTGGACTCGTTAAAAATGATTGATTTTCATAATAATTATTTTAAAAATTATATATGTAATAATATAAAAAAATTTATATCAATAATATATTAAAATTAAATTCTAATTTTTTAAGTGAAAATCATCCATAGTTAGCCACTTTCGAACTCGCAAAATTTTCAAAGGAATCAAGTTTTGAAATGAGTAATGCAACCCTCATGAGTCATGAGGTTAGACCCACGATTATAAGTAACTGAACAGTGCAGATGGCTAAATATCAAATATAAAATAGTCTTATTGATTTTTTTTTTCATTTTTTGTTAGAGACCTACAAAGCAGAATTATCTGTCAACAGGATGAGCCTTATCAGTAATGGGTCCATTACGTCAAAGCAAATCCAAAGCTATTTTTCTTGCTGTTCGAGATGACCTCCATTCTCATTTCCAATTACTCTACAAGTTGCTTTGTTAATTGAATTTGGTTTCTGTTATTTGATTAATTAAACGGGTTGGCATGCTCCTTCATGGATTTGATTTGAAAGATTCTTTAATCACAAAGATAAGACTTATAGTAATAAAAAGTTATCTTGCAATTTTAAGGAAACAGGCTTAATTTTATAATTGGGATACAAAGTGCCTGTAATTGCATCAAATAAAACGGACATCCATAATCCATTTTTGTCTTGTTTAGTTAGAATGTCTGATGATGTCGTGACTGTGTAACTCCTGTTTTCCTATTTATCTCTGTGTGTGTGGGTCATCTTGTTTTCCTAATCATTGACGTAGTTTCTGAAGAAAGAGCTAGTGGGCTTTGTGTCCATTTTTGCACACGAGAACTGTTTTTTGGTTTTATCAAGCATATTGGGTAAGGATTTTTACTATGAGTGTGTTTGGAATGAATAAAAATGAAAAATTTGATTTGAATTGATTTAATTTGATTTAAAAATCAAATTTTGTGTTTGGAACTTTTAAAAAAAATAAGATTTGAATTGATTTAGAAATCAAATTTTATGTTTGGAATTTATTAAAATGAGAATTGATTTGATTTGATTTTATCATTTTACATTTTAACCCTTATGAGAAGTTATTAGAGATAATTATTAAGGGTAAAATAGTATATTTATTTCAAATCAAATCAATTCATAACAAATCCTATCAAATTTGATAGAATTTAAAAAACAAAAGAAATGAAATCCATGAGATTTTAAAAATCAAATCATTTCCTATTTTTTAACATTCCAAACACAAAATTTAATTAAGTTTGATTTACAAATGAAATCATTTCCCATTTTTTTTACATTCCAAACACACTCTATAAGTATTATCTATTGTCCTCTTTAATAAATTGTTTTATATATATATTGTTTTTTAATTATCATAATAAATATGAAAAATATTTTTTTATCTGAATAAATGTGAAAATCTTAAATATATAATATGATAAGGTATTTTATAAAGAAAAATTCTTAGAACACATCTATGTAAGTGTCATAAAAAGAAAAATCTGTAGAGTTTATTTACGTCTCTCATATATATATATAGCATAATTGAAATATAAATGTGTAAAATACGAGATCAAATTGATTATAATTAAATGATAAAAATTATATAAATATAAGATAATATGCATGCATTTAACATTATTCTTTTATAAATCTGTACAAGTAAAATGGTGGCCCAAACATTTCATCCATTGCTCCTATCCAATAGAAAACTAACGAAACACATCCTCCACAACGTGATTTAGTCAATATGCCACAGTTGTCATCAACTCAGAAGATCTGCTTTATTGTGCAAATCCTAAAATTCTAAGGTGGAGGAGGGTCGCATGTGTAAGTAAGACATGATTATGAACCCAACAAGCAACGCCAACCCATCTAATCCCTACCGCAGTTTCCACCACAGTCAACATCCAATATGGGGAAAAATAAATTCATCCAAATTAAATCTCAAAGTTGCTTGTAAAAGAATTCCTCAACTAACACAAAAAAACAAATACTGAAATAAGAAATCTGTAGAAAATAATTAAGGGGGAAAGGAAAGAAAAAGATTGAGTGAGTGAAAGATCAAGTGAAGATAAGCTGATCTACTATAACTTAAAGTGACAACATATAGTTGCCCCAACAGCAATTTGGATCTTCTAGAAGCTTTTGCTACAAAGAATAAGCAATCTTTCTTTTCAGCTCCTACTAATTTGATTGCTGAGAGAGAGAAAGAGGTGACAATGACATATAGCTGCCTTTTTTTAAATTAATTTATTTTTCAGATACTAATTTTTCTTTTCACTATCAGGGTAATTGAGATCTCCAAGAATTTGCCATCTCAAACCCATTCTTGCCGAAGTGATAGTCTTGAATAGTTTTTTCAATTTCAGATTGTGTATTCATCACAAATGGTCCATATTGTACCACTGGCTCATTCAGTGGCTGTCCTCCGATCAGCACAAACCTCAATGGTTTTGAAGACATATTCCAGACGCTAAGACCATCACCCAGACTCAAAACCAGGACATGGTGACGCATAATTGGTGAACAGCTTGGGAAGCCAAAAACTCCTTCCCCATCAATCACATAAACAAAGGAATTCCACGACTCAGGAATACTTTGATGCAATTCAGCTCCGGGCTTGAGAGTAAAATCAAGGAACATGGTTGGAGTTCGAGTGTAAACCGGTGAATGGACTCCCATTGCTTCTCCTGCTATAACCCTCACTTCAACACCATCTTGCTCTGCTGCTGGTATGTCCTCACTTAGAAGTTCTTGATAGTTAGGTTCAATCCTGAATTTGAAACACATGGTATCAAATATGATTAGTTAGTATAACTAACTACACAGGTGTAGGTGTTAAGAGAAAATGATTAACCCATGAATCCCTCCTTTCCTTATACGATCTCTCTCAAAGCAAAGCAGTGATCAAGGAAGATGAGTTTTATTACATTTTGTCTCTGGCAGATAAATTGATCCATAGTTGTAATCCCTTGTGGGTTCCTTCTCCTGCAGGCATTTCAGAGTGAATTATTCCTCTGCCTGCCGTCATCCACTGCACCAAAAGGTCAATAGTCATACGATGAGATTCCAAATCCAAAACATCAATTAATGTCACTTACCTGAACATCACCACTTCTTATTGTGCCCCTGTGCCCGGCAAAATCTTGATGAGTTATGCCTCCCTGAATTTTTATAAATTGCAACATACAGGTTCCTCATTATCATTCCACCCCACATTAACAAACAAATGAAATACGTAGGTTTGACTTTGAGGGCAAAGGTAACTACATATACCTCTAGCATGTAGGTCACAGTCTCAAAACCTGCAAATCAAATCAAAATATAAGCATAATTTGAAAATCAGCACGAGCAATGGACAAATTAAAGGTCGATAATGAATGAAATACCTCTGTGTGGATGGTCAGGAAATCCTGCAGGCGGAGATACTGCAAAGTCAAACAAGAAACATGGTCTTACAATACTTACTACAAATATTGGATAACAACATAATAAACAGGACAAAGGGAACAGAGGTAGTCAACAAATGTAGGCTTTATTTAATCAACAAGGTCACAGTTGCACTTGCACCTGAGAAGTGATCCAACATCAGAAAAGGATCCAAGCTCGGCAACTCGCTTCTGAGAATCAGATGCCAAATCAATGAATAAACAATCGCTATTCACTACCCACATGAAGAGAAAAAATAAATAAATAAAAAGATAAAATCCCAAAAGTCACAGACCTCTCACCTTATCAATCAAAATTGATAAAAGAGAAAAAAAAGTAGAACATGAAAAGAAGTTGACTAAATGGATGGATATAGGAAAAACAAGAATACCTCCCAATGCCTCTTCTGACAACTGCTCCATCACCTTCTTGTTGAGATTTGGCTAAAACCTTGTTGAGAACCAATCTGGGTGTGTTAAAAGGTGGGCATTGATCTGAAACTGAATCCGACATGATGTTTCTTTTCTTACAAATGACAGTGAGTCTACCTCTACACAATTGAACAGTAAAAGATGGTTCTTCTCACTTGTCAGAACATGTGTGTTGAGTTCGGATATATATACATATATAGGTATCAAAGAGATTTGAGAAAGTGGAAAGTGAAGATGAAGGCGCAGAAAAGATGAGTTAGTTGGGTTTGACATTTCTGCATTGGACGCGTGGAAAAATATTAATATCAATGTGGGATGGGAATGGGATCCACTCACCCTTCGTGTTGCAGTTGCACAAATCATATTCATGACGTCAAGCTCTTGTCATCATGATGCGGGCCGCCTCATTCTTCACTTCTACTTCTACAAAAGTTTGTAGGAAAACATAAAAGTGCGTGGACCGCCCTAGGGCAAACAGGCGTATTATGATTAACGTAGATTTTAATGGAACAATCAATATAGGTCAATATTTGTGCTAGGTAGGCCTATTTTCGAGTAACAATTCTAGGAAGTTGAGTCAATCCAACCAAAGTTTTGCTTGTGAAATTTGACCGGTTAGTACCCAAATAAGAAATAATTTGTTAGACACGTGCTTAATATGATTCCTTAACGGTTACTAGTCGTTCAGTGCAATCATAACTAATGGTTATGAACGGCTTCATACCATAATGGTCAAACATAATAAATTCTAATGCTCAGAACCCTAAATGGTCTGAATGGAGGATATCCAAGGAGTCAGTCTACAGATCATCTATATAAACAGACCCTATAGCCAAGGTCAAACATGTTCTATCTTTTATCCAGATCCTCAAACTAGCTTTCTAAGCATACTCTGCGATCATTCTTCTGACTTACCTAAGTTTCTTTTTTGTTTATCGACCTCTTCTAACCTAGGACTCAATCAGTACCCGAAACATTTGGCACCCATCGTGAAGTTCAAGTAAAACTTTCCTACCCCACCACCAACCAATTTTCCTTTCAACCGACCAACAAATCATCGAAATCATCTTTACAACAAATCATGGATGCCAACGAAAACAACGTTTTTAACATAATCAACCAAAGAAATCCTCAGTCCAACCCTATCGAAATGCTAATGCAGGCCACTAGTGACATTAACAGACGAATTGATTAGATAATTAATAGGGACCAACATCATGTGGAGCCTGAAAAGGGTAGTTGATGAAAGAGAGGCTGAAGAAAATACTTCGAATAGGGAGGTTAGCCGATAGCCAAGTTATCCTCAGTTTGTTGCTGACCACCTAGAGATTCGCTGACAAATAAATTATCCTCCGCCTGTTGCTGACCACCCTTTCTCTGAGTTCATAATGTCGATTCTCCTACTGGAAGGTTTCTGACTCCCGACCATGCAGCTTTATGATGGGACAACTAACCCTTATGAGCATCTTACCATGTTCAATTCCATGATGCTCTTGAATAGGGGAACCGACCCGATCAAATGCCGAATTTTCCTGATGACCCTGAAGAAATCAACGTTACTCTGATTCTCAAGCCTTGAAACAGGTTCGATTTATGATTTTTCAGAATTATCAGTTAAATTTCTTAACCATTTTTCTACTAGCAGGACCTACCAAAAAACTTTAGTTAGCTTAATTAACTTAAAGCAAGGTTGGGACGAATCGCTCAAGGAATTCATGAGGAAATTTAGCTAGGAGTTCATATTAGGGATCTCAACCCTGCTGTATCTCTACATGCTATCATGGTCGGCTTGTGACCAAGACCATTTACAGACTCTCTAGCCAGAAAACCTCCTTTGGACCTAGATGATTTGAGAGCCAGGTCTCTGGAATACATTAACATGGAGGAGATTGTCGCTACAAGAAGACAAATAGAGCAACGATTCTCCTAACCAAAAACCAAAGGAAGCAGTAGTAACCCTTAAATCTCCATTCGTCCAATCTTGCAAGATCGACATTATGGAGGATGAGGAATGAATTAGAAAGGCAGATAGATGAGGACAGAAGATTGACCTGATTGATATAATTGTACTCCTTGGATGGCTTCAGATAGGTTGTAGCCTTGGTTTGACGAGTACACGCCATTAAACACCTCTCAGGATCAAATCTTCTGAGAGGTCTATAACACATGTTTAATCCAACTTCCAAGGAACACAGAACAACAGAAGGTTCCGTCCAATATCGATAAAAGTAAGAGGTGTGAATTTCACAAAATGTAAGGGTATTCTACCAAAGAGTGCATTACTTTGAAGGATAGAATTGAGCAACTTATCCAAGAGGGTCTTTTAAGAAAATACGTCTACCGACGTAGAAATCGAAATAGAGAAGCAAGCAAAGGGAACCAGTCCAGTCGGAGGAGCCTAAGTCCCAGTGAAAATGGCAAAGCAGTAGAAACTATCTTTGACTCCCGAGACCACGTGATCAGAGGAGTCATCGATTCAATAGCCGGTGGCTTTGCAGGAGGTGGAAGCTCAAATTCATCTCGAAAGTGTCATCTCTGAGTCATGTTGTCAATAAGTCATCCTCATCCACTTCAAAGTAAACAGCATAAGTATGGGCCAGTTATTTTATTCTCAAACAAGGACTTTGTTGG
This sequence comes from Ormosia semicastrata, assembly GCA_029884595.1. Classification (NCBI taxonomy): domain Eukaryota; kingdom Viridiplantae; phylum Streptophyta; class Magnoliopsida; order Fabales; family Fabaceae; genus Ormosia; species Ormosia semicastrata. The sequence goes on from JAQQTO010000059.1 coordinate 72,382,856, forward strand.
CCTTGATGAGAATTTGGATGATATGATGGTGATCTCCATTATCGCTAGAAACTTTCAAATAAGGGTATTGGTCGACCGGGGGAATTCGGCAGATATCCTCTACATGTCTACCCTTCGGAGACTGCAGATTCCAGAGGAAGATTTAACCCCTTTCAACAGGAGCTTGGTCAGTTTCTCCGGTGAATAGGTAAATATGAAAGGGTATATTGAACTCCGGACAACTTTTGGATCATGTACTCTTCTAAAAACTGTTCTAGTTAAATATCTTGTAATTGATTACAATACCCCATATAATGCTATTCTTGGGAGGCCTTATCTTAATACTCTTGGAGTAGTAGTTTTGACTCCTCATTTAACAATGAAGTTCCCAGTCTCCAAGAGTGATGTCGGAGTAGTTCATGTGGATCATAATGAGGTTAGGATCTGCTACAATGAGAGTTTAAAGCCAAAGCCAAAAGATTCGAATGATCGAGTAGATCTTTGCATTAAACGACTGATCCACAATGTCAACATGGCTTAACTTGATCCAAGAAGTGATGAACAAGACTGACCTCAACCAATCGAGGAATTGCAGGCTGTTTCTTTGGGGCCCAAACCCAAGCTGTTGAAGAAAAACTCAGATTTGTTTGTATGGACCACGACAAATATGCCTAAAATTGATCCGAAAATTATCTCTCACAAGCTTTCTTTAGATAAAAAAAAAAAGGGAAGTAAATCATGTTGCTCAAAAGAAAAGGAAGCTGGGAGCCGAGAGGCAGATGGCTGCTATTGAAAAAACAAAGAAGTTCTTGGAAGTAGGGTTCATCAGGGAAGTTTTATGTTTTTTGAAAAATCAAGCTTAGACTAGGAGATGAATGAAAAACTGCCTTTAAAACCTAGGATGGTTTGTTTAAGTGGTTAATTATGTCTTTTGGTTTGTCTAATGCTCCAAGTACTTTTATGTGGGTTATGTATCATATCTTTTAACCTTTCTTAGGTAAATTTTTGGTCTTCTACTTTGATGACATCCTGATCTTTAGTAAGTCTAAAGTTAATCACTTAAGTCATCTTCGATAAGTTTTCTTCACTTTAAGGAATGAAAAGTTTTATGTTCATCTTAAGAAATGTTCCTTCTTATAGACTCAATTTGTTTTCCTCGGTTTCATAATTTCTGCTCAGGGTTTATCGACTGACCCTTATAAAGTCAAGTCCATTAGAGACTGGTTTGTTCTTACCTCTGTTTATTCGATTCGCAGTTTCCACGGCCTAACTTCTTTCTATAGGTGATTCATTTATGGTCTTAATGCCATTATGTTTCTTATTATTGAGTGTCTCAAACAGGATAAGTTTTCATGGTCTCCTGCTGTTTCCAAAATTTTTTAGATAATAAAGAAAAGAATGACCGAAACACTTGTTTTGAGACTTCCTGATTTTTCTAAGGTTTTTGAAATCTCTTGTGATGCATCTAGGATTGGGATATAAGGTGTTTTGAGTCAAGAGTGTCACCCTATTGCCTTTTTTAGTGAAAAACTCAATGACTCTAAGCAAAAGGATTCCACTTATGATAAAGAATTTTATACCCTGGTTAGGATGCTTTCCCATTAGCAATATTACCTACTTCCCAAAGAGTTTGTTCTTCATTCTAACCATCAAGCTATGGTAAATCTTCAGTAGCAAAAGAAAATGAATCCTCAACATATCAAGTGGGTAGAATTTATCCAACAGTTTACTTTCGTTGTTAAGCATAAGTCTGGAGTCAAAAATAAGGTTGTCGATGCTCTTAGTCACATGATCTTAGTATTGCACACCATGAGTATTCATGTTATTGGTTTTAATCGATTGAAGGATGATTATCCCACTTGTCCTGATTTTAGTGTTATTTATTCTAATTTGCTTACAAGTAACCATCGCGATTATGTTGATTTTGTTATCCATAATGGCTACTTGTTTCGCGGCACTAAACTATGCATCATTTCTTCTTCTTTCCCTGATTTCTTAATTTGGGAGATGTATGCAGGTAGGTTAACCGCCATTTTGGCAAAGATAAAACTATTGCTTTGGTTGAGGATAAGTTTTATTGGCCTTCTTTGAAGCTCGATGTTGTTCAAGTAGTTTCCCAGTGTTGTACTTATCAAATTGCTAAGGCTAGAAAATAAAACACTGGTTTATATACTTCGCTGCCTATTCCTCATGAGCCATGGAAATATTTGAGTATGAACTTTGTTCTTGGCTTACCTTGTACTGCTAGGGCACATTATTATGTTATGGTTGGTGTTGATAGGTTTTCTAAAATGACACATTTTATTCCTTACAATAAAAATATTAATGCTTCCCATGTTGCTAAGTTGTTCTTTAGAGAGATTGTGCGCTTACATAGATTGCCTTCTTCTATTGTTTTTGACAGAGATACGAACTTTACAAGTTATTTTTAGAAAACCTTGTGGAAATTATTTGGCATTAATATGAAATTCTATTATGCTTTTCACCTATAAACAGATAATCAAAATAAGGTGTTTAATCGTAGTCTAGGTGATTTACTTAGGTGTCTTGTAAGAGATAAACATGGTTCTTAGCACTTAATGATGCCTACTGCTGAGTTTGCCTATAATAATTTTGTTAATAGGTCTACTGGTAGGAGTCCATTTGAGATTGTTCATGGTTTGTCCCCTCACCAACCCATTGATCTTCTGTCTTTGCCTCTTGATGCCAGACCTTCTGATAGAGCTGGGACTTTTGCCTCCCACATTCGTGATGCACATTGTAACACCCCAAAATTTTCTATCTCTTAAACAATAATTTTGACAGTTAATAGAATTTTACTGTTCAGTAATTTCTAGATACTGTAAAATTATTTTGATTATTCCGTCAGCGTATTTGATCGTTTTGAGTGATTTACTCCGTGTCAGGAAAATAAAAATTTTCGGGCCGGAGAAAACTTTACCTAATTTAATTTTTACCATTAGGTTTTAATTATTTTACGTGATCTGATTTGATATTTGTGTATTTTCTAATATTTATGATTTTGTGAATGATTATGAATTTTTTTACTGTATGTGGGCTCAGGTGGTCCTATGTGGGTCCAGGTGGGTCCCGTAAAGTAAAATTTTTTCTACGGATAGAAAAATTTATACTGTTTAGACGGAGACAGGGGATCTTACTAAACCTGAATCTAGAAACAATTTTTATAATTTTCTTTTACTGTGTTTTATACTGTATTAATTTATCAGGTGATAAAAATATAGTAAAAATATTATTTGTAGGGTTATAGCAGATAAAAATAATAAAAATTATACTGCGTAGTCAACAAAGAGGGTTTGACTTGATTTGTACCCTTGGATGAGAATACTTAGTTTGAAGATTAACCATTGATTTAATCAAAGGTTAAGAAACAAACTTAATAAAGAAGCATTGAATAATTATCATTGATTTAATCAATGGTGTGAGAATAAATTTGGTTAGGAAGGCTTTGATATCAACCGTCGATTTAATCAACGGTGTAAAATTGGTTATATAAAGTGGCTATGACCATTTACAACCATTGGATTTAGAATTAATCAAGGGTGGAGATTTAGTCTTAAAAAGTGACAAAGACCATTTATGACCATTGGATTTGGATTTAATCAATGGTGGAGATTTGGTCTTCTAAAAAGGTTATGACTAATTATAACCATTGGATTAAAAGTAAGAAGGAGTAATCTTGACTATTTATTTTGGAGACACATCTAATGGCTAGGATTTAAAGGAGAAAGATCCAATGACCTAGATTTAGTCCTCTAAAAATCAAAAGTCTACCTAAATTCTAACCATTGAATTAATCAATGGTTAGGAATGCTTCAAATAATGGCTTGAAAAAGATGACAATATTATTGCATGCATAATGCAAGGAGGGGACGATTGTTGTAGTATTTTGGAGCTAAAGGTGATTTGATGACCATTATTACTTGTCATGGTCAATATTACATCATTCTTGACCATTATTGATTTGTTTGCATCCTTAGGAGAGTGTTTAGGGAGACAACTTTAAATAGAAGGCTTTTAAGTAGCCAAAAGAAAAGATAAAGTCAACAATAAGTAGCTTGAATTTGATTAAGAACTAATTAATCCTAATTTAGTTAATCTAATGGCCTAATTAACAAGCTAAGTAAATTAAATTAAATGTTAAATTGTTATAATTTAATTCTTAATTAGATATCCTAATTTTAATTAGAGGTTATAATATATGCCATAATATGTTTAATTAATTAGTTATATAGTTAGAATGTTAATTAAGTGAAATTAGGAAACTAGACCTAATTAATTAACTAATTAATTAGCATACAATTAGGTTTTAATTGAAAACAATTAAGTCCCTAATCCTGTGAAGAGCCACTCGGTCATGCAGCTTGGAGAGCTTCTCCAAGGTTCTTGAATTATCTAGCATGGCAATTTAATAATTCAAAGATGACATAAGCCATGTGTTTTCAATGTGAACATAATTGGTGATATTTTGGGTTCAAACTTATCTCCTAATATTACCTACAAACTACTACACGACTGCCCACTTCAATTCAGCCATTTAATTTCATTTTTATCACATTTTATAACACTTAATTCATTCTCTCTCTTCTCTCTCTTCCAATTTGTCAAGAACACCAAGAACAACACCATGAACTTCATCTTCTTCCTTTCTTGAGTTATTCGGTCACCACCCATAGAACCACTTCCAATCTTTCATAATTTTATCTAGTTACATATCTTGAATCCTCTCATCAATCCAAAACACTTTCATGTTAGGAACTTCTCAAAATTTTATCATCTACAACCTTGTCCTTCAAGTTAAAGATCAAAAAGCTTATGTTTTCCTTCTTGTGAGGAATTCGGTCAACCACCCTAAGACCACCCTTCAAGTTTGTTTAATTTAATCCAACCATAGATCTTGAATCTACATGATATTCTAAGTAACTTTCATGTTGGAGACTTTCTCTAAATCATTTATCTTCATGGACTTTCTTCAAGATCAAAGTTATGGAGTTTTTGAGGTGAAGTGTAAGGAAACTTTATTTCTTCTCTCTTTTTCATGTTCTAAATCATGTTTGATCCATGGTTCCTCTTAATCAAGCTTAGTATACTAATTTCTATGTATTTTGTTTTGTATTTGAGAAGCCTTTGGTGGTGAAGGACTTGAAAAAAAAAGTAAATCAAGAAGTCTTTGAGGATCTTCAAGAGGTAAGAGAGAGATTCATCTCACCAACCAAGCATGGTGGTGATGGATGGTGAATCCATGTGAGGATTCATATCCATGGTCATGTAATAATTTGTGTGTGTTATGTGCTTTGATTATTTTTGTCTATGCTTGATATGCTTTGCATGATTTACTTGTATATGCATGCTTAGTATGGTTTTATTTGCTTATATGGTATGCTTATGATATGCATGATGAAGATATATTGAATATATTATGATGAAAGTATGATAAAACAAGAAATTTTGGCTCCAAAGGCCATAGAGAATGTCACGGTTTTGAGCTTCCAAAACTAGGGTTTTTATTGAAATTTTTCAAGAGCAATGGAGTTAATTTTTTGTCCTTAAACTTAAACAAATTTTTGGCCAAGACACCAACCAATTTGGTGTTCACAAAATTATATTTTCATGAATGATAAAATTGAATGATTTGAGAAGTAAAGAAAATAAACAAAAGGGTTTGTTTTGCAAAAAGAATGCACACGGTTTTGAGTTATGTTTTCATGAATTTATTTTTTTGTAGAAACAATAATGGAATTTATTTAAGTAAGAAAGAAAAAAATATTTCATGGTTTCAATGGCCATCTATAAGATTTTGATAATTTAAAAAAATGTTTTGATGTTATAAAATACAAGAATTTTCAAATAAAGATTTTGGAAAGGGAATTAAAGTGTTATCAATTAAGTGAAGTGGAATTTTCATAAATAAAAGAAAAAGAAGATTGAAAGTGTTGAACTTCAAATTATTTTAAAGAGAATCAATTTTTAGAAGTGATTTAGAAATATAAAAGAAAACGTTTGTAACTTAAATTTACTAACGTAGAATTTATTTATTGAGTTTTGAAAAATATTAGAAAATTTAAAGTTAGAAACAATAATTAAATCAACTAAATGTGATTTTGTAAGACTAGATCAATAAAAATTAATTTTGAGAAAATATATTAAGGAAAAGATTTTTGACTAAGAATAAGAAGGGAATAAAGTAAGAAATTATATTATTATAAGAAAAGTCCAAAGTAATATTTTTAAAGTTAAGAAATATTTTACGAAGGGTAAAAATGGTAAAAATGATTTACGGAACTCAAAAATGTAAATTTTGAGTTACGCGATTTGAAAAACGTTAAAATATTTCTACGCGATTTTTTTAAAGTTAGAAACATTGATTTAATTCAATGGAATTGTGAATTTGTGGAATATACTTGAAAAAGGATTTTCTTGAGTAAGAAGGTATATTAAATGAAGTAGAAAGCTATATTATTTTGAGGAAGGTTGATTTAGAAATGATTTGGGAAAAATGGAGAATATAATGGTATTTTAAAAATTTACTAACGTATAACTTATTTTTGAGTTTTGAAGTACGTTAGAAAATGTTAAGTTTTGAAACGTTGATTTATATCAATGGAAAAGTGATTTTGTGAATTATATTTTGGAAAAGGATTTCTGGAGTAAAGAAATGTGGAAAAAGATTTTTTTGAGTAAAGAAAATGTGTTAAATAAAGTATAAAGTCATATTATTTTGAGAAAAGTGGAAATGAAATTTTTGAAGAAATGAGAAATATTTTCTGCAATAGAATTGTGGTGAAAAAATTATTTACGTATCTTAAAAACTTAATTTTTAAAGTACGTGGTTTGAAATACAATAAAATATTTCTAAGTGTTTGAAAATACAGTAAAATATTTTTACGCGATTTGAAATATGATAAAATATTACTACGCGATTGGAGATGCGTTGAAACATTGTAAGTGATTTGAAGTACGTTTAAATATTTTACGTAATTTGAACTACTGTTGAAAAATCACTATATGATTTAAAAGTGATAGAATATTTTTACGTGATTGTGAAAATGACGAAAAATCATTATGTGATTTGGAAAGTGTTTTAAATATTTTGAGAATGATGGAAAGATATGTCTGTGATTGGATTTGGTGCATTATACGTGCATTGGAAAAATATGCGTTGAAGCATATGATTACATTGAACAAATAAAATTGAAAAGATTTGGCCATTTGGGGTTGGACTTGCACTTATATATTCGTGCATTGTATAAAATATAGCTAATAGCTATTATGGCCCTTGTGGTTGAAGAGGGAATGAGAATTGATAGTGAGGTCTATGATGGATCTTAAAAGCGTCGAGTAAGGCGGTCGACCAAAGGTGGACGGTTAGCGAGTACTGCTGTGCCACTTGGTGATGCAGTCCGTTGCAACGCATTGACGATACCCGACAAGAACACGATTCTTTTCAATGACTGAGAGATTGTCTTTGGGTTAAGGCTGACAATTAACCAAAACATTCTTCTCGAAATTGTGAAAACCTCCATGAAGTTATTTTTGATAAATTGAGTCTTTGTGCATATGCATAAATCTGAGCATTTATATCTGTATGATATATTAATTGAGGAATGTTGGTTATGACAATTGTTTTGAGTACTTGGATGATGATTGAACTGATAAATGATTAGATGATGATAGTTGATTAATGCTGATAGCATGATTATGATATGATCTATCTATATGATATTGCTGTTTGTGTTATCTCTGTGCTGTCATGTTGGTATTGGTGTAGGTGATCTCACCTCTTTGTTATATTATTTTGCTTTGTCTGTATTGTTAAAATTATACAGTAGAAGGAATGAGTTGTCTTAGACATAACGAGTGGTAGATACTCAGAGATTAATGGAAATATTGAAAAGTGGCTGTCTCAAGTTAGAAGATGTGCCGAGTAGACAAGGAGTAAAGTTCTGATGCATCAAGTTGATACAAGAGAAGAAACGAGTATGTTAAGATTTAATGTTAGTGTTGTACCGTGCTATTAAGTAGGACCCGTTATGGGGTTTGTTACTGTTAAAAAAAATATGTCTGTTAATTTTATATTTCTCTTTAAATTATGATATTAATTGGTGTCAATATTGCATAATGAATAGTTGAAATATGATTTTCAATATTACCTAATATTTTCAGTAAATTTACGTTTCAGTAAAGAAGAAATTTTGAAACTCATCTTTTATAACTCAAATTTTGTGCGAACTTCTTTTCAGATTATGAGTCGGGAGTCAGAAATGTGATGCCTTAAGGAGGGTGTTACACACATGCTAACATTAGGCGTAAGCTTGCATTTAGGTGACCGATGAAGGGAGGGGAAGCACCATTAAGGAAGGAGCGAACAGGGAGGTCTAAGGTAAAAGGTGAATTAAGTTTCGAACATGAAATAGGAGAAGACTCATAGAGAATGAAGTCGCTCACCCAAAATAATAATAATAATAATAATGTCATTGGGTCAAATGAGTTACGAGTTAGGTTTTTGGATCTCGAGTTCAAAATCAAGATATCCAAGAAATGAATCATTGGTGGTTGATTTTGATTGGGTTTTATCTAATCAACCCAAACATCTGAATTAAATCAAATCAATTTAACTAATTCGATCTTGTATTTTAGGTTTGTTGAATTAGTCTATACCAATGAACATTTTTATTGTCATTAATTTTTGTTATAACACCGTTAATTTAGTTTTTATTGTATATTTTATAGAAAAAAAACTTATAACATAAGAGGACCTACTCAGAAGTAAGTAGCACCTCTAATAGCACAAACATATTGAGATTTTTTTTTTTGAAAAAAAAAGAATATCTAAAAGAGCATTTACTATACAAGAAAATACTTACTGAATTAACTAATTGATGGTGTTATAATAGAAGTTAACGATGAGAACTGATTTAAAAACATTTACAAGTATCAAGACTAATTTAAAATATATATATATAAGAACTAAATTGAATATGAATGAGAATTATAAGGACAAAAATTATAATTTAACCTAAAAAAATTTCAAAAATAAGTGATCATATCAATGGATAACGCTGTAAGAATTTGTGCAAGAGTTTGAATAAAACTCTTACACCAATTTCTGATCATAAATTTTATTATCATCTAATGGTTCAGATCATCCCCTTTAATGAGGTAAGAGAATAGTAGAATTTCACGTTAATAAAGAGAGAAAATATTAACAACTTTCATTTTTCGTTTTTGATAAAAATCTCCCTTATCTTTCTTTAAAAGACAACTTAAACATTATGGTCTTTTTAGTAATTTTAATTCTTACACCAAGATCATAATTTTATATTCTCTTTCTTTATTAAATGTAATATTTCTCTCTTCATTTAAATAAAATTTCACTACTCTCTTTCTTCATTTAATATTTACCTTTGAATTAAAGATTAGTATTGGAGTTTTAATGGCATGCCCTTAAATTAAAGTTGTTTTAAATAGAAAGAATATGATTTTTTTGTATAAAAATAAAATGCGGAAGTTACTAGTATCCTCCTTTTAAGAAAGAAGTTGGAGCAAGTTATCAATATCTTATATATGTATAACCAGTAATTATTGAAAATATATATAACTTGTAAGTCGCTTTGCATGGGAATTTTAAATTTATATAGAATTAATTTTTTTAATTAAAATAAAAAAGAATATTATGCATAATATTTTAATTAAAAGAATTTAAAAAATAAATTAAAAATAAATTTAAATTTTAAATAAAATTAAATGCCATTCTTTTAAAAAATGTAATAATAAATTTAACTATTTTCAAGTAAATATATTCTAATTTAATATATAAAATATGAGTGGATAAGCGAAAAATTGTTAAACAAATCTGAATAAGAGATCTACTTCCATATTATTTTTTATAATCTAAAATTTTGATTCATGGATTTGAAATAATAATAATAATAATAATAATAATAATAATAATAATAATAATACTTATTAACATGTATTAGTTTAAGTGCAAAAAAATTAGGTCTTTTAAATATGTAATTTTGTGTTTAATTTTAAAATTTATGTATATAAAAATAATATCATTAAAAAAGCTTCTATTTAAACAATTCATTATATCTTAAAAAATTAATTTTTTACTTATCAAATAAAAGTGTTATGATTTTCTCCCTATATTAACTTGTGAACTTGTCAAATAATCGTTCAAAGAATAATTTTTCGAAAATACCAAATGGTAAATTGGGAATTTTGTTTGTATGTTTCATTTCTGAATTTCTGGATAGTGATGCTTATTCATTGAGTTTTGTTATTTTTTTTTAAAGTTTTTTTAATAATTTTTTTAATACTATATAAAAAAATATTTAATAAAAAAATATATTTAATATCTTAAAATTATAAAAAATATTTAATATCTTTTTATTTAATAATTAAAAAAATTAATAAGAAAACTACGTAAGAGGATTAAGAATTATTATTATTCATTTGTTCTAGAAATAACAAATCAAATCTTAATAATGGAACATCTCGATCGTAAAATGTGCGGCTTTGACAACATCGTTGAAGATTTCATTTTTTGGCCATTAAAAATTTTGAGGTCCCGATTGATGGGTCCAGTCACTTTTGGTAGAAGTTTCTCAAGAGTGTTGACAAGTAGGCAAGGTCTGATCATTCATCTAGACTTATATCGCGTTAGGTAGAAAACTTATTTTGTCATCCACCGAAAAAAAAAATTTATTTTGTCACATCATTATTTTTCTTTGTAAGGGTTTTTTTTTCTTATTTTTATTATATATGATTTTACATTGATGTATATGTAAATTTTAAAAATATTTTAGAATATAAAAATTAAACATAAAAATAAGAGAAAAATAATAGGGCAAGATGTTTTATATAAGAGAAAAATAAACATACAAGAATTTTAAAAAGTTAATAGGGCATGATGTTTTGTCTTGATTATTTAATTGATTTTTAATCTCAAATTATTTATTAATGTATGTAATAAAATTTATATTAAAAAAATAATCTTTAATTATTCCATTGACAGACGACCTACCTTAACAATAAAGGAGACGGCCACATCCCTAAACAAAATCTCATTTATTTAATTACTATATGTATAATTATTTAAATAAGTCTCTTCAAATATATCAAATTTTCATCTCCTTCAAAAATTTTACAATATGAGTAAATGTATATATAACACTTCTACTTGAAATTTTTTTATTCCGTCCATAGCCCCTTTCATTATCTGTGCATTTTTATCACTTTTTATTTTTATTTGGTTATTTTATATTTAATATCTATAAAATAAAACAATTGAATGCTATGGAAAGTTTTCAAAAGAATTGTTGATGGGATGTGCTTCGTTTCTCGCCGTTTATTTGTTGTTTACAAACTACAGTACACTAGAATTTTGGGTTTAATATAACACAAAAAATGGTAAAATTAATATTTGCCAGAAAAAATTTGATGCCCCCCCTAGTGGCACTAGATTTGTCACCTGTGCATGGATTTTGACAAGTAAACAAGGTATTATCATTCATTTAAACTTATGGTTATTTGTTGTCCCACCTCTTCACCTCAACAATTTTTTTGTTCTCTTATTTTAATGTCCTATATGCAACCCTGGATCCACGTTCCAATATAAAAGGAGCACAGGCATTGCAATTTTAGACAAGAGAAGTAACGTGTTAGAGATCATAGAGCAACATACTATCATAATCATGGCAAGTGACCTTTTATGCTTGCCTAGCCAATTCTTGTACACCACACCATCACTAACTACTAAAATACCACTAGGTAAGAACTCCACGCAAAGAGCATCTCTTGCCAATCCCAAACCTTGGCGAGTCACTTGTGCAGTGAGCGCACAGGATACTCAGATAACAGAAAATAATAGACGTTCAGCCAATTACCAGCCAAACCTCTGGAATTTTGAATTTCTGCAGTCTCTGGAAAATGACATGAAGGTGATTATAGTAATATTCCAAGTTGATTTTGGTTTTCCCTTTCGCGACTTTAATATCTTCATGTAAACTGTTCTAGGAGGACCGGGAAAAAAAGAAAAAACGACAGAAATTTATAGTGACTCTTATAACCTTGCTAATTAATTGTTTGGCTATGCATATATATAATCTAAGCACAGGTGGAAACACAGCAAGAGAAGGCAACAAAGCTGGAAGAGGAGGTGCGAGGCATGATCAACCGAGTAGGCATTGAGCCACTGAGCTTACTCTACTTGATTGACAATGTCCAGCGATTGGGATTGACGTACAAGTTTGAGAAGGACATAAAAAAAGCCCTTGAGATGAGGATTGTTAATTCATTGGATGAGATAGAGAAAAGTGGGCTGCATGCTACTGCTCTCAGCTTCCGTTTGCTTAGACAACATGGCTTTGAGGTCTCCCAAGGTATGTTATTGTTAATATCATTCACCTTAATTTGCTAAACATATATAGCAAGTCATAAATATATAATATAATATTAATTAATTGTGGTTTTCTGTTTAAATTAACATATATATATATATATATGGCAATAAGTGCAGATGTGTTTGAGAGTTTTAAGGACAAGGAGGGAAGCTTCAAGGCTGAAATTAGCGGTGACGTGCAGGGGTTGCTGAGTCTATATGAAGCATCATATCTTGGCTTTGAAGGAGAAAATCTGTTGGATGAGGCAAGGACATTTTCAGTAAAACATCTCAAGAACCTAAAAGAAGGAGCACCCACCAAACTAGCAGAACTAGTTAGTCATGCACTGGAGCTTCCCTATCACCGAAGACTGCATAGACTAGAGGCACGATGGTTCATTGACAGATATGAAGAAAAGGAACCCCGCGATCGTTTACTAATTGAGCTTGCAAAGCTTGATTTCAATATGGTGCAATCAATATATAAGAAAGAACTGCAAGAACTGTCAAGGTCACACACATAAATAATTTATATAAGTTTCAATTCTTAACTTACCTGATAGTTACCATGATATGAAATGAAAGGAAATTAAATAACGATGATATGATCAATCAATATATATATATATAATTAGCTTGTTGTATTATATATGTATGCATGTTGGCATAATATAATATAATATAATATAGGTGGTGGAGTGACATTGGGCTGGCAAGCAAGCTGGGCTTTGTCCGAGACAGATTAATGGAGGTGTACTTTTGGGCTCTAGGAATGGCCCCTCATCCTCGATTCCGTGGTTGCCGTAGTGCTGTCACTAAGATGTTTGGTCTAGTCACCATCATCGATGATGTGTATGATGTCTATGGTACTTTGGAGGAGCTACAACTCTTTACGGATGCTGTTGAGAGGTTTGTTCTACATCAGGAATTTAACTTAATTTAATTTTAATTAATATTTCACCAGCAAATATAGAATAGAATTAAATGTCTCAAATTAATATATAATCATTGATTCATATTTTACAGATGGGATGTAAATGCCATAAATACACTTCCAGACTACATGAAGTTGTGCTTCTTAGCCCTGTATAATACTGTTAATGACACGGCTTATAGCACCCTTAAAGAAAAGGGAGATAACAGCCTTCCCCATCTAGCAAAATCTGTATGTACACTGTACAGTTCAACTTAACTAATTAAATATTATGTCCTTAATAATGAATAACTGTGATTAATTTGAGTTGACAGTGGTCAGACTTGTGCAAAGCATTCCTGCAAGAAGCAAAATGGTCTAACAACAAAATAATTCCGGCATTCAAGGATTACCTTGATAATGCATCAGTTTCCTCCTCCGGCGGCTCCTTACTTGCTCCTTGCTACTTCTCAGTCAGCCAACAAGTCACAAAGGAAGCTCTTGATTCTGTAACTAATTATCATGGCTTGGTGCGCTCCTCATGCACCATTTTCAGGCTCTGCAATGATCTGGCTACCTCGGCGGTAAGCAATTAATGCCAAATGGAATATGAATATTATTAATATAAAATTAATTAGCAACAAACACCTTCACTTGACTTGACTAGTAGTGTGTATTATTGTTAAATATATAATACAGGCTGAGCTAGAGAGGGGTGAGACTACAAATTCAATCACGTCCTACATGCACGAGAGTGGGACTTGTGAGGAGGAAGCACGCCAGAGCTTGAGAAAATTGATCGACATAGAGTGGACGAAGATGAACCGGGACCAAGCTTTGGATTCTACATTCCCAAGATTTTTTAAAGAAACAGCTATTAACATGGCACGGGCTTCCCATTGTACATACCAATATGGAGATGGACTTGGAAGGCCAGACGACACAGCCGAGAACAGAATCAAGTTGTTACTACTAGACCCCATTCCAATTAATTAATTAATGTAACAACATAGATAATTATCCTACTTTCAATTCATATTCGTACTACTTGTATAAGGGATTGGATATAACGTCATATACCTCCTATCCTAATTGCTAATTGAATAAAGCATAACCCTATGTTTGGATGTATTTTTATTAATGGAACGGAACGGAATAGGTAGAAATGGAATAGAAATAAAAGGAATGGAATGGAACATAGTTTTCATTCTCTTTATTTGGAAATTTCATTAATTAAACGAACTAACGGAATTACCTACATGTGTTCTCCCATTCCTCCTCAATTTTGGGGGAAACAAAAGTTGGACATTTGAGGGGAAGAGGGAGGAAATGATTCTCCATGTGTTCCGTTTCGTTCCTATGCATTTTAAAACTCCTAAACAAGGGAAGTTATTTCTGTTCCCCTCATTCCCTTTCCGTTCCCCTCATTACCTATTATTCAAACGTAGTGTAAAGCAGTGAATAATGGAATGTATGAGATTGTGATGCAAACATTAATAAAGACAGAAATGAAAATGATTACATTTTTGTTGCATTTATTTATTTTTTACGGTCCGTTTGGATAGTAGAATTGAAATTGAAATATAGAATTTTAATTTTAATTCCAATTCTTTCAAAATTAGAATTGGTACAAAATTTTAAATTCTATATTTGAGATTGTCAAAGAATTAAGATAAGAAATTATAAATTTAAATTAATTATAATTTTATTATTTAAAGATATGATCTAAAACATTAAAAATATATTTACAAAAATTAAAATTAATAAAAATATTCATACAATAATATTTTTATAATATAATAGTCATTTTTTTCATAAATAAAATTTTCATGAATTTTTTTAGAAAAAATTAATAGTTATTATAATGATATTTATATAAATATAAAAATAATTTTTATATAAATATAGAATCTCAATAAATATAATTGTTTATAAATAAATGTGAAGAGAGAGAGAGTTTAATTTTTAAGTTATGAAATTAATAATTTCTTAAGGTATAAGTTAAGAATTAAGAAAAACTTAATTTAATTATTTTTCAATTTCATGAAATTAGTTTATTGAACTACAATTCCAAATCTAAATGACATTCTAAATATAAAAATTAGAATTAAAAGATCTAATTCTAATTTCAAACTCTAATTCTATACTCAATTCCAATAGTCAAACACATTTATTATTTTTTTGGGTCAATTGCATTTATTTATCTTCTTTTTTTTTAATTTGTTTTGGGTTATGGATGTGGATTGAAGGCCCAACCCGTTTGAATTAGAATTAGGAAGGTGTCGAATGAACCCAATTCCAATGAAAACCCGAAAGAATGAATGATGGAGTTTGTGTTTTTAAGGGTAAGGGCAAACAAAGCAAAGGAACAAGGATTCGAAGAATGGGAAGCGGGAAAGAGCAGATTGAGATTGAGATTGAGATTGAGAAGAAGGTACCAAATTCAAAGCGAAAGCGAAAACGAGTTGCTCCGACTAGCACCAACTCCAACCTTATCCTTATAAACAACAAGAAGAAGGCGAGTGAGGAATTAAACAAGGCATCATCAGCAGCAGCAGCAGCTGCTTCGGAGCAACTGCGTTTCTTTGTGGATCAGTTTCAGTCCGCCAAGGGTCTTCAGCTTTCTTCTCTCGAGTTGGAATCCCTCAAAGGTTAATATTAACCTTTTTTTTTTTAATATACATAATATATATTTATTGGGTTTGAGTTTGAGTTTTTTCTTTTATTATTGAATCAATCATCTTGAGGAATAATATGAATAGTCATCATGTTTTCGGAGTAATAATATTTTTTATTTCATGTCTGAGTGATGAAGCAGTATTTTCCTTCTTATAGGCTGGCTATATTATATATATATATGTGATTGTCACTCAACTAAAACAAACAGCCACACAGTTGGCCTCTAATAATTACATATATTCTAATTGTTTAACTTGAGAGATCAATTATCGATATGATACACACCCTCTTGAATTACTATTTCAAAAGCTTTCTTACTGAAGGTGGGTTTCTTTTTCAAGGAATGTTATGTTATGTTAGGCAACACAACACTAGTTTCCACAACTAGGATGGATAATCAATAAGGATCCCAAGTTATTTTTAATCTCAAAACACTCATACCCTTGCTCCTGTTCTAAATTTTGCATTTATAATGTACCAAGTAACCTTAAACTAGATTTTCTTGCCTGATGACCTGATTACTATGCTTGTGTTTATCTTCCTCACTACACCTTTTGATGGCCTAGTATCTATTGCAGAAAAATCAAAGTGATAGTATTATTGAAAACAACAGGTTTCATGTGATGGAGAATTCAATTAAAATTGTCCATGACTAACTAGTGTAATTGAGAATTGAAACTTACTATGCTTATTAATTATATTATGCAGATACATGCATTTTGGAGCTACCACAACACTCAGATTTAGATGTCAAAACATTAGGGAAAAATATTAAAGCAGCTTTTGGCGCATCATGGAAAGAGGTGCTTTGTGAAGGGGAGCTCGTACAAGGGAAAATTGATGCTGGGAGTCCAGCTGTTCTTGTTATAAGTTCATCTGCCTTAAGATCCATAGAACTTTTAAGGTTTGGTTACTTTTTTCTTTAACGAGAATAAATATCTGAAGGCAAAGGGCATACTTGTTAAATATTATTTTTCTTATTATCATTTTGTCAAAAGGAACAAAAATAAGGGAAAAAAAATGAAGGAAGCAAAGAGAGACAAAAAAGATCTACCTCCAAACACCGAGTGACATAGTAATCAGTTTAACTAGAGCAAAACAAAGAAAAATAATGAGTGCCTGTCAGTTGTTGAAGAATTTCTTTCCTTCTTATTCCTTGTAATCAATCATCAAAGAACTAATTCTCTTGTGCAGGGGCTTTCGGTCTTTTACAAAAGAATGTCATGCTGTAAAGTTATTCTCAAAGCATATGAAAACTGAGGAACAGGTAAATTCTCTGCGCTCCTTGTGTCCAATTTTATTAATATATCTATTTGAATATGTTAGGTGTGTCATAGGACATGCACGGGTTAAGTACTAGAAACACTAATGAAAGTGGAATGAATACACATACAGAGACATAGAGGAGGGATCAATTGACACAGGTGTAAGACTTGACGTACTTAGACCATCCAATAACCTTTTGTAGAATGAAATTTTATCTGCCCAACTGTTAAATTATTACTAATTATCATGTTGATCTTGCATGTCAACTTTTGAAATAATTGGACAACAATAAGTATGTAATGAAATAATTCATATTTCTTATATTTTTTGAAAAGTTTATTTTGTGTTAACTTTAAGATATCAATGGAGTGTATAACAAATTCAAATTAATGTCAAATGTTGTAGATGTGATGATTGTGATCTGCATGAAACAATATTGAATTAATTTCAAATTTCATGAACAAGATAACATGATAAAAAGGTTTCAATCCAACGCAGGATTTTTTTGAGAAAGTCATTCAATAAAAGTTATTCAATGGTATAGTGCAGACAGTTCATGCCATAGCAGCAGTACATGTCTCGCAATGCTATAGATGTAGCATAGCGCAGACACAGAGGTGCCTCGCGAGGGCTATAGTGAACAAATGGTTTAAATATCACATTTCCTTAAAGCTTTAGTTGAACATCTCAACTTGATAGAACAGGCACTAACAAACAAATCTGTTTTGATGTGCGCAACCAACATAATCCATATTGCTGTCATCACTGTCTTTGAGAAAATCTCAGTGATCATGCTTTGTGTTGTAAATTGTTCTCAGGCATGTGCGCTACAATTCTTAGGGTCTAGTAGTGAAATGAGAGAAAAATTCATAGGCACAAGGCTGAGTGGCTAACAGGCCTGTGTTTTTACTTTAAGAAGTTTTAAATAAAATAAAAAGGAATTTTGATTAACAATTTAAAAATATTATCCAACAAAGCAGGTTTATTCCCAAAAATTTAATCCTATGTATATTGGAGCTGACATTTAAGTTTTTATCCATAAAGTTTCAATTCCATTTTTTCCTTGGACCGTAAGAAAGAAAAAGATTTTTGTATTTTATCTTGCTTATGGAGATGATTAATGAGTTGTTCTTCAGTAGTGCATGATTTCTCTTTTCATCTAATCTCTCAGTTTTTCAGTGATTTGCATGATGTAAAAATTTGCTTCCATTATAGTTTTTCTTCATTTTCAGTTGACATTATACCGGCCCATCTCATACCCCTTTATCTTATTGGCCCTTGTGATCCTTCTTCATGGCAACATTGTCCACTGATTTTGCTTTATGGTCACTGCAGATTTCCTTGTTAAAAAACCGTGTTAACATTGCTAGCGGCACACCAAGCAGGTTGGTAATCTCGAATCCTTTCACGGACATGAAGATATACCAAATTCAAAAAATTGTAGGATACGGACACCGCACACACACACACACACACATATATATATATAATTGCAAAATTTAAGAAAAAAAATTCATAATTCATTAATATCATTTCTTTAAACTTGAAGATTTATAATATCTTAATATATGTCATATGTGTCAATATTTGCTACTTAGTAAGCTATTCCTAAAAAATATAGAGCATAATTTTTATTGATATTTTTTAAAAAATCTCCTAAGTCAACTTCTCCTAATAGAATAACCATGTATAAATAAATGTGCATAAAAAAAAATAATTAGAGGGAACATTAGTGTGAGGCAAGTTTCAGTGACGACAAAGTGGAAGGCTTGGTACGAGCAGAGGTAGAAAGAGGAGATGAAAATAGTGGTATGTGAAAAGATAAAACTTAAAAGTCTAATAGTGACGTGTGGAAAGATAAAACTTAAAATACTAGTATGTGAAGATAATGGTTTGGGAGATTAGTCATGTGATTGAGATTTGGTGAGTTATGAGCTTACTAATTAAATGTTAGTCACGGAATTTTATTTTTTTTTATAAATATTAATAGGTTGTGTCTTAAATGTGTTCAAGCATGTCTGAGACTTGTCTAAATTAAAAAAAAATAATTTTTTTAATTGAACACATTCAGACATGCAGGACACATGTGTCGTACGAGTGTCTCCATGTGTCTGACACGGACACGCCTCAAAAACAGCGTGTACATGCTTCATAGGTTCTCACTGACCATCAGATCAAATATCTCCCTCTTCGTTTTTTAGGTGATTAGATCATTTAAAATCTTGACATTGTTGAAGTTTTAGTCATGGACACATGTATAATTATACATTACTCCCATCAATTTCAGGATAAAGAAGCTCATTGACACTGAGGCGTTAGGCCTTTCAAGGTTACAAGTACTTGTGCTTGACATGCATCCTGATGTGAAGGGCTATTCCTTGTTTACCCTTCCTCAAGTCAGGTTTAGTTATATCTTTTCTCCGCGTTTTGGCATGATATTATATATGTTGTGTCTTTAAACCTTAAACAACACCATCGTATCATCTCATTTCATCAAGCTAACCCTATCGTTGTTGCATATATATAACTGACTGGCAGAGACGAATTCTGGGACCTATTCAAGAATTATTTTTATCAACCGATGATTCAGGGTGATCTGCGCATCTGTCTCTATGGTCCATACCAGCTGGCTGTCCGTTTAAAAGGCAAACAAAGACATCCTGTACCTGATAAATAATATACGACATTAATCATCCTTGTTTTACTTGAGGCCTGTATTCTTACAATTATTTTATTATGATTCCAGTTATCTTTAAATGACATTCTTTTTTTTTTTTTAATGAAATGACAAATCTAGTTTAATATTTGATTTATTTATTATCAGTAACGGAATGACGTTCCCTTTTATGATGAAAGGGTGACATTATTATTTATACGTGATGGAAATGCGGAACAACAAAACGCTTCAAATAAATAAATAAAATACAAGGTATGTGTTTTATTTTTGTATATTTTCATCATTCGTACGCTAACTTGTAGTGTTGGTTCCAATAATGTATTTTAGTTTTTCAATCATATTTTTAACATGAAATGAAATAAAAGTTATTGCAACACAAGGAATAGAGTCCATTTTGCTTATAAACTATCTTAATGAATTATGTAGCTTATGCCATTGTTCTCATCATCGAAAAACATAAACGAATTCAAAGATAAAATTAATTTTAAGTTTACAATAAGATATGATAACAGGAAATTGTTTTTGTAAATCACTTCTAATTAGTACAATATTTTTCAAAATTTTGCAAAATACATTTAGATCACTTCGGCACCTTGGTGAGGGCCTTCCCACAAAACACTTCTGGTTGGGTTGTGTCCACAGTCCACTGGCACAGATAAAAGAGTGTTTTAGGATTGCGTTCCCTAAGAACCCTACACATAGGGTATGTCATTCTTTAAGAGGGAGGGTGATTCTGGTCCTTAATTCTAAAGGCTATGCCAGAGATTGGAGAGAGATAGATAAGTACAAGTATCTTGCTAGAGTGGTCCAAAGTTGCTGTTAATACCCACTGCACTCGTGTAAGGACTAGGGATGCAAAGACCACTCAGTCTCTTTCTGAGTCTCAGCTTTGCATTAAAGAGCAGCGGGAAGATGAAACGTCTGCTTTTAACCAGTGTTCATGCACCTCTCTGTCTCATTAATTGTTAGTGGTTAGATGAAAAGGACGCCCATTAAAGAAGCAACCATGATTTTTACAAATTAGTTCTATTACACTATTCTTACACTAGCTGTTCAGATAATAAAACAAAAAAAAATACATATTCTAATACACTATCTATCTTTCTTTTCCTAAAAAAGGTAGTATGAACAAAAGTGTAAAAAAAGTTGGTGTGAGTTGATCTTTTTTCTTACAGAATAGTTATTATTATGCATATAAAAAAGGAAGTTACTATGAGTTATGAGTCTTATGATGCCAAATGCTGCATGTGAAACCAACCAGGTCAAAAATAAGAAACTGTGTCTGAAGAGAGAATATCAAATGCAAGCCCCATGCTAATTGATGTTACTTCTGCATCCTGCCAAGACTCCAGAGCCAGAGAAACAGTTTAAAAAATAAGGCCAGCCAAATTACACATTTTCAATATATCTATTATTGATTAAGCTCATCAAAGAATTGACCAAATTACTCATTTTCAAGATATGATATCATAAATTCATTGTCAATAAGCAACATATGCACTTGCGCCTCCAAAAAAAATAAAAAAATTGAACGGCTAATTTATACTAGCTAGGCATACGACAAAGAAAATGACAAGGGGAATAAAATAAAATAATAAAGATCATGACAGGACAACAAAATTACTAAAACTATTGTATTATTAATGATGTTTTATTAGCTCTTTATCCTAAAAGCAGATTCATAATCTCTTCCGAAGCATGGATAACATGATAGACACACCATATGGCCAAACTGTAGACAGGATGAATGATAATTAAATATCATTCTCCTTGTATATGACTACATGTCCCTCAAAATTTAGTAGTGTCCTAAGATATACATTCTAAATTATGCAATTGGAATACTAGCATAAACGAGAAATCAAAGGTCATAGCATCGTATCTTCAAACTCCAAATGATACAAAATAAGCAATTGGAACATGCATTTTATCTATAAAATCTAAATGAAAAGCAAACCTTGCCCCATGCAGAGGATGAGATATATTTCTTTTATTCTGCAAAAACTTCTTACACATCACTTCAATATGCTTAGTTGCATGTGCAACACAATACTTTACTTCTCTTATCAGCTATTAATATTTTGTCCTTTTGATGTAATATGAATTACGAAACTTTTATAAATTTTATATATCTAATACAGTTTATTGTTTTAAGTCATGACCATATTAACTTGAATGATTATACAATATTTTATTATGGGGTATTTTCTTTTCATATTTTAATTAATTCACACACCAGTATTTACTCATGATGAGTTGAAATATTAGCACAACATTATGCATAATATTTCATGCATTTGTATTTCAGTAATATTGTTAGATGGCCGTTTTTACTTAGATTAAATTTAGCTCTCTCTCTCTCTCAAATTATACATCCTTTAAAATTATTAAAATGTGCTGTTACGTTTTTTTTAAGGCTTAAGATCCATCATATGGACTTGGCGGAGAGGCTTCTTAATGAGATTTTTAGGAATGATTTTTGTAAGTCACTTCTAATTAGCATAATTTTTTTCAAAATTTTACTAAAACACATTTAGATCTCTTCGGCACCTTGTTTCCAAAACCAAGCCTACACACAGAATGAAGATTAATATCACATTTAAAAGATATGAGAGCACCTCATTGTCTTCTTTATTTAAAAAAAAAGGAGAACTCTTCCAAAAGAATTGGACTTATCTCTTAATAAAAAATAAGTGATGTGTAAATGTAAATATTCTATTATAGTTGTCCGAAATAATATTTACCAAATAGCATTTTAACTAGCACTTCAGAATTTTTAAGTGAACTATCATTTATGATTTTATATGCCAATTGGTTAAAAGCATGGAAATAATATCATAAAAATTAATTTATAGTAACTAAGGCCTAATATCATATTCGGCCTTGCAGTATGGTTTTTTTTTTTTTTTGTGGTGCTTAAGATGAGAAACAGCAAGACCAAGGCCTAACAAATAAAGTTCCTACTAAATGGATTTCGATTCTTTCATGAACTTTTCATATAATTATGTCACGTCAAGATAGAAAAAAATACAAAAACAATTATAATATGACCCATTTCACTAAGTTTATCTTTCTCTCTATTGACATGAAATAATCACGTGGATCCAAATTCCTACTAAACACACCAAGATCCGATGGATGGCTAGACCAAACAGTCCACTGATTATCATGTACTCATATATCTACTGTTTTTAGCATCAGTTCAAGCTGCGGACGAGGCCAGTGCCTCAGTGGTGTTACCGCATGCCCCGGTAAAGAGATCATCAGTTCAAGCTGAATGCGGAAAAATGTTTATTCACTTCATATCAATCACATGACACGGTTGTCAGTTGGAAAAGGGGCGGGGGTGTTTTTGACAAGACTGTTTACAAAAGTACATGTCTGAATTTTGCCTCCGATTTAGTATTTCTTAAACACATAAATATACATGTAAGAAAATATACCTAGGCTAGAAGATTCATCCATTTACAAACAGTTCAACTTTGGGGGTGTTTATTTCAGATTAAATCCTCCCTCAACAGTTTTTTTTAGAAAAGAACTGTTGAGTGCATAATCATTTATATTTGAATTTAAAGATAAAAAATATCAACTGCATTTTTTGGTAAAAAGTTGGTGAATAAACAAAATTTGAACATTATTTAAAATTTATTAAAATTATTTTTAACAATAAAATATAAATATCATTTTATCTTCAATCAAATAATATTTTTAATCAATCAAATAATTTTTTATATCATCCAAACAAAATAAATTAACTTAAAATTATTTTTCAATTAACATATCCAAACACAACTTTTTTTATAATCAATTATAATAAAAAAAATTATACAATAATTAATTATTAAAATAATCTTCACAACTATCTCAAATTCACTTATTCAAAAATTGAGCTTAAATCTCAATGGTGACATCTTCAAATTAGTACCATTACCAATGATAATCCCGACAAAATGCCATAGATTTACCAGAAACTTGAGTAAAAAGAGGGCTTTATCTCTCGCAAAGATACTCGATGACATATATACTTAATGATAAAACCATCAAATTATGCTAGTTTATTGATTAAGCTCACCACTATCAAATATTACCAATAACTATTCATAATCACTATTTTTTTAATCAGGACAAATGTGATGCGGAAATTCACATTAGTTTTTCTCTTTTTTTTGAGAGGGGGGTTGGGGGTTGGGGGTTGGGGGTTGGGGGTGGAGCCTTTCACGTTGGACGAGATGGTTAAAGCTAAATCAAACGTGAGCTGTCTGCCTCATCCACTTCGTAGCTGACCACTTCTCCCCAGCGAGTACCTCACATCCTCCATGCACACTATTCGGATCTGACTGTCCATCCAGTCCCTGAGAAGACCAAGCAGACATATAAAAGGTCGATTATTTGGTAAGACAACTTTCCACCATCAAGGTTCGTCTAAAAAATGAATAGCACAAACAATTACGACTCTCCATGATTCAATACTGAGCATTGACATTTTCTATCACAAGAATAGGAGGGATGCCCTATTGCTGAAACAGCTACAGCCTACAGCATTAGTGGTGATACAGAACATGGCAAGAGGTCCTAAACTTGCAATGGCTGATATCAATTGCAACAAAATAAGTAAATGCAGTAGAAAAGTGGGAAAATAAAGCAGGCAGTTGTTAAAAAACAAAAAAGCTATCTTGATCTAAGAATGATACATATGGTTTTAAACAAATTCCCGTATACGACACATTGACGACACGTGTCCGACACGCGTCCATACATACAACAACAACCAAGTCTTTTCCCACTAGGTAGGGTCGGCTACATGGATCAAACGATGCCATTGTGCCCTATCATAAACCAAGTCTTCAGAAATGACATACAAATCTAAATCTTTTTTAATCGTATCACCTATAATCTTTCTTGGTATCCCTCTACCTCTAGCTATTGGGCTATCTTCCACTTTATCTAACTCTTTTTATAACGGCTTCTAAGGGTCTTCTCCTTACATGTCTAATTCACCTAAGGCGAGATTCTCTCATCTTTTCTACAATAGATGCTACCCTTACTTTCTCTCTAATGTATTCATTCCTAATCCTATCTTGTCTTGTATGGCCACACATTTAACGCAACATCCTCATTTCAGTGACACCAATCTTATACTCTTGTTGGCTTTTTACAGCCCAACATTCAATACCATACAACATCACGAGTCTTATAACTGTACGGTAAAATTTACCCTTAAGTTTGAGAGTCACTTTTCTATCACAAATAACTCATGAAACACTTCTCCATTTCATCCATCCACCTTGAATCCTATAGTTTACATCTCCCTCTTTCTCTCCCTCATTTTATATGATAGATCCAAGATACCTAAACCGTGTGACTTGTGGTATGGTATGGTCTCCAATTTTCACTGCTAAGCTAGTATTAGCATGCTTCTTACTGAACTTGCATTCCATATACTCCATCTTACTCCTGCTTAGACGGAAACCATGTTTTTCCAAAACTCGTCTCCATAACTCTACCTTTCCATTTGTTTCCTCTCTCGATTGTCCAACTAGGATTATATCATCTACAAAAAGCATGCATTGTGGCACCGGCTCTTGGATATGCGCAGTAAGCATATCCAAGACCAAGGTAAAAAGATAAGGACTCAAAGTTGACTCTTGGTGCAGTCCTATAGTTATAAGAAAACCTTCTGTGACCCCACCCTATGTTCTCATACTAGTTTTAGCCTCATCATACATATCTTGGATTATTCGAATATAAGTGATACGAACTTATTTCTTCTCCAGAGCCTTCCACAAGACCTCTCTCAGTATCCTATCGTAGACTTTTTCCAGATCAATGAAAATCATGTGTAGGTCTTTTTGCTTCCCCTGATACCTTTCCATCAATCTTCGCAGAAAATAGATTGCTTCCATGGTTAACCTCCCAAGCATAAAACCATGGTCTTTTTGCGTCCATACATGTCTAATTTAAAAATTATTCTGACACAACGACAACATGGCACGACACGACATAGACATAGGCATGGACATGACCTTTTATGAAGATATTGTAAATCTTGAAGCTTATATATTATAAATCTTTTTCCTTAAATTTTCAATTTTATATATATATATATATATATACACACACACAGACATAGGGGAAGAATCAAGTTATACTCGTATAAGTTAAAGTCACTCTTACACCATTGAATAACTTTTTATTAAATAATTTTCTCACTAAATCTACAGTTGGATTGAAAGTTCATATCATATAGATCATATCTATGAAATCTTACATTAATACAAAATTGTTTAGTACTTCACTGATATATGTTAAGATTAATGTAACATATACTTTTGAAATATATGAAAATAAAGACCATTTGATTATATTCTTGTTGATACTCAATTTTTACAAAAATTTGACACAAATAATCAAGGTAATAAATAGTTAGAATTCAACAATTGAATTGATAAAATTCACATTCTATAGATAGTTATTAGGTGATGTAAGAAAGTCAAATCTTAAACTGGTGTAAGTTTATATATATATATATTGTGTCCGTGTCCTACAAATTTTAGATTTCGGTGTGTCCCTGTATCTGTGTCGCATGTTAGTGCATCATAGATAACGATACATTCTCTCTTGGGATTAAAGGTACAGTCTTAAAACATAAGAAAAGTACTAGAACAACTAAGATAATAGCTGCTCCTATTTCATAATTCCCATGAATTATGTCCTTAACAAGCAAATTAATTATACTAACCATACTCCAAAAAAGCACTGCATTTCCTTTAATTGGTTTCACAGATAGCCCTTTGACAAATTTCCCACCACAGCTACAATCACCAGAACCAGCCTGAAATGCATAGCAGCATATTGTCAATAACAGCCTTTAGTACAGTCAAAAAGTCCAACTAGAACGTCATATATAATACTAGCACGAAGCACAGAATAGATAGCTAATACTATCGTATTACAAATTGAGCATATTTCTAAAGTTAAAGGTAATATCCAAATAGAATCAACAAATACCTTAATTCAAGAAGACAGATTGTAAGAGTAAAATAACTAGTCTAAGCAATGAATTACAAATTGAGCATATTTCTAAAGTTAAAGGTAATATCCAAATAGAATCAACAAATACCTTAATTCAAGAAGACAGATTGTAAGAGTAAAATAACTAGTCTAAGCAATGAACATAATCATGGCATGATAATCAGTCGGCATTCCATTTATTAGAAACTATCAAAACTCACATGATTCAAAATTTACTAATCATCAATAAGAGGAGTAGGATTTTGAATGAAGCTCAGGAGCATAAAACACAAAATTTTGACAGTTCTAGGAACTAAACAAAGAAACTGAAAAACAGAAGATACAAGTATTTTGTTAGTAAACAAAATAAAACGCATTCTCTTCTCAGTTAGAACCCAGAGTTATGGTCCCAACACAATTGCTGCATCAGCCTTCCACCAAATACTCAGGCTACCCATATGCTTCAGAACTACATCTACAGCAACTAACAGAATTTGCTAAATGACAAATTTCAGAAAACAAGAAACTTACCATTGGGAAATACGTTTCTCCTCCCTCAACATTGTCACTTAAATACATAAGCATTGTAGCTATTCGCTGCCCTCCACGCTTCAAGTTGAACTGTCTCAAAAAAGAAAGGCACAAAGGGTTGCAAAGAGTTTCATTGGAGCCACTTCAAGGCAATTCTTATGGTTAATATAATAGTGAAAATTGCAAAGAGAGGAATACAACTTACAGTATCAGAAAAATAGTCATGATGGGGTTTGTAATACTGATTCTTCTCATACCTGTGCTGCTGCAGATGTTAGCCTTGATGCTAGCAAAACCCATCTTTCTTTTCCAGAAAAAACATAAAAAAATTGTCATATCCTCACCTCAGGACTTGCACAAGCTCTCCATTTTCAATTGGTATTTGAGAATAGACAGAAACTCTTTTTTCAATTGCCTAGTTGAGCAAGGTAAACATGTTTTAGCAGAGTGTACAATTAATGCTCACCAAAAAAATATGGTTTTGTACTTTTTCTATAATTCTACACATAAAAAATAAAATTAAATTAAAGGCTTTCAAGGAAACTAAAATGTTATATAAGGATGGAAAAAAAAAGAGTAAAAAATATTATAAATATACAGAAATCAAATTTAATATGACTAATTCATGCAAGTCGCACTATCAAGAAAGCATAAGCTTAAATATCAAATCGTCTCAGTATTTTGGTTTAGTTTTATTTTGGTGCTGATTGCTTTATTCCACAAGGTTACTAGATCACTGTTATTTAGGGTTACTAGCCTTAATAAGTTATTACTTTTATTTAATTTTGAACTTCATTCCTAAGGGTACTTTAGTAATTTTCACATTTATAAGTTTTCGGCTTGCGCCTATGTATTATTGGGTTTTCTTTTAATTCCCAAGTTTCGTTCATGGGATTGTCAGATCTCAATAACTAGGATTCTATGCTAATTCTTGTAGGATAAGTTATAGAAGGTCCATTCAGTTCTAATGCTTTCTTTTCGTAGCAAATCAGATTTATGAATTAAGGGAGCACAGTGCTCTCTTTGTGATTGTGAAGCAATCAAACCCTAGGTGTGAAACCTAAAGGACCACAGGTATGACACAATGTTTCAAAAACCGAACTGGCCGCTAATAACCACCCAACAAGGTTCTTAGTGAATTAGCTGGTTCTATGCAAAAAGGGTTTTTAGTGTGTATCAGACCAAGAAGACTGTCCAATTTTATGGCTGAACCAGCTGGTTCAGTCCAGGCTTTAAACACAGGTTTGACGATAAAAGTGAGAGGTAAAAGACTTAAGGCGAAAGTAAACTTGATAACTTACATGTACCATAGGATATTTTCTCTCTTCAGAATTCAAAAACATACCGGAGCTTGTCCTAACATTACTCTTGATTCCCTGTGAAAGATAGAAATATCATCATGCTTCGTGAAGAAATACAAGTACTTCAAAGTTCAAATAACAACTATATTCAATTAAATACAAATGACCCCACATACTACTACAAGTGTACATTTGTTTTGATATGTATTTCCTTTTCTTTTTAATCTATTTATGTAGGAAAAGATGCATCTGAATGTAGTTGTTTGGCCACGTTGGAAGAGGCAAAATTGTTTCTTTCTAATAGTTTTCTTAATAGCAGCATATTTTAAGAAAGCAATTTTCAATACGGAAAAAATTTCACAGCAAGGCCAAAATGACACGTTGACTTGAGGAGGAATGTTGAGATAGTAGCTATTTCATTTATTAGCATTTATTTGTATTAACTATATATAACTGTACTCTTGCACTATACAATTGTAGTATACTGATACTGTACACAGCCCTCTCTACTAGAATAATAAGACTTGGGGCATGTTTGTTTCAGCTTCCCAACAGCTTTTTTTAGCTTTTTTTCAACAAAAAAAAAAAGCTGTCAGGGACTATTTATAACATGTTTGGTAATTTTGACTTCAGCGCTTTAACACGAAATTCAATGCAATATAACAACTTTTTTTCATAAACTTGAAGCTTGAAGCTTATGATTCTATATTATAGATTATTCCAAAAGTTTTGATATGTAAATACAATTTTGTCCTCAATCAAATAACTTTTTTAATCATTCTATACCTTTTTTTGTAATTTAGAAACAGATTATTTTAAAATCGTTTTTTAGCTAATATATCCAAACATAAAACTGATTCTATTATAATCAATTATACAATAATTGATTATTGAAATAATCAGTTTTCACAGCAAATCCCAACACACACTTAGACATAAGGTGCTACTCACTTACATCCATTCACAGTAGCTGGGTTTTCTCTCTAGATCATTGTCTCTCTAGTTTCTACAGGCTTCATAATCTCCAATGGTGAGTTATTTTGCTGGAGAGAATTGAGGAACTTGCCTAATAGAGGGATAGAGCATAGAGGAGATTAAGTGATAATTTCAAAATAATTAATTGTTTTCAATTCTTCCATCTTCTGAAGCTTGGTATTCTTTTCTTGAGTTTGTAAACTTCTCATTCATCTTTTTTCCTTGTCATAGGGTAGGTATTTTCTGTGAGCAGGGTCCTCCCACCATTGGATTAAGCCATTTAGTAGTTTTCAACAATGTTATTCGTGAAAGGGAAGAAAGAAAGAAAAAATAGATTCATAAAGCAAATTGGCTAAATAGTTGCATACAGAATGAAAACAAGCCAACAATATATAAGGTTCAATTGAAATATAATCAAGTTACCGTCTATGCATATACGCTTTGTCTTTCTTCCTAAAAGGCATTTAGCAATTCATATGAAATTCATACATACTAAAACTAGGAATTATCAAGGTGAATCTGACAGAACAAATGAAACTTAAACCCAACTTCATCACCTAACATCTATTGATGGCTATTGACCAATCAAAATGAAAATTCAAAAAGAAAATAAAACTGTCAATGTACCTTTCCAGTTTTTGTATCCACCACTGTTGAAATTTGCAGGCGAGGGAGGGCTACAGCCCTGAGATAATCACATTCCTGTAAAGATAAAACAATTTTAATACAAACACATGTAACCATCATCTGCAAAGTTCTTTACTCAGCAGCTGAATTTTTTGAAGTATTGTCAATTGCCCGAGATTAGTATTTGATCCTCTTTCACTGGATAAGAACATCTTATATGTGACTAACAAGCAAATCATACTTTACAGCTAGCAGCCTAGCACCTCATGAGGAAACTTCTGCCATCAAATAGATGTCAGAAAATTTTAATTGAATCTTCAGTCTTCACCGTTGAAGCACCAAAATAGATCCACTAAATTGTACTTTGCCCAAAGAAATTAAAGAATATGCAATTAAGTGGAGAAAGTTCAAGATGGAAGCAGTGGATACTTGATACCAATTGCCACCACTACATAAACTTATAAAAGTATGTGCAGAAATAGGTCGTACAAAAGATCATCTGGAGGTTGATTTGCATTTTGCAGTAGCCAGTAGGGTCTTTTTTTTAGTTTAACTCCAGTAGTTTAATATATCACCTTATGGCAAGGTCAAACTGTCTGACAAGAATTTTTCAAGCAAGGTAAGGAAAACAGCTTAAATCAAGACCAGACTTCCTAGTTTTTCCATAAATAGTGATGCAGAATGTAATGATAAATTGATAATTTCGGGAATGATGTTAATATCGGATTTAATATCTTTGCAACTAAATTAATAGGTCTGTTACTAAAGGTTTATCATAATATGGGCTTAAATTGTAATTCATGGATTCTAGGTATTAAGAGTATAGGTTTCCCTTTGTTTTCTTATTACTGACAAGCATTCCTGGCTTAATATACAAGATGCCAACAATACAAACTTGTAAATATGACTCTGTCTTGTACTGCAGAGACAACATTACTGATTTTATTTCCATCTACAAGTCACCTAATATTAGAATATGTTATCTTTAGTCCCCACATCCCAGTTTTTAATAAGAATACTCATGAATCTCATCCAAAATTCCAAATAACCCACGAATGCCAAAAGTAAAACCTTTTTTTTTGCCATTCATAACTAAAACTAAACAACAACAAATCTGTGAACATCTAACTTCTATAGTAAACCATTTGAAACTATATAACTGTGACACAGATGATATTAAGATAATTATGTTTTTTATTATTATGAATTTTCTCGATTTAAACGAACCCAGTCTAGGAGATAAAGAAGTTAATACTTTTTCCATGCCACATCATGCTTATAAGTGGTCCCAAAAACCATAAACTCTGGCCCATTTTTTGTAATAAAAGAAGAAATTATATTAGAAAGAGTGAAATAATACTTTGGCGCATATTGTTGAACCTCTACTTTATAAATAAATGAGCCCAAGAAACACCATTTTAATAATGAAAATCAGCAATCAGAAGGAAGGACATACCTCCATGCTCAGGAAGTTATGCAGTAAAATAATTCGTGGAGACCAGCTAAGCACTTCAGGTTTGACCTACATCAAGGATTGAGGATCACAGAAGAATAACAATCAAAATTTAAGTATGCAAATCAACTCTGTTCTCCCAACCATGAGAAGGATTGAAAATAGCAAACAATTCTTCATTGAAAAGACAGAATAAACTAGTAAAAAGTTCAGTAAACAGAGACAATGGATAAATTAATGAGTCCAGTGCAAACTGGAATACACAGAACAACATCAAGGCTTTTAGAGCTCAAACAGTTAGACACTCTCTTAATATTCATATATGTCCAAGAAATAAATCATGCATCATAACAGAACTAGCAGTCATTCAGAGTGCAGTCAAGTATTCTTCAACCATATACATTTAAATGTAGGCAGAAGAAAACTTTAATCTGTTTTGTTTCTTTCTGATGAAGCACTCAAGCTTTAATACTTTTGCTCACCAAATGTATAGGCACTGGTATTTTATTCATTTTATTTTATCTGAAGGACTGTGATTCTATCAAAGAGGGGGCGAGAGAACTTTGAAATACAAAAGTTTAGCAGAAAAAAAAAAGAAGGGTGGGGGGCTACAGACATACATATCCAAGGCGTAAGATTTCTGCTTCCTTGTCATTTTTCCAATAATGAATACCTGAAAATCAAAAGAAATAATTGAAAAATAATAGGGGAGAAAGAGTTCCAATCATAGAAAACTGCATGCTAATAACAACTTTTAAAGTAAGTTTTTTTAAAAAAAAATAAAATCAGGCATACTGATATTATAAAAAACAAAGATAATAATTTTTTATCAAAAAATTTAAAAACAAATACAATACCTAGACGACAAAGCAATTAAAAGTTTGAAATTCAGTCATGGATTAACAAAGAAAAAGAAAAGGAAAAAGATCAATATGGTAGCATATTTTATTTTTTTGGCAAAACAACGCACACGGTGAAAAACATATAGGACTACATATATCCTGCATGGCATGTGATAAAGAACATTAGCAGTCATGGAACTAACACTCTAGCAGGAGGCAACCATGTTGCACTTTAAAGAGATGAAAGTGATATATTAGGCATAAAATGAGATAAAAGAAATATACTTTGTGAAATTTCATAAAAGCAATAACACTTATACTCTAAATTAAACAAAACTTTAAAATAATACTGACCTCTGGGCAACTGAAGGTAACCATTACTCTCAAGTCCACGTAATCTTCTAAACGGCAGAGACTCAGTGCCTAAAATGGACCAGTTAGGCTAAACAGAGCATAAGTATAACAATCAAATATATAAAATTCTAAGTCAAATAACCCCCTATCATAAAACCGCTCTTTGGTTTCACTTTCACCTATTGTCATTAAAAATTAAGACACAAGACATTCTTCCAAACAAGTTTTATTGTATCTTTATTTTTAAAAACAGACAACTATTCTTGAAAACCAAAACCAAACAGGCCCTTAAACATAATTAAGTTAAGCCACAATAGTACAAAAAAAGAGTACAAGTTTATACCATAAGAGTCTTCCAATTTTCGTATGAATGCCAATTGAGAGAGAGCACCTGCAATTCCGGAATCCATAGTATAATTATAATTATATAATGAAAAGCTTAAAGGTCTCTTGATATAGCTTCCTTCTCATTAATAATTTGAAGTAATAGACAACATATCATTATTGACAAATACCATAATTGTAGTTGTGGAATCAGCCCAGTGCAGCAAGATAAAAGAAATAAATAAATCAGTAACAGAAATATGTCAGTTGTTTACATCAGCATAGACCAGTATTCCATGTGAAACTGAAACTGTAGAGTGTAGAACATTTGGATGATTGCATCTATTTTCTTATTTTTGAAGGAGATCACAACACAACCACCAACCATTGGCCAATTAAAGGCATTTTTGGGCATAAACCATTTGTTTTCAATGTTTATTTTCTTAGCATAGAATAGAATGTGAAATAAGGTGGAATAAATCCATCCCAATCCTATCACTATGTAGTTAGCTGAATTATGGAAGCGGTGGGTCAATGAAAAAACAAAGCACCATCAAAATCAAAATCAGATTACCTATAATCATTCCGACGGTCACAAATGTGAGAAGTCCGAAAACGATCCTCATCGGGGGCGCCATGGTCATGGAGATAAAAAGGAATAGAGAAAAAAAGAAGAAGAAGAAGAAGAAGGAGTGAAATTGAAAATTCACTCCCTCGCCAGTCGCCTCGCTTCTATTCTAAACTCGTGCGTTTTGAAAAAAAACAAACAAACACGTCACAAGCCCCTCTCTCTCTCTCTCTCTCCCCCTCTTTCAACGCCCATTGTTTTTATGCTGCGTTTAGCTTTCTGGGTTCAGTTTGGTACCCAAATTTTGGGCGGAAAGGAAAAGAAAAAAGGGAAGCATTCGGCCCATCCTTGTTTGGTATTAGAGAAGGAATGGATTTGGATTATTTTATTTTATTTCTTATTAGGCTTTTCATCTTCTCTACCTTTAATGAAAAGGAAGAGAAAGGAAAGAAAATAACATGTTTTAGAAGGAGCAAAACGGGTGGTTCACGTCATTTAAGTATGGAATTAGATTTGATTATAAGATTTATGTATATAAAATTAGTATTGTTGAAAAATATTTTTGTTTAGGCAATTGACAATATTTTAATAAATTAATTTCTTATTTATTAAATAAAAAATATTTTAAAAAATAAGGAAAGAAAATAATATTTTGTGAATTCCATTATATATATATATATATATATATATATATATATATATATATTTTTTTTTTTTTTAAATTTGAGGATATCAAATAATAATAGAAGTGATATCTCGTGATACCCCTAAGTTTCTCTCTTTATTTTTATTTTTTAATAGTATACTTATTTCTTTTTATTTCCTTTTATGATGTCAAATGGACTTTTTTTTATTTTCTGCATTTTCCATCACATACCAAATACATTTCGCCATTTACTTGACTTTGAACTTTGACTTAGTCACAATGGTTGACTACGGTTATGTAATCATAAATGAAATTATTCATACATTCTTCTCTACTAAGAAAGATTCTTACATTAGGAAGAATTTTTGTCATTTATTTTTTCCTCACTCATTTGATTTTCTCTATCTACCTTTCATCCTCACAATTAAGGGTTAGATCTTTAGAAGGAAAAATTTAACACCAATGTTTTTAAAATTGATTGAGTCATTAAACTAGTAAAATGAACGATTTATAATTCAATTGGTTTGATTAATAGTATATATATATATATATATATATTTATATTTATATATATAAAAGATATTTAATCAATAAGTTAATTAAGCTCAAACTTTTAATATCAAAGAAGAGTAATATGTTACTATGTTAAAAAAATGAAATGTTTGACCTAACAAAGTCTTTCATTTGTTAAAGTATTAATAGAGGTATTTTTCTTTTCTTATATAAAATAATCTCATATTATTTGGACTTGACTTTTTATATAAAATAATCTTACATTACTTGAATATAAGTAGAGATATGCAACTCTCCTCTTATATATGGCAAGCATGGGCATATGGTGTTAGATCAGAGAAAGTAGAAAACTCATGTTGATCAATCTCGAAAAAAATGAGAGAATTCATCAAGAAGATTACACAAGTACAAGATATATAACAGAAGCTAACAGAAGCTAACTAACTAACATAATTAGAATAACTAATTCCAACTAGGATAACTAACTCGTAACTAACTCTTGATCATAATACTCCCCCTCAAGTTTGGAGCATAGATATCTAAAGCACCTAACTTGGACAGCAAAACTGAAAATTTACAAAAAGGGAGCGCTTTGGTAAACATATCACTAACTGTTGCTGAGTTGGGAGATAAACCAACTTGATGAAGCCCGAATTGACATGTGTCTTATGAAATGGCAATCAATGTCTATATGTTTTGATTTCTCATTTGAGGTTGGATTATACCATTTGAATAGCAGGAGCTTGTTATCGCACATGACCATGATGAAGGGATGGTAATCAAAGCATCGCAACAATTGCTTCGACCACAAAAGTTCACTTGTAAGAGATGCAAGAAGATATAGAGGATCTAGCAACCGTGGGTTGCTTTTTAGATTTCAAGAGATTAAGGAGGAGCCTAAAGTGGTTGATTTTAAGTCACACTACAACTTCCCAATCGAATCAACATACTTAGGGTGGTATTGGAGATAGAAGGGAAAAAATTCCTTGTCAAGTCTTGTAGAACATGATGGAGAGCCTTTAAATAGGGTGTTCGAGGCTTTATGTTAAAAAATGATATCCGGTGGATATGGTTTGAGCCTACCAAGTAGTCGTCTATACGAAGAAGCAATCGAGTGACTCACCATCCGTGTCATTTAGCAGATTGGCTTCCATGGGTAAGTTTGGAATTTATGAAGCCTCGTATCTTCAAGGAGTTCCGTAATGTACTTTCTTTGGCTAAGGTGAATCCCTTTGGATGAAGTGGGTGCCTAGAAAGTATTTCAAATTGCCAAGTACCTTTAACTTAAATTGTTGCTTCGCAGACCTTTGATGGCTTGGTTGATTAATGATTGATTATAAATGATGATATCATCACATTACATGAAGGAGAAGTTGATCACCGATCCTTTGAAAAATAAAGAATAACTTTTTGGATTGTTGAAATCCAAAAATGCGGTGGAGAATTTTGGAACCATTGTCTCGAGGCTTGTCTCAAGCCATACAAGGTATGCAAGATATGCTCCTCGCTTGTTAGAATAACCCAAAGGTAGATCCATGTACACTTCCTCAAATAAATCACCATGAGGAAGGCATTATTGATGTCAAGTTGAGATAAATGCCATTTCCGTTGAGGCAAGAAGAACTCTATGGTTAACTTTGCCACTGGAGAGAATGTGTCCATGAAATCAATTCCCAATTCGAGTGAAACCTCTCGGCTACCATCAAACGGGCTTTATGCCTTTCAACAGAGCCATCCGAGTTGTATTTGGTCTTGAAAATCCATCTACATCCTATGGTTTGTTTTATATATGATTAGCCTCTAAGGCTTTAATTTTGCCGCCATAGCCGCCTCCTTTGGAAATCTAATCGCTTGATGATAATATTGTGGTTCATAGAGAATCCACATTAGCAATAAAGGAATGGTAATGAGAAGATAGAGTGGCATAGGAGAGATGTTAAAATGGGATAAACCAAATTATGGACATAGTCCCGAAGGTATGTGGGAGGGTTGTGTCCTAGTCGACCTGCGAGTTGGAATAAAGGGTTTGTTGGAATTGGGTGAATGATGAGGAGGATAGTATTCGTGTTCGTGGAGGGTCGTGTTTGGTATATGTGGTATATGATTAGGATTTGGAATCATTTCATAAAGGGGTTTTGGCAATACGTTGGATTGGAAAGTGGTTCAGTGTTGTGTCAAAAGAAGTGTCTCAAAAGGAAATTGTTTTTCAAAGAATGTAACATCTCTAGAAATAACAAATTTTTTAGTAGAAAGGTCATAAACTCGTAACCTTTATAACCAGGTGGATATCCCATAAAAACAAAGAGAAAGGATCTAGGAGAAAACTTGTTTTCTCGATGAATTGGAACAAGAAGAAAGCAAAGGCATCCAAACACTTCGGAATGCACCGTAATTAAAGCGATTCATAAGGAGAAGCATTCTTCAAGGAGGAGAAGGAACCCGATTGATCAAGAAACAAAGAATGGCACATTCACCCCAGTGGATTGGAACCTGGATTGAAACATCAAGGACCCGGCCACATTTAATAGATGTCGATGTTCAGGCGATAAGGACAAGCGAATCGATGCAAGGTGCCTTGATCTTGCAAAAATGTAGCCAATTGGAGTTCCTTAGCAAATTTGAGTATCTTAATTGCCTGTCAAAGTTAGTCTTGACATAGCTAAAGAATCTCTTAATGATGGAAGGAGCCTCAGATTTATGATGTATCAAATAAAGCCATGTGAATCTAGTACAATCATCTACAATAGTCAAAAAAAATCTCTTACCATCAAAGGTGGGATGATGATAAGGACCCCATATGTCCACATGAACAAGATCAAATGCTAGTAATTGTTATTAGAAACAAAGGAAAGGCGTCTAAACTTAGACAAAGGACAAATCATGCAATCACTGCAAGAAGTATTAGGTAAAGGTAAAGCAATTTTATTACTAAACAGTTTTAAAACCTTTTCTGAGACATGTCCTAGCTTGGCATGCCATAAGGCATGATCAAGGGACCTAAAATTATGTGTAAAGCTATATACAGGTGGATAATACGAATTATTGACAAAAAAAATAGAATTTTTAACAGAGACTTTGTTGTTTTGCTGAGAGTGATTTTGTGACTGAAGAACATAAAGGCCTTGGTGAAGCTCACCCTTGCCAATCGTCCTCTGGTGCTGTGCAACCTGGATTTCGAAGGAAGATTTGTTAAAAATGACTGAAGCATCACTATAACAAAGTAAACTACTAATAGAAAGAAGATTCACATGAAAAGAAGGTATGTAAAGAACATTTTGCAAAATCAATAAAGGATTGAGTTGTACAGAACCAATGCCTAAAACTGGAACTAAAGACTGATTTGGTAAGGTAACAAATTTATTGATGAGAATGGAAATCAAGAAAGACGAGTGACATGTTATATGTGAAGTGGCACCAGAATCAAGTATCCAACAATTTGAATTACGTAAAATGGAAAGTGATACCTATGGGCATATTACCTACAAAAGAATCAATTTGATCTTGACCATTTGACATGGGAAGTTCATGCTATTTGAAGCTTAGCAAGAATTTCTTCGACATTGTTGTGGAGACCAGTTTGAATCATCGTAGTCATTACTTGGTTTACAGAAGTGGTGGCTTGATGCTTCTTGTGGCCAGGAGGATAACCATGAAGCTTGAAGCATTTATCTTTGGTATGTCCTGTGATCCCACAATGAGTACAAATAGGCCTATCTTTCTTCTGATTTTTACCCTTGTTCTGAGAAGATGAGTGAACAGCATAAGCAACTTCAGAAGGAGAAGCAAGTTGCAAACCAACTTCCCTCTGAGTTTCATCTTGAACAAGTATTGAGAAAACTTGAGTAATTGGAGGAATTGGATCCATCATAAGGATCTGACCACGAGCATGAGAGAAAGACTCATTGAGTCCCATGAGAAAATTCATGACAAATTCATCTTGAAGGAAATCAATTAGGGGCTGAACACCTCCACAATGACAATTGTGAATGGGTTTGTATTCACCAAGTTCTTCCCATAGACTCTTGAATCTGGTGAAATATGCACTGATTGTGCTTGAATCTTGAGTACAATGGAGAAGAGCTTTTTTCAATTGAAAAATTCTCGGTCCATTTTTCTGAACAAAACGGTTCTCAAGATCCTTCCAAATCTCTGCAGAGGAGGTGGAGTAAATCACACTGGTGCTTTTTTCTTTAGTAACTGAATTGAGAATCCAAGAAGCAACTATGCTATCGTTGCGTTTCCATAGACGAAAATTCTGAGTTTCTTCAGGTGGAGGTCGAGGAACAGAACCATCGACGAATCCCAATTTGTTCTTACCATCGAGGGCAAGAATCATGGAACGACGCCAAGTGAGGTAATTACTACCATCAAGAGGCTGTGAAACAAGAACCAATCCAGGTAGGTCGGAGGAATGGATGAAAAGAGGATTCTGTTCTTCCATGGCGAAGAAAAAAGAAAGAGATTTAGAGTTTCAGAAGAGAGGATCAAAGAAGAAGAAGAAATGTGTTGCGGAAGTTGAAAGGTAAACAACTGATACCATGTTAGATCAGAGAAAGTAGAAAACTCATGTTGATCAATCTCGGAAAAAATGAGAGAATTCATCAAGAAGATT
Organism: Ormosia semicastrata; assembly: GCA_029884595.1. NCBI lineage: Eukaryota > Viridiplantae > Streptophyta > Magnoliopsida > Fabales > Fabaceae > Ormosia > Ormosia semicastrata. Next base: position 72,422,530 of record JAQQTO010000059.1, read on the forward strand.
ACACAAGTACAAGATATATAACAGAAGCTAACTAACTAACATAATTAGAATAACTAATTCCAACTAGGATAACTAACTCGTAACTAACTCTTGATCATAATATATGGCCGTAGTCTTCTTATTTCCTATGCTATCATTTTGTCGCATAGCTATATAGGTTTTACATTTTTCTTTCTTTCTTTAAGAAAAATAGTTAAAACTTCTTAATTACAAAACTAGTCGATTTTATAAAAACCATTTTACTAGTATTTTTGGTTTTCATCGTTTTTTTGTGATTCAATCGGTTCAGTGATTTTTCAAATGATTTAAAACTGATAAAGTGTCTGCTTAAAGGTTCATCGGTCTAAGCAGAGTTTTAAACCACTGCTTAAGATTACATTTCAATTCAATGTGTTTAAGATTATTAAAAAAACTAATTTGATTTAACTTATAAATAAATGTTTTATATTAATAATTTTTATAAAAATGATAATTGGGAATTTATTTTTTTATTTTCAATATATCAAAGAAGATTGAAATTATTTTTTTAATTTTTAATGCATAAATTTTAATGAAATTAATTAAATGAGATAATAAGTGATTTTATTTTGTATAAAAGAGTTATGAAAATGGGGGAAGATGTACTAAAATGCATTCAAACAACTTAGTTTAAATTCGATAACGTAGTTAAGTAGTCCCTAAAAGAGTTAATGCTATTTGAGCTAAACTTCTTGAACATAACAACAAAATTTTAGGTAGGTTAGAATTAAAAATAACCAAACGAACTCGAAAGGTTAAGAATGGTAAAAAAATAAAGTGTAAAATGGCTATAATTTTGCCTACCTCGGTGCATGCAAATTAAAAATTAATTATTGCATTAGTAATGGAGCAACAACATAAATAATGTTTTTTGTCCACTTAAAATATAATAAATATATGTTCATCATATAACTGTGTGAGAGGGATGTCAAATTATACTGTATGTGACTGAAATATTTTCATAAAATACAGAATGAGTTTGTAATAGGGTAAAAAAAGTTGAACGTATAAAAGTTAGATAAATAACAAGACTGAAACTAATATTATATGCTTTACAAAAAAAGAAAGAAAAAACTACTACCATAAAGTCATTGTTGTAACATCCGTAAAAAAAAAAATATTTCTAAAAATCCTTTATTCGAATAACCAGATGGATATTCAGATAAAGTCTTTAATTGTGTTGTTATATAAAGGAGAAACAAGTCTGTTATTTGAATAAAGTCTTTTTATTCGAATAAAAGAAATATGCATAGGCAAATTCCTATCACTTTATTCGAATAACAAGATTATTATTTGAATAAAGTAACCTAAATTAGAAAAAATAGGAAAACAACAACACGTTATAGCAGAACAAAAACTTTAATTTTCATCTAGTTCATTTATAAGGATTGATCAAATTAACCAGTTCTAATGGAACTAAACCATAATCAAGCCATGGTTAACTAGGACTTGACCAAGAAGTCAACGGTTGATAGTAATTATTATGAGTGGCAAATGTTAGAAAATAGTTGGAACAAAAAGATTATACGTAAATAGCTAATGAAATATCAAGGAAAGTATGGGAACAAGTTTCTAATGCTTGATTAACTAGGACTTGACCAAGAAGTCAACGGTTGATAGTAATTATTATGAGTGGCAAATGTTAGAAAATAGTTGGAACAAAAAGATTATACGTAAATAGCTAATGAAATATCAAGGAAAGTATGGGAACAAGTTTCTAATGCATTAAATGAAGAACTCAGCATGTGAGACAAGTGTTGTTATGGGGATATTAAGAAAAACACTAATGATTAATAAGTGACAGGTGGCAACCATGAATGTAAGTCTCAGAAAAATCTGGAGTTAAGCATAAACATGAAGATCATGAATTCAGAAACGTGCAATAATCTTGAAAAAAATCTAATTCTAGAGAAGAAGATTCTTCTGAAGAACAGATTCATGACATCATCCCCTACATAAGCTAGAGCTAGTTGTGGGCTCTATAAATATCCCCCAAGCACCTAAACTCGTCACCAAGCAAACTCAACCAAAGCCTTAGACATAGCCTCTATTTTTTTGCCATTTCCATTTTTCACATCTTCAACTTTGTCATCACATATCCAAGTTCTGATAATTAGGTAAAAAGTGTCAAAAATGCCATTCTTTGTTATTTATTTCTATCACTCATATCTCTTAGTTCATTCTTTTTCAACCATTCGCATTGCTCTGTTTTTATAATAATACAACAATAACAATATGTGTTCTGCAACATGGTATTTTAATTGTGTTATTTGAATAAAAATTTTATTATTTAAATAAACTTATCACAGAATGTTACAGATGATTTTTATAAATAGTTTTATTTGAATAAACAAATATTTATTCAAATAAAACTTGTCAAAAGTTAAAAAAAAGTTGCATCTTTAAAAAATGACTTATTCGAATGACAAAATGTCTATTTGAATAAAAAGCAAATCGACCAAAATGCCATTCCCCCCAAATTTATTTACTAATTTGTTATCATTTTTAAACTATTTATCAAACTGTCACTGTTTTTGTCACGTTGAAATTTTATATTATTTTTTGTTTCACGTGAGATGCGCCAACACGCGTGACACATCCAACTGGAATGCGCCAACACATGTGGCGCATCCCAGTTGGATGTGCCACGCGTGTTGGCGCATCTTTGGCGACTAACGAAAAATAATATAAACTTCTCACGTTATATGACTTAACCCAACGTGGATTTCTTAAAATGAAACACATACAATTTACATGTCTTTGCACCACAATATTGAGAGATATCGGTTTCAATTAGCTTATTTAGCCAAGTATTTGCTTACGATCGTAAAGTAGTCAATGTGGGACTTTCACAAATGTAAGTAAGATAACAAAATACATTTATTCGATGTGGGACTTTGATAGTGGCAAAGTAAAGCAAGTAAGTAAGACAACAAAACATATTTATTCGATGTGAGACTTTCAAAAACATATTTGGATTTAGATTTGGATTTGAAAGAAAAATGTTTTTCTTACGAACAAATACATACACAACGACATGACATAATGACTCTTGCTCTTTTCTTTCATTTTTCTTACTGCACTATTCATGTTATACGTACCAATTCTTTCTTTAAAAGGAGGACTATGATCTTTTTAAAAATGACTCTATTGATTATTAAAAAAAAACACGACATATCAAAAACTCTATTTCTTATTAATGTTGATAAGAGACTTCAATCCAAATCTAAATCCAAATATACTTTCGAAAGTCTCACATCGAATAAATATATTTTGTCTTACTGACTTGCTTTACTTTGTCACTATCAAAGTCCTACATCGAACAAATGTATTTTGTTATTTTACTTAGCTGCTTTATCTTGCTAACAGCAAAGTCTCACATCTACTACTTTATGATCGAAGAAATAGCTTATAAATAATAAATGAAATCGATCCCTCAATATGGTGCACTCTTTTATGTAAATTATCCGTCTCACTTTTTTAATGGATTTTACGCACATATAACGGAAGTTTATATTAACGCGTGAAATACGCCAATTGGGATGTATCCCACATGAAACGAAAAATAATATAAAATTTTAACGTGGTAAAAATAATGACAGTTTAATAAATAATTTAAAAATAATAACAAATTGATAAAAAAATTTGGAGAGAATGACATTTTGTTCGATTTGCCTTGAATAAAACATGATTCAAAAAGCTTTTTCAACGTAACCCATTCTTCAAGACTTTCACATGATGACAACATGATGCATTTGTTTTATTCTTTAATGCTACTATTCACACGTTTGAAACTTTTACTGCTCTTTTTAATAGCTATTTAATTGGAGCTTTTATAAATACTACTATTTTCGCGTTTGAAACTTTTACTATTATTATTATTTTTTAATAGTTATATAATGGGATCCTTCATATTTATTAATATTACTATTACACCATGATAATAATTATTTTACTCATTTATACTAATCATTAACATATTGTTATTTGTAAATTCTTATGAAAAAGTTAAAAACTAATTTAATACTTGTTGTTACGTCACTATTCCTATAATAATAGTTATTTTAATATTTGCTATTTATCTATATTATAGTTCTATTATATTATTTTAACACTTGTTTCCTTATCTATATTATTCATCAAGATATTTTTACTAAATTTAGTTATTATAAATATAAATATATATATCAAAATAGAATTTTATGAAAAAGTTCTAAGAGAAATATTATCTCATGAATAAAAATAAATTAATGTGCAAAAGAAAATTATTGCTATAATAAGAGGATTAAATGACACCTTAATCAATCAGAGATTATTATTGTGACCACGATAAGAGGATCAAGGGATGCCTTGGTCAAATTATTATGATCATGGTGAGAGGATCAATGAACGCTTTGATCATTTTTAATGATTGTGGTCATGGTGAAGGGATTGGGGGATGCACTAATCAAAATATTATGGTCACAGTGAGATGATTAGAGGATGCCCTGATCAAGAGAAAGAGACACATTTGATTAAGAGTATTGAAATGAGATAGTAAAGAGATAATGAAGATTTTTGAAATGTCAAATTAGATACTTATGAAATTTACTCTTTCTCATTTTATAATATTAATTTACATTCTATTTATTTTACTATTTTATTAGTTGGACTTTCAGCTATGATTTTAGAAATAAAGAATTGTAAAGAATGTATGGTAAATTTATATTACATGTTTTTACACTTTTCTACTGAGATTTTTATCTCACTTCTTTTATGGTGTAATATTTCAGAAAATGCCAATATTCAAGGGTCTTGTTGATTTCCGAGTAGAACAAGTTTATATGCATAATCTTGGAGATTATGTCTTTACAGTCACTTTTGGGAATCAGTTTTTGATTATACTACTCTTTGATGAGTAGTAAAAGAAAAGATGATATGTTCTGTAAATATGTAAAAATGAAAATAGTAGTAGAAGTGGCACCCTGGAGGTTTTAGTAAAAGCCTAGTTTTGTGAATATGGTGCCTAACTTAGAGTGTGCTATGCTTGTATAATCTAACTTTTGCAGAGATTTAATCCCTGGTGTAAAATATTTTATAAACTAATGTAAAAATACAATAGTTTGCCATATAGAATTTTATTCTAACTTGAAATTTAAATAATATTAATAAAATTTAGATTAGGACATTACATTTTGGTATCAGAGCCAAATTCTAGGCAAAGTTTTTGGGAACCATTATTGCTTTCTAATTAATAAGAAAGTCGTTGTAGCAAAAGAATGGCTCACAGAAGGAATAATGCAAGGAATAACGCAAATCCTCATCGAGAAGACAAAGTAAAAAGGATAACGGATACTCTCGCTGAGATAGATGCAACAATACGAGAGCAGACAACCGTGATGAATCAATTCTTTCAGCACATACGAGTAAATGGAGGACAAGAACAAGGCATTCTTGCAGTCAACCCAAATTTCTAAGGGTTGTCAGAATTCTGGAAAGCCAATCCTCCGGCTTTCAAAGGAGAATATGATCCGGTTGCTGCGGAGAATTGGCTGATGGAGTTAGAGAAAAATTTTACTGTCCTAGGGTGCACTGACACCCATAAAGTTAATTTTGCTACATACATGTTTACTGGCAAAGCTGAGCACTGGTGGCGAGGAACTAGGTGACTTCTAGAGACCCCATATGCACTTGTCACCTAGGAAATTTTGCAAAATGTTTTTTTGGAAAAAAAATTTCCAGCCAATGTGCGGAACGAGAAGGAGTTAGAATTTTTACAATTAAAACAAGGGGATATGATTGTTGGTCAATACGTAGCTAAATTTGAAGGATTGGTAAAATTCTCCACTCTTCTCCAATTTAATAACAATGAAGAATGGAAGGCAGTGAAATTTGAATCTGGATTAAGGCCAGAAATTAACAAGGAGGTTAGTATGCTGGAAATAAGTAGTATTCTACACTAGTTAATAAGTGTAGAATTATGGAAAGAGATCTCCAGGAATATAAGGCATAGCAAAAAAGACAATTTCAATTCAAGCGAAAGAGGGAAGATAATGGACAAAGAACTAGAAATAAATTTAGGCAAATATGAAAAAGGAGAAACATGTTCCACCTGAAGTGAAGTGCCAGAAGTGTGGGAAGACATATGGAAACCAATCATGCTTGTATGGACAACGAGTATGCTATACCTATGCTAAACTAGGACATATATCAAGAGAATGCATATTTAAGGAAAATCCTTCGACAGTACCACAAGTTAAGAATGCCCAGACAAAGCCTCAGATGCCAGGAAAAGTTTTTGCTCTAGATAGCCAGGAAGCGGGACAATCTTCAGAATTGATAATAGGTTATTGCCTCATAAACGATACTCTTTTAACTGTGTTGTATGATTCTGGAGCTACACATTCTTTTATATCTAATGACTGTGTGAAATATCTAAAATTGTCTGCGACTGAGTTGCCCTATAATTTATTAGTAACTACACTTATTGGAAGTAGAGTTCAAACTTCTTATGCATGTTTAAATTATCCTATATTTGTTGAAAATAGACCTTTTATTGCAAACCTAATTTGTTTACCTTTAAAAAACCTTGATGTTATTTTGGGAATGGATTGGTTATCTTTTAACCATGCAGTCCTAAATTGTCTTGATAAATATATTTCTTTTCCATCACTCTCTGACCAAGAAAAATCCCATATTACTCTTTTAATTTCCAATCAAGTTAGTAGGGGTATAATAGAAAGAACTTAAGGATACATTCTCTTTCTCTTTTCTGAGACAAAGAATGAGCTAAACTTAAATAATATCCTTGTAGTAAGAAATTATCTAGAAATTTTTCCCTCATATATTACTAGCCTACCTCCAGAAAGAGAAATAAAATTTTCTATTGACCTAATACCAGGAGTAGGTCCTATATCAATTGCACCTTATAGGATATCTCCTGTAGAACTGACCGAACTTAAGAAGCAAATTGAGGAATTATTAGAAAAACAATTCATAAGACCTAGCGTATCTCCTCGGGGAGCTCCAATCCTTTATGTGAAAAAGAAAGATGGAAGTATTAGATTATGTATAGACTATAGACAATTAAATAAAGTGACTATTAAAAATAAATATTCACTCCCTAGGATAAATGACTTGCTAGATCAAGTAAGAGGAGCTTCAATATTCTCAAAAATAGATCTAAAATCAGGATACCATTAGATTAAGATTAAAATAGAAGATATTCCTAAAACAACCTTTAGAACTAGATATGATTATTATGAATATCTGGTAATGTCATTCAGATTAACTAATGCCCCTGCAGTATTTATGGATTATATGAATATGATATTTAGGCCATATTTAGATAAGTTTATGATAGTTTTTATTGATGATATTTTAATCTATTCAAAGACAAAAGAGGAGCATGAAACTCATTTGAGGATAGTATTAGAAACTTTGAAAGAAAAATAATTATATGTAAAATTGGAAAAATACAAATTTTGGATGAAAGAAATTAAATTCTAGGACATGTGGTGAATCAAGAAGGAGTTGCAGTGGATCCTAGCAAAGTAGAAGCAGTAATGCATTGGGAACAACCAAAGACAATAATGGAAATAAAGAGTTTCTTGGGTTTAGCCAGATATTATCGTAGGTTCATAAAAGGTCTTTCACAAATAGCTTTGTCATTAACAAGATTGACTAGAAAAGGAACTTCTTTTGTATGGATTAAGGATTGTAAGAAAAGTTTTCAGGAATTGAAAAAGAAACTTACAACTGCTCCTATATTAGTAATTGCTAATCCTTTAGGATATTTTGTGGTTTATAGTGATGCTTCCAAAAAAGGATTAGGATGTATGTTGATGCAAGAGGGGAAGGTAGTAACCTATGCCTCTAGACAATTCAGACCTCATGAATAAAATTATCTAACACATGATTTAGAATTAGCAGCAGTAGTATTTGCCTTGAAAATATGGAGACATTATTTATATGACATGAAATTTGACTTATATACAGATCATAAAAGTTTGAAGTATCTTTTTGATAAAAAAGAATTAACCATGAGGCAAAGGAGGTGGATAGAATTTCTTAAGGATTATGACATGGAAATTAAGTACCACCCAGGTAAAACAAATATCATAGCTGATGCTTTGAGTAGGAAATCTCTCCATATGTCATATATGCTGGTTCAAGAAATGGATTTGATAGAGAAGTTTAGGAATTTAAACCTCTCATTAACATTAGAGCCAAACAAAATTTCCTTAAGCACCTTACAAATTACTTGTGATTTGAGGACAAAAATTAAGGAGTCACAAAAAGAAGATCAGTTTTTGCAAGCTCTTAAGAAAGGGATATTTGAAGGAAAACATCTAGATTTTTATTTAGTGAATGACGTAGTTATGTACAGAAGTTATGTGTACCTAACAATTCAAATTTAAAGAAATAAATTTTAGAAGAAACTCATAAAAGTAGATATACAATTCACCCAGGAATTAATATAATGTATCATGACCTTAAAAGTCAATTTTGGTGGCCTGGAATGAAAACGAATATAGCTAAGTATGTATCTCAATGCTTAACATGTCAGAAAATTAAAATAGAACATCAAAGGTCTTCAGGACTATTACAACCTTTAGAAATTCCAAAATGGAAATGAGATAGTATTTTTATGGATTTTGTTGTAGGTTTACCAAGAACTAACTTAGGATATGATGTTATATGGGTAATTGTAGATAGATTAACTAGGTCAACACATTTTTTACCTATTAAGATTAATTATCCACTAAATAAGTTAGCCCAGCTATATATCAAAGAAATCGTGAGACTTCATGGTATTCCAACTACCATAGTGTTAGATAAAGACCCTAGATTTACCTTTAGGTTTTGGGAATCATTACAGGCAGCCTTTGAAATGAAATTATCCTTTAGTACTATCTACCACCCCCAAACTGATGGACAGATTGAAAGAACAATCCAAACCTTAGAAGACATGTTGAGGGCTTGTGTATTGGATTTTAAGGAAAGATGGGATACCTATTTATCATTAATAGAATCTGCTTACAATAATAGTTATCAATCTAGTATTCGTATGACCCCATACGAAGCATTATATGGAAGAAAGTGTAAGTCCCTTTTATATTGTTTTGAAACTAAGGAAAGAAACTTAATAGGACCTAATTTAGTGCAACAAACATCAGATCAAATAAAATTGATTAAGGAAAGAATGTCGACAGCCCAAAATCGACAAAAGAGCTATGTAGATCAAAGAAGGAAACCATTAGAATTCCAAGAAAGAGAACATATATTTCTTCGAGTCACCCCGACAACTGGCATTGCCAGGTCATTGAAAACAAAGAAATTAAGTCATAGATATATTGGACTTTTTCAAATTCTTAAAAGAGTCGATACCTTAGCCTATCAAATTGCCCTACCTCCCAATTTGTCAAACCTATATGACGTATTTCATGTGTCACAACTTCAAAAATATTATCCTGATTCTTCACACATCATTGAGACAGAATCAATATAGTTAAAAGATAATTTAACATATGAAGTACAACCTGTGCAAATAATAGATAGAATTTACAAACAATTAAGGAATAAAATCATCCCTATGGTGAAAGTATTATGGTAAGGGCAGGATGTGGAAGAAGCAACACGAGAAGCAGAGGAAGATTTTAAACAGAAATATCCAGAATTCTTTTAAGCAGGTAAACAAAATTTTGAAGACAAAATTCTTATAAAAGGGGAAGAATGTAACATCTGTAAAAAAAAATTATTTCTAAAATACCTTTATTTGAATAACCAGATGGTTATTCAAATAAAGCCTTTAATTGTGCTGTTATATAAAGGAGAAATGAGTCTTCTATTCGAATAAAGTCCTGTTATTCGAATAGAAGAAATATGCATAGACAAATTCCTATCACTTTATTCGAATAACAAGAATCTTATTTGAATAAAGTGACCCAAATTAGAAAAAACAAGAAAACAACAGCACGTTGTAACAGAACAGAAACTTTAATTTCCATCTAGTTCATTTCTAAGGATTGATCAAATCAACAGTTCTAATAGAACTAAACCAGAATCAAGCCATGATTAGCAAGGACTTGACCAAGAAGTCAACAGTTGATAGTAATGATTATGGGTGGCAAATGTTAGAAAATAATTGGAATAAGAAGATTATACGTAAATAGATAATGAAATATCAAGGAAAATAGGGGAACAAGTTTCTAATGCATTAAATGAAGAACTCAGCATGTGAGACAAGTGTTGTTACGGGGAGATTAAGAAAAACACAATAATGATTAATAAGTGACAGGTGGCAACCATGAATGTAAGTCTCAAAAAAATCTGAAGTTAAGCATAAACATGAAGATCATGAATTCAGGAACGTGCAATAATCTTGAGAAATATCTAATTCCAGAGAAGAAGATTCTTCTAAAGAACAGATTCATGACATCATCCTCTATATAAGCTAGAGCTAGTTGTGGGCTCTATAAATACCTCTCCAAGCACCTAAACTCGTCACCAAGCAAACTCAACCAAAGCCTTAAACACAACCTCTATTTTTCTGCCATTTCCATTTTCCTCATCTTCAACTTTGCCATCACACATCCAAGTTCTGATAATTAGGTAGAAAATGTCAAAAATACTATTATTTGTTCTGTATTTCTATCACTCATATCTTCTAGTCTATTCTTTTTTAACCATTCACGTTGCTTTATTTTTATAATAATATAATAGTGACAATTTGTGTTCTACAATATGGTATTTTAATTGTGTTATTTGAATAAAACTTTTATTATTCAAATAAACTTAGCATAGAATGTTGTAAATGGTGTTTATAAATGATTTTATTCAAATAAACAAATGTTTATTCGAAACAAGTTAAAAAAATTGTAACTTTAGAAAGTGACTTATTCGAATGACAAAATGTCTTTTCGAATAAAATATGATTCAAAAAGCTTTTTCAATGTAACCCATTCTTCAAGACTTTCACGTAGGGATGGCAATTTTACCAGCAAAGAAAAGGATGAGTAATACCGCAGTGTCAAGGCATTTCATTGATATTAAATTCATGTTTTCGGATATAAATACACCGTTTAGTATTATTCCCATTTAATATCAGGGAAGCGGGGTGGTTCTCCGCACTTCGCATGTAATACCATAAAAATTTTATATAAATATTTTATATAAAATTATTAAAAAACTTAATTATATAAATTAAAATATTGAAAGTTATATAAATTAAAAGTATTTTAGGTGTTTGACATTATTTTTAAATTAAGTTGTGTTGGACAATTTTTAAAAAATTATAATATTATACTTTTTTTTCATTTTTCATTTTATTTTTTGATTTTTTGAAATTTTTTATAATTTATTTTCTAAACAGATATCATGTTGAAGACTTTATCTGGAGAAAGATCTTCCATCTTGCAAGGACTTTTGGAGATCAAGTTCTAGAGATATTATTGTTGGTGAGATGGAAACTACTTTATTCTTTTCTTTGGTCATGTCATCCCTACTTTCACATGATGACAACATGAGTCATTTGTTATATTCTTTAATGCTACTATTCACACGTTTGAAACTTTTACTACTATTTTTAATAGCTATTTAATTGGAGCTTTCATAAATGCTATTATTTTCACCTTTGAAACTTTTACTATTACTATTATTTTTTAATAGTTGTCTAATGGGATATTTCATATTTATTAATATTACTATTACACCATGATAATAACTATTTTACTCTTTTATACTAATCATTAGCATATCGTTATTTGTAAATTCTTATGAAAAATGTTAAAAACTAATTTAATACTTGTTGTTACGTCACTATTGCTATAATAATAGTTATTTTAGTATTTGCTACTTATCTATATTATATTTTTGTTATATTATTTTAATACTTGTTTCCTTATTTATATTATTCATCAAGGTATGTTTACTAAATTTAGTTATTATAAATATATATATATTTATATATATAAGTATAATTTTATGAAAAAGTTCTACGAGAAATATTATCTCAAATAAAAATAAATTAAGGTGTAAAAGAAAATTATTATTGTAGAGAGAATTAAGGGGCATCTTAATCAATCAAAAATTATTATTGTGACCAGGTGAAAGGATTAAGGGACACCTTGGTCAAATTATTATGACCATGATAAGAGGATTAATGGACGCTTTGATCAATTTTAATGATTGTGGTCATAATGAGAGAATTGTGAGATACCCTAATCAAATTTTTGTGGTCATAGAGAGAGGATTAGGGGTCGCTCTGATCAAGAGAAGGAGACACATTTGATTAAGAGTATAGAAATAAGATAATAAAGAGATAATGAAAATTTTTGAAATGGCAAATTAGATACTTATGAAATTTACTCTTTCTCATTTTATAATATTAATTTGCATTCTATTTATTTTACTATTTTTTTAGTTGGACCTTCAGTATTCATTTTAAAAATAAAGAATTGTAAAGAATAGATGATAATTTTATATTACATGTTTTTATATTTTTTATTGAGATTTTTATCTCACTTTTTTGTGGTGTAATATTTCAAAAAATACCAACACTCAAGGTTTTTGTTGATTTTTGAGTGGAATAAGTTTATATGCCTAATGTAGATAATGAAAACAGAGAGAACAAAGAGAGAATTGGTGGAAATCATCGATTCCATTTTTGTATGAACTGAAATTATTATTCTGATTACAAATGAACTATTCTATTGCTATATATACAGCTATGTAACTAACAACTATATAACTTAACTATTTACTAACGGCAATCTAACTAATTGCTTAATTAAATACAATTTTTAAATAAACTTTAGGAAATTTAATAGTTAATAACTCGAGTGGGACTATGTATATCACTAAATGTGAACTTGTAAAATAATTAAAGGAAGTAGAATGGAGAGGTTTAGTAAATATATTGCATAAGTTGAGAAGAAGAAGGCATAGTTAGATGAATGACTGGAGTTGATCTTTTCTCTAACAACATACAATCCAACTTATATGTTTGCTCCTTTCATGAAAGGTTGGATTGTGAGCAAGGTATAATCGACTTATTATCACAGTGATAAAAGCGGATGCACGGGCTTTGAGAATCGCGGTGAAGATCATCAAACATGTAGTTTAAATATTTCGTAACTCACAGGTTAAAAAGGCTAATGCGCGATATTCTGCCTCGGTAGAAGACTTTGAAACTGTCCCTTGCTTCTTTGATTTCCAAGAAATAAGTGAAGAACCTAGCAAGATACAATAATGTTGTAGAAACTGGTATCAGGGCAACATGCCCAATCGGAATCAGCAAATCCATGAAGTTTAAGGTCACTTGAAGCAGAAAAGAATATGCCCTTGGCTGGAGAATTTTTGATGTATTTGAGGACCCTTTGAGCAGCTTGAAAATGAGGAATCTTTGGATTAGAAACAAACTATGAGAAGTTGCACGAGAATGCAAGATCAGGTCTAGTTGTGGTGAGATATAATAATCTACCAATTAACCTTCTATATGAAGAGGCATCGGGTTAATTAGGAGTCCCTTCATGAGCGGACAACTTTGTGGAAAAAAAAGGTGTGTGAGGTTTGGAAGCTAAGGATCCGAGCATCTTTGCCTGACTCCAAAGCATACTTTCTTTGATTAAGCATAATTCCAGATTTAGATCTTGCAATTTCAAGACCTAAGAAGTACCTCAGGTGACCTAAGTCTTTTATGCAGAATTTGATGTCTAAAAACTGCTTGACAGATTGAATTTCACTGAGGCAATTTCCAGCCAATACAATGTCATCAACATAGACTAATAAGGCAGTGAAATTTGGACCAGCAGACTTCACAAATAAGGAGTGGTCAGCCTGAGACTGAGAATAGCCGAGAGAAAGCAGAACAGTGGACAGTTTTGAGTACCATTGTCTACTGGCTTGTTTTAAACTATAAAGGGATTTGTGAAGCTTGCATACTTGAGTAGGATTGGAGTTAGAAAAACCAGGAGGAAGAGTCATATACACCTCTTCATTGAGATCACATGCAAGAAAGCGTTATTGACATCCAATTGTTCAAGATGCCAACCTTTAATTGCTGCCAAAGCAAGAAGAACTCTAACCGTTGTGAGCTTTGCCATTGGAGAAAATGTGTCAAAATAGTCAACACCCTCTGTTTGGGTGTAACCTTTGGCTACTAACCTAGCCTTGTACCTCTCAATGGAACCATTGGCATGATACTTAATTTTATACACCCACTTGCAACCGATTGGGGTTTTACCAGGAGGCAAATTAACAATAGACTAAGTGTTGTTTTTGGCAAGAGCATGTAACTCAGCATCCATGGCCTTATTCCAACAATCAGACTTGGAGGCTTGGTGAAAAGTCTTAGGTTTAGTGATGGAGAAAATACTACAACAGAAATGTTTGTATGTAGAAGAACAATTATCATATGAAAGACAAGAAGAAATGGGATAAATGGAATTACCTAAAGATGCATTGGTACAATTGCTAGTTGAAAGAGAGCAGTGATAGTCCCTGAGATAGCTAGGTGGTTGTTTGATTCTGGTAGATTGCCTTACAAGAGCAGAATCAGTCATAGGCTGAGATGAAGAAGATTCTGCTACTGAAGAATCTAATGTAGCAGCAGGTTGTGTGGAAATAAATGGAGAAGATGTAGCTATTGGTGGAATAGGAGGATCATCATACAAAGGGTTTGTGGAAGAATGATCTGCTGCAGCATCAGTTTTGGAACTAGATGGCTGAAATGGAAAGTATTGTTCATAAAAAATGACATTTCTAGAAACAAACAAGTCATTAGAATTAAGGTCATATAGAATGAATCCTTTGGTACCTTCTTTGTAACCAAGAAAAACAGCTTTTCTTGCTCTAGAATTAAATTTGGTTCTATGTGCTTGTAAAGTGAAGGCATAAGCCAAACAACCAAAAACTTTGAGATGCACTAGGGAAGGAGGTTGTTTATGAAGCACTTAAAAGGGGGTTTTGGACTTCAAAAATGGTGTTGGAATGCGGTTTATAAGGTGAACAACATGCTAGACACTGAAGTTCCACATGGTTAATGGAACATGAGATTGAAAGGACAAAGCCCTAGCTACATTTAAAATGTGTTGGTGTTTTCTTTCAACCACTCCATTTTGTTGGGGTGTTTCAACACATGATCTATGATGGAGAATGCCTTTAGAGAGAAAGAATTTTGTCATGGCAACAAATTCAGATCCATTATCAGATCTTAAGCATTTGAAAGTTGTGTGAAATTGGTTTTCAATATAAGCAACAAAGTTTTGTAAATGAGTGCTAGTTTCATCTTTGGTTTTAAGAAAAATAACCCAAGTAAACCTAGAAAAGTCATCTACAAGGGTAAGAAAATATTTATGGCCAAGAAATGATGGTGTAGCCAAAGGGCCCCACAAATCAGCATGCAAAAGATAAAAAATAGCAGCATATTTGGTCATACTATGAGAAAATGGTAACTTTTTCTGTTTAGCAAAATGACAAGCATCACATGGTGCTAGAGTGTCATTGTAAGAAATGAAAGGAAATTGTCTAGAAATGATTTGCAAACTAGAATTGGAAACATGACCTAGTCTTAGGTGCCAAACATGGGCAGAATCATTGGAATCAGATTACAAACAGAATTTTGTGTTACAGAATCAAGTGCAGAAGCAGATTTTGCTGGGCAATGGGAAACACCCTCTATCACATACAATCCTCCATATAGTCTAGCTGTACCAATCATCTTCCTGGAATGGTTCTGCAAAATATGACACTGATTAGTAGAGAATGAGAGGAAACAATCATTGGTTTTGGTTAATTGAGAAACAGAAATAAGGTTGATGCTGAATTCTGGAATATAAAACTTTGTTGCTTATATTGAAAACCAATTTCACACAACTTTGAAATGCTTAAGATCTGATAATGGATCTGAATTTGTTGCCATGACAAAATTCTTTCTCTCTAAAGGCATTCTCCATCATAGATCATGTGTTGAAACACCCCAACAAAATGGGGCGGTTGAAAGAAAACATCAACACATTTTAAATTTAGCTAGGGCTTTGTCCTTTCAATCTCATGTTCCATTAACCATGTGGAACTTCAGTGTCCAGCATGCTGTCCACCTCATAAACCGCATTCCAACACCACTTTTGAAGTGCTTCATAAACAGCCTCCTTCCCTAGTGCATCTCAAAGTTTTTGGTTGTTTGGCTTATGCCTCCATTTTACAAGCACATAGAACCAAATTTAATTCTAGAGCAAGAAAAGCTGTTTTTCTTGGTTACAAAGAAGGTACCAAAGGATTCATTCTATATGACCTTAATTCTAATGACTTGTTTGTTTCTAGAAATGTCATTTTTTATGAACAACACTTTCCATTTCAGCCATCTAGTTCCAAAGCGAACTTTAATTTCCATCATTCTTCCATAAACCCTTTGTATGATGATTATCCTATTCCACCAATAGAAGCTACATCTTCTCCATTTATTTCCACACAATTAGCTACATTAGATTCTGACCAGAGAATCTTCTTCATCTCAAATTTTTATGTAATGATTCTACTGGGTGTAAGGCAATGTTAGTAATCAAAAACCACCTAGCTATCTCAAGGACTATCATTATCTCTTTCAATGAGCAATTGTACCAATAGGGGTAATTCCATTTATCCCATTTCTTCTTGTCTTTCATATGATAATTGTTCTTCTACATACAAACATTTCTGTTGTAGTATTTCCTCCATCACTGAACCTAAGACTTTTCACCAAGCCTCCAAGTCTGATTGTTGGAATAAGGCCATGGATGAGTTACATGCTCTTGCCAAAAACAACACTTAGTCTATTGTTAATTTGCCTCCTGGTAAAACCCCATCGGAAGTGGGTGTATAAAATTAAGTATCATGCCAATGGTTCCATTGAGAGGTACAAGGCTAGGTTAGTAGCCAAAGGTTACACCCAAACAGAGGGTGTTGACTATTTTGACACGTTTTAAGTGGCAAAGCTCACAATGGTTAGAGTTCTTCTTGCTTTGGCAGCAATTAAAGGTTGGCATCTTGAACAATTGGATGTCAATAACGCTTTCTTGCATGGTGATCTCAATGAAGAGATGTATATGACTCTTCTTCCATTTTTCTAACTCCAATTTGCTCAAGTATGCAAGCTTCACAAATACCTTTATGGTTTAAAACAATGTCAAAGACAATGGTACTCAAAACTATTTGTTCTTTATTTCTATCGGCTATTCTATTTTCTCAGTGACCATTCTTATTTGTGAAACTGGTCCAAATTTCACGTTGCTTTATTAGTCTATGTTGATGACATTGTATTAGTGGAAATTGCCTGGGTTGAAATTCAATGATATTTTAGACATCAAATGTTATTTGAATAAAGACTTAGGCCACCGAGGTACTTCTTGGGTCTTGAAATTGTAAGATCTAAATCGGGAATTATGCTTAATCAAAGAAAGTATGATTTTATTCAAAAAGATCTTTGGATCCTTAGCTTCAAACAAGTTCGCACAAATTTAACCCTTCCACAAAGTTGACTTATTCATGAAGGGACCCGATGCCTCTTCATATAGAAGGTTAATTGGTAGATTATTATATCTCACCACAACTAGACTCGATCTTTCATTCTCGTAAACATCTCAGACTTGTTTCTAATCCAAAGATTCCTCATTTCGCTCAAAGGGTGCTCAAATACATCAAAAATTCTGAAACAAGCGGCATATTCTTTTACGCTTTGACCTTAAACTTCATGGATTTACTGATTCCGATTTGGTATGTTGCCCTGATACTAGGCACTCTGTTATGGGCTACTGTATCTTGCTAGGTTCTTCACTTATTTCTTGGAAAAAGTTGTCTAATGGGAAGTTTCAAAGTCTTCTAAAAAAAATATTAGCATTAGCCTCTTTAACACGTGAGGATATTTCATATTACATGTTTGATGATCTTCGCCACGATTCTCAAAGCCTACATTTTACTCTCTTTGATAATAAGTCAAGCAATATACCTTGCTCACAATCCAACCTTTCATGAAAGGAGTTAAAACACATAGAGTTGGACTCATGTTGTTAGAGAAAAGATCAACTCCAAGTCGATTCATCTACCGCCCGTGTTCTTCTTTCTTCTACAGACATATTTACTAAACCTCTCCATTCTACTTCCTTTAATTCGATTTTATTCAAGTTGGGCCTTTGTGATATACATAGTCCCACTTGAGGGGGGTATTAACTATTAACTGAAAGTTTGTTTCAGCTAATTGTATTTAATTAAGCAATTAGTTATGATTTGTAAATGATAGTTAGTTATATAGTTGTTAGTTACATAGCTGTATATATAGCAATAGAATAGTTCATTTGTAATCAGAACAATAATTTCAGTTCATACAAAAATGGAATCGATGATTTCCACCAATTCTCTCTTTGTTCTCTCTGTTTTCATTATCTACATCAGCAGTAGAAATGGAGAGAATAGACCTAGCAATGGATTCAGAGCACGAACGTTGAATCTAGGAAATAACCATAGTGTTGCAACGCGTTCAAGGAGTGAACAGATGATCTGTAATTAGCGGCTTAAGAAGAGTGCCGTCAATAAACTTCTCCTTGTTCTTGGAAATTAGGGCGATCATCATCAACCGCGCCCAATTATGGTAATTCTTGTTATCAAGAAGTGGCGTAATATCAAGTACCACTCAAGGATTTTCATTCGGATGCAAATAATATGGATTCGTAGCATTTGAAGCATAATCGAGTAATTTGAAAGAATCGCCATGGATGTAATTGAAGAAGAAAACCTAGAATAAAATGTAATAAACGAGAATTGCAAATTTGAATTGAAATGGCAAATTAGCAAGATATGAAATTTAAACGCAAGATTTTGTGAAATGATAGAAATGCACAAAAAACAACGATGTGCAAGAACGAATGAGAAGTGCGGAAGTTGGATAGCAAATGATACCATGTAGATAATGAAAAGAAGAGAGAAAAAGAGAGAATTGGTCGAAATCATCGATTCCATGTTTTTATATGAACCGAAATTATTTTATTGAGATTACAAATGAACTATTCTATTTATATGGTGTAATATGTAACCAACAACTATATAACTAACTATCATTTACAGCTGGCAATCTAACTAATTGCTTAATTAAATACAATTAGCTGAAACAAACTTTCAGTTAATAGTTAATACCTAATCTTGGAATTATGTCTTTATAGTCACTTTTAAAAATCAATTTTTGATTATAGTACTCTTTGATGAGTAGTAAAAAAAAGATGATATGTTCTATAAATATATAAAAATATAAATTGTAGCGAAAGTGACACCTTGGAGGTTTTAGTAAAAGCATAGTTTTGTGAAAATAGTACTTAACTTAAAGTGTATTATACTTATATAATCTAACTTTTGTAAAGATTTAATTCCTAATGTAAAATATTTTATGAACTACTATAAAAATGCAATAGTCTGTCATATAGAGGCTTATTCTAACTTGAAATTCAAATAATATTATTAAAATTTGGATTAGGACGTTACAGTTGTCAAATGAGCCGACTTGAATGGATTGAGGCAATCATCCTTCACTTATTTTTTCATGTAAAAAAATGAAAAAGAGCCAACTCATAAAATGGAACCAACAAAAAAATGTTCGCGTTTAAATGGTCACTAATATGTAAAACTTACACCAATGATTTATGTTGTTAAGCAAATTAGTCCTAACGAGTCAAACCGATTTTAATAACTATGATTTAGGATGCCTTTAAAAGAAATAAAATAATTATAGGTTCAGAAATATTGAAATGGTTAAAAGCAATCACTTTTTTTTTCTCAAAAGTAATAATTCACTTTATACGAGTTAAATTCACTTATTTAAGGGTTGAAGAGGTGAGAAAACCCATTTAGTCCGAAAGATAAAATAAAATTTAATAGTATTAGATTTAATAGTATAATATTTGATAATATAAAACTTAATATGTAAATGTTATGGATATCGAGTATTTAAAGTTACAATGAAAATATTTTTATAAAAATTTATACATTAAAACTCAATCAGACAAAATTTTATCTCTCAATATTTGATTAAATTATTTATTATTTTAATATATAAGAAGAGTTTAATAAATAAATTTATATAATATAATATTTATAATAAACAAATAATAATATCATAATATATTGTATTATCTTATCATATTACACTTAATATAACATGTCAAATAGGTTATAAAACAATAAAATGTTACAATATTGACTTTAAAAAAATGCCATAAAATATTTTTAAAAAAAACATAATCATGAGCTCAAAAAGGTTGGAGCATTACTCTTGTGGCTAAGTATGAGAAGTGTAATTTGGCTCAAATGCAGGATAATGTATCAAAGCGAAAGCTGCAAGGAAGCTAAAAAACATAAAATGAGAAAATCTAAAAAATTTGTTAATGTGACTAAAAAAATATAAAAGGGCCGAGTTTACATGTTGTCAGTGCATTTCCGAGTCAATATTTTATTTTTAAAAAAAATGAAGGCATTGTTTGAATATTTAATAGTGAACGAAATAAAATATAAGAAAATGAAATAATATGAATTAGAATGAAATGAAATTATAATGGTATATATTTTTATACTATTATTTGGATAGTTTTATGATGAAATGAATGAAAGTTTTATTTCTATTGTTTAGAATGGTAATGAAATGAAATAGAATTATAAAATTAATAAAGTAAAAATCCTATTTCATCTCATAAATCCTAATTTAAAGGGCAAGAAAAAGTGAGATAAGGAGTGGAACTAGCATGTGATAATAAAAAAAATGTTAAAATAAATAAAGAATAAATACTTAGCATAGAAATATGACATCTTGATGATTTGGATGAGACTTATTCAATTATAATTAGTAGAGCCTAGAATGAGATCACTCAAAATCACTTTGTTGTTTTTATTAA
Source organism: Ormosia semicastrata (assembly GCA_029884595.1). Taxonomy (NCBI): domain Eukaryota; kingdom Viridiplantae; phylum Streptophyta; class Magnoliopsida; order Fabales; family Fabaceae; genus Ormosia; species Ormosia semicastrata. Next base: position 72,443,436 of record JAQQTO010000059.1, read on the forward strand.
CCAAGCTCTTGCCATGTTATAATAGTCAAGTTATGTAGCTAGTTCATTCTAATAAATATATTTTTATATGTCCTCTAAATAAATAATTAATTTATATAGTTTCAACTATTTTTAATTTTTAATTCTATAATTTTTTATTTTAACATTAACTTTTATGTATTTATTCATTTAGATGTTTTATCAATTCATTATCAAGAGTACATCAAACTCACCCCTAATGTCAATTTATATTAACAAAATAATCTTAATTAATATATATTACAATGACAAATATAAAGAAAACCTACTAAAAATTGGAATGATCAATAATAATATAACAAAATGATACTTAATGCATTTAAGTACATCAACATTTTGTAACCCATACTACATAATTTAAGTCAACTAAATAAAATAATACATTAGTTAAATCAATCAATTGACATATGACTTCTTAGATTTTTTAATCTAGTTCATATTTACAAATTCAATCTATTTCAATATGATACACAATTATAACTTACTCATTACTGTGGAAATAAGTTTTCCCCAAATGGTTTAATATGTTAAGTTTTGATGATGACAAATACAAGACAAATAGAATGATGCTTATGCTTGATAGATGTGCTTAATGTGATATATTGTATCATGCATGATATGTATCTTATCTAGTTATATTTCACTTAATAATCATGCAGTAAATGAATTAATATTAGATTTGACCTTGCTTAAATGAAAATGTGCAATGTGGTCTGTTGCATCCTATATAGAGCATATTGATAATTTTCTTATCTGGATATGTCTATGAAAGTCTTATATGCATGTTAAAATAAGTAAAGTTATACATTTATGAATCATGCATATGAAAATATTAAATTATGAATTTGGACTAATTATGTTTGTTTAAGTGAGCAATACTTTATAGGATAGTCCAAGCACCAAGAATGAGCATTGCAACAAGAAAGCGAAATATCTCAATTAAGCTCAATACAAAGAGAATGTGTTTGAACATATGTCTTTGAAGAATGTTTTTAATGATAACTAATATGAAGACAAAATGAAGATGATGGAAAGACCAAGTCCAAGATCTTTTAAGGATAGCTTTAGGACTTAGAGTCTCTCTGTTCGAGAATCTCTTTGGATATCTCCTAGTGCATTAAGATAAAACAAAAATGTTTTTCTTAAACTTATACCAAAACTGTTTTGATCTTGAAAATAACTTAAAAATGTTTTTGGTGTTTTTGATAAACTTTTTGGGATGTTTTTCAAGCTTTTATAACTGTTTTATAAATTGAGTTATTTGAATAACTTATTGGTTATTCGAATAAAGCTTCAATATTGGTTGCTGCGTGACTCTGTGTTTTAAAGTGTTATTCGAATAACACTTCTGTTATTCGAATAAGAGTTTTCAAAATGGCTTATTTCATATTAGCTATTCGAATAACTCGTTAGTTATTCGAACAGAACTGTTTCCCAAAAAGGTGTTTTAACTAGTGTTATTCGAATAAACTTAGAGTTATTCGAATAACCAGTTTTCTAAAGGAAATTCTTTGTGGCAGCGTTATTCGAATGACACGAAGGTTATTCGAATAACCAGTTTCAGAAACGTTTTTAAAATAACGTGTTATTTGAATAACCAAAGGCTTATTCAAATAAACACGGTAAACACAGATCCGAATATAGAAACTAACAGACACTTTTTTCACATTAATCATGGAATTAATTTCTTACAACGGCTATTTTCTATCCAATTCTATAAATTGAGACCGTGGGTCTCATCTGCAAGAAGCCCAGCTATCTGTTTAATTTGCGCTTGCTCTGAAAAATGTGATTTATATTTTACGCCTATTTTATGTGCTCTTTTTGCTGAAACTTTGAGATATCCTTTGAGAGCATCTTAGCACTTCAATTTGTATAATTTGCTCTGAGTGAGAGTTTCTCTTCATCTATATTTCTGTTCTTCTATATTGAGGGTGAGGTATCCTTCAAGGTTTGTATAAGGGTGAGGTATCCCTGTAGGCTGAGACTTTAGCACAAGGGTAGAGTTTCCCTGTGTGTGAAAAGTACTTTTTATGTAATGATTTGCAAGCACTTATTGAAGCTTGTATATATAGTGAAAAGTCTCGGATTGTTTTCGAGGACTGGACGTAGACCACAAGTGGGTTAGTGGTCGAATCATGGTAAATATTGTGCCTGCTTCTCTCTTCTCAATCTCTTTATTTTACGTAATTTTATATTATTGCACATTTATTTATTTGCTGTTCTTAAAGCTCGTATTCTTTATCTTGCAATTCCTTTTCTTTTATTTAATAACTTAAATATTTGTGTTTGTTTCAAGAGCATTTGTGAAAAATTTTTAATACCCAATTCACCCCTTTATTGGGTAATGGTTGCCTTGACTAACAATTACATCTAATATATCAATACTCCTATTAAAGTCAAATTTTTTGCCTTATTTGTCCACATAAACTATCTTAACTCCTACAAACAATTTTTCTCAAAATATTAATGAAACACTGATGTTATATAATATGAGTTTTGTTCAATTGCATTTAAATGATCTTATTAAACAAACTTTATTATAATTCCAAACTTTTCAATTGATTTTATCATGTCTTCTTGTGAAGTTTTTATTAGTTTTTTCATAATAAATTATATTTAATTAATTTTATTGTATTTTTATGTAAATTTTTTTATTTTCGTATGCGATGTACATATTGAAGTTTTTTAAATAATAGAATAAATATAATAGTTTAAAAATATAACTAATTAATTTAACTTTTTAATAGCAATTTTTATTTAAATCAATTTTACTATGGTTTCTTATAAAATATTCAAACTCATGTAGATATATATTTTTATGTAAAGTTATTAATCTAGTGCAACGTAAATAAAAAAATTAAATATAAAATAATAACATCACTTTTAATGAGGAGCTATATTTTATTTATTTAATCAAAGAAACAATTATTACTATAAAATATTAAATTTCTAATAGTAAATGACTATCTATATTCTTATACTTTATTCAATCTATAGACATATAAATTCTTATGTTCTTTAATCTTATTTCCTTTCTACACAGTTATAACTTATCCATTATATATGTTCCATCAATATTTTTGTTGAAATTAATTTATTGCCTTAATTGTCCACAAAAGCTATCTCAACTATTTGCGAACAATTTTACTCTAAAATAAATAAAACCGTGATGTTATATAATATAAATTTTACTTAGTTGTATTTAAACAATCATACTAAACAAACTTTATTATAAATCTATATTTTTCAATTGATTTTATCATGTTTTCTTGTAAAATTTTCATTTTATAGATGTAAATATTAATATATTTTCATGTAAAGTTTTTAATTCTGTGAAATATAAATAAAAATATTTAAATATTACATATTATATATATGAATGAAAAAAAATACTTGATAATTTTTTAGTTTCCTCATAATAAATTACTATTAATTAATTTTATTATATTTTCATGTATAATTTTCACTTTCGTGAAATGTATATATTGAATTTTTTAAAATCTTATATATATATATATATGAATAAATATAATAATTTAAGAATATAATTAATTAAATTAGATTGATAATAATAAATTTTATTTGAGTCAATTTTAATGTGGTTTCTTATAAAATATTTAAAATAATGTAGATATTAATATATTTTTATGTAAAATTATTAATCTTGTGCAAGGAGAGTAAAACTTATTTAAATATAAAATAATAACATCATTTTAATGTGAAGTTATAATTTTTTTATTTAATTGAAAAGACAATTATCATCATGAAACATGCATTTAATAACTTAAACAATTTGAAAGGATTAAATTCTTAATAATATATGACTCTCTATATTTCTATGATTTATTCAATGTCACAATAATTTAAAATTTTTAACATAATGTCAAAAAAATTAAAATTTATTTAAAAGATAATCAAGACAAAAAAACTCATAAACTTGTATTACTTCAAAGTAATAGTACAAAAGATGTTCAACTAAAATTATAAAAAATTTATTTTGAAAATGCAACAATAACAATACTGTTAACATAAAATGTATTGAAGTACTTATAATAATATAAAAATAATAACAAAAATATATTTATCAAAGAAAATATAAAATTTTAAAATATATAATATTTTAAAATTTAATATTAAAAGTTTCAAAACTTTTAATTTTTTTATATTTAAATATTTTAATATTAAAAATTATTTATATTTTAGTATTTTAAATTTTTTATATTTTAAAAATTGTAATATTAAAATATTTTAATATTTTAATATTAATATATAAATATTGAAAAGTAGTGGAAGAATGACATGTGTCTTTATAAACTTTTAAAATATAAGATGACAAATATTAAATTTTTCTTGTAACAAATTCTTTAAATTATATTAATAATAAATAGTAGATAGTAGATATTAGATAATTAGTAGATAAAAAAAGTAAGTCCATAAGTTCATAACCGTGAAATGTCTTGAAATTGACATGTAATGTTACTGTAGAAGTTACAGTAAAAAAAACTTCATGTGATATACGCTACAAAAATTTCCTTAAATTTGTATTATTTATATAGACAGATATCCAATATCATTTCATTCAATTCGATTATTATTTTTAAAACTCAAGTAATACTAATAGAACGTTAATCATTCACTTTTATTCCAGCTTTATCACCAATCCAAACTAAGTCGAAAATACACAATATTGACAAAAATAAAAAAGAAAATAATTTTTTATGTTTGAAAATAGTATGGCAATGAAAATAGAATAGGAGGGAGAGGCAGTGAAGAGTAAATAGGTATTGTGAATTGCATAAAGAATGATAGACAGGTGAAAGATGTTTGAAAATAAACCAATCCAATCCAAGAATGAATTCCTCATTGTTCGCGCCACGAATTTCCCGTTGATGGGAGGGAGAGGGACCAGCAATTCAATTAGCAAACAAATGCCATTCTCAGAAACACACACACATGAGAGAGAGAGAGAGAGAGAGAGAAAAGAACAAACCGAAACGAAAACGAACATTATCTTTCTATCTCTCTCTATCCACCTGAATTCAATTCGGAAGCTTCATTATCAGAGACATCAGGTGGCAACAATAATAATAACTATGGCGCCGTCCTCGTCTTATTCTCCCTTTGCCTTTGCCTTTGCCTTTGCGGTGGCTCTCTTGTTTGTGTTGGCAGCGGCAGCGGCGGCCGACGATCCTTCCTGCAATCATGACATACAATTGGTAATTCATCAACAAATTCAAATCAAACCCCCTACGGCCCTACCCCTATGTAACTGTGTCTGTAATGATGATTGGAATGGGATGCAATGCATCTGTGTCTGTGGAACTTCCATCCTATACATCAAAATAACAGACATGACATTGAAATAAATAAATGTTGCAGGTGAAGGTGCAGAACTGGGTTGATGGCAAGGAAGGTGACAACATGTATAGTGGCATGACTGCAAGATTTGGTTCTTCTTTACCTGAGAAGGCAGATCAAACTCTCAGAGCTCCTGCTGTTCTTTCTAAACCTTTAGACTGCTGTTCCACTTCAACTTCAAAGGTACCTTTCTCATCCACTCGTCTCATGCTCTCTCATCTTTCACTTTGCTTGCAAATTCAACTTCAGGATTTTCCCCTCTTCACTTGATTGATATGTATCATTTTTTTTGGGAAACTTGATCAATTTTCTATCTTAACAAAGTGATGATTCATATTTGCAACTGTTTTCAGTTTTATCCTTATATATATATATATTGTTATGTTTTCTCAAGCGGCATGCTGAGTGTGTTGTGTGGTTGTGCATTCCCATTTTGCAGTTATCTGGATCAGTTGCTCTCTGTGCACGTGGTGTTTGTGACTTCACAACTAAAGCTTCATTTGCACAGTCAGGAGGTGCTACTGGCGTGTTGATGATAAATGACTCAGAAGGTATACTTTAGCACTTCACACATGACGTCTCCATTTTTGTTTAATTTGTAGATGTCAGGCTGGTAACTTCCCCACACATTAGTCAGTGGTCAAGCATATTCTGATTGCTAAGTATTCTTGGGACGTGGATAAAGCTTTAAAGTTTATAATATACATATAGAAACAAATTCTGATGCTAAGGACTAAGGAGGTTAACTTTTAGGAAAAATATTACTGAAGTACAGGGTGTTGCTTTGTTTGTTGTATTAAATATTGAACTGTCATAGTAATATAATTAGGAGTTTAGATTTGATCTAGCGTCAGAGTAAAACATTATACACTAACGGTAAACAACAAAGTGGCACACCATTGGAGTAATTTTGGCATTTTACTTATAGTAAAAGTTAGTCCTTTAATTAGGTGGCATCATGTTCTACACTGACATTGTAAAGCTCTTGTTAGGGATATAAAACCATTGATGAGCCTTCACCTTACAACTTAAGCTTTTAAGGGAGTTGATCATTGACAGCTCTTTAAACTGACAGCGGATCTAAATTAAATCCTATAATAGTTAATCAAACCAGCCCGCTTTATTTTTCCACAATATTACTTGCCACTAGTTATTTTTTGTCTTAGATGAAAGAAGGATTTGTTAAGATAAGAAAGATTACAAAAAAGAGGAGGATCAGGTATCCTCCTAAGGCTATTCCAAAACTGCAGAGGTGAGGAAGGAAAAAAGAAAAATCTGCTCTGAAGAGCAACCCAATTCCATTGCGCATCTGAACAATTTCCCATGAGCAGAAACCCACAAAGAAGCTATCAAAACAAGCTTGTCTCGTTATTTGTTATTTGTTATACCTGTTTTCATGCTTATTTAATCCTACAATTTTAATGGTCCATACAAAAAGGCCATGTGGTCTGCAACATAAATTACAAAATCAAATGGCAACTTACATAGACCAAGTGACATTGCCATTTCCTTTTTCTCTTGCTTTAATCTTGATTTATACTAGAAGTGATTAGTTTTATATGATCATATTTTGTCTGAAATCTATGTGTTAATTTTCTGTCAGACCTCTTTGAAATGGAGTGCTCCAATGGCACTAGGGTAGACATTTCAATTCCAGTTGTGGAGATAACAAAGTCAACAGGAGAAGCTCTCAACAAATTTTTGACGTCTGGAAGGAGAGGTCAGGCCTTCAATTCTTTGAACTTCTATTTGCATTATTATTATGTTTGAGAAAATGATTTACGTTTGTATATCTATTAAACTTTATCATATAGATCGAAGATGCAAGTATGATGTGTAATTTTTTTAGCCATGATAAGATGTATATGAAGTTCTCTTTTTTTTATTCATAAAATTTCTCCTTTTATCAACAAAGATGTGTCGGAGGGAGCCTATGTTTAAATGAAGTAGCTGGGTAGAGGTGAACATTATGTGATGGGTATATTATTTGGCTGTCTCAAATTCATTTGTGTATAGAAGTGATGGAGAATGAGGAGGAAGTTCTTATATTTAGCTAAGGTGAATCATCATGGTTTTATAGGGGTAGCACCTATTGTGAAAAATATGAGAGAATCTCATCTTAGGTGGTTTGGACATATAAGGAGAAGACCCTTAGAAGCTCTTGTAAGAAGAGTAGATCAGGTGAAGGATAGTCTAATAGCTAGACGTAAAGGAAGACCAAGAAAGATTATAGGTGAAACGATTAAAAAAGATTTAGATTTGTATGACATTTCTGAAGACTTGATTTATGATAAGGCACAATGGCATCATTTGATTTGATCCATGTAACCGACTCCACTTAGTGGGAAAGACTTGGTTGTTGTTGTTGTTGTTGAATCATCATGGTTTTATGGGTTGAAAGTTCAAACAGAAATTGAAAGTTCAAACAGAAGTGACTGAAACAACACTACCACTAGAAAAAATAGGCTAGGTTACACAGAGATGATGCTCGGGTCGATATAGATGATAATGTTTAATTTTAATATACAGGCTGGGACTTTTTATGGTTTATTTTTTTGTTTTTTATGGAGCCAAAAAAGTGGTAATTATATTAGAAGCTCATTACAATGACTTGGTTTCACTTACTGAACCAAGAAGTAGTAAATACCAACAGATATGAGCTTTAAGAGCAAAAGACAGAAGAAAGACTGGGTGTGATTATCATTTTCTTATAACCGTACTAGATCATAATTATTCAGAATTAGTACGTTTAATATGTTGTCAATTAGAGGAAATCCGAAGAGCTTCACGGAGCACGATGGTCTCACTATTGCTGTTTCTTTTTAGAATTGTTTGGATATTATTAAGGAAGATCTCCTGAAGGTTTTTACTGAATTTCATTGCAATGGCAAGATGGGAGTAAGTATAACTAGTTTCATCACTCCAGTGCATAAGAATAACATGTCTATAAAAATGAAGGGTTATGGGTCATAAGTCTGTTTCTAGCGGTCCATCTCTTGAACTTCTGTTTTCGCCCCTTTTGTTTTTCTTTGTTGTAGTGGATGCCTTATGGTCACCCTCTTTGTACTTGTACTCTCCTTCTCTTCTCTTTAATAAAATTTGTTTTTCTATATCAAGACAGATAATCAGAGTGCTTTTATTGCGAGAAGACAAATTTTGGATGTTGCTTAGATACAGAATGAGGTGGTGAACGTTGTTAGGACTTAGAAGAAGAAGAAGAAAAAGAAAATGTGGATTAGTTTTTAAATTGGATTTTGAGAAAGCTTATGATCGAGTGAGTTGGGATTTCTTAGATAAAATTCTTGATAGAAAGGGTTTGGAGGTTAGATGGACAAGGTAGATTTCAGGATGTCTCTCAACTGCTAATTTTTTTGTGATTGGTGAATCTAACGAAGGAATTTTGTTTCAAACTAATTAACGATATGTCAAAATTCCTAAATCTATTTAACCCCAAATTATGGCATGTATCAAATATAATATACAAGAGATCGAGTTATAGAATCACCTGAAAAGGATAAATATGAGCGCAGTCATACTCGATCTTTAAAGAAAATCGCGAATGGTGCGTGTGTGTAGAGAGAGAGAAACTATCTTCATTTCTTATACGCCAATAACAAATCCTTGGCTACCAATAGGAAAGGCAACCACAATACATATAAGATGAAAATAGGAGTCTCTCCTTTTGTTTACAATATGGGTTAACTTATTCATCATAGAAAATCTATACACAAGACCCACAAACCTAAAACAACATTATCCACATGAGTTTAAGTACTTATAAGAACTTAATAACAAAATTATGTCAGCTATTTGCTCTATCACACAAATGATTATGTCAAATAATGTCACACCAAAAGGTATGTTCATTACTTACACAACCCAACATTAATGGCAATTCATTCAACATTATTAATCTTTTTTTATTTGGTAAAATTACATATCCAAATAAAAAAAATAAATTTCTACAAAATGCTCAATTATCTCATTCGTCAAATTTCACAAAACAATACAAATATTTAAGATTGTTTAATTCAATTCGATAAAATACTTGAGAATAAGTAACATAATATATATGTCACAATGAGTAACATAACAGCATTATCCACATGGCTGTACTGTTTGGTATAATCTCTTCGGGATAGTTTGTGAGCAGTGGGTAACTACACAAAATTGTATATGTTTTTATGTTGTTGCCTACTGGTTTTGGGAGCAAAATGGAGAGTAAGACGGTGAAAATGTATGATGTATGCTGCCATTAAGATAATCAAATGTGAGAGGCGCCTTTAACTTGTTAGGGGCTTCTAATGCCTTGAAGCGAAAGTAGCTAAGAAGTACACGCCTCACTTAAAGAAGTATTGTAAAATAATAAAATATTTAACTATTGTACATTAAAAATTGTGTGCATAATGTGACATTATTTTTTATTTTTAAAATTTGTACAAGTTTTTAGCATTTTTTAAAGCATTTTTATAATATTTAGTAAAAATATATTAATTAAAAATAACAAATAAAAATAAAAAAGTAAACCAAACAAATCTTATTTATACATGAAAGAAGTCTAATATGCATTTAAAAAAATTAAGTGCATGTTTGTTCAGGATTAACTTAGCTTTTTTTTTTTAAAAAAAATTGTTGTAATAGTATTTAATTATATTTGACAAAATCAGCTTTAATTTTTGCATGAAATTAATATAAAATAAAAGTTTTTAAAGTTAATTTTTATAATGTTGAAGATTAAGTATGTGTTTGAGAAAGTTACAAAAATTTGATTATGCTTAGTAATCGATTATTGTATAATTTTTTTTGTTATAATCGATTATAATCAAATCATTTTTATGTTTGAATACATTAGCTGAAAAATGATTTTAAGCTAATATGATTCGTTTGAATGGTATAAAAAAGAATCGTTTTTATGCATTAAATTATTAAAATAGGTATAGAATGATTAAGAAAATTATTTGATTGAGGATAAAATAGTATTTACATATCAAAGTGTAATGAATAATTTATAAGTTAGAATCATAAGTTTCAATCTTCAACATTATGAAAATTAGCTTCAAGAAGTTTTTATTTTGCATTGAATTTCGTGCAAAAACTGAAACTGATTTTGTCAAACATGTTATAATACTATGCAAACAAATTTTTTTTCAAAAAAAAAAACTATTTGCACAGTGAAAAAATTCATGCCAAACACACACTGAAACTTATGATTTCAGCTTATAAATTATTCTTTACACTTTGATATGTAAATACTATTTTGTCATCAATCAAATAATTTTTTTAATCATTCTATACATATTTTAGTAATTTAATGCATAAAAATAATTTTTTTATATCATCTAAACGAATTAGATTAGCTTAAAATTATTTTTCAGTTAATATATCCAAACATAAAAATAATTTGATTATAATCGATTATAACAAAAAGCTTTTATACAATAATCGATTACTAAGCATAATCAAATTTTCGCAGCTTTTCCAAATACACACTAAGGGCTTGTTTGGGAAAGCTGAAAATTATAGATTATGCTGATAATCGATTACTGTTATAATCGATTATAATCGATTATTGTTATAATCGATTATAATCTATTCATTTTTATGTTTAGATGCATTAGCTGTAAAGTGATTTTAAGCTAATATGATTCATTTGAATGATATAAAAAAGTTCACTTTTATGCATTAAATTACTAAAATAGATATAGAATGATTAAAAAAAGTATTTGATTGAGGACAAAATAGTATTTATATATCAAAGTGTAAGAAATAATCTATAAGCTAAAATCATAAGCTTCAATTTTCAACTTATGATTATTAGCTGTAAAAAGCTTTTTTTTGCATTGAATTTTTGTAAAAACTTTTTTAGAAAATAATCTTTTTACCCAAATATAATAATTATTTTACAAAACAGTTTAATCCTCCAAAAACAGTTGTTTGGGAAAGAATTAATCTTTTCCAAACATGCTCTAAGTGTAAGAATGCACCGTTGACTCGGAAGCCTTGATTTATTATTAAAAAAGTCAATGAACAAGATCAAAAGTAGACAACTCATTCCACAAGTTTTTTTTTTCTTTGACAAGTTTTTTTTTTCTTTGACACAACTTCGCTATCCCTCATCCACCCACCACCCTACCCTAATCCGGCAACGACAGCGGAGGAGAGCGCATGGTCGGCGGCAGAGGCGCCCTTCGGTCTATGCTAAGACATTTTCGACGACAGTGGCGGTGGAGGAAGTCCGATGGGTTTGGGTTTATGCTTGGCTACCATGTCCCCGCTGCCGCTGTTCGCTCACCACTACGGAACCCATGACTCCCAACCACTAGTCCATCATGCGCCGCCCAACCTGCCACCATGTCGTTGATCCCGAACCTGTGATCGCATCAACCCCGTACTTCGTCGTCGTGCTCCAACCATGACCCAGTACTTGACCATCGCACTGTTGTCCACCGCACCGTCGCACGACCTCCATCCAGCCGCCATCAGATCTCGCTAGCCACCAAACCATCGTGACCCAGAACTCACGAGCCACCTCTGTCTAAGAATCGATGCCTCCGATTCCAACCCGTAAATGTTCTCATCGAAGGCCTCGCGGTGCTCGAGCAGGACTTGCAGATCTAGGCAGCAGGACGAGAGGGATGTCGTGGAGGGTGCTGCCATGGTGACGACCGACACTTTTGGGATGCGGTAGTGGCCGGTGGTTTGCACGTGGTGGTGTGGCCTGGGGAAGATCTGGTTGGGTGAAAGGCTTTGGGTTTCGGTGGATGCTGTTGGGTTTGAGTCCAGTTGGTGGCATAGATCCGGCGGTGGTGCGGGATTGGGGTAGGGGTGGTGGTTCAGGCGGTGGTCGGAGAGGCGGAGGGGGAGGAGGTGGTGGAGAAGATTAATGGGTGTGTAAAAAAATATTTAAAAACAAAAAAACCGGGTAACCGGTCATCATAAGTAAAAATGTTAGTGCATTTATGCACCAAAAGTGTTGATGGTTCATGTTAGCCTTCCCCTTGTACATGAAATATAATTAAATTAACACAAAAATTACCTAAATAAGTACGAAGAAGAGAAATAAAAAAAAACAAATTTAATGCCTTTATTCTGCTTTGTCTGTGATGCAACATACGAAGACAAAAGCAGAGCACATATCCTTTTTTCCATTCGTGATCAAATAAAGACACCTTTTGAAAAGGTTGTTAGCATGATATTCATGGCTTGCTGCAGAGATCATGGCAATATAATGTGGTTCATGTCTTACGGGAATGGGAATCTAACGCTTGCGCTGATTCTCTTGCGAAGACTGGCTCAAGGATGACAGGGTTGCTGAATGTTTGGGACGTTGCTCCCTCTGTTTTGGGGCCCCTGTTACTGGCTGATAATATGGGGGTTACTTTTATGCGCTAGTCTTCCTTTTCGGTTTGTTTTTCTTGTTTTTGGTAGCTTGGTTTGCTTTTCTTTCCTAATGTACCCCCTCCCCCCTCCCCCTTCCCCCCCCCCCCCCAACCCCCAACAGAGCACCTTGCTTTATCGGTGGTGTAACATGATCAAATAAAAAGGAAGTTTTAAATCATCAATTTATTATTAAAAAGTGCCGTAACACATACAGAAGAAAAGAATTAACAAATAAAAAATTAAAAAGGTATAATATGGAGGAGCAGTGAGTGATGTTTTGCCTCCTTTCATTTCTCTATTTTAAGCAATTCAATTTGTTTCAAGCAATGCTTGACTCCTGGACGTTGCTAATTCTCTGCTCTTAAGTAAGGCCTTTTCTTGATGTGTAAGAGCCATTAAGGTTCGAAAGGCGCACTCCTCAACCAGCAAGAGGCGCTGGTACCTTCTATTGCCCCGGCTCAGCGCCTTTAACTATACTGTGGACTTTTAGAAGTATGTAGCATGTTTGGTTTCACTTAATCTCCTTTCTCTGCATTTCTGTTGATTCAAGTAATTTCAGTTGTAGTGATTAGTATCACCATTTAATACACTGTACCTGAGTACTATCTCATACTAAATCCTGGAATTTTTATGTGGTCTCAGGTCATTTACTTCTACAATGAAATGAACTTTTAGTAAATAGTAAAACCCCTCAATTGGTAGGACTACAAGGTGTTATGGGAATATGCTTTTCAGTCCTCTCTCACACACAAACACGTGCATTTCGCCCATGCATTCTCATACATCCTTTGAATAAAAATAAGATAAAAGAAAAGCATTACTTGTTTTATCAATAAAAAATGCATATTTCTACTAGATATCAGGTTTATTTCTGCATGATTTACAGATGGTTAATTCTGAATTGTCCATTGCAGTGGAAGTTTTGTTATATGCTCCAACTCGCCCACTTATAGACTTCTCAGTTGGATTTTTGTGGTTGATGTCTGTCGGAACAGTTATATGCGCTTCACTATGGTCAGATATAACTGCTCCCGATCAGTTTGATGAACGCTATGAATTGTCTCACAAGGTTTTACCATGCAACCCTATATCTATCTTAAAGTTGACGATATGAACTTAAATGTGTTCTTGTGTACTTTTCTTGTTGTTTGGAGTGATTGCAAAGTAATTTAAGTAATATCTTTATATGAGGGCATGCTTTCATTGACTAACAATTACCTAATATTTTAACAATGGTTAAATGGGGAATTTGTAATCACAGACTGACCTCGGCATGTGTGCTAATCTACACTTCCTTTTATCTTTGACTGCCTTTTGTATATTAGCTACTGATCATTTCAATCAGTTAACTATTAGAATGGAGCTGAAGAGCATGTCTTTATTTTGTTTACTGATTACAAATTTATTTTAGTTTATTTTTTAATACATCTTCAAGCATATTAATTTGTACATATAAGTTTCTTTTCTTTTTTCTAGGGATCTTCTAATGCTGAAACGATGAAAGATGATTCTGAGAAGGAAATTATTAACATAGATACAAAGGGTGCTATTGTCTTTGTCATTACGGCATCTACTTTTCTTCTGCTACTGTTCTTCTTCATGTCATCTTGGTTTATCTGGGTACTGATTGTACTTTTCTGCATTGGTGGTATTGAGGTAATGTTGCTGATTTCCATGGATTTTACTTTTAATCTTGCTAATTTAAAAAAGGATCATATTTCATGGGGTGCATGAAGAGTGTATTGGTTCCCTATTCTTGTCCATGGTTAAATTACTTTCTTTATATAAACTGGAAGTGTGTAATTCAATTTAACATACACCATTCAAATTATACTATATGGTCATATGGATCTCATTGGATTTCTTAAACAAGTTATAGAAATGTAAGAAAGGAGAGAGAGAGAGAGTAAAAGTGTTTGAGAAGCCATGCCTGAAGTTAGAAAGGCTTTAAGATCACAAATACCAGTATCATCACTTTCATCAACATATGCAACCAAAAGAATATAACCCACACTGGATTGCTGATAGAAATGGGTGATCATAACTACTCCCCTGTAAGTTAAACTCCTGAATGACTTGACTATATAAATGTTCAATCCAATTCCATGGAAACTGCTTTAAGCCATTAAGTGACTTCTTGAGTGTGCATACCCTCCAAAACTCTCCTTCAGCAACAGAGCCAGGAGATGGCTCCATATACACCTCTTGTAGATCACCGTGCAAAAAAGCATTTTTTACATTTGATTGATGAGGAGGTCAATGGTAAGTGGCATCCAAGGTAATAAATAGGCGAACAAAGGCAAGATTAACGGCAAGTGAAAAAGTCTTCGCGTAGTCTACTCCATAAGTTTGCGCATAACCCTTCACAATCAACCAGGCTTTCGAGTAGGCAATAGAACAATCCAGATTTATTTTCATTGTATAAACCCGTTTATTCGCTCATGCTTGTTTCAAGGGAATTGCTGTTTCTATCATTCAAAGAGATTGGGCAGCTTTGCTCCATTCGAGTCTTTATATGTTTCTTGTTGTATCTATTTTTTCTGCTTTGGAGGATATATTATCCGCCCCCTAGTTGTATTTTTCCTCTATCTAATAAAATTTACTTTTTCTATCAAAAATACATCAGAGAGTACTTAGTTTTTCTGTTAACTGGTACGTCAATCTATTTGAAACCATAATGCATACAACTGCTGACAAGCGTTCGGGTTTTGAATTTTCTTAATTGCTTAAAATTCCTCTTTCCATTAATTGAAGTTTTCTTTCATTTTCAGGGGATGCACACTTGTATTGTAAGCCTCACTTTAAGGTACAATCAACGTCTTTTTTTCTTCTAGTAAAAATGGCAATTAGTGTTCTTTCTGCATGCTATGTGTTCTGTTAATTTCTCATATTTATTTTTTCAAATATATGAGCAGAAAATGTCCAAATTGTGGTCAGAAGATTGTGAATTTACCTCTGTTTGGGGAGATTTCTATTTTCTCACTGGTAGTGTTATTATTCTGTGTGGCATTTGCAATTTTCTGGGCTGCTACTCGGCGGGAATCATTTTCATGGTTTGGCCAAGATGTTCTTGTAAGTTTTAGATACTAGTACCTGCAAAATAAGTCTTTCTATTATCATTGCTGTTTCTAAATTCAAACTTTTAGACTGAGGCAAGTATTGAATCTTATTGGAGGAGTTGAGAGGAAGCCAGGAAATTGGTTTTAGGAACTAAGGCAGAAGTTGCAATGGTTTCTAGTTCTAGGTCAGCGTAGTGTTGATATGTTCATATATTGTTGAAGAATTATAGATTTAGGGTTGGTTAGGGAGGAGGAGAAGAGGAAGACTGCTAATAAGAATGACTAAATTGAAAATATTATTAAGATGATGTAAAAGTGATACAATTTCATAACTTAATACTCTTATTTATATTAATATTTAAGTTAAATACTAACACTACTAGTGCTGGCTGAAGTCCACTAACATAAGACTAATAACCTAATAAGTAATAACTTTAATATTCTCTAACACTCTTCCTTAAATTTAAGCTTACTAAATTTAAGTTTGTTACAAATAACAAATCTATAAATTGAAAACAAAAAACACCACCAACATTTAAATTAACTCAATCGATCTCCACAGAACTTAGGAAACTAATATTCTCCTTGAATAACAAAATCTTAGCAACGTGGGCAGATAGCTCCTTGCTTCTCCCACCACACATCCCAAGGAAATGAGATAGTTTTCGAAGTCTTCAACATTTCTCCTCAATGACCCCCTCGACCTCCAAACCAACTTCCAAAATGAGTCGGGAACCATACCACCCAATAATAACCACCAACTCGGTCTCCAAAACAATGAGTCGGATATAATACTACTCAATAACACAAATGGGGTTCTTTAGTAGTGTCCAAAGTCTTCACTCCACTAACCTTGACAGCAAAAGAAAGAAATCACAAATAATAATCTCCAAATAACTAAAGTCAGATCACCATTGCCACCAACCAAATTCTGCAAGACACTATCAACATGAACTCCTCAAGTCTTGCCACTCCGGTTGCAGCCAAACGTGGCACCACCGGCCACCAAAATGTAGTCAACTTAGTTGTTCCTCCTCAAACACCGGTTGACACAACAGTCCTCCAAATATTGACAACTACTCTTGTATTGCCTAGAAGTCTCAACTGCAGACAGCCCAAAGTCCCATTGTAGAGACAGAAGCACCAAATGTATATGAACCATTTTACTGAAATCACCTCCCGCCAAACCAGGGCTTGTCGGAAAAATCACCGGAGCTGACCACCGGCGACCTGATCTGTGCTAGAAATGAGAGCACCCAGCCACGAACAAAAGCAGAGGACTCACACAACTAGCAGATAGTCCAAAACGGGTTAAATCGCACCAAACAGGGGCTGTAACCACCGCACCACTGTGCCGTAGACGTCGCCAGACCTCTGGTCACCAGCCAACCTCCCTCACCACCATGCGTCCCTGACCTGAACCAGAAAGTCAAGGCCCTGTCACGGACCAGCCTTGAAATGAGACGGATGACAAACCTGCAGTGCGCTCAAACGTGTGACCCACACCACCGAAACGCGACCCAACCACTGTAGGCTGCCACTTCTGTCCCCGGCCCTCCTCCCGGCGCAGGTGGACCACGGGTAAAGCGGCGTGACCTTAACCTAGGTCACGATCTGTTCTGTTACTTTTTTTTTTTTCAAAACAGAAACTAGTTAGAGCATGTTTTGTAAATTTAATTCTTTCTCAAATAGCTGTTTTTGGTTAAGGTGTTTTGTGAAATAATTATTATATTTGAATAAAAAGATTATTTTTTAAAAAAGTTTTTACACAAAATTTAATGTAAAAAAATTTTTTTTTACAGTTAATAATCATAAGTTGAAGATTAAAACTTATGATTTTAATTTATAGATTATTTTTTATACTTTGATATGTAAATATTATTTTATCTTCAATCAGATATTTTTTTTAATTATTTTATATCTATTTTAATAATTTAATATATAAAAATAATTTTTTTATATCATCTAAATAAATATATTAATTTAAAATTACTTTACAATTAATACATTTAAACATAAAAAAATTGATTATAATCGATTTAAACAATAATCAATTATAATGATTATCAGCATAATTTATAATTTACAACTTTCTAAAACAAGACTTTGCTAAAAAATATTGGTTGAGGGGAAACAAAGTAAAGGGGCATATACACTTAGTTGCATGAACTCAATTAAGCAGAAACATGGACGCAAGTTGATGGTACCGTTTTGATAACATGATGAAGAATTATACATTTAGGCATAGGGAGGAAGAGAAGAGGAACAAGGCTAATAAGAATGACTAAATTGAGAATATTATTAAGATGATGTAAAAGTGATATAATTCTATAATTTAATACTTTTATTTATATTAATAGTTAGGTTAAATACTAATACTGTTTGTATTGGTCGAAGTTCACTAGACTAATAACGTAATAAATAATAATTTTAATATTCTCTAACTAATTTCCTAATAAACTTATGCGTACATTTAATTGCGCTCGCTTATCTACATGTATACATTCATTATACATACAAATGCACACATAGGCGTATATGTACTGGCATGTATATATTTTTCAAGTTAATCATTATGAAATTATTGAAAAATGTGTGTGCTCGTGTCAGTGATGAAATTGATATCCTGGTTGGTTGCATTGCGAGCTTTCTGCAGCATTGAATTTAAAAATGGTTTTTTGTTTGTTATCTCGATTATGTTTGAAACCATTCACTGGTGATAAGCTGTTTAATCTTTTACTTTTGTGCAATTCACTTGAAATATGGCTTTATTCTTGGCAGGGCATCTGTTTGATGATAACAGTCTTGCAGTTGGCTCGATTACCAAATATTAAGGTACCTGAATGGGTTCCTTGTGTTTATAATAATCGTTTCCTTACTCATATTGTTCCGATATCTATTTTAACAGTTTTGCTTATGCATATGATATAATAGGTTGCAACTGTACTCCTTTGTTGTGCATTTGTATACGACATCTTTTGGGTGTTCATATCTCCAGTGATATTCAATAAGAGTGTTATGATTACTGTAAGTCATTATTTTTACTGGTATAGTTCTTTTACTTGGGTTGTTTTATTGCAGTTTGCATCTCAAATGTAAATTCTCAAATCGTATGCCACAACTTATCTTGTTTCTTTCCTTTCCTTTCTTAGCTTTTTCATTTCAATTTTTTTTTTTTTGGTCATGGGACAGAGTTTCATTTGGTATCTGTCTCTCATCTTGCCAACCCTATAAATATTTAGATGATATGTTTTTTCTTTTTCTTTTTCATTCTCATTGCTGAGGACTGAGGTGAACTTCTTATATGTACCCTGTATTTTCTCTCTCTAATATGAGTTATTTTATTACAAAAAAAAAGGTGTCCTATATTTATGTTATGAGTTTTCTTTTCTAGGTTGCTCGAGGTGACAAGGCTGGTGGGGAAGCAATTCCTATGCTTTTGAGATTTCCTCGTCCTTCTGATCCTTGGGGTGGATATGATATGATTGGATTTGGAGATATTCTCTTTCCTGGTTTGCTTGTTTCCTTTTCTCGTAGGTATTGAATTCCTTATTTGGTCAACAACTTAAAATAAATGGAAGATTTATAAAATTCAAGACGTACAGTTACAACTTTGAATAGCATAAAATCCAATGCATAGTTGTAGTGATATACGTCGAACCTTTTCTTTTTGACTTTAAAGTTTCTTTACTTTGTAATTTTTCTTTGCCTTATCTCTTGCCAACTAGGATATCTACTATTTGGTTAAGTTAGTCGTGAGCATAAGAAATGGGTACAGTAGTTTGAGCTTTGACAAAATGTCTTTATGAAATTTAGTATCTAGTTGTGCTCTGAAATTTTTTGACGTGTGTTCCATGATAATGATAATAAAGATGGGATAAGTCTCCATGATAATGATAATAAAGATGACAATGTGAACTTTTCTTCCATGTCTCTATTGTACATGGAAACATGCATGCATATAAGAGGGGACGACGGTTGGGAGAGGTGTGGTTGTAAGAGAGGATAAAATCTGAAAATATCTGAATAATTCTTTTCATGCAGCATAAACAAACTAATTTGTCGTTAAAATTTAGTTAGTTTAAATTTTTCCCTAATGTTTTTTTCTTTTTTTGATAAAAGAAGAAATTCATTAAGATGAAGAGAAGAAGATTACAAAGAGTTATGAGGATATGAGATCCTACTTACAAAAATAAAAATGAGGACAAACAAAAAGAAAAAAAACATCAATGAAGCAAAGCTGTCCATTCTCTTAATTTTTTTGTAAGAGAAATCCCTTAAAAAAGACCATGGGCTTTACACTAAATAGAAGCCAAGCACCTAATCTTATTCCAAAGGAGCTGCTCCTCCAAAGAAATCTCCTTAAAGATGTAAGAATTACGCCCCAACCAAATACACCAAAGAGTGGCGTAGATTGCACATTGCCACAAGGATTTGGCTTCTTTCCTTCTCCCAAAACTAGCAAAGCTAGTCAACAGAAACTGATCCAAGGATCTAGGGAATTTTTCTCTAATGTTAGGGACAAAGGAAAGGGAAACAATAATTTATTATCGAGATTTAAAGTAATTAAGTTGAACTGTAGCTGTTACATTCATTAGCTTTGTGAGCATGGAAATGTTATGCCTTGTCTAAGAGAATGTGAAAACAAGCGATGATTACCGAGTTGAGATTTCTCTAACTTGCAGAGCTACTTTTCTGTGTGCTACTACTTACTGACTTGATAGTAACCACTAACCAGTGTATAATCAGATGACACTTAGGGTTGAACCATTTGAGCGGCACATGAAGAAGGTGGTGCTGATGATTTATTTTTGGGGGGAGGGATGAAAGGAGAAATATTAGTAGAGAAAAGTGAAGAGAAAGGAAGAAGTACCAAATCAGAGGATCAGACATCCTCCTAAAGTAAACCAAACAATGCAAAACAGAAGAAAATATAAAATCATATCTAAGCAAAGATGCAAGTTTCTTTGCACGTCTAGCAGAGAAACCGTGCTAGCATAAAGAGGCCAAGGAGATCACTGCATCTCTTAACAGCGGCTACAGCATAAAATGTCCATTAAAAACTATGGTGAACTCTCCAATCATACCCACCAAATAATAACAAACATATTGTATCGCCTGAAAAGCCTTACCCTCTTTGCTCCTCACATGACTCTGAAATGACAATCAAGAAAGTTCCCAAACTTTCTTGACAGGTCCATTTTTGACCAAAAATTCCAGAGTCTATCCACTCACACATATCTAGCAGTTGGACAGTGTAGAAATACATGACTGCTACAGTGCTACTTCTTACCTTCCGTTTTCTTTCAAAGTTGGCATGGGGATGGTTCTCTATTAGGTTTTGTGTGTTGGGGATCAATCTTTCTGTTCCTTATATCCCCAGCTTTATTGTATATCCCCTCTGCATCACCATCCCATTTGCAGCTTTTATTTTCTCCAAAATTTTTGTTTCTTGGAACTTCCATTTTTGTTGCCTTTAGGAGGATATCTTATCTTGTGCTAGAATAGTCTAAGAATCTCAGAAAAACTTGACAGATATTGGTAGAGAAAATTTTGTGAGGTTTTCTGACCTGCATCAAGTCATTATAAATCCAATTCAAAACTGCTGTTTAAATGAAAAAGACTTCATCTTAGAAGAGGCATTGGACTTCCAAACGGGGTTAGCAAGAAAGAAGTTGTCCTTATTAGGAGAATGAATGGGTATTTTGAAATAGGATTTACAGAAACACACGTTATAGGAATCTTAATTCCAAATTCTACTATCCACTGAAGAAGAGGGATTAATAGAGTCTAGAAGAACAAGAAGAGATTCCAATTCCATTGCCTCCCTACCATTAGCGTTTCGATAAAAGTGAAAGGTTCAATACAAGGAAG
The DNA here is from genome assembly GCA_029884595.1 of Ormosia semicastrata. Taxonomy (NCBI): domain Eukaryota; kingdom Viridiplantae; phylum Streptophyta; class Magnoliopsida; order Fabales; family Fabaceae; genus Ormosia; species Ormosia semicastrata. The sequence continues at coordinate 72,465,128 of JAQQTO010000059.1, forward strand.
AGTTATGGAGAACATAGAAGTTGATAAAGTGGGGATAGGAAACAGAGAAAGCAACCAAATATGAAAGCACAAATCCTCAAATATGAAAGCAACCAAAGGTTGGAAACAACCATATACCCCTGTGGAATAAATTTCCAAGAACTTGTTGCATTGGTTTCTACGCTCCCACCCATTCTCTTGAATCTCATACTTAATCCGAATTACCTGATGCCATAGAGAATGTGATTCAAGAGAAAACTGCCTAAGGCAATGTTCTTAGACTCCAAATTACCAAAACCCATTGCCTCCTCTTTCTTAGGTTTGCAACAAATCTCACAATCCCTTTTTATATCCCCAACTTCTGGACAAAGTAAATTTCTGATGATGTTGTTAAATGGGAAATTTGTTTCTCTTGCTTCAACTTTGTGGATTAATATTGATCACTTATATTAGGGTGGCCCAGTGCACGAGGCTCCCACCTAGTGGGGTCTGGGGAGGGTAGATGTACGCAGCCTTACCCCCGCAAGCGGAGAGGCTGTTTCCAGGATTTGAACCCATGACCTCCAGGTCACAAGGCAGCAACCTTACCGTTGCGCCAAGGCTCACCCTCAATATTGATCACTTATATTAATTATTAAAAATCCAGTCAGAAAATCTTATCAGGTGATCAGAGGTAAAATCCAATCATTTTTTTCTGAACTTGCTAGCCTTCTGTCTTTTGGATTGTGCTTGAAGCAAAGCACAATGATTTGATGTCATTAGAGAACTGTTTTGTTTTTTGGTAGGTAGAACTGTTTGTTTCTAATATTTCCTTTAGGCAGTTTTGTTTTTTTTGTTTTTATGTACATTTGACAAGATGCTTTGATTTTAACGTATTTGTTATGGCTTTTGATTGTCTCAGATTCGACAAAGAAAATAAGAAGGGGGTATTAAGCGGATATTTTCTTTGGTTGGTAATTGGCTATGCCTTCGGTAAGTTATTTTGCATTATGTTTGTGTTGGTAACTTGTTAATTTTCCTCTTATCATAGGAACTCGTGTCTGAAAATTAGTTGCTTTCTTTTTTCCTTGTGTACATTTATTGCCAAGTATTTATAGGTATTATTTAAACATTGGTCGATTAGAGTTGCTAGCAATAACCCTATTCTCTTACCCGTAATGCTTGAATATGCAATAACCCTCTTCTTAAGAACTAAAGCAGACATGCATGAAGTCTGATCCCATGCAAGATGATGTGTAAGTTATTTATCGGCTTAGTCTACACTTCTTATGTAGACCAGGTCTACATAAAAATTCCTTCTCCACTTGAGTTAACAATATCTACGATGTCTTAAAGTCAAATAAGTTATTCTGATTTCTGATGCTGCTAGTTTATGGCCTTATAGATGTTCCATGTTGATTGATCATTTATTTAAACTTGTATTTTAGGTTTAATGCTGTGATGCTTTTATGTCCTGACAGAGGGTCGTTTCCTATTTCAGGCCTCTTCTTCACATATTTGGGGCTCTATATAATGAATGGTCATGGACAACCTGCGCTCCTCTATCTTGTTCCATGTACACTAGGTAACTAGTTTTGTGCTTGGATTAGGTGTGCAGTGGTTCTCATCATTTAACTTGTCTCATGCCCAATTGTTGTCAAATTAAATCAACAGGGGTCACTGTTATATTGGGATGTATAAGAGGTGAGCTGAAGAGCCTTTGGGATTATGACCCAGACTCGTCTTCGCCCAAAGCACCTTCTGATGTTTAAATCATTACACTGTTCAATGCAACTTGGGAAATGATCTCAGCCACATCGATATCAGCTCAATTGGATGCAATTTATACAGTGGTTAGGAAAGATATCAGGTGTACAGGCAACTCTTTCTTGGGCCTCCATAACTACGTTTTGTATTTTATGATTAATGATAAATGAATGTTCTTTCTGCTGCTTCATAGTTCTTGTAGAAAGAAGGAAAAGTAAGTGTTCTGAAATTTACCATCCTTTCTTTGCTGCTTCTGTTGCTATTGTAGCTACTTTTTTCTTTTCTTCGTTTTGCTTTTCAATGGCGATGTTATCGAAGGTACAATTAACGTGCTTTCTATATGGACTAACATGAGTTTAAGTTGATATCCACAAGTGCTTTGTAACTGATGATTTCAGTTTAACTATATATAACGTCGAGAAATTCTTCGGGTTAATTTTCTCTTTAACAGAAGCTGTTGCCAAGTGTCCTAATGACCAATTCCAATTGCAGCGAAATAAGCCTGGCCAATGGACAGCCAACGACTAGATAACCGTGGGGCATAAGCGTAATTATTGTATGTTCTTAGAATAATAATAATAAATATGTGTTCACGGATGATTTCTATATTTGATTTAAGTTATTTTATTTAAAATTTATGTGAACACAACTTAAATAAATAATAGAGATAATCGGTGAATACATATCTATTGTTGTTTAAGAGCATACAATAATATTGCGTTGCCTCTTTAATTATTAGATAAATTTCAGGAAAATATTTTGCGTATAATTTTTATACGCACACTATATTGAGATTATATATTAATGTGAAAGAGATGATAAATTAATTTGTATGTAATTATAGTATTTTTGTGGAATATAAAATAAGTTTGTGAGTGAATTAAGAAAAATTAAATGTATAAAAGTTGGATGAATAATGAGATTGTAAATTTCACGACTGAAAGATTTTTATGCCATTAATAATAATTTTTTATTTTTTATTTTGACTATGATAATAATAACTTTGTTTTTCAAAATTTTTATTATTAAAATGTCTATAGTTTTAAACATTTTATTTCAATTATGTACTTTTTTTCTTCTTTTTTTCTTTTTTCTATCAGTAACAAATGTGTGTTCATAGAGAATCTTTATCTTTGATTTAAGTTATTTTATTTTATTTAAAATTTATGTGAACATAATTTAAATAAATGCTTCTTTCGTAAGGAGGATTATATCTCTTTAAAAAAGAAATTTGGGAAAATACAATGAAAGATTAATGATATGTAACTTTTTATTTTGCGAGATATTATTAAAATGAAGATTACCAAAGAAGAAAAGAGATACTTCGGTGAATCAAGAGGCTTTGACTCAAGGATAAAGAATCTTGGTATAGTGGACACAAAGTACAAGATAAAGTTAAGGTTACTAAAAAGGGAATGTTATAAAGTTTCTTCTTTTTATTACGTATCTAAAAGTGATGAAAATTGAGAAAATATAAGGCACTAAAAAAGATACTAAGAAGGCGGTGAGTGCATATTTAAAAACTAAAGCTGCTCAAAGCGTTCAACGGGTTATATCAATCGTTACAGCATCAAGGATGGAGAAAAGAATATATACAGGCTTGCTAAAAGTAAGGAAAGGAAGACAAGAGATTTGGATCAAGTGAAATGCATTAAGGATGAAGAGGGTAAAGTCTTGGTTACGTTGGTTTATTTAACAAGACATTAAGGATCGATGAAAGGGTTATTTTCACAAGTTATTTAATGAGGAACATGGGACATTAGGGGACTTCGGACATTCTAAATACTAGAGAGGAGGACCAAAATAAAACTTTTTATCGTAGAATCGTGGGAGTTCGAGGTAAAAAAGCATTGAAGAGGATGATAATGGATAATGGAAAAGCGGTCGGATTTCTTCTAAGGATAATATACCTATTAAGGTATGGAAGTGCCTAGAGAGAAAGGTATAAGTTGGATCACAAAACTGTTTAACGAGATAATGAGGTCTAAGAAAATGCCAAACGAATGGAGGAAAAGCACTTTAATCCCTATTTATAAGAATAAGGAGATATACAAAAATTGTGCAAATTACAGAGAGGAATTAAGCTCATGAGTCATACCATGTGAAGTTATGGCGAGGGAAAGAGTAATTGAACGGAGATTAAGACAAGAGACTCATATTTCGTAGAATCAATTTGGTTTTATGCTTGTTCACAGGGGAGGTCAACCATGGAAGCAATCTATCTTCTACGAAGATTAATGGAGAGGTATCGGAGGAAGCAAAAAGACCACACATGGTTTTCATTGATCCGAAAAAAGCCTACGATAGCAGTACCGAGAGAGGTCTTGTGGAAGGCTTTGGAGAAGAAAGGAGTTCGTATCGCTTTATATTCGAGCAATCAATATAAGATATGTATGATGGGGCTAAAACTAATGTGCTTTTGAGAACAATAAATATGATAATGGGGCTACGGTGTGAAGATTTTCCTATAACTATAGGACCTATTTAAATCATTTCGTTGCATGTCGTAAGGGTCGACTTTGAGTCTATATCTTTTACCTTGGTCTTGGATGTGCTTATCAATTGCGCATATCCAAGATTTTGAAGTGCCACAATGCATGTTTTTGCAGATGTTATAGTCTTAGTTGGAGAGTCGAGAGAGGAAACAAATGAAAAGCTAGAGCTATGAAGACAAACTTTGGAAAAACATGGCCTTCGTCTAAGTAGGAGTAAGACGGAGTATATGGAATGTAAGTTCAGTAAGAGGCGTGTTAATGATAGCTTAGCGGTGAAAATTGGAGATCATACAATACCACAAGTCACACAATTTAGGTACCTTGGATCTATCATATAAAATGATGGAGAGATAGAGGGAGATGTAAACCATAGGATTCAAGCTGGATGGATGAAATGGAGGAGGGCTTCAGGAGTTATTTGTGATAGAAAAGTACCTCTCAAGCTTAAGGGTAAATTTTACCGCATAGCTATAAGGCCTGCGATGTTGTATGGTACTGAATGTTGGGCGATAAAAAGCCAACAAGAGCATAAGATCAGTATCGCGGAGATGAGGATGTTGCGTTGGATGTGTGGCCATATAAGACTAGATAGGATTATGAATGAATGTATTAGAGAGAAAGTAGGGGTAGCACCTATTGTGAAAAAGATGGGAGAATCTCGCCTTAGGTGATTTGGACATGTAAGGAGAAGACCCTTAGAAGCCCCAGTAAGAAGAGTAGATCAGGTAGATAATAGCCCAATAGCTAGAAGTAGAGGAAGACCAAGAAAGACTATAGGTGAAACGATTAAAAAGATTTAGATCTGAATAGCATATCCGAAAACTTGATTTATGATAGTTTTTTGTTCGGCACAATGGTAATGTCGTTTGATGATCCATGCAATGGTAGGAACCCCACCTAGTGAGAAAAGGCTTAGTTGTTGTTGTTGTTGTATAATTTAAATAAATGATGAAAATCATCCATAAACATGTATTTATTGTTGTTTAAGAGCATGTAATAATTTTGTATAGAATTATCTCTTTAATTATTAAATAAATTTCACTGCTGAAAGACTTCTATACCATTAATAATAACTTTATTTTTTTAACTTTTTATTTTGACCATGATAATAAGAACTTTGTTTTTCAAACTTTTTATTATTAAAATGTTTATAGTTTAACATTTTTTTTACCAACGTATTGCTACTTTTATCATGAAAGCATGTTTTTTTACTCTTTTTAATTCGATTTACATTCTCTCTTCTCTCTCCCTCTGAAAGAGAGATAATGACAAATATTAGGATTTTTTTTTATTTTTTCTTAATTACAAAAACTCTCAACTTTTGAAAATGGTATTTTATAATAAAATATTAAAAAAATAATTTAAGAAATATCAACCCTTCTTAAATTAGCAAATTGCACCACCAATAGTTCTTTTTCAAATTGCAGATCCGGTTTCCAATTCTTCTTCTTCACTTCCCAATTGCAATTGATAGTCCTACTAAGTCACGACACATTTGCTACCCCACTACCTCCTTATCATCATATTCTTCTTTTTATTACTATCATTGTTATTTTCACTTCTTATTCTCATGCCAACTCGAACCTTAACATGCAATATAAAATTACAAACTTATTAAATGTTTTTTAATTCTTATTGGAATCATAAGCAAATAAATGAGGGAGATTTTTTTTTTATAAAATAGATTATTTATCTATTAAATTATTTGAATGGATTATAACTCACTGCCATCACCTATTCTTCATGGCATGCCATATTTAACTAATAAGATTATAGCTCTTGTTAATAATAAAAATAATGCTAATAAGATATATCTCTTTTAAATTACAAACTCCATCTCTAAGGCTGTGTTTGAGAGTTTGGAGGGAAAAGAAAGATAAGGATTTAAAGGAAAAGGAAGGGAAGGAAAATGAGAGGTTTACCTTTTCCTTGTTTGAGAGTGTGAAATATATGAGTGGAAGGAAATGGATGATTTAGTATATATTTTTACCATATTACCCTTTATTAAAAAAATAACATAATTAATGTTTTATAAAAAAATATTAATGTGAAAAACTAAACAAAAAAATTTGTATAATAAATATTTCAAATATTTGTTATTGGTCGGAGTGATGGGCTTCACGACCATAAAACAAACAACAAACAACAACCCACCACAACCAAATCCATCTTCATCACCACCACCGTCAACGTCCGTGAGCCACCCACCGTGACCAGTCGTCATTTCCAGGCAACCCGAAGCCCAACAACCCATCGCCCTACGGAGGTGACCCGAATTGTGGCAGTCACCCATCGAACCGCGACCCGCACCAGATCCCACTCACAGCTCGAAGCCTAGCTGCGCCTAGCTAGCCGCTGTCGTCGCCTCCGTGCTTCAGTCACTAACCACGTCATCGGCCCAGAGCCGCAACTCCCGCCCCTACTCAGAACCCCGAACCTGTGACGCAGCCGCTACCTGCCGTCATCGAATCTGGCAAGCCCGGGTCATACTAGATTTGACCACGCTCGGATCTGCATCGCAACACCGCTGCGTCAACCCGTGAACCATCGTTGGCTCCCTCATCTCCACGCCGCCGTTCGTGCTGTTAGAGGTGCTGATAGCAGAGGAAAGGTTTGTGGTAGAGGTTGGGTTTGGTTTGATTTTTCAAGGTGGAAGACAGTGGTGAAGAATGGAGGTTTGGGGGGTGTGTAGTGGAGTGTTTGGGTAGCCGGATCTGAGTTATGGTGATGGTTTTTTAGACGAAGATGATGAAGTTGGGTGCAGCCTAGAGTGGTGGTACCCTCGTCTCTTTGAAGGATAAATGTGTAATTTTGTATCAAAACTCTTCAATTTGGGAGAACTGAAATAAGAAGGTTTTGGAAGGCATCTAAAAATCCTACTTTCCCTTCCCTCATATTTTCAAAACTCCCAAACAAGAGTTTTTCAATTCCAAACCACTTCATTCCTTCATTTTCCCTTCTAACCCTCACTCCCAAATATAGCCTAAAAGAGTAATCGTATTTGTACATTCATTCATGCCACCGTCTCTATAAAATCATTTGATAAATAGTACTGCATTTATATATATATATATATATATATATATATATATATATATATATATATATATGTATGTATATGTATTGCATTACGTGATCATCTAAGTTTTCTAAATTAAAAGAAAGTATATAAAATATTTATAAAATTACTCAAATACCCCTAAACTGATATCCAAACATTTAACAGTTAATAAAGGTTATGGAAGAATACAATTAGTACAAATATTTCAGATAATTTGTAAAATTCGTAACATAAAAATGTTTGCATTTTTAGATATTTTTATATATAGAGAGAGGGTATATATAGTAAGAGGAATTTTTATTATGAGAGGGTGAGAAGAGTGTTTATTATGAGAGGATAAAATGAGTAAATTTTGACTATACAACCATACATAGATAGTCAAAATTAAAAGTTACTTAAAAATCATGTGATCACTTAAAAAAGTTATATATATATTTATGTTCTAATTTTAATCATTCATATAAAATTTAATGATCAAAATTCATTCATCTCACATCTTACAATAAACATTTCTTTCACTAAATACACTTTATATATATATATATATATATATATATATATATATATATATATATATATATATATATATAATTTGACTTTTATCAATCAAATCGTGGAATTATAACTATTCATTACCTTGATTTTTTTTTCAAATCGCTTAGTTATAATTATTCATTACCTTAATTATTTGTTTCAAAATTTATTAAAATTGAACATCAATAAGAATATAATCAAATTATTTTTATTTTTCATATATTTCAAAAATATATATTATCTTAATCTTAACATATATCAATGAAGTACTAAACAATTTTAAATTAATGTAAGATTTCATAAATATGATTTATATGATAAAAACTTTCAATCTAATAATAGATTTAGTGAGAAAATTACTCAATAAAAATTTATTGAATGGTGTAAGAATGACTTTAACTTATACATGTATAACTTGATCTCCCTTTATATATTATATATATATATATAAAAGAGAGATCAATTTATATCTCAGTATAAATCAAAACCACTATTACGCTATTGAATAACTTTTTATTGAATAATTTTCTCACAAAATCTACCGTTGAATTGAAAATTATTGTCATATAGATCATATCTATAAAATTTTACATTATCTAAAATTATTTAGTACTTTATTGACATATATCAAGATTAACGTAATATATAATTTTGAAATATATGAAAATAAGAACTACTTGATTTCATTTTTATTGATGTTTAATTTTTCAATATTTGACATAAATGATTAAGGTGTTAGATAGTTATAATTCAACGGTTGGATCGATAAAAATCACATTTTTTAAGAAGTTATTAAGTAGTGTAAATACGTCAAATTTTACACTAATATAAATTGATCTCTTCCTATATATATATATGTGATTTGTTCTTGCTTGGCCTTAAAACAAATGAAATTTACATTTACGTTGTCCTTATAATCATTAAAAATCAGAATTGATTTGTTTTAAGTTGGGCTAATTTGATTTAATTATATAAATTAATTTTGATGGTTAGATTTATGATAAAAAAAGTATTTAAATTCATCTATATATAACTTCCATATTTAATTTTGATCCAAAATAAAATAAAATCCACTCAGATCTAAATAAATCTTAGTAACTTTTCAATTTGTACTAAAAAAAAATCAAAAGAATAAATAATTAACCTTATAATGAGGGCAATCTTTTTATCAATAAAAAAAGGCGATCTTATTTTATTTTAAGTAGGGGTAATTTGATTTAATTTTAGGAGTTGATTTTGATGTTTAGATTTATTATAAAAAAATAGTATTTGAATTTATCTCTATAAATAACTTTCATATTTAAAACATATTAAAGATGAATTCAATTAATTTTATATTAGTAATTTTACTTTATACCTTTTTTTTGGTACATTACTTATCTTTTTGGTATTGCGAACAAGCAGATTATTCACGTTGGGATTGGAAAATTCACAAGGATATTCTTTATGACATGTTCATAAAAAATTGACATAGTTAAAAATTAAATATGTGATTATGCACTTACTTACACATTAGATGCTTGTTCATCACTACATCAACTTCTTAAGTTACAGTACTTACTTTATAACCTTATAATAATAATAATAATAATAATAATAATATAATATGATACATAACTAAATTAATAATGCCAAACTCTTCGTTTTAAAAAACTAAAGTATAATAAAATCAATTCCACTCATATATGACCAAATTTGAGTAAATTTTTAATTTGTATTAAACTAAAATCAAAAGGATAATTAATTGACCTTATAATGAGACAATTTTCCCTTTTCCTAAATTTTTATTTGGGAAAATTAATGCTAATAAATATTAAGAAGTAATATTTAATTGAAAGGAACAAAAATAGTTAAAATTAATAAGAATGACTATTCAAATTTTAATTAAAGAGAATAACCGTTTAATTTTACCTAATAGTTATACTTATCCTTAACAAAACCCTCAATTCTCTCTGTCTAATGCTCTAGTTTTTTGACACCATAATCTCATCATTTGAAAAGATTGTGAAAGGATTTCAGTTGAGAAACAAATACATTACCGATAAGTTTGATGAATTCCTAATTCTATTGATGATTTTATTTCTCCTAGAAGTAAACTCCAACACCACCCATACCAAGCTACCATAGCCTACAACTCTGATATTGTTCCTAACCCATTTGTTGTTATGAAATTTAAATTGATTTGTAGTTTTGCTGGCTGATATATTGACAGACCTTAATGAGCTTGTGTTTTGTCATCAACTTATCGGGATTAAGGATTTTCGTAAGTAAACACACCGTCCATTGTCCATGGAGGTATTTAATTGAAAGATCTCAACCATTGATTTTTTATCTAACTCAAGATTTTTATTTTATATTTTAATATTTAAAATATTTATTAATTTTAAATTAATATTAACCTTTGGAAGATAAACGGAGAGAATAAAACTTTTTGGAGACAAACCGGATCCCCGTCCATTTGACTAACCTCGGAAGACAATAAAACATAAACCTCAAAACAAGCTCATTAAGGTTTGGCATATACTAGTCCTTAATCAGGATGAGTCATATATTGCCACTTTAGAGAACAATTGTTGTCTGCTTGCACTGATGCTACTAGTGAACTTGAGATTGAAATTGACCAGAATCTTGGGCTTGGAAAAGCAAAGAAAAAGGAAAGTAAAAAAATTAGGTCAAGAGATGAAGGATTGAGGATTTTACTAAGGGTAATTTTGGTCATTACATAAAATTAAATTATCCTTCTCTTTTAATTAAAATTTGAATGATTCATCTTAATAATTTTAATTATTTTTTGTCTTTTTAAATTAAATATTACTTTTTAATAGTCCTTAATATTAATTTTCATTTTTTACTAAAAAAATTAATAGTATTTTAAAATCAAATCAATTATTATTTTATAATTTCTCAAACAATGACTCTCATTTATAAATTAAATCATTTGATAAAATATTTGATTTCTGACATGTGTAGAAATGACATGGGCACATACTCAAATTATAATATGCCATGTGGATGTGTGATATCCTTAGGGAAATGATCCTCTTATGTAACATAATAGTCACATTAGAACGATAAATACAATTTTTATCATGCATAGACTCACCATGATTAGTTATAAAGTTCACTAGTTATATAAAGAATAAATTGTGTTTTTATCTCTCTAACATAATCCACTCATGTTATTTAAGAAGATGAGAGAATCTTGATCTGTATTTTTATTCATGAAAATACTTTTATTCAATCTAGGAAAGTATTTTAATTTTAATATGCTCTAAATAAGAAAAAATTTAATAGTCATTATATTAGATTAGTTTTATTCTAAAATTGCATAATCTACCATTAAACACAATTTGGGAAGTTGCATGCCTTCATAATTTACACCTTTCATGCTTTTATAACCAATTTATGTCAAAGCAATAAATATATTACATTCACATGGCCACTATTCAAAATATTTAATAAAATTTTAAATTTTAAACTTCATAGTCAATATTTTAAAATTAATAACATATTTTGTCAATCTTGATAATTTGTTTAAAATCTAAGCAAAAAATAGGAAATAATTTCTTATTTAATATGAAATTACTCGTATAAAATCACTTTGTTCATAACATATCAAGTCCTTATCCTGAAAGTGATACAAGTTTGAGATATAAAATTAACTTGAGAACTTTTATTTGAGCAATTTTAGCCAATCTTGATTCTTGTCATTGTCCTTCTTTTCCAAGTAATGCATTCATTTTTCCTACTCTTAATTAATAGTTGTTACCTATTAATCAATAATGTGATTGATTTAATGCACTTCTCTCTCTGTCTTGTCTCTTCTATTACAACCCCGCTTATGTTAAAAATATCTGCCTCTCCAAGTTAAAACCCTTTCCACTTAAATTGAAAAATCATCTGGTGGTGGGCATACCTTTAAATATTTAATTTTGTCTTTTGGTTTCCATGTCCTTAATTTAAAAAAAAAAATTGAATCTTTTTCCCATGTTTCTCCATTATAAGGTTGTGACTTTATTTATTCCAAAATGGCAATATGTGCCAACGCTGAAGTTGAGTTGAAATTAAAATTAAAAGAAACAAAATTGAAGTTGAGCCTCTTACAAATGCTTTCGTTGTTGAAGAGCATAAAGACTGAAACTATGATGACAACGACTATTCACACCTTTTTAAAAGGATGTGATTGAATGTGAGAAAATAAAATAAATATATATATATATATATATAAATAATAAATATCATAGATATAGTGTAAAAATAAGTGTATGCATGATGATGATAATTTTTAATTGTCGCGATTTAGATACCCAAGTCAGTCATTCTCTTAAGTAATAAATTTTCTGAGTCAAGGTCGATCCATGAAATTGTTGAAGATTAAGGTGAAGTAAATATTTTGTTACTACGATTAAAATTATTTACTTAGGTAAAAAAGATTCACTCTTGATAAATAAAATAAAGGTAAAATTAATTTTTTTTTATAACTCAATTAGAATCCTCGCAACATGGAGGTTCCAATTGAAAAATACAACATTAAAAGTTCATTTAAAATAATATACGTAATTATATTATGTTTCCTAAAAATATTACCACCACTTATAAATAGGTTAAAGCATTCATTGTGTCAATATTTTATCTACAACAAATCAAGAACTCCTCTTTACAAAGATGGTTTCTAAATTATAAGAAACAAATTATAATACGTATAATGACCACTTGAAAATATATCATTTAAGTATAAGAGAGAAATTAATCTAACCTTATTTCATTATCAAGAGCTTCACTCTTTCACCCAAGCAAAATGAAACTTAGTTACACATAGATAAGAAGAAAGAAAGAGAGAACAAGAAGAAGAAGAAGAACATGACTTCAATTTAGAACAAAGAAAAATTACTATAATAAAACCTAGTAACAAACTAGCATCATTTTGGTACCTAACACCTAACACCTTCAATGATCTGCCAAGACCCCCTTTTATAGAGGATTAGAGATACAAAATGACAAGGAGGCTGAGTCATTAGTGAGTGGATGAGTGGAAAATGAGTGGAAAATGTCAAATGACTTTTGGTGAGTGGAAAATTATGAAGATTTCTTGTCTCCAAAATCATTTAGCTCTGAAGTCATTGAATGCGTCAGAATGAGCAAATATGATCTTTATCAAAGTTGTAGGCCTGGATCTTAGCTTTCAAATGGTTTTAGTTTGAGTCCAATATCATTTCTATAACTCCAGATACGTTCAAATTACTGCACACTGCTCAGGCTCAGTCACAGCTCCTCTGTTCTGACTTTCAAGCCCAATATCACCTTCAAGGAGTCCGATTTTGGAAAAGTGTTCAACATGAAAGTTGTAGATATGGTATTAACTATTCAGCATCCAAATTTTAGCCTATTTAACAACTTCTATCCTAAAATATGTGATGAACAGTACACATAGGTTAAGCTATCAGGAAAAACACTCTAGTTCTTGCTTCAACCCCTTTTGAGTTATTTACTCGTGTAATTGGGCCATTGAGGTCTTCATGAAAGTTATAAAGCTATCTATTGTCTTTAAAATATCATCAGATTCATCTCATTTGACTACCTACATCTTAATATATATAGTCCAAATACAGAAACAACGTAAGACGTAAATTATGCTGAAAAATTCAATTAAATCCAATTTGAATCCAAACTTACAAAACATAATCAAAATCAATCAATTAAGTACATGGAGAGTGTAAATGACTAAAAATGAAGACTTATTAATATATCAAATATGTGATCATCAAATTCTCCCACACTTAACTTTTTGCACTACTGGACAATACACACAAGACCAAAACTAAAAAAAAACGAAACAGACTCAAAATCTAAACACTTTAAAAGACTTAATTTCTAATAATATTTTAAAATGAAGAGCAACCAATCATTCAAGTAATTAAAACATTCATGAGGTAACATATCTTCACATCTCAAACCAACAAGTAAGGAAACTTCAATTGAAAAACATGAGTCAATAATGATAGATCTTCACAAGATTCACTCTCAATCCCTCAAGTGTTTAAAAGGTAGGTATTTTACTCAATTCAACCCATGAAAATTATACTACTATATGCTTGCTTATCTTCTACTTCTCCACTACTCAGAACACATGCACACACAAATTATGAGAACTTTATTCAAGGTTGTAATAGGGTCAAGGTAAAGGAGAAAGTAATATGGATATGACAAGTTAAATACCAAAGAGAATAAAAGAACATGAAAGCTGAGTTCAATTAACAAGCATGAAAGTTCATCCCAACTCCACTTAATACAAATTCCCTTTACATATTCTTTTCCTTTCCTTTATTGCCTTGTTGATACTCTTTTTCTTTTTTATTTTTTTTTTTTTTTTATTTTTGATTTTTGATTTTGATTTTGATTTTTTTATTTTATTTTTATTTTTTTACAAAAAGAACATCATATATACATTTTTTAATCATTCTACACACACACCCCCACACTTGTTCAAAAACTCATCGAATGACAAAGTTAATGTTCCCTTATTCCCTAAGGTTAGGTAAGAACATGATTTTTCATTTAAGGTACATAATGAGTTTGAAACAAAGAATGGTCAATAAGCTCAAAGGGGTTAAGTAAAGGGAAATAGGCTATTTCCAATGCTTTACGTTGGCAGGAATCAGAGAATTTCCAAGAAATCATAAAAGTGTTTGATATCATATTGAGACAATATGCTGCTAAGTAAGACTGACTATTTGATTAAAGTAGCTATTTCAAGAAAAATACATTAATTATATTTATGTATGCATATGAAAATGTAATTTAAAAAAGAATCAAAGCAAGTTCTAGAACAACAATTTCATGAGTGAAATTCACACAAGAAAGAAGAGAATGGTACAAATGTTCAATCCATTCATCAATAGGCTCAAAATCTCACAAGGCATAATTCTATCATTCTCAGTCCACCAATTCAACATCCATAACCAAGCATGTGAATTTTAAGAAAAAAGACAAGTTACTCAATCATACAAATTTTCCTGAATTTGAATTGCTACTTCCACACAACTAGTTGTCTACCCCAACTAAGATGCGTCTCAATAGTAAAATTTACTCTTTACTCTGCCATCCTTAACTGGTTTAGTAAGTTACTGACAAACATATAAACACGGCAAACATATTAATACACACACTTCCTAATTATTATTTTTTATTTTTTTTACACAACTATCATTCCCCCCAACTAGATCACAACATTGTCCTCAATGTTAACAATTAAATCCAAACTGAAGAAATAATCATCAATATATATCAAAAAAATTATTGGGACAAAATTAAATAAAGTAATGGGGAGAAGTCATATACCCGAAATGCTTAGATGAGAAGAGAATAACTACATCTTGACAATGGTTAGTAATGACAAAAAAAATGAAATAAACAAGCATGCAAACAATTTTTTTTTTGGGTTCTTTTGTTTTATAATTTTTTTTGTTGGCCAACACTATTTACATACCCATACAAAGGCTCCGAAATTTGGGAGGCACTTAAGCCGACTCAATAAAAACACGAAATACTAAAAATTTATCTCAGCTTTGGTAGAAAGGATCGTCTACCAAAGTCTCTGTTACATCTGGATCATTCAACTCAAGTTATAGCTTCAACTGCTAACCATTTACTTTCTTCCAAATTAATTTTATAAGAACAGACCAAGGGACGAACACTTTTTTTATCAGCAATGCTCCAAGCTTGCTTAAGCAAGTCCTTGAACTTTGGTTGCCATGCCTGAGTGTCATGATCCTGAGTTCTATCAAAAATAGTACAAATATCAAGAACTTTAGATGGATTACTAATACAATTAAACTCAGAATTGACAAGAAAATTCTCAAAGGGATCAAAATCATGAGTTATAGAAACTCCCCTATCCATGATTGAGTCAATCATGTATGTATGGTGGCCCTCGTCATCATTTTCTGGCTTAACAAGACTTGTTGTCACCTCAGGTTCCTTGGGTAGCTCAGCATCACTACTATCTTGATTCTTTTCCACATCCTCTAGCTCATTCACACTCAAGGAGTTCATCACTTTGGACATTTGGCTCTTTATTTCTTTACTTTCTTCAACAACCTTTCCATTCCTAAGGGTTATCACTGACTTGACTTGATCTATTTGTTGGTTTTCTGAATTACCATCATTTAGACTGTATTGACCCTTGGGATTTAGTTGAGGTCGAGAAGTAAATTTTTCTTTCTCGTGAATGGTGAGTGCAGAAGAAAGTTTAGCAAGAATGTCTTTTATGTCAATCATGATTTGAGTGTTTTGATTAAAAATGGCATCTTGTTTTTCCATGAATGCATGCAATATTTCTTCAATGTTATTCCTATATGGTGGGGCAAAAAATGCATATCCTTCAGAATTTTGAGAGCCCTGTTGTGCCTGAGGAGGTGGTGGTTGCATAAATTGTGCGTGATTGTTGGTCCTCCAACTGAAGTTCGGGTGATTTCTCCATCCCGGATTATATGTATGCATGGTTCACAACAGTTGATCTTCATGTTCATCATGCACACTTTCATTTTCAGTCATTATGTTTCATGTGTGTGATTGTGATCCAGACAAATCAATATATAAAGTACTAGGATAAACTTTAACCAAATGACTAGGATTTGAATCACGAAACTAATTAAGCATAAACAAGTAACTTAAAATATAAAATAAAATATACAAACTAGCAGTATAAACCATCCATTAAATATTAACAAAGGTGTGGTATAAACCAACCACCAAATATATATTAACACTAAGGTGTGGTAATAAACTAACCACTAAATAAAAAAATAACAAAGGTGTGGTATGAACTAACCACTAAATATATATATATATATATATATATATATATATATATATATAAAGGTGTGGTAATAAACCAACCACCAAAAAAAAAATAACAAAGGTGTGGTATGAACCAACCACCAAAAAAAAAATAACATAAAGTAAAATAAAATGTGAAAAGTAAATTACAAAAAAGTAAAAGGGAGAGTTTCTCCCACCCCACTAAGTTAGTTAGTATGTACTAAATTAATATGTAAAAAAATAAAAGGGAGAGATTTCTCCCACAAAGTTAGTCAAGAAATTAAAATAAAAAATAAAAGTGGAGAGGTTCCCCACTAAGTTAGATTAAAAAAAATAAAAGGGAGAGACTCCCCACTAAATTAGTAAAGTACAAAAAAATAAATAAAAAAGGAGAAGTTCCCCCACTAAGTTAGTGCGATAAAATAAAAGGGAGAGTTTCCTCCACTAAATTAATATGTACAAGAAAATAAAAAGGAGAATTATCCCCCACTATACAAAAATTAAAAGAGAGAATTCCCCTAAACTGATCCACAGGAAATTGTTGAAGATTAAAAATAAAAAATGTAAAAGATTCATTCGTAAATAAAATAAAGTAAGCAGAAAATAAATTTAAAATATGAAAACTA
The DNA here is from genome assembly GCA_029884595.1 of Ormosia semicastrata. Lineage (NCBI taxonomy): Eukaryota > Viridiplantae > Streptophyta > Magnoliopsida > Fabales > Fabaceae > Ormosia > Ormosia semicastrata. The sequence continues at coordinate 72,482,389 of JAQQTO010000059.1, forward strand.
AAAATATTATAACCACTTATAATCATTCATTGTATCAATATTTTGTCTACAACAAATCAAGAACTCATCTTTACAAAGATGGTTTTTTTGCTCATTATAATGACCACTTGAAAATATATTATTTAAGCACAAGAGAAATTAATCTAACCTTATTTCATTACCAAGAGCTTCACTCTTTCACTCAAGTAAAATGAAATTTAGTTACACATAGAAGAGAAAGAAGAAAAGATTATTTCATTAATGATTAAAGATTAAAAAAAAAAGGAGAGATTCTCCCACTAAGTTAGTAAAGAAACCGATCTTTTGAAAAAAATAGTTCCCCACTAAGTTAGTGCGTAAAATACCTTAAAGAGAAATTTTTAATCTCCTACTAAGTTAGTAAGTTAGTATGTATTTTTTTTTATTTTTTTTTAAAAAAAATAAAAAAAAGTAGAAAATATATACAAAATATTTACACCATAAATTTGTTCTTCAAATCAAGTCTTTATTTTTTATAACCCAATGCGACTGGCAGGATAAAAACTTGATGCACAATTTTTAATTGTCACATTTGCAAACCCAAGTGCGGAAAAGGGTTGTCTCAAGTAATAAATTTTTCGGTGAGCTTCGAGGTTTCGATCCATATCGGGAATTGTTGAAGATTAAGGTGAAGTAAATATTTTGTTACTACGATTAAAATTATTTACTTAGGTAAAAAGATTCATTCTTGGTAAATAAAATAAAGGTAAGATTGTGGTTCGACGGTCCTGGGGAAGGATTTGGGGTTTTATGGTGAGGTTGGTCGGTGAGGGAATGGAGCTTACTGTTCGACGGTCGGTTTAGGGGGATCAAGTTAAAATGTTCGGTGGTTTTTGGGAGAAATTGTGGAGGCACTTTTATTGGATTTTTAGTGTGGGTGGGTCAAAAAAATTGGAGGTTGATGAAGGAAATGGAAGGTGATGGGTTCACAGTTGATAATGGTTGAGAGATCCACGAAGGTCTTGAAGTTGGTCCCCTGTGAGGTTGAAGGTGAAGGTGGAAAATACAACATTAAAAATCTATTTAAAATAATATACGTAATTATATTATATTTCCTGGAGAAAATATTACCACCACTTATAAATAGGTTAAAGCATTCATTGAATCAATATTTTATCTACAACAAATCAAGAACTCCTCTTTACAAAGATGGTTTCTAAATTATAAGAAACAAATTATAATACGATGGAGGGTGAGGATAATGACCACTTGAAAATATATTATTTGAAGAAGGATGGAGACAAGATGAATTAATCTAACCTTATTTAATTACTAAGAGCTTCACTTTTTCACTCAAGCAAAATGCCAAAAACTTAGTTACACATAAATAAGAAGAAAAAGAAAGTGAGATTGTGAGAAGAAGAAGAAGTGTGTGTTGAGAAAAATAGAAGAAGAAGAAGAAGAAGTAAAAGAAGACAAGAACATTACTTCAATTTAGAATAAAGGAAAATTACTATAATAAAACCTAGTAACAAACTAGCATCATTTTGATACCTAACACCTAATACCTTTAATGATCTGCCAAGGCCTCCTTTTATAGAAGATTAGAGATACAAAATGACAAGGGGGCTGAGTCATTAGTGAGTGGATGAGTGGAAAATGAGTGGAAAATGCCAAATGACTTTTGGTGAGTGAAAAATTATAGAAATTCCTTATCTCCAAAATCATTTAGCTCTGAAGTCATTGAATGCGTTAGAATGAGCAAATATGATCTTCATCAAAGTTGGAGGCCTGGGTCTTAGCTTTCAAATGGCTTTAGTTTGAGTCCAATATCATTTCTATAACTCCAGATACGTTCAAATTACTGCACACTGCTCAAGCCCAATCATAGCTCCTCTGTTCTGACTTCCAAGCCCAATATTACCTTTAAGGAGTCCGATTCTGGAAAAGTGTTCAACATGAAAGTTGTAGATATGGGTCTTAACTATTTAGCATCCAAATTTTAGCCCATTTAACAACTTCTATCTCGAAATATGTGATGAACAGTACACATAGGTTAAGCTATCAGAAAAAACACTCTGGTTCTTGCTTCAATCCCTTTTGAGTTATTTATTCGTGTGATTGGACCTTTGAGGTCTTCATGAAAAATATAGAGCTATCTCTTGTCTTTAAAATGCCATCAGATTCACGTCATTTGACCACCTATATCCCAAGATATAACCCAAATACAGAAACAACGTAAGACGTAAATTATGCTGAAAAATTCAATTAAGTCCAATTTGAATCCAAACTTACAAAACATAATCAAAATCAATCAATTAAGTACATGGATAGTGTAAATGACTAAAAATGAAGGCTTATTAATATATCAAATATGTGATCGTCAATGCACTAGTTAATGTAAGAATATCATTATTATATTCCAAATTACAAAAGAGCCATCCACATTTGTATACGAGTCAACCTGATCTGGCTTGTTTATTCTTGGTCCATCATGGACCGACCTGACCCGTATACCCATCTCCACTGGCTAGCTTAAGATTAACTTCAAAACATAAAAGTAATTTTAGAGTAAAAAAAAGTGTTGTGACAGAAATATAAAAGATTCAAATACTACAGATGATTTTTTTTGTCAAACAATGAAAAGAGTAATAACTATTAATTTTTATAAAATGATGGAATAAAAATTTTAAAAAAGTAATAATTGTAAAAAAAAAATGGTTGTTTGACTCGCAGATGATTTTTGGTAAAAAGGTAGTTAAATCTCATCATACTATGAAGCTTTTTTTGGGTACATTGAAAAGGAAAAAAAAACACTAACAACACATGAACACTGCACGAGCCTCTAGCATTTGCAAGAAGAATGGCAAAAAAGTTAAGGGGGAAGGGTCTCACAAAAAAGAAAACTATAAACATTGGTAGCTAGCAGCCATTTAGCCAAGTAATCAGCACATTCGTTATCCTGATGAAGGACATGCATAAGTTACAAGAACTTCCTAGTTAAGTTGCAACAACTCCTTAACCTTAGTAATGGTGGCAAGATAATGGTGGAACTTGCAGGTACCTGATGACGTGACAAGCCTAATAGCTTCCATGGAATCAATTTCACACCAGGGAGTACAAAAACCCTTCTCCCATGATAGCTTCAAGCCATTATTGAGAGTCAACAACTTGGCAAGGAGGATGTCTGATTCCCCAACCTTTTCAAAGAACCCAGCAATCCATTCACCATCAGTGTTCTTAAGTAAACAAATCTCCAAAGCCAAGACATGCCTGAACTCCCAGAGCTACTCGCATCTGTATTAAGCTTCTCCCAACTAAAAGGTACATGGTTTCACCCAAGCAACATTACGGACAACAACATGGGCCATGGGATGCTTTTAGCCATATTGAACAATATCTTGATGCTATAAATAAACATGAGATAATAGCTATTGGACCTTACCAATATAAATGTGCCTAACCCAAGTCCAAAACCACTATCCCATAGAGCAAATAGGACTATGATGATTCGTTTCCTTTGGTAAAACCTAACTCGACACCCAACAAATCTAACCTAAAAAAAACTATGGGATATTATGCACTTATCAGAATTTGACCCATTATCCGTCACATGACTTGTCTCGTTAACTTGATCTTGAACTAGTTTATTAACTGTCAACATCACCCAAAATATCTAATAACAACCAGGATACACGTTACCATCCCTATAAAAAGATTTTCCTCTATTCATAAGCTTTGTACCACATAGTGTGCAGTACACACCCCCTACAATAAATAAGCATTGTTCTTACCTCAGAAATGGTTATTTTATTTTTCTCTTTATTCTTTCTCACTCTATATTTCTTGTCTTATTTCCTCATATGATAAAAGAAAAGAAGAGAAGACACAAGAATAATTTTAAAGCTTGTAGTTATGGATATGAATTGTTTAGAGAGAAGTACTGTAACCCAGTAAAATGTATAGGTTTTACTAATTAATTTGGCCAAATATTGAAGTTGACAAGCAATTAAAAAATGAATAGTTTAGCAGGAATTACTAAAGAAACTGACTTTAAAATTTCAATTATAGGCATAAGTTAGCCCTCCCAAATTTTATTTGGGCCAATATTTTATATGCCTAACCCATATATATCCATTACATCATGTATAATTTTCCTTTATCACCTATGTGATAGTGATATAAAATTCACATATAAATATTCCAAATTTGTTATCTTTCATATATGAAAATGAAAAAAAAATTCTTTAAAATAAAAAACCAAAAGGAACAACCGAACAACAGGCCCTAAATTGAGGGCCCATTTGGTATGTAAGATAGGATAATATTTGATTGTATTAGACATGATAGTATAAAGTCTGATAATATAAGGGTTTTATAAAATTTTAATACTATTTAGTGTTTGACGAGATATTATATAAGATTAAATTTAAAAAATTTCAAATTGATTGAAATTTAGAGATTTAGGGTTTGTAAAAATCTAATTAATCCATGGATTTGATTTGGTGGGGGCTTTTGCTCTTTGAAAATTCGATATGATCTGGGTTCTTTGGGTTGCTCTTCTTCAATTATGTTTCACGTTCAAGAGAGTGTTCATAGGGGATGGGTCATGCTTTGTGGTGGTTGCGTTGAAACCAATTTATTTTTGGGTCGTCGTCCTGTCTGTGGAGCTTTATTGCCACCATTAATGACAGATACGAGACTTTCTTATACGCTACAATTTGAGGTGAGACAATGCTTTCTTCCTCGATCTGTTGAGGGTCACTGTATAGGTTGTCCACCATTAAGGTAGGTTCAAGACTGTTGCGTTTGGGGAGATATGGTGAGGAGGGCCTATACGACGTCCTCTTCTATGGTTGCTGGGTTACAACTTCTTGAACAAAGAAGATGAAATGCACGCGGCTATGGATGTGACTCACCGCTAGGAAGAAGATGAAGTTGAGGGTACATTTTTTCCTTGATCTTTCGAGGGTCAAAAATGAGTTTATCCATTAACATTTAATTAGATCTAATTCTACTTTTTAAAATTTGATTAAATTATACGTTATTTTAATATATAAAAGAAATATACTAAATTAAATTTATATAATAATATAGTCACACTAAATAACTAATAAAATTATAATATATTATATAAATTTATTTTATTAAACTTTATACGTCATGTCAAATGTACCTTAAAACAGGATGTAGCCAACTTGGGTTGATAGTAGCAGTACAGGTGTCTGTATCCAAACACACAGCAAATGCAAAAGCGGCATGATCCAATTAGAATTATGAGTAGTTGAGTTGGCGTGAAAAGTTAAGGTAGCAGTAGCAGGATGGTTAAACAAAATTAAAAAGCCGTAAACCAACCCTAGTAGCTTAATTTAAATGCCCTCCCGTTAGCCATTCTGTCTCTCTGTTTCATTTCTAAACCCTAGTCCTACACAACACACCGTCACTATCTCTTCTCTTGTCCTAATTCAGAGCAGAGGTAAGCTAAGCTAGGGTTCAGAATTTTGATTCATGGATCTTCCTAGTCTTGCTCTTATACTCCACGCTGCTCTAAGTCCCAACCCCGATGAACGCAAGGCAGCTGAGCAAAGTTTGGATCAGGTAGGGTACTCACTCACTCACTCTTACTTCTTCAATCTGAATTATTTGTATTGCTTATCTAACTTATCATATCTATGTATACCTAACCTCCCTCTACTCACAATAACCAATATTATTATTATGATTTGATTTGATTTGATTCAATTCCACTCAATACTAGTTGATTGTGAACTGAATTGAATTCTGGTGTCATTTCTAATATGTATATGTAGATCCAGTACGCACCTCAGCATCTGGTGAGGCTGTTACAAATCATTGTGGACAACAACTGTGACATGGGCGTCCGACAAGTTGCTAGCATTCATTTCAAGAACTTCATTGCAAAGAATTGGTCTCCTCATGACTCTGGTTGGTACTACTCACTCTTCTTATAAATATAATACCTGCACTGCACCTTGGATTACATTGCATTCTGTGACTGAATCCCTCATCATCTTCATGCTTTTCTGGGTTGGATGCAATGCAGATGCCCATGCCCAACACAAGATCTCCCAGAGCGATAAAGATGTCGTCAGGGATCACATTCTCGTGTTTATAGCTCAAGTTCCTCCTTTGCTTAGGTACAATTGCTCAACTGTGCCTGCCTTGCATTTCATTGGTTTATTTCCATTCTCACATTTTGTGTTTGTAGGGTACAACTTGGTGAGTGCCTGAAAACCATTATACATTCTGATTATCCCGAGCAGTGTCCTCATCTTCTTGATTGGGTCAAGCATAATTTACAGGATCAACAAGTCTATGGGGCCTTATTCGTGCTTCGCATTCTTTCTAGAAAATATGAGTATGTTTATATTTATCATTCTAAACTCTAAATATCTTGTTTTTGTTGAAAGAAATTGGGTTGTTGTTCTTCCCCATGCCTCATGGTACATAATGTTGGTTATATTTGGACTTCTAAATTATTATACTACTAGAGTTGGATTTCCGCATGCCTCATGGTACATTCTTTTGGTGATCTGATCTTGACAAAGAGCTTGTACACTTTTCTATTGTTGAAGTATCATATGAACCATCAGTAATACCCCAAATTGATTCTTCCCATATATGTTACTTCTGAAAAGTGAAAACTATCTCATTTTTAATTCTCAGGTTCAAGTCAGATGAGGAGAGGACACCTGTTTATCACATAGTTGAGGAGACATTTCCTCACCTTCTCAATATATTTAACAGGCTTGTCCAGATTGCTAATCCATCACTTGAAGTAGCAGATTTGATCAAGCTTATCTGTAAAATATTCTGGTCCTCCATATATGTACGTTTCCTCCCTTCCTCACTTATTTTAAGTAGCAGTCAATGTTCCCGTTTATGTCAAATATAAAGTTTATGTAAATCATAGTCCTGATTAATGTGATGTGTATTTAAATAATCATTGCCACAACTTTTTTACTTTTGAGATTTGGGATAGCATTATGACATTATCAGTTTCAGTTGCCTCACTTATTCTTATGCTTTTCTCCACTTAAGTTCTCAGAATTGACATATGCAATTGTGTGGTTATTGTTTAAATTCATTCAGTTGGAGATTCCAAAGCTTTTGTTTATTCAAAATGTCTTCAATGCTTGGATGGTGCTGTTTTTAAATGTATTGGAGAGGCCTGTTCCCTTGGAAGGTCAGCCTGTTGATCCTGAGCTTCGAAAATCATGGGGTTGGTGGAAGGTCAAAAAATGGACAGTTCACATTCTAAATAGGCTCTACACTCGGTATGTTTGAGGTGTGGATTAATTTGCTTAACAAATATGTGCTTTGCTGCTGAATGACTGATTGATTCTCAATTTCTATGGGTGTTTAAACTGCCATGTTACAGTTTTGGAGACTTGAAGCTGCAAAGCCCTGAAAACAGAGCCTTTGCTCAAATGTTTCAGAAGCATTACGCAGGGAAGATCTTGGACTGTCACTTAAATCTGTTGAATGTCATTCGAGTTGGTGGCTATTTACCTGACAGAGTTATCAACCTGGTTCTTCAATATCTAAGCAACAGGTGGTTTTCAATGATTTTGCGCTCATTAATTTGTGATGTCATTCCATATCATTCAGTCATGTCATATCCAAGCTTCCTTTCATAAACTACAGGTCTATTTTTTTGACCAATTCTTATTTATGTAGGGATATACATCTTTAGGTAAGGTAATTGTGTACATTAAGCTAACAGGTTTAGTTTATGAATTGTTAAATGTTATGGCATTGCTTAGTTCTTTTAATTTTGGGTGGCAGCTACACCATGCTTGCCAATCATTTTTATGAGAGAAATACCAATCTGATGCAAGGGTACCAAAAATAAATCTATATTTGGTTGTGTAATATTCAATGATGTTAGCCTAAGGAATTCTGATCTGGGCTGGCATAGAAGACTTGATTGCATGGCACAACCAAGTAAATACTAAGTAGCGATTTCTGAGTTCTCATAAAAGTGAACATTAAGTCAAAAAGCAAGCATTACAGTGGTTTAAATGGACCTCCTATGACTTATCTCACCGACCCACATGCATAGGCAATAAAGTCTTCATCTGATAAGGATATGCGGACTTCCTAACTAATTATAAAACTTATAAAACGTAAATCCAAGCCCAATAATAGCCCAAGGCTTGGTCTTCCAAAACGAAAATAAAATGCTGATAAAACTACTAAAATTCCCTTAGGACTGAACATTAAAAACTAAAAAAAGTTGCAACTTACTAATGCCAGTAAACTTAAGTAATAGTGATCTTGAAATGTTATGGAAATATACAATCAAATAATTAAAGAAGGTTAAAGTCAAATAATTAAATAAATCAACACTCAACAGACTCAAAAACTCACATAAACCCACATCATTTTTATTAATTATCATCCAAGAACATAATCAGATTTAAAAAAAAGACATAATAAAATAAGGCCAAAAACATATTTTTGGGGCTATGGCTGTTGGGATTCACTCAAGAAGAAAACAACAGAATCAGATGTTTTTCAAAAAAGAAAAATAAAGGAACAGAATCAGATTAGAATAAGACAAGAAGCCAAGAAAGAAGAAGCATATATTTGGGCTAGGGCTGTCGGGAAGTGAGGAGGGATTGAGGGAAGAACTGAAGAAGGAAGCTGCCAATGCTGGAGTTGCATGAAAGATGGCCCCCGAGTCGAATGAAAACAGGGAAGAAAGAATGGACATGGGCACAGGGCATTGAAATGCTGCGTTTCTGCTCAAAATTTGGGCAAGCAGTGTCGGAGCCACACCAAGCCGTATGCAACTTGAAAAATTAAAAAAAAAAAATTGGTGTGTACCTGGTACGTACCCGAGACATACCTGTACCAGGTATGTAGAGGTACGAGTACGCTTGCGGTTTATGCATACCCATGCTTCAGAGAGAATATCAGTAGCTCTGTTGATGCTTTTATTTGCTACTGCTGAGTTTTCAGGATATATATTGATTCTAGAATTAATGATTTTTCTTTGAATTTTTTTTTAAACATATGCAGTATTTCAAAGAATGGCATGTATACTGTGCTGCAACCTCGGCTTGATGTTCTTCTTTTTGAAATAGTTTTCCCTCTTATGTGCTTTAATGATAATGATCAAAAGCTTTGGGATGAAGATCCACATGAATATGTAAGGAAAGGCTATGGTAAGTCTTATTGGTGTGTAAACATGAAACCATATTTCAAAGAATTACATTGGCATGCGTTTATAGCTTCTATTTTTTGTTACAGACATTATTGAAGACTTATATAGCCCTAGGACTGCCTCCATGGATTTTGTGAGTGAGTTGGTTCGAAAACGTGGGAAAGATAATCTACATAAGTTTATTCAATTCATAGTTGAAATTTTCAAAAGGTAAATATCTTGCTTAATGTTAGACTAGATGATTTAAGGATTGGGTGCCATATTTAGGTTTTTTGCTGTGCTAGGTATGATGAAGCACCAGCAGAATACAAGCCCTATAGACAGAAAGATGGTGCTCTTCTTGCTATTGGGGCACTTTGTGACAAATTGAAGCAAACTGAGCCATACAAATCCGAACTTGAGCATATGTTAGTGCAACATGTCTTTCCTGAGTTCAGCAGTCCTGCTGGCCACCTTAGGGCCAAGGTATGTCCTCCTATATAGTTTATATGTGCATCTTTTCCTTTGTAGGCCAGATTCACTCTATTGCTTTTTCTCCTTCTTTTGGGGTGTAAGAAAAATGTTTTTAAAAAAAGCCAAAGCTGGCATTACATATTACCCATATGAAAACCACGTCCTAATTTTGATATCCATATCTGATCAAAGTGTTTTTGATGTAAAAAGATCTGCAAAAATTGGTAGAGGTAAGTTTGTAATAGGCTGGAGTGAACTCCTGTCGGCTCCAATTTTCTGTTGCTCTCCTATGTCCATGCACATTTTATGATATTCTTGTAAAACCTAAGTTTCTTCAGGAGCACAATTAAATTTTTTTCATGGCATGGGTGGTGTAATGCACTCTCCTCTTGATTTCATTTGAAAGAACTAATCTTATTCCCTTAATTTCCCTACCATTGTAGAATGCAATGGCTCTAGGGAATGGTGCAATCCTTTCTAAATTGCCTTCTAACCAAACAAAGCATTAGTGTTGCAATTTAATATTTTGATTTGACTTGATGTTAATTAATTAGAATTTGAATCAGAGATTGATTATGGAATTTTCATTTCAATATTTGTAAGAATTCTGGCTATCCATTGATTTACGTGTGAAAACCAGGCAGCATGGGTTGCAGGACAATATGCCCACATTAGCTTCTCAGATCAGAACAATTTCCGGAAGGCATTGCAGTGTGTTGTATCTGGAATGCGAGATCCTGAACTTCCTGTTCGTGTTGATTCTGTTTTAGCTTTGCGTTCTTTTGTTGAAGCTTGCAAAGGTGGTTTGTACCTGTGTTTTGTTTCTATTTTGATATGAATAAATCTTTCTATAATTAATGTTGATTATTTTTATTGATTTTTATTCTGTGTTGATGCAGATTTGAATGAAATTCGTCCTATTCTCCCTCAACTCCTTGATGGTATGTGATTGTGAAAAAATTGTTATCTTTACTTCACATTTCTTATTTGGCTTGGCGAATGAGTTTAACTAAACAAAAATATATCCAGAGTTTTTCAAACTTATGAATGAGGTTGAGAATGAGGACCTTGTATTTACTTTGGAGACTATTGTGGACAAGTTTGGGGAAGAAATGGCACCTTATGCACTTGGGCTGTGCCAAAATTTGGTAATGTATTTTTTTTCCCATTTGTATCTGTCAAGAAAGTTGTGCTTGCTTGAGAGAGCTAGTACGTTTCTGTGTAATGACATTGGAGTTTTATTTTTTAACAACAGGCAGCTGCATTTTGGAGGTGTATGAACACTGCTGAAGTTGATGATGAAGCTGATGATCCGGGTGCTCTGGCTGCAGTTGGTTGTTTGCGTGCGATTAGCACAATCCTTGAATCAGTGAGCAGTCTTCCTCAACTCTTTGTTCAAATTGAGCCAACATTGCTTCCCATAATGCGTAGAATGTTAACAACTGATGGTCAAGGTACCTGCCCCTTTGAATCATGTTTACCTGGATGACATTTGAGGCTTTCTTTTGTTTTTATTACCTCCTCTTTGCAGTGTCATTTTGTGAGTGTCTGTGTATACATGTTTATTGAAGCAAAGGTGAATCTACTTAATGGTTTGGATCTTGGTGTTGCTTATTTAACCAGTTGCATAATTGTAGGCATGTAGTTTACTCTTAAAAATAATCTGATGAGAGTATTTTAGATGCGGAGCTCTAAATTTGAAGAATATATGAAGTGACTGAAAGGAGACTGAATAATTAAGCATCCCATGTTCTTGGTAGTTTATTGTAAGCAGTTTTTAGGGCAGCTGTTACCTTTAATATGAAATAGTATGCTTCAATTTGTGTCAAAATGATGTGATGCTGAGAACAGCTTAAGCTTCTTTAATTTGCACCTTCAACTTGGATTCTCAAGTGGGGTGTGTATTTCTGTGTGGTTAGATTGTGGTATGAAGTCTATGGTTCTCAAATTTTAAGTTTACTTGGATTTTGTTACTTGTATTTATTTCCATGCTCTTCTGTACATGTCTACAGAGGTTTTTGAAGAAATTTTGGAGATTGTATCTTATATGACTTTTTTCTCTCCAACAATATCATTGGACATGTGGAGTCTTTGGCCATTGATGATGGAAGCACTAGCAGATTGGGCAATCGATTTCTTTCCAAGTATGGTGCTCAACTACATTTTGGCTGCAATTCTTTTCACTCTCTCTTTACTCTACTAAAGTCAAGCACATAGTTCAGATCATCTCTGGATGGACCTTTTTTTTTTTTTATATTAATAAGATAGAGATGAGTTGGTGTCTCCAAGTAAACCCGAAGATAAACTCAGCTATGAACATTATAGAACATGTTTGCTTTTTCCTTCGTGCAGTCCTTGCCTGATTGCTTAATAAAAGGGTTCTATTTGTGTGAAGCTGTTGTCCATGCTATTCAAAGACAGGGAATATCTTTAGTTTCAACTATATATCTTCTTGGTTGCTTTGTCCAGATATAGCACCCCAACATTTAAATTAATATATATCTTGTATATAATTTTGGATTTGCTACATATTTATTTGGTTAGTTTTAAACTTCTGCAGATATTCTGGTTCCTTTGGACAATTATATTTCAAGGGGAACTGCCCATTTCCTTACTTGCAAAGAACCTGACTATCAACGGAGTCTATGGAATATGGTTTCATCTGTGAGTTATCTTTGCATTAGAATTACTTCAGTCACCACCTGTTAGGAGTGGAGCTTGAGGATTGAAAATGATTGTTATTATTCTTTCTATCGTCTTACTGATGTCTCTGATTTGTATTTTTTCACATCGAAGATTATGGCAGACAAAAATATGGAGGACAATGATATTGAGCCAGCTCCGAAGCTTATTGAAGTTGTCTTCCAGAACTGCAGAGGGCAGGTGGATCACTGGGTTGAGCCATATCTCAGAATTACAGTTGAACGCTTGCATCGAACTGAAAAATCATATTTGAAATGTCTTCTCATGCATGTGGTAAGGGGTTATTAGAATCCATATTGGCATGTACGAATGAGATAGTCAGAAAATTGGCTTCTGTTGTTTCCTTGGTTATAATGTTGACATGTTCAATAGCTGGATTTTCTGTGGTCCATTTATAGTACTGTTCACTTAATAAAAACCCATGTGTTCTGGAGCTTTGTTAAAACTTCACAGAATGATAGTCAGAAAATTGGCTTCTGTTGCTTCCTTGGTTATAATGTTTTGACATGTTCAATAGCTGGATTTTCTGTGGTCCATTTATACTACTGTTCACTTAACAAAAACCCTTGTGTTCTGGAGCTTTGTTAAAACTTCACTGAATTACACTGGTTTGGAGTTGCAAGATATATTATGAACTTCCAATGTTTAACTTACAGAAAGTGGATGGCTTATAAAAGGTGGGATATGTATAAATTTGTATGTTTTTCTGTGCAAACTCCTTTTCTCCTTGTTCAGATGGATTGTACTTCCTTGAGTGATTCTTTTACAAAGTTAAAATTTATAAAGAATAAGAAAACAAATGCAAATAACTCTTTGTCTGATGTGAATGTGATTGATTCCTTTTCTGATTGATCACTACAATGAGTTTAGTTTATCTATCTTGTAAGTTTGTCAAGCTTCTCAAAGATGACAGGAAAAGACATCATAAGGTAACACCTTAATTTTTGCAGTTTGCAGATGCTCTATACTACAATGCAGCACTGACTCTCAGCATATTGCAAAAGTTGGGAGTTGCATCAGAAATCTTCAATCTTTGGTTCCACATGCTGCAAGAAGTCAAGAAGAGTGGTGTGCGTGCTTATTTTAAAAGGTCTTTTTTTCTCTCTTTTTTCGACATCCTTTCTCCTTGCTTTGCTTTCTTTCTCCATACTGGGTTTCATATAACAATAGAGGTTGTTGTATTAGAGTATGTCATATTATGATGAGTGTTAGTTGTTTGTTAGTATAGAGAGTTCTAGAGTAGTAAGATTAGTTAGTTAGTTACTGAAGAATATTCTGATAGTCAGAATATTCCAGAGAATCTGTTAGCTTCTGTTAGCTGTATAAATAACAGCTTTGTACTAATCAGTTAGTCAGTTAAAACAGTTACCATTCTCTCATTTTCAGAACTCTCTCTCTCTCTCTCTGCATCCATTTTCCTTCTCTTTCTCTCATTGTCTCACATTTTCTTAGCTTACGAGAATTCTCAAAAAATGGTATCAAAGAGCTAGTCGATCCAAATACCATGCCATCACCGATTGATCCACCGGTTGATCCACCAAATTCTGATACTCTAGTGTTGCAATCTTCAATTCCACCGCCAAATATTGCTACTTTCTCCCACTCAATCTCAGTGAAGTTGGACGCAAACAACTTCCTTGTTTGGAAACAATAGATCGAAGCTGTGATCAAAGGCTATAGGTTGCAGTGATTTGTTGTAGATCCTGATATTCCACTGCAATTTCTCTCTGATGCTGATCGGAATGTTGGTCGGATTAATGAAGAGTATTTGGATTGAGAATAGCAGGACCAATTGCTGTTCTCCTGGTTGCTGTCTTCGCTCTCGGAGAACCTGCAAATTCGTGTAGTTGGCTGCATTCACTCCTGGCAGCTTTGGGAGGAGGTGCATGCCTACTTCCATTCTCAGAATCGTGCGAAGGTGAATCAATTTCAGACAGAACTGCGAAACACGAAGAAAAGATTGAGATCCATCTCTGAGTATCTGTTGCAAATCAAGGCTCTCATTGATTTGCTTATTTCAATTGGACACCCAATCTCCATGCAAGAACACATTGATGTGATTCTTGACGGTCTTCTGGATGAATATGACATGTTTGTAACTTCGATTGCGAATCGATTGGATCCCTACACTCTTGGGGATATTGAGTCTCTCTTGTTTTCTCATGAGGCTCATATGCCCTACAATTTCTGATGCCTCATCGGTTAATGTGGCACAGGCTAAAGGTAATGACCCTCCACCTAGTTCATCTACTCAGCCTATTGCCCTTTCCCCTCAATCTTTCAGTACTATGAATCAGCCTCCAAATTTGGGTCAGAATCTTTCAAATCAGGTTCAGCCTCCACCAGGTTTTTCTGCTAATCAGTATCCACCTGGTTTTACTCAGGGTTTTAACTCTGATTTTGGTCCTGGTAGTCAATTTGGTATTCATTCATATCAGCAAAATTCTAATAGAGGAGGTAGAGGTGGTAGGTTTGGCAATAGAGGTGGTAGAGGCCGTGGAAATGGTCGTTTTGGATCAAATTACAGAGGTTCTGTGGTTTGCCAAGTATGTGATCAACCTGGTCATTCAGCTTCGGTTTGCTACTATAGGTATGATCATAACTATGGTCAAGGGTATCAGTAAGGGCAAGGTTATCAGCAAGGGCAGGGTTATCAGCAAGGTTTCAGTCACAAATGCCCCTGCAGCAGCAGCAAATGCCATTGCAGCCTTATTCTGCCCAGCTGGCTCACTCTCAGTTGCTGCAACCTCGGTTGCTACAACCTTCTCCTAGTTCTTCGTTTTATCCAACAAGGTTTCAACCACAGGCTTTGTTGCAGCAGTCCTTGCATCCTGGTCTTGGTCCTTATCAGTACACTAATCAAACTGTTAGTCCTGTGGCTATGATGGCCTCAACTGACCCCTTTTCTAGCACTGTGAACTATACAACACAACAACTGAATCCTTTGGCCATGATAGCTTAATCTGCTCAGGGCCCTAGTCTATTTTGGTATCTTGATTCAGGTGTTACTGCAGACCCTGCAAATCTGTTACACAGACAGGAGTTCTCAGGATCTGATCAAATCCTAATGGGTAATGGTCAAGGCCTTCAGATACAGTCTATTGGTTCCTCAAAAGTTGTCTCCTCTTAATTCTAATGTTTCTTTGTCCCTTAATGACTTGCTTCTTGTCCCTTCTATTACCAAGAACATAGTAAGTGTTAGTAAATTTGCTCAAGATAATTGTGTTTATTTTGAATTTCACCTTTTTCGTTGTTTTGTGAAATCTCAGGCCACAAACGAGACTCTGTTGGAGGGTTCTCTTGGACCTGATGGTTTGTATACCTTCCATAGTTTCTCCTTGCCTCCTGTGCCTTCTCAATCTGCAGCTTCTTCATCTTCTGCTTTCTCAAGCTGTTCTACATCTTCTGCCTCTGCTCCTACTGTTAATGCTGTTTCATTGGTTCCTCAACTTTTCAGCCTACTGTAAATACTGTGAATAATGTAAATACTGTAGATAGGTCTTTTGATTATTCTACATCTCTAAACTCTGTCCCTACTCCTTCTGTAAATATGGTTCCTACATCTTATACTTTGTGGCATTGTAGATTGGGGCATCCCCATTTTGAAGTTGTCAAATCTGTATTGAACTCTTGTAATCTTCCCATTCATAGTAAAATTGCCTCAGATTTTTGTACAGCATGTTGTCTTGGCAAGGTTCATCGCTTACCTTCTCATTCCTCTACTACTGTTTATCAAGAACCTTTTGAACTGATTTTTAGTGATTTGTGGGGTCCAGCCCCTATTCAATCTTCCAGTGGCAGTTTTTTACTATATTTCCTTTGTTGATGCTAGTACACGGTTTACTTGGCTTTATCTCCTTAAACTCAAGTCTGAGGCACTTTCTGTTTTCAAACAATTCAAAACAATGGTTGAATTGCAGTTTAACAAAAGAATTAAGTCTGTTCAAACAGATTGGGGTGGGGAATTTAGACCCTTTTCGAAATTTCTTGCTGATTTGGGTATTCACCATCATCTCATTTGTCCTCACACTCACCACCAAAATGGTAGTGGTGAGTGCAAATAAAGACAAATTGTAGACATGGGTTTAACCTTGTTGGCTCATGCCTCTTTGCCTCTTGAATATTGGGACCATGCCTTCCGAACTTCGGTCTATCTCATGAATAGGTTGCCTACTACATTTGTTCAAAATCAAGTCCCTTACACCAAACTTTTTAATGCTACTCCTGATTACAGCTTTCTTATGGTGTTTGGGTGTGCATGTTATCCTTGTTTGAGGCCCTATAATCGACACAAACTGGAGTTTAGATCCAGTGAGTGCATTTTTCCTAGGCTATTCCTCTAATTATAAGGGTTATAAACGTCTTTCTTCAGATGACAGACTTTTCATATCCAAAGATGTCCCTTTTAATGAATTTCGTTTTCCATATTCTGATTCTCATTCTTCTAATGTTGCTGTTAATTCTACCTCTGATGCAGTTCCATCTAGTCCACCTATTCTTCCTTCCTCTTTCTCTAGATTCTCTTCTCCTTCTTCTTGTCAAAATGTTTCACCACTTCTCTCAGGTTCAGCTCATACTCCTGTTAATTCTTCTTCACTGCCAGCTTCCACTGCTTCTTTGTCTACTGATTCTGGTTCTGTTTCTACTGCTCCTTTGTCCACTGACTCTGATTCTGTTTCTGCTGCTGCTTCCCTTGCAGTTCCTGTGGTTACTGTACCTTCTTCAGTTGATTCTGGTGCTGTTTCTGTCTCTTCTAATTCTCATACTACTGAAACAGAATCTGCTAGCATTCTTCCCTCTAATACTTCAGATTCTGATTTTCAACATGAGTCCTATTCAAAATCTCAACCTGTTTCTGTACCTATTCATCCTATGCAGACACGATCTAATACTCCTAAATGGCATGAGGCCGTGACTGCTGAATATGATGCTTCAATCAAGAATCAGACTTGGACCTTTGTGCCACTTCCATCTAATCGGACTGCAATTGGTTGTAAATGGGTGTTTTGGGTAAAGGAAAACTCTGATGTTTCTATTAACAAATACAAGGCCAGGTTAGTGGCCAGGGGGTTTCATCAGCAGCGTGGTTTTGACTACACTGAGACATTCTCATTTGTAGTCAAACCTGTTACTGTTAGTGTTGTGCTCACTCTAGCTCTTACTCAACAGTGGACTTTGCAGCAGTTGGATGTAGACAACGCCTTTCTTAATGGGTATTTGCAAGAGGAAGTGTATATGTAGCAACCCCCAGGTTTTGAGAACACAGATAGAAGTCTTGTTTGTAAATTGAATAAGGCACTTTATGGTCTAAAGCAGGCTCCTAGGGCTTGGTTTGAGAGGTTGGCAGCATCTTTGATTAGTTTTGGATTTCAGTCTAGCCGTTATGATCCTTCCCTCTTCATTTAGATTGGTGCCCAACACACTACCTATGTTTTAGTGTATGTTGACGATATCATAGTAACAGGTAGTTCACCTATTTTGGTACAGCAGTTGATCACTAAACTCAATTAGGAGTTTGCTTTCAAGCATCTAGGTAAGCTTGACTACTTTCTTGGGATAGAAGTGAAGCATCTTCCTAATGGATCTATACTTCTCAGTCAAAGCAAGTATATTAGAGATCTGCTAGCAAAAGCCCAAATGACTGATGCAAAAGGCATTAACACTCCTATGGTGGCAGGCAGTAAACTCTCTTAAGCGTGGCAGTAATTATATTGACAATCCACACTTGTATAGGTCATTAGTTGGTGCATTACAATATCCAACCATTACTAGACTTGAAATATGTTTTAGTGTCAATAAGGCCTGTCAATTCCTCAGTGCTCCTCTTGAAGATCATTGGAAGGCTGTTAAATGGATTATAAGGTATCTTAAAGGTACCATTGCTCATGGTTTGCTGCTACAGCCTGCAAGATCACCTAGTTCTCTCACTTTGCATGCGTTTTGTGATGCTGACTGAGCATCAGATCCGGATGATAGGAGGTCTACTTCTGGGTCTTGTATTTTCTTGGGACCTAATCTGGTATCCTGGTGGTCAAAGAAGCAGTCCCTAGTAGCCCGTTCCAGCACTGAGGCAGAGTATTGCAGTCTTGCAGCTACTGCAACAGAACTGATTTGGATTCAGTCATTACTAAGGGAGCTCAGTGTCACTGTTCCTGCTCTAGTTATTCACTGTGAGAACTTGAGTTCAGTGCTGTTAGCCGATAATCAGTTCTGTATGCAAGAACCAAACATGTGGAATTGGACATCTTTTTTGTTCAAGAGAAGGTTCTTACTAAGAGACTAGTGGTTTCCCACATTCCTGCTCAGGATCAGACAACAGACTTACTTACTAAAGCATTGTCTAATCTTCGGTTTTGTACTTTAAGAGACAAACTCAGGGTGTTTGATCAGTTTGCCCTGCAACACCCACCCTGAGTTTGAGGGGGAAATATTAGAGTATGTCTTATTATGATGAGTATTAGTTGTGTTAGTTAGTATAGAGAGTTCCACAGCAGTTAGATTAGTTAGTTAGTTACTGAAGAATATTCTGATAGTTAGTCAGCATTTTCCAGAGAGTCTGTTAGCTGTACATATAACGGCTTTGTACTATTCAGTTAGTCAGTTACTACAGTTACCATTCTCTCATTTTCTGAACTTCCTCTCTCTCTTTCTCTGTTGCATTCTCTCTCTCTCTCTCTCTCTCTCTCTGCATCCATTTTTCCTTCTCTGTCTCTCAGTTTCTCATTTTGTTAGCTTACGAGAATTCTCAAATGTTGTGTGTGATAATTTGAAGGTCTTATTATTGCAAACTTACGAGAGTCTTTATGCAGGGAACATGACAAGAAAATTTGCTGCCTTGGTTTAACATCGTTACTGGCACTTCCAGCTGATCAATTGCCAGGAGAGGCTTTAGGCCGGGTGTTCCGGGCCACTCTTGATCTTCTGGTTGCATACAAGGATCAAGTTGCAGGTCTATATGTCTCCTTTCTCTGTAACTCTGAATTGTCGCAGAATCATATGTTCACCAAGAGTAGATTAACTTCCTTTTTACTTTAATCAGATTTATGATTGTCTAATTCTCAGCTATTGTACATATTGTGCAGAAGCTGCAAAAGAGGAAGAAGCTGAAGATGATGATGATATGGATGGCTTTCAAACTGATGACGAAGATGAGGATGGCAATGGTTCTGACAAGGAAATGGGAGTTGATACTGAGGATGGGGATGAAGCTGACAGTATTAAACTTAGAAAGTTGGCTGAACAGGTGCGTGGATATGAAGACCTACAAAACATTTGCATGCATATATTGATTGAATATAGAATATTGAGTTTATCAGTTTGCATGCAATAAAGGAGTTTTGTAGTTTGTATGTGTATGAGCTTTAATATAGGAAATTCTAGTAGTTCACAATTTGCTGACTTCATTATCCTGCTCCTGAAGTTTTATTTGATTATGAAAACCTGATTAATTAAATTCGAACATTATTGTTCATTGTTTTGAAAACCGAACTAGTCATTGAACCAAAATTGGGAGCAGTTCACGGTTCAATGGTTAAGAATTTTAATTTTAGATATTATTCATGTGTAGAGAACAAATCAGAATATTGAAGTGTAAAATATTTTGTAACTTTTTATTTGTAACTATTGATATGTAAAATATTCTAATTTGTATGTCATTTCTAGTGTATTAATTTTTATAACTTTTATTTTGTTGACATATTTTATTGATTAGTCTTAAAATAGTTATTTTTCGGCAATTCAGTGTAAATATGAAATAAAATAACTTGCATTACTTTAACCATAGAAGTGTGTCAGCTTTATGGTACAGCTGCTGGCAGTGCAAAGTGGTGGCATTGTGTTTGATCCCCTACCCCAGCACTTCTGCATAAGGTGATGTTCACCCAGTAAAAGTATTCACTACTGGGTTCACTAACCAGTTTTTGACAATAACCAGCCATTTCTTTGACTTGTTGATTGGTTCAATGGACCTCCATAAGGTGCTTAACCAATCCAGAAAGCCATCCAGTTTGGCAGTTTTGTGGTTGAACTGGCTGGCCTATAGTCCGGTGTTCAGTACTATGGTCTGCTTGATTCAAATTTATATTTTTTGAGAATGAAAGTTATTGTTTTTTCTTTCACCCGTAAAAAAAATTTGTGTACTTTCATCTTAAATATTATACACTTATCATTTATTTATTTGTTTTCTTTATTTATCATTTATTGTTGAATCTTAAATTCTTATTTTCCTTTTGCAATGTCACCCCATAGGCAAAGTCATTTAGGCCCGACGATGAGGATGATGATGACTCAGATGATGACTTTAGTGATGATGAAGAGTTGCAATCCCCAATTGACGAGGTGGATCCTTTTATTTTCTTTGTGGATACGATGAAAGGTAAGCTGATACTGCCCATTAAAAAATAATCCCTTTATCATTTCATTATTGTTGTTGTCTGACATACCTGCCTTTCAAATAAATTTGCCTGTAGTGATGCAATCATCCGATGCATTGAGGTTTCAGAACCTCACCCAGACACTCGAGTTCTCTTATCAAGCTCTTGCTAATGGTGTCGCCCAACATGCTGTGCTGAGAAGAGGAGAGATTGAAAAGGAAAAATTGGAGAAGTCATCAGCTACCACAGATTCTTAAGCTTTTGGATGTACATTCTTGGCTATTGTTTTACTTTTGTTCTCAAGTTCTTGCCTTTACCCATTATTGGTAAGAGAAGCTGAGGGTTGCTTATTTATTTGAGGCATTTATTGGCTCAGTGGTCCTAGTTGGTCTATATGAGCTTTGAAGATTTTGCAGTTTTGAAGTGCTGAGTTTAGTGCACTGAAGTTCCCATTGACGTTAGAGGATGTTGGATTCAGGAAACTGTGGAGTTACTCCTTTCTCCAAAGGTGGTTGAGAATTAGAGATTATTGTTTGGTGCTTCGGGCCATCCTATGGAGGAAGGTGCCCATTCTCGCCTTTGTTGCCCCCCTCCCATTACCGTTTTTTCGTGGGTCCCCCGCTTTCCAGTCTACATGTTATGTTTTTGAGTTGACAGTATCGTCTTTTCCATTATATGGAAACCCTTTCTGTTCTTCGATGAGTGCAGCAATGGCTTCATGAATACGAGTTCTGTGGTGTGATGTTACTCTCCTGAGTCCTGTCACATAGACGGGTGAACTAGGGTCGCCACTGGTTGTATTGGTAATTTTTGGTGAGGGATAGTATTGAAAATTCTTTGTATTTTAACCTTTTTTCGGTTATAATATTTTTTGGGATGAGAGTATTGATGAAGGGATGAGTTTTGGGTTATGCAAAGCTTTTCAAGTGTGGTTTACTGCACGTTGTAAAACAGTTATCTCCATTCTTTGTATAATAATATAATTTTGTGGGAAGAAATAAGCTGTATTCATGGTGGTGAATGTCATTATGTTCTATTTTGTTTTTAATACTTCTGAAGCTTTAACATACCACGTGATCATGGAACCCCTATACCGCTCTCGATCACTCCAGAAGCATATGATATGGAGAGAGATGTTTTATAATTTATAAAATAAATATGATAAAAAAAACTATATTTCTTTCCTTTCTTTCTTTTTAAGTCTTTTCACACTAAACAACGAAAATTCTATTCTACAGCCTTGTTTTTTATGGTTCCTTCTTAAGAAAAAAGACGTTTTGAAGTTGTTTTTTGTCAGTTGGCATTTGATAGCTGCAAAGTGCAAACAGTAGCTCAATTGGGGCACTTTGGGAAAGTGCAAACAGTAGCTCAATTGGGGCACTTTAGGGGTGAGGGGTCCAACTCGCGCCCTCCATGGTGCCATCATTAGTAGGGGGCTCTGCCATATTCTCTTGAAATTGGAAGTGTGAACTTTATTATTTGCAAGTATTAATGTTTGTATTGTTATATAGAATTGTAACATTTTTTTTAATGAAAGAGGCAAAAAGGTACATATTATTTCATAATGTATGTATGCACAGTATGTAACTTACTCGATGATTGTTTTCAATAGCATGTGAAGTTTTTTTTTTTTTTTGTATAAAAAATTGGGGAGATAAGTGGTTGTGTCATTTTAAGAGTGGATCATGCTGTAACTCTGGGCGATGACTTATATTGTGTTTGAATGTTTTTTTATTAATAAAACAGAACGAAATATATGGGGATAGATTGAAAAATAAAGAGAAGGAATAGAACATAGTTACATTTCTCTTTATTTAAAAGATTAATAAGAGAACAGAACAGAATTTCATTAACTCATGTGTTTCACTTATTCTACCTCAATTTTGGGAGGAACAGAAGTTGGGTCTTTGAGGGAAATAGAGTGGAAATGGTTCTCCATCTATTTTTTCCACTTCTCATGTATTTTAAAACTCTCAAATAAGGGAAGTTATTTTCTTTCCTTTTATTTCCTTTTCTTTCCCCTCATTTCTTATCATTTAAATATAATGTTAAGTAATATATACAAATGATGTATCAATGATAGGCGATTAACAAGAATCAAATTCAAGAGTTTTGGATTGAGGTTGTTTGATCTTAGCTAGTTATGCCCACTCTACTCTAGGCTTTTTTTACCAAACTGTCATTGATTATAAAACTATTTATTAAAATGACACTTTTTTAAAATTATTTATCAAATTGCTAATTTTTTAAAATTATTTATTAAAATGTCACTCTTTTGAAACTATATACCAAAATATTATCCTTTTGTTCAACGTGATATTTTTTAATAATTTTTTGTCCATATAGGATGCGCCAAATCAGGTGACGCATCCTACGTGGATGCGCCATCCTGTTTGACGTATCCTACGTGGATGCGTCATTCTGTTTGATGCATCCTAAGTGGATGCGCCATCTTACATAGCGTTTTTTACGTGAATACGTCATGTACGATGACATTTTAAAGTTAAAAATGCTAACACATTTGTCATTTTTCATATGGACAAAAAAATAAAAAAAATACTTATTGGACACTTAACCCATTTCACGTGATTCTCGCACTCCTCCCAAATACACATGCATTTCACATGCCTACTAGAGAGTGCACCATAACGTTGGAAGACATCATTATCAATTAGCTTATTTATAGATCAAGTATTTGCATCTGATATGTAAAGTAGTCGATGCGAAACTTTGGTGTTGATAAAGCAAAACAACTAAGTATAACAATAAGGTACATTTATTTGATGTGAGACTTTGGTATTAGTAAGGTAAAACAACTAAATAAGAAAACAAAGTACATTTGTTCGATGTAAAACTTTGATCTAATTAAATATATCATTATATATCTCTAATTGGAATGGTAAGGGCTTTAGGGTAAAAAACCCTACTTCCTTGAGTAGATTGATTCTTGCAGACGCATCTGAAGCCTCAGACATCTCAGATGTCTCTGACTCATAATCTATTATATGTTACCCCAGTTTGATTAGATGAAAAAAATGTTACAAGCAAGAAACAGAATCATCCTCGTTTTACCTTATTGCATCTGCAGTCCGATAGCCAGATTCACTCATCATCAAGAGTTGGTCCATGGAGGAAGGTAATCTTAGGTGTTAGGTGTTTGTTTCTTGATTGGCAATTGTCACCAACTTTTCTTCAGAATCATAATATGAATTATGTCTAAATATTGCATGAGTAATTGCTAAAATTTGGAATATAACATGAATACAGTTTTTTCCTGAATTCCTAGGAAGCTTTAAGTCATTGCTTTACTAGTTGTTGGTTGTCTTGTTCATAAGCTGATATCTGTGAAGACTTTTTAAAAATATTTTTTCTTGTTGCTTATAGTTCTTATCTTCATGTTTCCAAGTTGTTAGCTGTTATTCCTCCCCTATATGTTACCTTTTTCTCATTCTTCTTTTGTCTTGTTTGTCGGGCTAGTACAGATGCTTTCATTTAAGGACTTGAATTTTGTGGGATACACATACAAGAACTTTGAAATTGTCAATGACTATCAAGTTCCTGGGATGGGTACATCTCTTTTTTCTATTTTTGTTTGTGGATGTTAATTTATAATGTTAATAATGTTTGCTATAACTAAGTAAGATAACAAAGTCTCACATCAAACAAAAGTATTTTTTTGCCTTACTTAATTATTTTATTTTATCAACTCTAAAATCTCACATTTACTATTTTACGAATCAGCAGTAAATACTTGAATTATAAATAAGCTAATTGATACTGATGTCTTTTAACGTTATGGTACACTCTCTAGTAGGCATGTGAAATACATGTATCTTTGAGAGAAGTGCAAGAATCACATGAAATAATTTAAGTGCCCTATAAATATATTTTTTTATTTTTTTTGTCCACATAAAAAATACCAAATGTGTTAACGTTTTTAACTTAAAAAAGTCATCGTACATGACGTATCCACGTAAAAAACGCCATGTAGAATGACGCATCCTACGACAGGATGGCGCATTCACGTTGATTACGCCAACCGTGTTGGCGTAATCCACATGGATGCATCATCCGGTTTGGCACATTTTATGTGAACAAAAAATTATTAAAAAATGTCACGTTGAACAAAAGGGTGACAGTTTGATGTATAATTTTAAAAGAGTGATATTTTAATAAATAATTTAAAAAATTTGATAATTTGATAAATAATTTAAAAAATGACATTTTGATAAATATTTTACTTAGCAGTTTGGTAAAAAAGTCCTCTACTCTCAATTGCTATGTATGTTAAGTTTACATTTACATTATGAGTGTGTTTGTAATGTAAAATAATTAGAAATAATTTAATTTGTAAATTGAATCTAATTAAATTTTATATTTGAAATGTTAAAAAATAGAAAATGAATTGATTTGTAAGATTTAATGAATTTCATTCTTTTTTGTTTTAGAAATTCTATCAAATTTGATAAGATTTATTATGATTTAATTTGATTTGAAATAAATAAAATATTTTATTCTTAATAACTACCTCTTATAAAAGTTAAAATTTAAAATAATAAAATCAAATTAAATAATTATCATTTTAATGAATTCTAAATATAAAATATGATTTATAAATCACTTCAAATCATTTTTTTAAGTTCTATACACAAAATTTAATTTTTAATTCAAATCAAATCAAATTAAATTATTTTTTATTTTTATTCATTACAAACACAATCTATACGTGAAGTGAGTGGAGGGTGGCAGAAAAATTCAAATTCGACAAGCAGCATCCATGATATGGTTAAGATGTCACGCGGGTAACGCCAATGTGACTTGACAACTTTAGAATTAGAATAATCCTGGTCTGGAAGGAAAATATTACTTTGTGTTTGAATATTTTTTATTAATTAAATGTAATAAAATAAGTGGAGATGAATCAGAAAAGAAATAGAAGGAATGAAATATAATTACTATTTTTTTTTATTTAGAAGATTAATAACATAACGTAATAAAATTTTATTATCTATATATTTTTTTCATTCCACCTTAAATTTGAGGAAAATAAAAATTGAATATTTGAAAAAAAAAGAAAGAAAATGATTTTTATATGTTTATTTTTTATGTATTTTAAAATTTTTAAATAAGAGAAGTTATTTTTTTTTTTTTTTATTATTTATTATTTAAATATAGTGTTAGTTTTACATTATTTTTTAAGGTTGTATTACTATTCATATATTTTTTTAAAGTTGTGATTAAATGAAAAAAATGGTAAGAAAAAATTAAGTATGATTAATGGAATGAGAGGGGTCTAAAAAATGATCTGAGATAAAAAAATGGTAAGAGTTGGGTCCGGAATTCGTTTGGGCGCGAGGAAGAATGAGAAGGGTTTATCTATGAATATGATCTAGTCCTCCATTTTCATTTTCATTATTCTTCTTCAGAACGCTTCTCTGTGTGTGTGTGTGTGAGTGTGTCGTATCGTATCTTCTATTCAAGTGCAATCAACATTTCTGCTTAGGCAATGGATTTTGACGCAGATGATATTTTCAGAGACGATGAAGATGACCCTGATACTCAACTCTCTCTGGTTACCCATCATCCCTCACTCACTCAACTAATTTGTCGCTTTGCTTTGCTTTTCTCTACTTTCACTTTTTTTTTAATTTTTTTTTCAAAATTTATCAGGAAAAAGAGTCAAGCAAAGAATATGTGGTTTACTTGGTGGATGCTTCACCTAAAATGTTCAACACTTCTTGCCCATCGGTTAGTTAGTTTTCTTCTTCGATACACCTCTTCTTAGTTCTTAGTTCTTAGTTCACCTAAAATATGCATTTGATATTTGAATAATGGCTCTGTTAGGAAGAGGAAGACCAAAAGGATGAAACTCACTTCCACATTGCCATCAGTTGTTTCTCCCACTCACTCAAGGCTCAGATCATCAACAGATCCTATGGCGAAGTTGCCATTTGCTTCTTTAACACAGTCAGTAACACCTTTTAACTTGTTTCTTTCCTTCTTTACAATCCCTACCACTTCATCATCAGTAAGAATTTACTTAATCTTTTAGAGGGAGAGGAAGAATTTGCAAGACTTAAATGGTGTTTTTGTATTTACTGTTGCTGAAAGAGAGTATCTAGACAGGCCAACTGCCAGGCTCATCAAAGAATTTGATCATATTGAGGGTAAGTTGTTGGTGATGTTGGATAGCATATAGAGAACCGTTTTGATGGACCTTATTGTTCCTAAAATATCATGTGGTCATGTCCAATTTAGTAGAGATGACATTTAAATTGGTGTTGCTTTTTATTAGATATGTCATTTACTGGTCATATCAACAGAAGACGAGATCATTAAATTTTTGGCTTGCTGGCTGACTGTCATGCGTCCTAACTCCTAATGTTGCATGAATTAGTTGCAAGATATTTTATAATCACGGGGAAGATATTGTTGACTTGACTTAAACTTTATTTCTTATGAAGTCTTGAGACCTCAGATGTTGCTGTTGTTGTTATATATATATATATAAAATGTAAGGAGCACAATTTTATTGATTGAAAGGCTTAAAAGCAGTGTTTGTTATACTAACCGCTAAACCTCCATTTATATTGATACTAATACTACTAATAACACATATTCTATACTTAGTACAAGTGACCTCTTTCTTAATCCCTTTACAGTTTTCAAATTACCTGATACTTTCCTGAGTTCCTGAACTGCTATTTCTAAAGTGAAGTCTACTATTTGGAGAACAATACTCAATAGGATTTAATATTTGAGACAAACAATCTGTCTTGTTGCATATATTATGTACTTTCTAATTCTGAGGCTAGTAGTGATTTGTTCTTAATCTTCTCTAGAATCTTTTTCAAAAAACATTGGAAGCCAGCATGGTATCGTGTCTGGGACTCGAGAGAATTCTCTCTACAATGCTATCTGGGTTGCGCAGGCTCTTCTTCGTAAAGGGTAATATATGCTTAGTGAATATACACATATTACAGTCCTATCTACATGATTATTGGTGAGTGATAATGGGGAAACATTTATACCAGGTCAGCAAAGACAGTTGATAAACGCATGCTTTTGTTAACAAATGAAGATGATCCTTTTGGGAGTATTAAAGGGGCTATAAAATCAGATATGACAAGAATGACGCTGCAGAGAGCTAAAGTACTAATCTGCATATGCTTATAGCATAGATGGTTTGCATAAAGTTAAGTTGAAGGACTCTAGCAATTCATAATCACTATTTTGGTTTGTGAAGGATGCACAGGATCTTGGCATCTCTATTGAACTTCTTCCGTTGAGTCGCCCTGATGATGCATTCAATGTAACTCAATTTTATGCTGTATGTACACATCTTTGACATATATCTGTTATGTTTTCCCCCTAATTTCTTCTCTTAACTGATACTGATTAGATAAATTTGTCATGCTCACTTGGTCAACTATATGTCTTTCAGGAATTGATTGGGTTGGAAGGAGATGATCTTGTTGACTTTATGCCATTAGCAGGAAACAAGTATGGCATCCTATCTATGATTTTCTCTGGCTTATTTCTTGCTTTTGTAAGGTCTGTGACATATCATTATTTACTGAAGTGGGGCAACTAGTTGTATCCTTCGGAGTTCGACTTATGCTGCTGAATCATGAAATTTCAGGCACATAAATTGTTTTATAGTAGAGATGATAGCAAACTTAAACTTGTTCCTGTTGTTTGACTATCTTAAACTTGGATTTCAGGTAGATACTATGGTAAATTAAGAACTATCTATGTGAATTCAAGTTAGAAAAATAATAATGGGTATTTGTTTATTTAGTTTTTTCTTTTCACAAGGATAAGTTTATGCGAAGATGTCAGTAAATGGTCCAAAGCATTTGCAATAATATGGTTCTGTTGTGTCATCCAGATATTTTTTGACTTTTATGTGTTGGTAATCCTGTTGGTTTGCGACACATCTATGGTGGATAGCTATAGAAACTCATGCTGTGTAAAAAGAAAAAGAAAACAGCTAAGTATCCTTTAATTTTAGACATTCTAAAAAGAGAAAAAGAAACCTGAATGAAACCAAAGCAATAACAAGGTTGGTACAGTTCCTAGACATTGTTGTTTTGTTTTCAGTCAGTATTAAAAAACTTGGCAATATTCTTCTCAAGATGATCTAGAGTTAGGGCTTAGGGTTTAATCTTAGGGGGATAGATTTTAGGAGTCATGGCTCCTTTAAAGCAAACTTGACTGTAAAATGAGTAAGTAAGGGTATATCCATCCTTAGATTAAATCAAGGGTGTAAATGCACTCTTACTTGATCACTTTACAAACAAACTCGCTTTAGGGAAGCTTTTTTTGGTTTTAGGGTTTATGGTTTGTGTTTTGGTTTCTGGTTATGGTTATGGTTTAAAGGTGTTAGAATGTTGGAAATAAGCAATAAGAATTGATTAGGTTCATGTATCAATAGCCAAGATAGTGTCATAGGAAATAGCTTAAATTCATTATTATTGTCTTGTAAATAGGTGATGTATTTATTCTCTTGATACATATAAATATCATGTATGTTGAGTGCCATTCACTCAAGCAAATTCAGGAACCTTTCTTCTAGATCTCTTTCCTCTCATTCTCTAAATTCAAGTAAAGGTTTGGGTTTAGGGGGTTAGTTCATGTGCAGGTTGGTCCTAGCATATATTGTAATTATATATTCTATTTATCAGTGTCTTATTTTTTTTATAAATGTTTTTATTTTAATTTTTTAATTTTTTTCCCAAGTCTTGTAGTAGGTTGGTTGCTCAGAAGCACACGTGGATAGTGGGTTTGAACCTGCAATCTTTGTCGCGCCAACCGCTTCTGGGTTATTGATTGGATTTAGTGATCTTATTCTGCACCTTTGCCAAGATTGGTGTCACTAGATCCAAAAGTTATTGACAACTCCTTTTTTAAAAATTAGGAGAATTAAGTATCTGTTTTAGCTCAATTTTTAATATTTTAGTTAATGAAATTGATTGCTTTAGACAGTGGATGGTATGATTTTCTCTTAAAGTTTTTTAATTTTTACTTCTATACAATTGGCATGCATCAGTAATCTTTTCTATATTTTACTTAGGTTTTCCCAATGAAAGAGGTGAAATTCATAAAATGTGGAACGAGGACTCCTCCATTTTGTCTCTAGTCATTTTAAGGAGGCACAAGTATTGTTGCTTGAAACCTTTACTTCAATTTTGGGATAAAGAACTAATTGGTGAAACCTGTTGAACAAAACTGTACATGTTTTTGTAACATTGTTTTATTTCTATTACATGAGGATTATGATATAGAACAACTATGATTAAGATGTCTCAACCAGGACTAGGAGATGATATTGGATTATAATTATAAAGTTGTGTTTATTTTTGCTGGATAGGATTTTTAAAGTTTTGAGTTTTTATAATTTTGTATTTCAATTTCAGATTGAAGGATATGAAAGATCAGCTAAGAAAGCGCATGTTTACGAAGCGCATAGTCAAAAGACTTAAATTCACGATAGTGAATGGCCTATCTATTGAACTGAATTCATTTGCTTTAGTTCGTCCCACCGTTCCAGGTAAGCATTTTCTAGCTATAGAACTGAATTCATATGCTTTACGAAGTAGAATTTATCTTCATTCTTCTGATTTTTTCTTTTGCTCCAATGCCCTTTTCAAAGTTTCCCCTTGGTCCCT
The DNA here is from genome assembly GCA_029884595.1 of Ormosia semicastrata. Classification (NCBI taxonomy): domain Eukaryota; kingdom Viridiplantae; phylum Streptophyta; class Magnoliopsida; order Fabales; family Fabaceae; genus Ormosia; species Ormosia semicastrata. Next base: position 72,512,739 of record JAQQTO010000059.1, read on the forward strand.
TTTAAGTTTTTGATAGGTATCCACCCATGACAAGGGTGTACTTTAAGAATGGTAAGAGGAAACTAGGGAATTTGTCCCTTGTAATCACACAGTCAGAGGGGAGAGCATAAGTCAGCAAGGGAAGGAAGGGGATTCTAATTGTTACCACCTGTCCACGTGGCAAGTTGTGGAAGGTCAGGTTGTTAGTGGGAGTGGAGAGAATAATGAGGGGCAGCGAGAAGCATTTATAGCTAGTGGGAGTGGAGAGTAAAGAGGGGGCAGCAAGGAACATTTACAGCTAGTGGGAGTTGAGAGAATAAAGAGGGGCAACAATTAGCATTTAACTAAGGGGGTTATGGCAAATGAATAGACACTTAATGGAGAGAATAAATAGGGAAGTGGAGGAGGGGAGAAGGCATCCAGTCATTTAAGTAAAGAATTTGGGCCTTTGGGCAGGGAGGGAGCAGACCCTCGAAGTTCTGCAGTGTCTACCATTTCTTTCTTTTTCTATTCTCTTTTTCAGTTTGTCTTTGAGATATTACAGAGGCTTACCTCTGCTGCAAGGAGTTAATCTCCATATTTTCTTAAAGAAATCAGGGTTCCTATCAATTGGTATCAGAGCTCCCGGTTTGGGAGCTGTGGGTACTGAATTCAACGAAGATGGTTCCACTGTTTGAAGGAGATGAAGCTTATTGGTGGCTGATCAATGTCGAGCAGCACTTCAGTGCGATGGGAACACCCGTGGCAAAGAAGCTACCGGAGGTGGTAAAGGGTTTGAGAGGTTGTGCTCTCACTTGGTGGCTTTGGTGGATATTGAGCAACCCTTAGGCAACTTGGGTAGCATTCATGATGGCAGTGCTCAACCGATTCCAACTAGAGTACGATCCAGATATACCAATTTTTGTCGGGTATGAGGAACTGGAACTGAGATTTGAATTGTTGGAGCCAGGAGATGGGAGTGCAAAGACCATTTGCAATGTTCTGGGAATGGCTATTCTAGAATCAAAAACACAGGAGGAGGAGGTCGAGATTGAGAAGGAAGAGGAATTCCAGAAGGAGATTGTTACTGTGAAGGAAGCCTCTGTGAAGGAAGCCTTTCCTTTGGGTCACTTGATCGAAGTCCAATCTCCAAATTTTGAGTGTGCTTTGACCACAGTGGGAGAACTGGATTGCTATGCAGCAGCCAGAGGGTCATTCCTTGCTGTGCAGTCGGAGCATATGGTTATTTTGCAAGAAGAGGGGATGAAGACGAAGAGGAAGCCCCACTCTATGGGTCATGCGATGGGAGAATAGTGGGAGAAAGAGCTTGCAATGAAAACAGAATTCGGGGCTTCAAGCCATCTAGACAAACCTCCACCCCCACCAGAACCACCAAACTTAGACTCTTCCATGCAGGCGGATGGGTTAGCTTCTGCGGCTGAGTTCAGAATCTCGCATACGTTGGCCAAGCTTCCATCGTTGAAGCCACTGGAACCAACGGACCCGGATCCTCGCTCGGCAGCCACTTCCTCGCCAAGCGTCCATGCAGGCGAACACTTGTAGTGAAGGTGTGGACAACGATGACGGCTGCACCACGATCTCACACCAGGAGCATGGTGCTGGGGTTGGAGATGGATGGAAGGGCAGAATTGAAAGGCCACCAATTATGATATTATCTTGACTTAATGGGCCAAGCCCAACTCACTAATAAAGGTAAGTGGGTCATGAGGAAGAAAGGCACAAGTTTGATCCTAAAAGAAGGATATGCTTCAAAGGGAAACTGGGCCTATTGGGTCACTTTACTATACGTTGGGCCATGGCCCAACCTATATACTAAAACTAAACAAAGTGGAATTGGAGATCCCAGTGGGGAATATTCAAGCAATTGCAATGACCATGGGTCTAATGCGCTAAACCTGTTGGATTATAATGAACCCAGGTGTGTGCATATTAAGAAGCTAAGATTTTGTGAGGCGGAATCTACTGATGTGATAATTCATCTTCGAGCTTGGAACATGTGCCAATTAAGTGGTTACTATTTTAGAAAGATGGATGATACTCTTGCAGTAATGGCAGTTCAGCATGAGTTAATTGAGAGTTTTCAATTTGGGCTAGATTGGTGGGAGAGAACTTACACCCCAGGAACAACAAGTGATTCTGACACAAAGGGTACTAATTGTATGTTTTACAGAGATTGGATTTGGAAATCACAATACAGGTCAGGAGCACTTCTGTTTGGTTTGGTTATCTTCATCAATGTGATATACAGAGTTGGAGAGTTAGAGACTGGTCTCAAGATAAAAAACTTGGAAATATCATATGTGAATTCACTAGTGGAATGCACTGGTTCCCACAGTGAGGAATCTGACGTGGTTTTAACACTAAAATTCTGTATTGCACTTCCCACAGAGGTGACTTGTTGCCGGAAAAGGGAATTAATGGCTGAGATTGAGTTGCCCCACTTTATGAGTGGTTTAATAAATTTAACTCCTGAGTTAGTTTCTGTGCAAAAGTATGGCATTTTGCACCAAGGTTTGCCGGCGATAGCATTCTTTTGTTCCTTGTTGTCTTTTGTTGTGGGTATTGGCAAGGGTCAATGGGACCTAGGTGGAAGCTCTTGTGCTTCCAACATCAATTGGTCATTTGCGGTTTGCCAAATCCTATGGATCCGAATGCTAAACTTCTACCAAATCAAGGGGAGCCATTCTCTGATCCAGGAAGATACAGAAGATTAGTTGGAAAACTGAACTACCTCACTGTTACCTGTCCTGACATATCGTTTGCGGTTAGTGTGGTAAGTCAGTTTCTAAATTCACCTTGTGATGCACATTGGGATGCAGTGATTCGCATCCTAAAGTATATTAAAGGAGCTACTGGAAGAGGCTTTGTCTATAAAGAAAAAGGTCACACTCAGATTGTTGGATACTCAGATGCTGATTGGGCAGGTTCTCCTCTTGATAGAAGATTCACTTCTGGGTACTGTGTATTCATCGGGGGTAATATGATATCTTGGAAGAGTAAGAAACAAAATGTGGTCGCAAGATCAAGTGTCGAAGCAAAATATCGAGCCATGACCTTAGCTATTTGTGAACTCATTTGGTTAAAACAATTACTTAAAGAGCTTCGATTTGGGGTTATTATGCAAATGACACTCATTTGTGATAATCAAGTTGCATTACATTTTGCCTCTAATCCAGTGTTTCATGAGAGGACCAAACATATTGAGATAGAATGTCATTTTATTAGAGAAAAGATCCTATCTGGAGACATCACCACGAGCTTCGTCAATTCAAATGATCAATTGACAGATGTTTTCACTAAGTCTTTGAGAGGTCCTTGGATAAACTATATTTGTAACAAGTTTGATGCATATGACCTATATGCTCCAGCTTGAGGGGGAGTGTTGAAAACGATGTCTAGATTCGTTGTATAGGCTAACCAAATCATAACCAAATCATGTAATTATGGTAATTAGGATCTTTGTATTTATTGTAATAGGTCTATATAATTCAGCCTCCGTTGTGTAGTTTAAACACGGTTTTCTTCATATGTCTCTCCCTTTTCTCTCTTTCAACAGTCATTACGCTTCAAACAATAGGACCCTGACGGGAGTTTGCTTTCAGCTGTTATAGGATCCTCACTAAACCATCACCTTGAGGACAAGGTGAATCTTTTGGGAGAGAGTATTGATAGGTATCCAACCATGACAAGGGTTTACTTTAAGAATGGTAAGAGGAAACCAGGGTATCTGTCCTTTGTAATCACACAGTCAGAGGGGAGAGCATGAGTCAGCAAGGGAAGGAAGGGGATTCTAATTGTTACCACCTATCCATGTGGCAAGTTGTGGATGGTCAAGTTGTTAGTGGGAGTGGAGAGAGTAATGAGGGGCAGCAAGAAACATTTATAGTTAGTGGGATTGGAGAGTAAAGAGGGGGCAGCAAGGAGCATTTACAGCTAGTGGGAGTTGAGAGAATAAAGAGGGGCAACGATTAACATTTAACTAAGGGGGTTATGGCAAATGAATAGGCACTTAGTGAAGAGAATAAATAGGGAAGTGGAGGAGCGGAGAAGACATCCAGTCATTTGAGTAAAGAATTTGGGCCTTTGGGCAGGGAGGAAGCAGACCCTCGAAGTTCTGTAGTGTCTATCTTTTCTTTCTTTTTCTATTCTCTTTTTCAGTTTGTCTTTGAGAGATTACAAAGGCTTACCTCTGCTGGAAGGAGTTAATCTCCATATTTTCTTAAAGAAATCAGGGCTCCTATCAGTTTTGCACTTAGAAAAAATTGCTGCATTTCAGCTTATATTCTGTTGAATGACAGTCCATGCTTTTGATGTGTAGGAGCGATCACATGGCTGGATTCTGTTACTAATCATCCTTTGAAGGTGATGAATGTTATAATCTCAATTTGAAAATTGTCTATTTTCCATTTTGCGAAGTAAATTTATGAATTCACTCATCATGGTCTTGTTATATACTATGAAGCATAGACACTGACACGGATTACGGGACATGACACGGACATGGACACGAGGACACACCAAAATAAAAAAATTGTAGGACACAGACACGACATATATATATATATATATATATAAAATTGAAAATTTAAGGAAAAAGATTCATAATTCATATGACACGTGTTTGACACACAGATGTGGTATCAAAATGGTGTGTCCGTGCTTCATAGGTTATGTAGTTTCCATGACATGGCCATCGTATCTCTTGTTTGAAACTTAATTCGATCCTTGTACTCATACTCATTCTACATAGATACCCCATAAACAGGATTTTAAAAGTAATTCTAGATTCTAGAAATTTTTGGAGAATATGAACATAACAGTAGAGAAAGATTATGTATGAATTTGTTATGACTTTCTTATAGTTTAGAGAAATCCAAACCACTGCAAGCAATTTGCTGCCTCATTTTTTTCCTGTTGTTTGTGTCACTGTAATCATGCCCTTCTGTTATATGCTTTTTATCTGAATCATAATGCTCTTGAATTCCCTTTGATTATAATCTTTAGTTGGACCATAATGCTGAATGCTCTCAGAACTGTATAAAAAAATGGCTCAACTGGTTTGATGGTGCAGAGTGAAAGAACTTTCATTTGTGCTGATACTGGTGCATTGGTGGAAGAATCTACTAGACGGTTTCATCCTTATAAAAAGTATGTATTTTATGCTTCTATCTTTATCTTATTTGAATGTTATCATTTTGATTGTTTGCACGTATTTTCTTCACTGTCTGTTTTTTTCTATGTAGATTGGATACTATATATAGGACATCACAGTCTTTGCTGAGACTAGGAGTTTCTTGGATCTGGATTATAACCAGTTCTTTGTTCAGCGAGAATTTTGTCATAAAAAAGGAAGAAGTGAGATGGCTTTATTTAATTAGGGAAATTCCTTTGGGTGATAATCCTTGGGCCGTTTCATTTTGGGATTCAGTGCTTGAAAAGGTCTGTAAGAACTTGGATAATTGGAAGGGTGCTTTTTTCTCTTTGGGTAGTCAATGGTCATATATTATTATATTCAGTCCTCTTTGTCCAGCAGTACCTTTCATTCCCTTTCCCTTTTTCAGATCGTAGTTGGAGTGGCTCATAGGCTGGAGAGAAATATTATAGGGGTTTTGTTTGGTCGGGGTCCCGGGGGGGGGGGTAGCATCTTCCCAGTTGGGAGGTTTCTTGCAGGATTAAGGAGGGGAATAGGGTCTCAGAAATTTGATGTTCAGAAACATTGCTTTGACTGCTAATGGTTATGGTGCTATTAGAGTATATAGAAGTGGATTGAGTTACAGCTTGTTATGCATACATGTATGTTGATATTAATTGTTAGTTAGACTGTTAGCTGACTGTTAGTTAGTTAGTTGTTAATTGCTGGTTCTGGTACTTATACAAGAGAGTCTAGAAGTTCTAGAACTCTGAAAAGAAACAACTAACTAACTAACAGTCAGCTAACAGTCTAACTAACAATTAATATCAGCATACATGTATGCATAACAAACTGTAACTCAATACACTTCTATATACTCTAATAGGCGCTTTGGCTGCTAATGGCTATGCCATTGTCCTCTAGAGACTAATTTCACTATTAGGTAATTCAGAGTGTGGTTTAGAAGAGAGAAGGTGGGATGCCAACCCTGCAACCACTGCTAATCTAACTGTCCTTGGAAGTTTACTTCTCAGGGATATGTTTCTTTTAGATCACTAGTTGCTTTGAGGTTGGAAGATGGTCTAATATCAGGTTTTTGGGGGATATTTGGTTGGGCAATATTTGTTTGTTGGCTTTTTTACTAAACTGCCACTATTAGTAAAACTATTTATCAAAATGCCATTTTTTTTTAACTATTTACCAAATTGTCATTTTTTTTAACTATTTACTAAATTGGCCTTTTTTTTAACTATTTACCAAAATGCCACTGTTTTGAAACTATATACCAAATTTTTTTTTGACGTGACATTTTTTAATGGTTTTGGCCAACCAGATGCGCCACGTAGGATGGCGCATCCATAGGTTGCGCTAACACGCTGGCGCAACCCACGTGGATACGCCATTGGCGCATAATCTGGAACCAAAAACGCCTCTTTTTGGCGCAAGCTTTTAAAATTAAATAATTAAATAAAAATTAATTAAAATACTTAATAAATATTTATAAACGTTTATTAATGAATTCATACTAATTACGAGAATAAAATATATAATATAAAATAAAAAAAGTGACAAATTGAGTATGTTAATAATATTGAATATTATTTTAGTTATTATGAAGATTTATTAATTACATAACACATATGTTTATTTTTTTGTTATTTTTTAAATTTTTTTTTAATTTATTGATCAATTTAAAAACGATTGAGGTATTAATTATTTGCTTTTAATTGTCTTTATGTAAGATTTTTAATAAATTTAAAAACAATCTAATCAAATGTACGTACATATCTTATTATTGAAGTTATTGAATATATTTATTTATTTTGACACAAATAATTTAAACAACATATAATAAAAATTAAATGGTATATCCTTGAAGAGACGTATCACTTAAATGAATTTTTGTTGAGTAGGATTCAGGATGATTGAGTAAGATTCGATCCGAATAATCCCTATATCAAATTTTTAGTAATTCGAATTAGTAAAAATTTCTGAGTTTCCCTAAATGTTGGATCTCCCCAAAAGCCAATGATCCTGTTTAATGCAACCAGTTACACAATATTTAATAAAATCCAAAACAAAGGCGAATATATAGTGTAATCTAATTAGGGTACTAAACTCACAAGAATATATTCTCAATAGTATTTTACACAAAATCAATAAATATATTCTCTAAATGTCAATGAGATGGACAAGCCCGGTGGCCCGTGAGATGGTTGGAAGAGGACCCGGCCGTGATGGGTATGGTGGGTAACGGTGGTGGGTAAGGATATGGTGGGTAACCCCGTGGTGGGTAAGGATTTGGCGGGTATGGATACGGTGAGTGGGGTATGGTGGGTATGTGGGTAATATGTGGGAGGGGGTACGTATACAGGAGGCCGAGTGGGGGTATGTATGTGCCGAGTGCAGCAGAGGATGCTTGTGTGTCGTTGCCGGCAAGAGTGCCGGAGTCCTCGGGATGTCGAAGTCGTGTTCGCTAATCCTCTCCTCCGTCACGCCGCGTTCCCCTGTTGGCTCGACTCCTGGGCGGCCCCGAAATGTCGTCTGCCGGTGGAGCCGGACGCACCTGCTCCATCGTAATGCGGTCATGCTCCCGCAATGAGTGTAGGATTTGTGTATGCCTCTCGATACAAAGTGTCGGTAGTTGAACCGAGCAAATACTCGCAATGTCCGCCTAATAAACATATACAATTTATGTCATTATACCGAATACAAAATACATATAGTCACTAACAAATTAGTAAAGAGCTTACCGCATTCCCAATAGATGCGCTTGTGGGAGAAATGGTTTGTAATTCTTTTATACCAACGCATGTACTGTAACGCGAACCGAGGGGTGCGACCAACGGGACTCCCCTAACAAGCTTCTCCCTACGACTATCCTGTGGCTATAGATGTGTAGCCGGCCAATCCTCATCATGCCGCCAATGTAACCGAGTATCTGGCCGGGAGCGGTCTCCGTGGAACGGGCCGGTCAAGACCAAACCGGCGCATGACTTCTCTGGTGGTGCCACTCGACAATATGGAAACATATGAGAGGGACCACCGCCGGCCGCTATGTGCCCTAGCACACAAAAAAAGGTGGCAATGCCGCCACCGCTCATCCGTGTATGGTTGCCATATAAACGAAAAAATGAGATGCACAAAACATTAAGAATATGCATAAGAAAATATATCAAAGGAATGTAAACAAAGACATACCTCATCGTTCTTCCTGATCGAAGAACCGACGATAATATGAAAGGACGCCAATCACAATGATCACTCAATACTTTATGCTTACGCCACCTATTTGTAAATGAAAGTATTGCAAACGTAAGTATTTTTATTAACAAAGCATGTCATGAAAGTAATGTAAAAATATGATGGCATAGAAACTTACTCCCATCCTAGGGACGTAGTTGACCACGACCAAACATCGTAAAACACATCGTGCTCATCATGGTCGGCTAGTTGGGAATTTACCACGCCCCATCGCAATAAGATGCATGCACATCCGATCTCGCGTGCGTCATAGTCTGTAGCTTTACAAAGCTCTCTATACAGGTACGCCAAAACTGCAGACCCCCAACTATACGTCCCAGTAACAGCAAAGTCCTCCAACAATGGGAGGAACATCAAGTGCACGAGCTTACCCGAATGATCGGGGCATAAGAAACCCCCAAGCAAGCGAAGTATGTAATGTCGTGCACGCTGTTGCACGTACTCATCATCATCGTCCTCAACGTAGTAACACTCGGCTGCCACGGGTATGTCATGTCAATGCGTGCCCCGCCTACGAGCGAGGAGTCTCATCAATCCCTAACAAGCGAGCGCACAACCGAGCCAATCGTCCCTATGCGTAACGAGATTCGGCCGCGCCATCAATGGGAAGACCCGATATCATTCCGATATCCTCCAATGTAATGGTGCACTCCCTGGCCGGCATGTGAAATGTATGCGTCTCTCGGGCGCCATCTTCAACCAACGCAGAGATCGGGGAGTGATCAATACCGCAATAACCCGTGTGGGCAACCCCCAAGAAACCACCGTGAAGATAAGGAATAATCGGAGCGGGGGGGTCCATATGTTTCGTCTTCGAGCACGTCTAACACGCAGTGTCGGTCCTCATGTCCCTCGCCATACATGCCGGGAAACATGGTACTCCCGCAACTCCAAAATCGAGCCGCCCCTCCGGTCCGGGTTTACACGGAATGCCATTGTCAATCGTATGCCAAACATTAACAACAATTAGTATGATCTTATTATTTTTATAATAAAATATAATATAACCATATGATAACTATACAAGAATATAATATGGAATAATTAAAGATAACACCGACAATCAACTAACATATATAGGAGAATAGTATTCGAATACAAGCGCATAGATTGGTGATACAAAACAATACAACTCGTAAATACACATCATTACTAATACAAGATTCTCGAAAAATGAAAATAGGTCCGAGATCAACTAGATGGGCGAGTTGATTGCTCCATCATCCCCCAAGGAACTCGATCCGCCGACACGACAAGTACGAGAATTATGTCCACGTTGATGGCATCTTGTACACGTCTCGTCTCCGGCCCTCGCTTCGCGCCAATCCATCTCATTCCTAAGTCGGGTTGATTTTGGTCGACCTTTGGATCTAAGCAATGCACGTGGTGGCACCAAAGTGGCGTCGGGGAGTGGAGCCACCATGGTTCAGCCGGACCGGTTCAAAGTCAAACTCATAGGCCCTATAAATGCTTTCCATCCCGTAAACCCTATGAACAAGTTCGAATGGGTCAATCGCCACCGAAGCACACGCTTAGCGCATGCGAGCAAGGATAATGCAATGCTTGAAACACCCCACAAATCACACCGCCTTGCTTCCAGGTTCAAAGTATAAGAAAGTCCACCCCGTTGTGTTACAGATTAAAAGCCTCTTCAACCATGAACCTTGTGTTCTCTCTATTGTACCGACGAACTTGGTGTGAACGGCCTTTGGTGTTTACTCTGTTTCAATAAGTCATCACTCCAGATCCGGTTAAATTAATGGGAATAACAATATCAAACCATAAATAGATGCACGTGTGAACAACAATGTGTTTGTGGTTGTACTTAATATTGTAAAACAATATCAAACCTGGTTCAATGTCGTCAATTTCGAATTTGCCTCGTCCTTTCGGTTGACGAAGTATTCTACTAACTTCGTATATGTCAATTGAACCAATGCGTTATAGGTAGATTTGCTACCCTTCAACACTCCATTAATGCACTCGACAAATTGGTAGTCATATGGCCGAATCTGCGACCACCATCATACGCCAAACTCCATTTTTCTTTTGGAATTCCGTTAATCCAATTTGCCATCTCCGTTGTAACTTTAAGCTTCTCTAGCCTAGCATCAAACTTTATCGCGATTGGTTCATACCCGATACATCGAATAATTTGGGTTAGTATTACAACCTAACTATTATTAGCGACAAAAATTACAACACAAAGAGAAAATGTAAAGTACTGTGTTAATCAAAAATCTTTTCAACTCCTTGTTCGAAATTTGGAGTTAAAATTGGAACCAATATGCCAGTATGCAGAAGACATGATATGCATTCGGAGGCGCCATCCAAGATTTTCATTTGCCACGATTGTAAGATGCCTCGATGTCGATCGAGATCAAACACAAGCCCTCTTGTTGGGTTACATGCAATCTCAAGTGGGCTAAGAACCAACTCAAGCATCCTTTGTCTCCCCTCCACAATGGCAAATGCAATAAAGAGAGGTTTTCTGTCTCCATCTTGAGTTGTTGCAATCAACAACTTATGACGATACTTGCCATACAAATGAGTGGCATCAATCGAATAATGGGCTTACAATATCGGAAGCCAACCACACATGGTCTAAATGTCCGAATAACCGACAAAAGACTCTTTTTGAACGATCGAGTCGGCTATTCACAAAACATTCCTCGTCTTGCAACTCCACCACCGTGCCTTCCATGTCTCTCTCGCATGGTCGCTAGCCATCCGGGCAACACCTCATAAGATTTGTCCCAATCCCCAAACACATTCACAATAGCCATTTGTTTTGCCTTCCAAGCCTTTCGATATGAAACTTGGTAACCAAATTGACTTGAATCCGTTCAATAATTAATGATACGGGTGCATCGGGTTTTGTTCGACTAACTCCAAAATGCAAGAGCAGATCAAACAAGAGTCCAACTTAGGTGATCTAATGACATAGATGGGCTTACGCAACTATGAGGTCCATTATATTTTGTAATCGCCACGTATTCGACCTCCCGCTTTGTATGGCTCTAAGTCTCCAACTGTGAATCTTCGTGAATCGAGTCTTCAATATTGTACTCTTGATGCCCGTGAATGGAATATTGTTTGAGAGCTAACTTCACAGTAATCTTTTGATGGAAATTGCAAGCCAACATAGAATTCATCACCCATGCTCCAAGTCCCACGAGTGTCTAACTCGTGCAAGTTATCAGGATTATCCAATGCATCCCAGTTAATTTGAGAAAACTGAGGGCATGGTGGCACAAACACTGATTCGGCCACGGAGGCATAAATATGGATTGAGGAGCAATCGCCAAAGGAACTCAGTAAATTTTGTTCGGCATCAAAGTTTTCTCGCCTCTATGTCGGTGAAACCGAATCGTCGCCCTCAAAGAACTTGTTCTTCGTCTTCACTTGACTCCCATACCGCATCTCGACAAGTGGGTTATCGTGTTCAACCATTGCACCACCAATAAGGATCATATTGCATGACTCAACTTGATTAGATGGACCAACTTGAGATTCGGTTTCACCAGGAGCTTCAAGATGCTCTTCTTGCCCACTTGTTTCTACCTCCACATACAACTCCATAGATGCCATGTTCGGAGTTTGACAGAAAGAATCTATCATGTACTTTAGATCATCATCGTCTTCTATTGGAAGCCCTACCCATCTCCACGGATTGAAGCATTGCGGACACCGATAGACAACTTTTGACACATGTTGGTTTGCTTGAAGCCTCAACTTTGAATGGATCTTAGTTTTCAACCCATCCAAAGTCATGTCGACTGTGATCACAATAGGCCTAGGAGGAGGACCTCGATACATGACACCCTCTTCACCATCATACATTGTCCCATTGAAGTAAATATGCACATTTAGCGATTTTGTCATGTTAACTCCAATTCTGAACAATAACAATTCAACACATTTGTAGAGAGATTAAACATCAATTACAATATTCAATACACTTATTTATGTAAAAAAAATTTCTAACCTCGAATATCTTGAATTAAGCTACATTTACTAATGTAAATCATGTCAAAGATATATATCCTACTAGATTACCTATAAATTAACTATCTATATAATTTAAATTACATATCATATAACTTCATTATTCATTAGTCAATACAAATATTAAACTACAATAATAATACATTATAACTAACACTAACTTAGTAAAAAAGTAATCAATAAATAATAATTAAACTATTTAACTATTGAAAGAAATACTTACAGTGTGAAGGAATATAATTTAAAGTACAAACAATGATCCTGACACCACTTCTCGTAAGAATTGAGAGACTTCAGAGTGTTTAGAGAGAAGAAATTTGTAGAGAGATAGTGAGAATTTAGGAAAATGTGAGAATGTCACGCACGGGGAAGGGGGTGGGAATATATACTAGGGTTACGCCACCCTTGTTGGCGTTTTTGTACTTGGTTACGCCATCAAGGGTGGCGTTTTTGGTCCAGGGCCAACCAGATGCGCCACGTAGGATGGCGCATCCAAGTAGGTTGCGCCAGGCGTGTTGGCGCAACCTACGTGGATGCGCCATCCTACGTGGCGCATCCTGGTTAGCCAGAAATCATTAAAAAATGTCACGTCAGCCAAAAGGGTGGCAGTTTGGTATATAGTTTCAAAACAGTGGCGTTTTGGTAAATAGTTAAAAAAAGGGCAATTTGGTAAATAGTTTAAAAAAATGGCAATTTGGTAAATAGTTAAAAAAAAATGGCATTTTGATAAATAGTTTTACTAATAGTGGCAGTTTAGTAAAAAAACCTTTGTTTGTTATAGGCTTTTCCTTGCCCACCTCTATCATCTTTCTTCTTTACATGACTTACCTATTCCTTTTTTTTTTTGAACTTTTTTATTCTATATTGTGTTCTAATCTCTCTTGGAACTTGGCACTGCTGATGAAATTTAATGACAGAGAAACTAACGAATTGCAGCCCCCTTTGCTTTTACTTTATTCTTAATTTTTGTCCTTTCAATATAGGAAAATTTGGACTCTTGATTCTTTGGTGTCTTCTCTTCTTAGTCTGATTCAATTCCCCCCCCCCCCCCTCAATAATCCTAATAGGTAGAGCTTTCTTCTTGACAAGCCCATTTGGAAAGCTAAACCTCCCTAAGGTTCTTTTATTTGGACAGTGGTGCTCAATAGGATTTATACAAATAATGTGCTTCTGATTCGCAGGTTCCTCACAGCTATTTCTCCTGATATATGTGTTATGCATAGATCTAGTTAGAAAACAGAGGCTTTTTTATTTTTATACCAAAAAGCTAATACTCTTTGGAATGGTTTGTTTGCATTTGTTGGTGAAGTAGACTGACTAACTATAGACAAGTGTGGGGTATCTAGCCTACAAATTACACTTGTGAGTTTGTTGAAGCTGGGTGCTTTATTGGACACTGACATAAATTTGCTAACTACATGCCTGGGAAAATACCTCAAATGACCTTATTCTAATTTTTGAAGTTGTGTTGTTTCCTTTTGTTTGTAAGTATAATATAACGGTTATATATATTTTTTCAGCCAGAATATTACATTTTCAATGACGGAGCTATCTGAAATTAAGAGAGTTTCTACTGGACATCTACATCTTTTAGGGTTCAAGCCACTAAGTTGCTTGAGAGATTATTACAACTTGAAGCCATCGACTTTCCTTTACCCAAGTGATGAGGTTACTGTTCTTCTAGTCATCAATGAACTATTGATTGCATTTTTAGTCATCGGTAATTTTTTGTTTTTGTTGAAAGAGAGAAAAGAAAGAGACATATGAAGAAATCGTGTTTGTGAATTACACAACAGAGATTGAATTATATAGAGTTATTGTAATAAATACAAATATTACACAAGATCCTAATTTTCGTAATTATATGATTTGGTTAGCCTATACAATGAATCTAGACACTATTTCAACACTCCCCCTCAAGCTAGAGCATATTGATCATATACACCAAGCTTGTTACAAATATGACTTATCCAAGGACCTCTCAAAGATTTAGTAAAAACATCCGCCAATTGATCATTTGAATTGACGAAACTAGTGGTGATGTCTCCAGATAGGATCTTTTCTCTAATAAAATGACAGTCTATCTCAATATGTTTGGTCCTTTCATGAAACACTGGATTAGAGGCGATATGCATTGCAACTTGATTATCACAAATGAGTGTCATTTGTATAATAACCCCAAACCGAAGCTCTTTAAGTAGCTATTTTAACCAAATGAGTTCACAAGTAGCTGAGGCCATGACTCGATATTCTGCTTTGGCACTTGATCTTGCGACCACATTTTGTTTCTCACTTTTTCAAGATATCAGATTACCCCTGATGAATACACAATACCCAGAAGTGGATCTTCTATTAAGAGGAGAACTTGCCCAATCAACGTCTGAGTATCCAACAATCTGAGTGTGACCCTTATCTTCATAGACAAAGCCTCTTCCAGGAGCTCCTTTAATATACTTTAGGATGCGAATCACTGCATCCCAATGTGCATCACAAGGTGAATTTAGAAACTGACTTACCACACTAACCGCAAAGGAGATGTCAGGACGAGTAATAGTGAGGTAGTTTAGTTTTTCAACTGATCTTCTATATCTTCCTGGATCCGAGAGTGACTCCCCTTGATTTGGTAGAAGTTTAGCATTTAGATCCATAGGAGTGTCAACAAGCTTTGCATTCAACAGACTTGTTTCCTCAAGAATGTCCATGGCATACTTCCCCTGTGAAATTATTATACCATCATTGGATTGTGCCACCTCTATTCCCAAGAAGTATTGAAGTTTGCCAAGGTCTTTGGTCTGAAAGTGATGACCAAGGTATTGTTTTACCTGGTGATCACTACCAGTGATAACAATGTCGTCGACATACACAATCAAATAGATACACCCTTGAGCTGAATGACTATAGAAGACAGAGTGGTCAGCCTCATTCCGTGTGATATCGAACTGCTAAACTACAGTACTAAATTGGCCAAACAAAGTCCTAGGAGACTATTTAAGGCCATACAAAGATTTGTGAAGATGACAAACTAGTCCAAAAGACTCCCCCCGAAGCTCCATGTAAACCTCTTATTCTAGATCACTGTTGAAAGAGAGAGACATATGAAGAAACCGTGTGTTTTAACTATACAACGGAGGCTGAATATATACTCAATAGGTAATAAATAATTACACAATTTACATTATGTGGGACTAACAGTTGTACTATTAATTATATCTAATTACATATGTTTCCAACACTCTCCCTCAAGCTGAAGCATATAGATCATATGCACTAAGCTTGTTACACAAATAACTTATTCGTGGACCTCTCAATGACTTGGTAAAGATATTTGCTAGCTGATCATTTGAGTTGACAAAGTTTGTGGTGATGTCGCCTGATAGAATCTTTTCCTTGATGAAATGACAGTCGACCTCAATATGTTTGGTCCTTTCATGGAACACTGGATTGGAAGCTATATGCAAAGCAACTTGATTATCACATATGAGTGTCATTTTCATAACCTTACCAAATTGAAGTTCTTTAACGAGTTGTTTCAACCAAATGAGTTCACAAGTGACTGAGGTCATAGCTTGGTATTCTGCTTCGACACTAGATTTTGCATCTACATTTTGCTTCTTACTTTTTCAGAAAACTAGGTTGCTTCCAATGAGTACACAATACCCAGAAGTGGATCGTCTGTCAGTAGGAGAACCTGTCCAGTCAGCATCTGAGTATTCAACAACTTGAGTATGTCTTTTATCTTCATAGACAAGGCCTCTTCCAGGAGCTGCTTTAATATACTTTAGGATGCGAATCATTGCATCCTAATGTGCATCAGAAGGTGAATTTAGAAATTGACTTACCACATTAATCGCAAAGGAGATGTCAGGACGAGTAATAGTGAGGTAGTTCAGTTTTCCAACTAACCTTCTATATCTTCCTGGATCTGAGAGTGGCTCCCCCTGATTTGGTAGAAGTTTAGCATTCGGATCTATAGGAGTGTCAACAGGCTTTGCATTCAACATACCTGTTTCCTTAAGGATGTCCATGACATACTTCTTCTGTGAAATTACTATACCATCATTGGATTGTGCCACCTTTATTCCCAAGAAATATCGAAGTTTGCCAAGATCTTTAGTTTGAAAGTGATGACCAAGATATTGTTTTACCTGAATTATGTCATGGTGATCACTACCAGTGATAACAATGTCGTCAATATACACAATCAAATAAATACACCCTTGAGCTGAATGGCGATAGAAGATAGAGTGGTCAGCCTCACTGTGTGTCATACCAGACTATTGAACTTCAGTACTAAATCGGCCAAACCAAGCCCTAGGAGACTGTTTAAGGCCATATAGAGATTTGTGAAGACGACAAACTAGTCTAGAAGACTCCCCTTGAGCAACAAACCCTAATGGTTGGTCTATGTAAACCTCTTCTTCTAGATCACCATGGAGAAAAACATTCTTGATGTTCAACTGATGAAGGGGCCAATGGCGAATAGCAGCCATTGACAGAAAAAGTCGAACCGAAGCCATCTTCGCCACGGGCGAGAAAATGTCCCCATAATCCAAGCCAAAAATCTAGGTATATCCTTTTGCCACCAGACGAGCCTTGAGGCGATCAATCTTGCCATCAGGGCCAACCTTGACCGTATAAATCCACTGACAGCCTACAACAGACTTTCCGGGAGGAAGAGGAACAAGTTCCCAAGTACCACTGCTCTGAAGGGCACACATCTCATCGATCATAGCTTGTCTCCACCCAAGATGAGATAAAGCGCCACCTGGAGAGTTAGGAATAGACATAGAAGACAAGGAAGAAAGAAAAACATAATGCGAAGAAGATAGGCGATGATAACTCAAATTAACATAATGAGGAGAAGGGTTACGAGTAGACCGTATACCTTTTCGGAGAGCAATGGGAAGGTCAGGTTCAAGAGGCAGTGCTTGAGCCAGTAAAGGAATTGGTGTTGGAGGAGAGTCCACATTGACCTCTGTAACTTCTGGTGGAGGTAGGGGTGGTGGAGGTTGCTGTGGCCAACGATGATAGACCTGGAAGGGGAGAATAGTAGTGGTGGATTGCTCGACATGGGGAGTTGGAGGTGTATCTGACTCAACAGTGATAAGAGGAAGAAGGACGGGTAAGACCTCAGAGATAGGCTCAAGAGTCGATAAAGGAGACTAGAAGAAGGGAAAAGACTCAAAGACAGTAACATCGGCTAAGACGAGGTAACGTCGGAGATCAGGGAAAAACAACGATAACCCTTTTGAGATTGAGTGTAACCAAGAAAAACACACTTAATAGATTGGGCGAAAAATTTATCAATACTAGGAGTAAGATTATGAACAAAACAGATAGACCCAAATATACGAGGTGGTAGGGAATGCAGAGGTTGGTGGGGATATAAAATAGAGTACGGGACCTGGTGATCAAGCACAGAGGAGGGCATGCAGTTAATTAGATAACAGGCAGTAAGAACTGCATTGCCCTAGAAACGGAAAGGAACATTACCATGAAGTAAAAGGGTCCGAGTTGTTTCTACGAAATGTCTGTTTTTACGTTCAGCGACCCCATTTTGTTAAAGGGTATGTGCACAATAGGTTTGGTGAAAAATGCCATGAGAAGCCATAAATGATTGAAATGGTTGAGACAATACTCACGGGCATTATCACTACGCAAACTACGTATAAGAACACCAAATTGAGTTTTAATTTCATGATAAAAGTTTTGAAATATTGAAAACAACTCAGACCGATTTTGCATAAAAAATAACCAAGTGCAGCGAGAGTAATCATCAATGAAAGTGACAAAATATCTGGACCCTAGAGTAGAAACAGTACAACTGGGACCCCAAACATCAAAATGTACTAAAGCAAAAGGAAATGATGCTCGACTATTGACTTTACTGGGAAACAGACTACGAGTGTGTTTTCCTAGTTGACATGACTTACAAGGGAGACTCGACAACTTAGAGAGGCTGGGCACCAATTTTTGTAGTTTAGGAAGACCAGGATGACCCAACTGTGCATGGATGGTGAGAGCGGAATCCTTGACAACGCAAACACGAGAGGGGTTGGAGAGCTAGTAGAGGCCATGGGACTCACATCCGGTGTCAAGTATCTGACCCGAACTTTGGTCCTATAGAATCACAGAGTCTTTAGTAAAGGTAATCATACAATCAAGAGACCGAGTCAAACGACTAATAGAAAGCAAATTAAATGGACACCTAGGAACATAAAGGACAGAGTTTATTGAAAGGGAATGGAGGAGATGGGTAGTGCCGATCCCTTGGGATTAGGTCTTGGAACCATTTGCTAAAGTGACAATAGGCAAATAACCATTGTGAAAAAGGTTGGAAAAAAAAGTCTTATTACTAGAAATATGGTCAGTCGCACCAGAATCAAGAACTCAAGTACCAATGGATGGGGAACGAGAGAGACAAGCAAATGAAGTACCAATATGTGCAACAAAGGCAGTGGAACTAGAGATTTGACGTTGCTCAAACCATTTTAGAAAGTTGGCATAGGCAGCTGTTGGAGCAGAGGAACCAGAGGATTTACATTGTGCAAACCATTGTAAACAATCTGCATACTCAGCCTTCGTGGTGGCCTTAGAGCTATCTGAGGAGGTAAAACTAGCCATAGATTAGTAAATAATAGGCCAAAAAACACAACCAAATAGTACCCGAATGCATCGATTCAAAGGGGGTCGCGACAAACAGTCACGAACACAAAAGGTGAGGGCAGATCCAGAAAGAGGAGAGAAGGGCTAGCTCGGCAATGCAAACGGCAGCCAGAGGGGGTGGTCCACGTGTCGCCACACGCTGGTGAAAAGGGTGGCCGATAGAGCTGCACGCAGGGACATTTGGATAGCGCATGTAGGCGCGTGTGAGGGAATCTCAGGCCGGGCTTTTGGGTTCTGGCCGAACAGGGAGGGGCGATTCCTGTGGTGGGGTCGCCAACCGGAAAGGTTGCTAGAAAAGTCACCGGTCGCCGGAAAGTTGGACGGCGGCGGCGGATGGCAGCGGACAACAACAAAGGAGATTGGTCTACTGGAAAGAGGACACAGCAGGAGGAGAAAGGCCGGTGACTTGAGGAGACTTGCATATTGACAATGTGATGTTCTTCACCTCCTGCCACCTGGAATTTTGTTTCGATGAAAATTGTTCTGACAGCTTTGCTAACAAATCATAATTGAGCCCCTTTAAATTTCCCTCAAGTTATAGTTCCATGTTAAAGATATGTATATATGAGCCTTCAGCTCATCAAATGGGTGCTTATACTGTCCTATTGTACCATGAACATTACAAAACTCAGCAATATCAGACAATAATGTATGCTTGTCCATGCTGCATCAGGCATGCTAAACTGTGAGCACTTAACTGCAACATGTTAATCCTTATGGCATTCTACTTCAACAAAGTTTTCTAATGGTCTCATCAGTATACTGGAATTTACAGTGATAACTCTTCTTTGATGGTGTTTCTTTGTTAGACATGCAGAGAGATTGGCTTGCTTTATTGCATGATACAATCTCATAGGTTTTAGCTGTGATTTTTAAGAGGATTACTTATCCTCCTTCTTTGTACTTTTCTTCTCTCTTCTAATAATATTTCTTTTTCTATAAAAAAAAAATTCTTCTTTTGTGTTCTTATTCTTATATTCTTCTTACAATCTTTTATCCTTTGCACCACGTATTCTTTCAGCCAGTTGACCTGCCCTCAGTTTAAAACTTATATGTATCCTTTTAATTAATAGATATTTTAGGAAACTTTCTCTGTTGGATGCTCGAACTAAACAAGTAGTGGAAGGCATTGATCATATCTATCTTTTGAGTACAGATAGAGAACATGAAGCAGTATTCTTATCAAGTGGTCTGTCTGTATTTTGGAAATGCTTTCAGCAGTATAATAATTGCACCCAAGTGTATCTTATATGCTTCTCTATTTTGTATTTTTCTAATTTTCTCTATTTTATACTATTATCCTTGTGATGCCTCTTTTTGTTTTGCAGGGTATGGATGGTAGCATGTGTATCTTCATTGCCCTTCATAGGTCCATGATACAGCTCAATCGGTATATATTTATTGAAGTTGTAATGTCCAGGATTGAAAAACAATATTTATGAAGGACTAGACACTTGTTGGAAGAGTAAAAATAGTGCTGTGTTTAGTTGTTCTGTCACATCCTTTATTCATGTCTAAGTCAACATTTTCTTTTCTTTTTTGGGGATTATGAAAATTTCATATTTAAGAAGATATTCTGATCAAGTACTTCCCAATTGGATATCTGCATTCTCTTTTCCCTATAAAATTAATTGTTTATCAAATTAGAATTTGAAATTGAAAAGGAGGGGGGGGGGGGAGAGACAGAGAGGGAGGGAGGGAGGGATTCGTGAAAGCCCTAACTCAGATCAAGTTAGGCAGTGTATATATACAAGAGTGACAAAGATATTATAGATGTAAAAAAATCCTCTTACTAATTCTACTAACACATGATTAGTACCATAGTTTTGTGATTGTGACATAGCTAATGTTAAATGACTTGTTAACATAATGTGTGCTAATAATTGCTGATCAAAGTAATGCCCTGGTGTGCCTTTCAGTTTTGCAGTTGCATTTAATGGTAGTTCCTCTCGACCTCAATTGGTTGCCCTTATTGCGCAGGTGTGATATGTTGACTGCTAGAACGTTTTCGTATTATAATGAATAGTTGTTTTATTGAATTCAAGAGCCTGCATGTGATGTTTTAATTCGATGGCTCTGTCTCTAAACATCTGAATAATTTTAGAATGCCACTTTACTGTCATGCTTGCATTGCATTCTCTTGCATACTTCTCATTTTCCCTTCACTGGTCTTTTTGGTTATGCTCAAACTTTCTTGTGAACATCTGCTTCCTATTATAGCAGCATCACTACTTGGCAGTGGCTTTGAAATAATATAGTTAATAGAGTCAGATAGCTATATAAAATTTGGTATGCTGCCAATGGTTGCTTATATATTGATGTATTTGGATCATTTGTGTCTGTTGGACAGAGTGGGGTTAGGCTTTTATGGTATTGTAGAAAAGGGATTTGGTTGTTGTGGTTTAAATTATGTGCTGTGAACTTTCACAAACCTAAACTTTCAATGTGTAGTATGTCAGTACACTACTCTGTTATAATTTTGGTGTTTTGTCAGCTTGTTTTAATTAATAAATAAATTCTAGTTAAATTATAAGTCTATCATGTCAAATTGGCAGTTTGGATTTCTGTTATGTTTTTAAGAAATCTATGTGTGTCTTATTATTAATTCATATGTCTATGATTGTAGGATGAGGTTATCCAATCAGGTGGTCAGATTGAGCCACCTGGAATGCACATGATTTATCTTCCATATTCTGATGACATCAGACTTGTTGAAGAGGTAGAGAACTGCAATTGTTGGACTTATGTTTAAACTTTAAATGTCAAAATAGAGAATAAGCGTGAAGTTTTAACTTTTAAATACGAAGTTATTAGTAAGATGTGGAGGATTTTTGCAGCGTTATTCAGATACAAGCGGGATGGTGACTAAAGCAAGTGATGATCAAATAAAAAAGGCAGCTGATTTAATTAAGCGTATTGACTTGAAAGATTTTTCTGTATGCCAATTTGCCAACCCTGGTAAGCTTCTTCTTCCTCTTCCTCACTGGCTCACTGCCTCTTCCAAGTCTTACTAAATGTTTTGTTTATACTTCTAGCAAGCTTCACATTGGAATCCTTTATTAGTCTTAATGTTGAAATGATATCATTTGATTTATAGTAAATTACTCTCACCTCCCCTGCATTTTGTCATCATTACACAAACCTCCCTTAAAGACCTGCGACAATCTCACCTGAATCATAGACCGTTGATTTGGAACTTATTAAGCATGTGGATGATTTCTATTTGCAGACTGGTTGACAATGAACAGATGAAAATGGTTTAAAAAATTTATGCTGCTAACAGGGATTAGTCCCTTTGGCAGTTTAAATGGGCCGAATCTGTGGGGATACCTCGTGCTCTCACAAAAAAAAAAATCAAATTTTTGGAAAGGTCATTTAGATCAAGGTCTTTTTTAATGGTTTCTCCAAGAGTTTTCTTTGGTCTTCCTTACCTTTGTTTGTTGGGCTATCCTCCAACTTTCTCATACATATATATATATATATATATATATATATTTTATATGTCCCCTCATCGGCCACAAATAAATTAGTAAAATATTATTTAGTTGAAAGCATGGTGTGTAGCATAGTATGCGTTTATACATACCATTCCATAGCGGTACCTAGGATTTGGACCACTTATTTTTTGTGTTATGAAGTTTTGCTCTTCTATATCAATAGAAATATATCAACTTTGTAATAACATTTTGCTGATTCATGTTCCTCTGATACGATTCCCTGATATAGTGTAACATTGTTACCTAGTATGCTTCACATGCATGTGTGATATGTTATAGTTCTTAAAGTTATTATTATTCCCATTTGACAAAATGAAGAAGTTATTAATTTATTGTGATTCCTTATGTTGGTAACAAAAGAGTTTTCAGCCTTGCAGAGACACTATGCAGTATTGCAGGCATTAGCTCTGGATGAGGATGAGATTCCAGAAATGAATGACGAAACATTACCTGATGAGGAAGGCTTGGCCAGGTAAGGGCAAGGTTGTCATGATATATTGAATATTTTATCATGTCTGATTTGCAGACATAAAATGAAAGTGAAAGAAGAAAGAAATTCAACCCGTTTTATTTTGTGTTTGGCTCTTCCTCTCTTCATTGAAAAAGGTTTGTTCAAGACTTGGGTATGAAATGATAATCCTACCTATGTTACCTGCACTGCAGGCCAGGAGTGGTGAGGGCATTGGAAGAATTCAAGACCTCTGTATATGGGGAGAATTATGATGAGGAAAGTGAACATGGCATCGGGAAGCCAACTGAAGCCTCCAGGAAACGAAAAGCACAGGCTGAGTTTGCAACAAAAGAGTGTGAAAACTATGATTGGGGTGAGCTTGCTGATACTGGAAAGGTAAACCTTGAAAATTGTTTTGTGCAGTGCTTTTTTATGGAAAGTTTCATCAAATTTGGGACAAGCAGGTGTGCTTAAGGCTTAAACCAATTTTACAAGAACAAACCTACTCTGGAAGGCCATTGATTTGGGTGTAGCTCATTGAATTGGAGAATATATTATATTCCATTAAACAATACAAGACTATAGAAAAATACAGGCAAAACTGTACAGGACAAGCTATACAGTCATACCTAGCTTAGCTGTCGATATTTACAGAAGCTAGACACCAGATAGATTTTTTTTTTAATCAATCCGCCTGTACTTACACAATTTTCTGTTCATGTGCTCACAGTAAAACTAGAATAATAGTAGGGTGACAGTAGAATTTATGTTCATATATAACATTTCTGAAAATGAGTAAGTAAAATAAAGATATAAGGTCACAAAGTTGTCTATATGGTCCAAAATCACCGTACCGCAGTTAGCTGCAAATGTGAGTTTCTGATAAACATTATTTTGAGTGAGACCCATGTAACAGCTTTAAATTTTCAGTTGCCTTGCTAGCACCTCTCTTTTAACTTTGATATCCAATCGTTTGATCTTGTTTTGCAGTTAAAGGATTTGACCGTGGTGGAGTTGAAATATTATCTTACAGCACATAATCTTCCTGTTTCTGGGAAGAAGGAGGCCATAATTAGCCGAATATTAACTCACATGGGAAAGTGAGCAAGCAGGGGCCAACGTTTTCGTTAATGATTTTGCAACCTCGATAACTAGAATGTCCAAGACTCCAAGTACTTACAAGAGTTGCTGAAATTAATGTTTTCGTACATAGTTGATTCTTGACCCGATTTTGGATGAAGTACTGATTTGTGCTTGTTAACTAATCAGCGTGGCAGTTGGGGAGATATGTAATGGAA
The DNA here is from genome assembly GCA_029884595.1 of Ormosia semicastrata. NCBI lineage: Eukaryota > Viridiplantae > Streptophyta > Magnoliopsida > Fabales > Fabaceae > Ormosia > Ormosia semicastrata. The sequence continues at coordinate 72,537,033 of JAQQTO010000059.1, forward strand.
TATTTTACTGTTAGATACATAATCCGTGTTAAACCTTCAACCCGCAAATTATAGTAAACTTTGTCTTCTTTGTTTCACTAAGTGTTAATTCAAAATATAATATATTTTTGTTTGTAGATTATAATTCAATTGGCACTGCTTGCATCACTGGTGAAATCCTCCAGAAGATTATGAACTCTGGTGTCGCTTGTCGCCGTTGAATCTTGATAGTGGATTGTGCAGGAGCAACTTCATGATTCCCACTTGTCCTTGCTCTAGAAGATCCACAAAGGACCATTATCTTGGACAAAATTTCGTTTTGGTTTTGGAAATTTCATTCTGTTTTTGCTTGAGATGGTTTAATTTGTTTTTCATAATTATGTAATTGGTTTGGTGTATGGCATTGAATTGAAAGGTAACAATTAAAAATAAAATTTATGTTAAATATTTTTTTTTCAAGACAGAAATAAAAGTATATGTTATATGTTATATTTTTGTTTGTGTGAGTAATGATCGATCTAACGGAGAATATTTAAAAATATATTTAATTTTATATTATATGAATATAAATGAAGAATTTTAAGTATAATGAAAATAATATTTAGAAAAATAACTAAGGAACAATTTAAATTAAATAATTGAAATTAATCAAAAGAGTAAACTTTGGTCTAACTCAATATTTATCATTAAAATTTTATAATTGATCATTGATACAAGTTTATATTAATTTATGTTTTAAATATTCACTGTTAGAAATATTTTTCTATCTCTTTTTGGTTAATTAATTAGAAAACAATTGATTTAAATAACTTTAACTACTAAACATTCTAAGGAAACGTTAAAAGTTTAATTAATAACAACTTTAAGAATTAGACACATTGATGAAAGTAAACAACACAAGCACAAACGCTTACATTTAATTTACTTAAGTGTTCTTCCTAAGATTTAATAATTTTTTATGCAACAAATTATTAAATTTTAGTTGCTTCATAAATTAGAGGAATCAAATAATTACGAATTTAATTTCTATTTTAACAATAGATTTCAACGAATAATAAATATGTAGGTCTCCTAATAATTAAACGAAACAAGTATAAAAATAGTCATAGAACAACATTTGATACTTAAAGCATAAATTGAACAATAAAAATACTTGAAATCTCATAGTTTTATTGATTTCAAGGCTTCATTTCCTTCTACCAATTATAAAATTTAGTCACGTAGGATCATGGATGAAAACTTGAAGAAGAAAGAGAAGAGGAGAGAGTGGCGTAGGGGAGAGTGGCGTGTGTAAAAATATGTTGATTTCTCTCCTCTTTTATCCGTTAAGTATCAGCATTCAAATTTAACAAATCTCTTATAAAATCTTCTACAAAATCTCTTATAAAATCTTCTATAAAATCTTTTATAAAATCTTCTATAAAATCTTCTATAAAATCTCATACCAAATCTTCTATAAAATTTTCTATAAAATCTCCTACCAAATCTTCTATAAAAATTATAAATATTATCATAAAATAACAATATCCAAATCTAATTAATTAAGAAAAATATTAAAAATAAAATAAGGTCCTAATATAACTAGAAAAATGATGTTTTTAGTTAGAATTTTTGTACACCACATTTAAAAACTTTAAAAAAACACACCACGTGCAGGCTAAGGAATATTTCATATTACAAAGCGATATTAAAACTGTCTAAAATCACCCAATTAAATTCGTTTTGTGCTTAACGCCTCCATTTACATCTTAAATCAAAATATAAGAATGATGAATATATTTAGACACCAAATAAATATAAAAAATTAAACATTAAGGAAAAATATAACATTTTACATTTTCATCATTAACTTATTTGTATTTTAGGAATTGACTAGTCTATAAATTAAATTGATAATTTCAGTCCAATTATGATTTATATCCCAATTAAGGTTATAAATGGGCAAATAACCAATCAAATTAGTCGTGATTACAAGTTTTTTTATTTTTTCTCCTTTGGCCAATTTATAATAACAGTTGTATTATACTCATTTCATTCGTGTTGATTTTATTTTTTCTAAAAAAAAACCTTGAGCAACATGCAATGCTCCTAGCCTAAGAATTCAGTGTAAATGATCTGGCGTCTGGGGCACACATGACAATAGTTTGATGATTGACCAAGATAAAAGATTTTTTTTTCCTAAAAAATAAAAAAAAAATTTATATAAAAATCAATAAATACTAAAAAAAACAATAAAAATTACAAACCAAATTGTAGTTTGATTAAATAATAATAAGAAAACAGTAATCCAAGCACAGCCTTGGATTGCAGAAAGTTGGTAGTTGTGGCGTAAGAGAGGTAAATAAAAAGTATAAAATAGGATGAAGTGTGGACTAGTGCCTCATCAGACAAAAAATCTGGGCCAATTCACAGTGAAAAAGCATTTTGTGGAGCCCAAGTTCGCTTGTGTCTCTACTATACCACAACACCAGCATTGGCATTAGCAGTAAGGGAACAAGAAATTTTGTTGCAGAGAGAGAGAGAGAGTTGAAAAGTATAATAATAAGTAAGGAGTGTGTGTGTGTATAAGTGATGATTAGCATTGTGAGAATGTGTTTCACCTTTGGCTTCTTGTTGTGGGTTGTCATTGAGAATGTCATAGTGATTTCGAGTGTTGGCGCCAACAAGCAGCATGAGCATGTGGATGGTGTTGGTGTTGGTGTGCTGAGCGTGAAATACAAACACGGTTACCGTGGGGAAGCCTCCCTCTCTCTCCTTAAAGCTAAAGCTCACGACACCCAACGTCTCAATCTTCTCGCCGGCGACGTCGTCGATCTCCCCTTAGGCGGCACCGGCCGCCCTGATTCCTTTGGGTTGGTTGGCTAGCTGGCTGGCTTTCCTTTTCTTTGAATTTGAATTTGTGTGTTTGTTTGTTTGTTTGTTGTTCTGATTCTGACTGAATATGAATATTGATTGATGTTGTGTTGTTGTAGGCTTTATTATGCTAAAATTGGGATTGGAACACCTTCAAAGGATTATTATTTACAGGTTGATACTGGAAGTGATATTACGTGGGTTAACTGCATCCACTGCACTCAATGTCCCTCCACATCTACCCTTGGTGTATGACTGACTATGTTCAATGTTCTTCTTACTTGTTTTCTTTTTATTAATATTATTATAATTACAAGTTATTGAACTGTTATCCTCCTATCCACCATGTATGTACGTGTCTGAACATGACTCTCTTGTTCATTTCAATTCACAGATTCATCTCACTCTCTACAACATACTGGAATCCTCCTCTGCCACCCTTGTTCCCTGTGATCAACAGTTTTGCCAACACATAAATGGAGGTCTTCTCTCTGGAAAATGCACGCCCAATGCTTCCTGTCTATATCAACAGATATACGCTGATGGCAGCTCTACTGCAGGTTACTTTGTCAAGGATGTTGTACAATATGATCAAGTCTCTGGGGACCTTCAAACTGCTTCCGCTAATGCAACTGTTATATTTGGGTGTGTCTTGTTGGAATTTTCTTATTCAATACGATACTAGTAGTGCTTGTTTTTATGGTTGTTTATTACTGTTGATCTGTTAGTGGTCTGGAAATTCATTCACCTGAACACAGTAACATGGACTGGCCTGAAAACAGTTTGTTTTCTTTGGCACTTGTTATCATAGTCAAATTGTTTTAATGGTGTTCCCCTTCTTTTTGGTTTAACGTGACGATTTTGTTGTTTATCAGCTGTGGTGCTAGACAATCTGGAGATCTAAGTTCTTCAAATGAAGCGCTTGATGGAATACTTGGATTTGGAAAAGCTAATTCTTCATTCATTTCACAACTTGCTTCTTCTGGCAAAGTGAAAAAGATGTTTGCTCATTGCTTAAATGGAGCAAACGGAGGTGGTATATTTGCTATCGGCCATGTTGTGCAACCTAAAGTGAATGTGACCCCATTATTATTAGACCAGTATGCCATTTGTTCAACAAACTTTTGAGTGAAAGTAGTGATTTAGTTTTGGTTTTAGTCTTATTAATTGCTCTTTCAGGGTTAAATTCTTTTTAGTTTTCTTATTTATGTTTTTATTTTAATTTTCTCATTATGTGCTGTGAAATATTTTAAGGATATGCACCATGTGGTCCAGAACAGAACATGTTGCTTACATTAGTGGGTGTAACACATGAAAATCATTTCTTATGGATCACCTAAGATTATGTCATGTGAAGTCTTCAAGCAAGTCAACCTTTAATATATGCTTTCTAAAATTATTTCTTTTATCCAACCAAAAAAAAGTTAAATTAAAGTTTTGGTCCCTATAGTTTACACTCATTTTCACTTCAGTCCTTATAGTTTTTTTCTCTTCAAATTAGTCCTCACACTTACAAAAGTTTTCAAAATAGTCCCCGTTATTAATTTTTGTTATAACACCGTTATAATACCATAGTTGGCTAACAAAGTAAGTGTTTCTTTATCTAATAGCGGCTTCTGTAGATGCTTCTTTTCTCTATAAAACATCAAATAAGGTATTTATTATTTCTAGTAGGTACTTATTTCTTCTCATTAAACGCTCTTTTGTCCAAAAATTGCTCTTTTAGATACTCTTTTTCGTCTCTCCATAAGATGTCTAATAGGGATTAAATTAACGATGTTAAAATGAAAATTAATAGCAGAGACTATTTTGAAAACATTTGTAAATATGAGGACTAGTTTAAAAAGAAAAAAATTATAAGGACTAAATTGAAAATGAGTGTAAACTATAGGGACTAAAACTTTAATTTAACCAAAAAAAAAACACTTTTTAAATGCTTGATGTCATCTGTAATATAGCTTAAAATAAGCTCAGGGCTTAAAGAACAAAGATTAGTAACGAAGCCTTAAGTCCATCTGTTTGTAGTGACTGCATGAATCTATTACTAAAACTACTTTAGATCCTTCGAATGAAAGTCTTTGTTACCCTAGAAACCTATATGGAGCAACATTGTAATGCATAAATCACTAAATTTTGCTATTGATCTCGCCTTAACACTTCTAAATGCATCTATTCTTGGTTTTTTGGCTAGTCCTTGTTTTTCTTGTTTGATTTATCTTTCCTTATCACACGTGTATGACTAATCTTGCCTGTCCTTCATTTGCTGCATCCCATCTTTAATATTGTAACCTCCTCTAGAGTCATTAATGGCATGCTTTGTCTCAACACCTACACTCTATAGCCGGAACTATAGCCTACTTCAGTTGTCTTTACTCTATACTCTTTAATCTTGGTGTTCTTTGTCAATAAAAATCAATACTTCACTTTTCTTTTAAATTCTACATGAAAAACAAGATATTTCTGTTTTAATGTTCATGGTCATGCTTTCTTATGTGCTGGATGTTGGCCAATTTCTTTGTACACAGATAATTTTGTTTACTTCAATACATAGACTCTAATTCGAAGATAGATATTGGTTTACAAAATTCCATTTTTTTGACAGATAATTTTGTTTACTTCAATACATAGACTCTAATTCGAAGATAGATATGGTTTTACAAAATTCCATTTTTTTGAGATATGTCATTTACAAATATTTTTAGGCCACATTACTATGTCAATATGACTGCGGTTCAAGTTGGCCATACTTTCCTTACTCTATCGACAGATGCATCTGAGGAAGGGGACAAAAAAGGGACAATAATAGACAGTGGTACAACCTTGGCCTATCTACCTGAAGGGATTTATGAGCCACTAGTAAATCAGGTATATAAGAGTCTGAATTTTTGTAAACTTTACAGTACAATTGCATGTACAGTTGTTTAAAATATTTTCTTTTGCTAGATAATTTCTCAGCAACCCAACTTAAAAGTTCATACTCTCCACAACGAGTATACATGCTTTAAATACCCTGGAAGGTATGACACATAATATACATTCACTAATCCTTATCTATGTATTGCTGTGTTTGATATTTGTGGTAGAAAGGAGGTGCTAGAACTGGGGATTTTTCAAGATAGATAATTTTGTTTATGTCGATGCTTGCAGTGTTGATGATGGATTTCCAGCTGTCACTTTTTATTTTGAAAATGGACTCTCCTTGAAGGCTTATCCACATGATTATTTATTCCCCTCTGTAAGTATGTGGCAAAGAATTTCCCATTGGATCTTAGTTGTTATGGTTATCAGAGGTTTATTGTGCTTGTTTGTTTTGGGACCTATTGTGGGCATTAATCATCAGATTTAATACATATTGCCTTTTCATTCCTACTTTGGTGATATTGCTGTCGTTATTCTGCTGTCATTATATATTGCTTATGTTAGTAATCCCTTTCTAAAGTGTTGCATAAACTTTCTGCTTGAGTCTGCACTCCAACTACAGATACAGAGTCAGGTTTAATGATTTTATGCTAGCAACCTATGATGCATGGGTACTTGGAAATGGTTGTCGTACCCAATACCGATACTTATTTGGTACACATGGGTACTTACCCAATACGCACATGATGAGTAGGTACCTGATATCACTCAGGTACAACAATCCATGCAAAGTACCAAGTTTTGTTGCTAAGTTGTTTGTTTACCTATTAAATGAAACAAACTATTACTTCACTCCCTTTAAATCATGTTCCTTCTTTATATATTTTTGTTTACTCGAAATATTTTATCGAGTTTTGTTGAAACCTTGTAGTTAAAACATTATGAAAATTGTATTTATCTTATTATTTAATTACTTTATTGTTTATATTTTTATATCTCTATATAATATATCTGGGTTGTATAGTACCGAATGTTGGGTGGTAAAAAGTCAGGAAGAGCATAAGATCAGTGTCGCTGAGATGAAGATGTTATGCTAGATGTGTGGCCAAACAAGACAAAATAGGATTATGAATGAATGCATTAGAGAGAAAGTAAGGATAACATCTATTGTGAAAAAGATGAGAGAATCTCGCCTTAGGTGGTTTGGACATGTAAGGAGAAGACCCTTAAAAGCAGTAGATCAGGTGGAGGATAGTCCAATAGCTAGAAGTAGAGAGGGACCAAGAAAGACTATAGGTGAAACGATTAAAAAAGATTTAGATTTGAATAACTTTTTTGATGACTTGATTTATGATAGGGCACAATGACGTCATTTGATCTATGTAATCGATCCTATCTAGTGGAAAAAGACTTAGTTATTGTTGATTGTTGTATATAATATATCTAGTTGTACCCATACCCTAGTTTTTAGAAATTTTATTGTACCATGTACTAGTACCGGTACTCGTACCCGTATCCATGCTACTTAGCTAGCAACTTATATGATGAGAGATAGAACTGCGTGTACTCTTATGTAAATTTATCGCTTTTTGAAAACTGCACTTGCTAATAATGATTACTTGCAGTTTTAGCTTGTTAAATCTTCATATGCTTGAAAGTTTGTCCAACATGGCATCACATCATTTAAAAAAGTTTTAAGCTTTTTAGTTGTGACCTTGTTTAGAAATTCTACAGCTTTTGCTGCTTGTGCTTTTAGACTACAAGAGTCATAAATTTGTGTTTGATTACATTTTTCTGACACTGCTTTTTCTGCTGCTATTTAAGACATACTTGTTCTTTCGTAAACATCCTTCAATTTCTCTTAAATCCCAGTCATTGTGCTTGTTTGGGTAATTGGTCTAAAACTACTTTTGGGTATAATGTGTTGGAGAAGAATTATTATTATTATTATTATTATTGGGTTAGACGGAAGAATTAATTTTGAAAGAATCACTTTTGGAAGTCATGAGTTTTGTCTGAGACTGTTCACGTAAAAGTAATTTTGTTAGAATGAGTTGTTTGGATAGTATTAAGTAATACTGCTTTTAGGTGTGAAATTGCCAAAATAGAAAAGGATGCATTGTATTTTGTAGAAATAGATATTATTTTAATGTGGACTAATTGGTAAATTAGACCCCAAAATGCATTATGGGAAAACGTAAGAAAAAGTTGCTTAATGCCAATAATAAAGGAGCTAACAACAGTAAAAGTAGTGAATATGGGGACGAGATATCCCTAGGCTATCATGAATAACGTTTATCTTATCTCTACCCCATATTCACTCCTTGTGAAAGCGTGCAGGCTCACATTTTATGCTTCCTAATCATTTAATTTTTGTATGCCAACATTTTTAGTGTTTGTAATCCTTATGTATCATACTTAAAATTAAATAATAACGTTTGTCTGTACAGGAAGGTTTCTGGTGTATTGGTTGGCAAAATAGTGGCATGCAATCCAGTGATATTAAGAACATGACCTTGTTGGGAGGTATTCCCTTGAAATTCCTTGTCTATGCCAATCTTTAGCTTTAGTACTAATTTGATGAGCAATGCTTCTGACTTCTAGTTGTGTGTGCAGCTTTTTTATTCAGTGAAAAATATCTTTTTGCCTTACATTTATCTGTATAAGGATATATTGCATGTGAACCGCTTTATGCGTAGTTCTAACTTTGAGATCAGAATTGAGCATATGTTTGTATTCTTATTTGTTTGAGGGGGTTCATCTTATTTTGTACAGTTCATAACTCATGCTTGTAAGTACGTGGTGGCTGTTATGGTGGACCTCCTGAGTTGGGGTCCATCCATGGTCCTCAATAATTACCAGTTACAGCCGGTTTTGTCTTTTTTACCATGAGAGTCGTTTTACACTTGTACTTGTAGGGAAAATCCCTGTTGTTAAATCCAAAGCAGATCTACTTGGTTTAGACATGAAGTATCCCTCAGTTTTACACTTGTGTTTTTTGGTAGGATGGGTTAATTTGACGTTTCTATTTAAATGGCATCGTCACCTTGCTGTTGGAATAATGAGCAGATGATCAAAATAACAAGAAGAGATTTGACTTTAATAACATTTTGATGCCCGATTATGGACTATGGAGTTCTCAGAACCAGGTCGGTAGAGTGAGACCAAACTGCTAAAATTCCAAAGCAAGTTCCAATAGTAGATGATATGTTTGTTCTACCTGGTGTGTTGAGCTGGAAAACGATAGATGATAAGGAGATGATCTATGATTTATGCATCTTTGACTGTATCTTGGACAGGTAGGGAAATGAAGTACGAAGGGTGGGGTGGACGGTTTTGGGTGAGGGTCGGAGATAAACCACCACCTTTCTTAGCAGGAAGAGGAAGCTGAGTTAGACAAGGACCGATCTGCAAAAATTACATCCCCCTCATTACCTCCACAACAGGTTTCTTGCAAATGATCCAAGCCGTCCATCTTTCTTTTTGACCATCCAACGGCTAGAGGACGTTGGACCATCGATGGACCCAAAGACCAGGGGTCCATCTTATACTGGGCCTAAGTACGTTAGTAATGTTGGAGAAGGCTATACGTGGGTGCATCCACTCAAATGGGCCATTATTATAGGTCAGCCAGTGAGTTTTTTTTTTTAACGACCAGTGCCCTCTTCCTTCCTCTGCCTCTGCCCTCCCCGCACCAAATCCAACTTCTTCTTCTTCTTCCCCATTCTCAATCCCAATCCCAATCCCAATCCCAATCACGTGCTTCTCTCTCTGCTCTGCTCTAGATCAATGTAATGGGTGCAGGTCCTCCACAGGAAGATGACTGGTCCTCCATGGATCGCCGGCAAGGGAGTCTGCTTCCGGTCATCGGCGTCCCGCACCGGCGGAGGAGCCAACAGTCACCAACCCCAACCCACCCGAGGAGACCAAGCCCGTAAAGCATTTCCTCCACGAGCCACCGCCGCCCCTGTCACGGCAGGCGGACTCACAGCAGCTTCAAGCGTTGATGACGAGGTCCGGTCGGTGGCGCGGCCTGAATGATGCTAGCTGCCGGTGGCGTACGGTGGAAATCTGGGTTCGGCCTGGGTGAGGTTCAGCAATGGTTCCCGGTGCTGGATGAGAGGGGATGACGGCGGCTTACGGCTGAACAGGTGGCTTGGTCGCGTGGGTTGCCAGTGGTGTTGGTGGTGGCACAATGGAGGAGGTCCTGGGCTCTGTCAAACACCCTCCATGCTTTGTCTCTGTTTTTGGTTTTGAAATTATAATTTCTGAATATTATTGGGATTTTAGGATTTGTTTTGGTTGCTATTTGTTGTGTTTGGTGGGGATGATGAGGCATTGAAGGTTGATGGATGTTGAAATTTTGGTTGAAATGGGGTTTGGATGGTGGTATGGGTGAGATGTGCAGGAGAAAGCGGAGTTTCCCTATGCTCGCCGGAAAACATGTTTACAAGGTTAAGATGATACTGAGATGACCTGTTCAATAAGTTACAAGTTTCTCATCCTTACCATTGATTTTATAAATTATTATATCAACGGTTATAATTACTTGGTGCATCCATGCACCACATTTTGCTTGGTGCATATTAGACATCTCCTAGTAATGTTGAGTTTTGCCACACCCACACCCCAAGGTTTGGACTAACTAAAATCTTGAACCATGGTGAGTCCTTATATGAAAAGATCAGATGCAATATTCAAACTTCATATGAATAGGAGTGAAACTAAAGGTATATTACTAATTTAATTTTTTCTAAGATATTGCAAGCTAATTACTTTTAATAAATGTTCTGTTTTTACTGGTTGAAGATATTTCCTGATCGCCTTTTTTCTATATATTAATTATGTAAATTTTTATGGAGATTTTCGATACTCATTTTGGATGTCTAGAAAGTTTGCTTTCCATGACCTTATTATGTAGCTTCACCTATATCTTTATTTGCTGCAGATTTAGTTCTTTCAAATAAACTAGTTGTGTATGACCTTGAAAATCAGGTTATTGGATGGACTGAGTATAACTGTGAGTATCGTTTGTTTGTTCTTTATTATTTATTGTATTTTATGTTTTTTTTTTCATCTTTTCGCAAGTTTTATTGATGATGCAAAATTTCATGCCATCAAGCAAGTCTTTTGTGCTTCCTTCACTCCTATTTAGTGATTTTCTCAGTTTTATGCTAAGTGCTGATTAACACCTTTTTATTTTACCCACTTGCTTACTATGTGCTTGCATCTTAAAGTAGTGTTCTTGCTGTAGTAGAGAAGTGTGGCTCATGTTCCAGATTTAATTTGTTTTGCAATCAATGATTTGCAACATGAGAACCAGAACATGTCATAAAATTTTAATATGAGATCAGACAAAGATCCTCAATTTCTTGTGTCAGTTAAATTAATTTCTTATATATAGACCTTACGATTTGAAAAAGTGCAAACGAACGAACCCTAAATTTCACAATGTGGGAGAACACCCTCTGTCAAGCAAATCATTAAAAATCTGACGTAATTGTCACTGATATCAAAACAATTGGTGGAAAAATTACAAATGATATCTTTTGAGTGTTAGACTAATTTCATCGGTCATAAAGCGAAGTAGTGTATTTAAGGCTCAAACCTTTGTCATATCTTGAGAACACAGTTTGCTTACCACCGAGTACAATCCCTTATAGGTTACAAATGAGGTCTTAATTATGTCAGTTAGTCACTTAAAACTAGTCGGTAGAATTGGGAAGCAAATTATAAGAATACAATTTTGAGATTAACTTGCATTATTTCCTTTTGCCTAATTGTCCATTTAATCTTTCCCATGGTGGATCTCAGGTTCTTCAAGCATCGAAGTGCGGGATGAGCGGACAGGCACAGTTCATTTAGTTGGTTCCCATTATATTTCTTCTTCTTGCTCTTTAAATACCAAGCGAGCGATAATCTTGTTTCTAATTCTACTACTACACAAGTTGAATTTTTGAAATGGAGCAACTAATAAATATACCAAAGTTGAAACTATGGTTAAAGGAATTGAAACTTGAAAGAACAAAAATAATTATGGGAGAAATTGCCTCTTTAGAAACTTGCATGAATTGTACATGTGATTTCAAGGAAAAGCCAGCAGTGAGCACATTGACCGTAGCAAACCTTCACTGTGGGCAATTTATTTATTTTTTCTTTGTGAAAGAAAGTTGAGGGTGGGGAGGTTATTCCACTCTAAGATTAGGATATCTTAATCTATCACAAGTCTTAAATATGTATACGTAATATTCACAAATGATTACCACTTGAAATTAAACTTAATAATTTTTTTGTCAACGATATTTGATCTTACCAGTTCAATTAGCTCTCATTGATTGTAATATTTTTCTGCCCATGGTGAATTTGTAAATTTCTAAATTACAGAAACTTAAAACCAACTATAGGCTTGGGTCCCCATATCAAATACTAAAATGTAGGGAATGCATAATTATTTTAGGAAGGATGACAAAATAAATTGGCTTGTAAGGATATTTTTAATTTCATTTTGTATAATCTTAACTACATAACAACATAATTTAATTCAAAGTAAAAGTATAATTAATCATTGAATATGTTCTTTCATTTCAGTTCGTATCTTGATTAACTAAATATTAAATTAATTTAAAGGTAAATTAATTTGTACGTTTTGGGATATTCAAATGGGTTTATATTTAAGAAAATAAAATTATAATTGAGTTCGTATAGTTGTAAAAACTTTTATTAATTGAGTCGTTATAATTTCAACAATTCTAGTTGGGTTCTTACTGTTAGAGTTAGCATCGTTATAGTGCTCTAATGGATTTTAAGGTTGAAGCTAGCTACAAGTGTGCACACTACTTCTCTTCAGAAACATTTACGGCTGTTCCCCAAGAAAGAACCTTATGCTCAATAAGATCACACGTTAAAGTTGTAATAAATCTTTTAAAACTTTGATAGCGGCACATACGGAAGCAGAGTCAACACAAAATTGAGTCAAAGGTTCATAACAAACAACTCTCTTATTCTTTTCATTTCTCCTTTTTTTCTGATTAAATTGGAAATATTACAAATTAAGAATGGTGCGGATATGGAAAGCAGATTTCAAACAACCAACAGGACAACAAACTAGATAATACGGTCTAGACACTTGGATTTACAAAAAGTCCGAACCTACCAAATATACAGAAAGGAAAATGAACTCCAACAAAAAAGTGAAAAGAAAAAGAAAAAAAGCTGGTTAGTACCCTCTTTCCTCCAGATATGACCAAGGGAAAGACCAATAATGAAAAGAATATTGGCAGAAAAATCAACGAAAATAATGATGACCCATATTTTCACTTTACGGTTGCAGGCAGCCTAATCCTCCCAACCTTCTTAATAAAATAAGCGAGGCTTGGGAAGAGACATGGTTAGGTATTAAAAGCTATGCTACTAATGCTGCTTTTGTTCAGGTTCAGGTTCAAATTCAGGTTCCACTCCAATCCCAACCCCTAGTAGTGGTGACCGCTCAGGAGGACACTGCTCAACCTCAACTAGAGTCTTAGGGGCAGACACCCTACTGCCAATATCACATTGGTCAATTGATGCCTGTGGTATTATCAAGTCGTCTATGGTATCAAAGAAGAGGCAAACTACAGAACAATCATCAACCTTAGAAGTGGGAAGCTTGGTCCTCCATGCTTGAACAGCTGACTCAACCAGTGTTCGAGCTGCACAAGACCGTGGAGCAGATGCCACAATGCCCACAACTTCTTTGTTTGACAAAACATCCCAGACCTGCCCACAACAACCAAACAAAACAAACACAAATGAAACATACATTCTACTTGTGCTGAGAAACAAGTATGCATAATTTCAACAGCCTTACCCCATCTGTGGCTAATATAACAAATTCATCTTTCTCAGTAAGGCGGTGATATGAGACATCAGGAACAGAGATCACTCCAAAGTCCTTGAGGCAAAAATCTCCAAAAGCACGTGCCATAGCAAGGCCAGGTGAATTCACGTTAGGCAGCCAAACTCGAGCAACCCCAGGTTCATTCTCAAGGGAAAACACTCTTCCTTTACAAAGCCTGATCCTCTCTGCTTCCCCTATGTCAAATGAATTGCACATCACACATCAATATCCATCTTTTTCAAGTCACAGCGTTTATTTATTATATCATATCATATAATATAGTCAAGATACAGTTTCACCAATTTTGAATATATATATATATATTCCTTTACAAAAGTCTGCTTCTTCTAAAAGGGAAGGAAAATAATTAGAGAAAATGCAAGTAATAGAAAATATATCAATGAAACAAAACAATAAGTAAGGCTTCAGCTAGGGTTGGACCATACTTGAGTTGAATCAAAGTATATAACTATAACTAGTTATACAAAATTAGAGTTTTACAGAACTTGATATTACCTACATTGGTTTTTATGGTTGCATACTCTATAAAAGTTCATACTTAAGTAATGTCATAATTTTCATGAATTGAGTTGTTATTAGACCGCTATGCAAATTTAACAATAGTTATTTATTTTTGTAAAAAAGTAATAATTTTTCAAGATGGAGTGCTTCAAGTTACTTTGCAAGATTCATTCACAGCAGACACATGCACATGCACATGCGCGCGCACACACAGACAGAGACAGAGAGATTACTTGGAAGATTTGGCTTAAGGTCAGTGGTCAACTGAACAGCAATAAGAGAATCATCATGATGTCGGGTACCCAATACAGCTCTTGAGTCCCCAACATTTCCAATAACAAGGTCCCGCCCCTAAAAGAACATAAGGAATAAAAACAAAGGGTTAAACAAACAAGTAAATGATAAAGAGAACATTAAGTAGGTAGGAATGTGGGTACCTGCTTGACCAAGGTAACTGCTGTAGTCCCACTGCAATAGCAATCAATATCATGATGCAGTTTCAGTTCTTTGTCCATAACCTTACAAGCCTTCACAAAAGATTCTCTCAGTGTCACAAAAGTATTTGTCCCATGACCAGTGGCAGTAGGCTTCGCATCAACCAATTTAAATCCAATGTCCTCAGATTTATAACTTGGCATGGAGCTGCTTAGATCATGGAGTCCATCTTTATTGTTACGATGCAAATCCCATTGAGCAATAAGCTTTAAAGGGAAAGAATCCCTGACTTTCTTTGCAACCATATGGCCATAAGGTCCATGGCCATCAAAAACACCACAAAAAACGGTGTCCTGCTTTGAACAAAGGTTCTGCGAAAGGAAAAGAAAATGACCATAGTTTTGTGCGCATTAATTATTAGTATTACATTTGATTTGATTTCTTTCAAATATAGAGCTTAACAGATACAGTTCAGTGCCTAATAAAATAGAAACAGAAACAATCCTTCATGTATATAGTGTATATAAGGAGGGAGGACATGATGCAATGAAAAAGGCAGCATAGCATAGTATATCCCAGAAGGAAGGAACATGAATTACGATAAGAAAAAGAAGAGAAGGGAAGGGGAAACCTCCCAAAGAAGCATAGCATCCTGGTTGATTCCTTTTCTGCCTTGCTTACAATACAAGGATGCAACCTGGGTGGATCCATTCAAGAAGATTCTGCCAGGAACTCTGTGCAAGCTCATTTCCATCCTAAAATCAAAGGAAGAGGTGAGTGTCTGTGTCTGTGTCCTCCTCCGCTTCCCATTCCCACTCCCATTGCCACCATCCGAAGTGGATGTGGGTTCTGGAGCACAAGCCCCCACGTCCCCTGAGAGGCATGATCCCATCCCCAGGACCCTCACAAAGCACTCCAAACATTCACACCCCTTTCTTCTTACTACCACAGCCTCAGCCTCAGCCTCAAATATTATACAACCTGCATCGTCATCATGTTCATGAATTTGGACACAAACAGAAAAACAGAAAGAGAAAAAGGGTAAGGTAATAAATAGTACCACCAGCAGTTGCAACAACATCAACAGCATCCCTGTTGATGGAGCAAGCGCCTCAATCGCAATCATAACAAACACTTCAATCCTTAAAAACCAAATACAATCAAAATCATTGATTCACTTTCTTTCTTTCTTCGTTTTTTCTCCTTTCACATCATATATTCATATTCATATTCATATATGAATCTAAAAAGCTAAACAATAAATGATATTTGTATAGAATAGAATGATATTATAAAGCAGAATGGCAAAATGAATGTGGTTTGATTGTGACTGTTGAAGAAGATCAAACGTTGTTTTCTTCAAACCCAAAATTTTGCAGTCTGTCTTTGTACCTTCCACAAATAGCTAATTACCTTTCTATGCATTCTCATTTTCATTTTCTTTTTGGAAAAACATAAAATAAAATAATAAGACAGAGGAGCATCTCTACCGTCACAGCTTGTGGTCCCTCACCCCTGTTTGGCTGTTTCTATTTCATCACTGCCATTCACATTGCCCCTCCCTCACCATACATTTATTTTATCCACAAACTTTGAATAATGGAAAAATAAAAATAAAAATGAAAACAGAATGGATCAGGAATGGGATAACCAACAAAACGGTCTTAAGAATTCGGTAATAAATTCTAAATACTAGCAATAGGATAAGAATTGGATGACATATTCTTTTGAATATTTTTTTAATATTTATTTTATTATTAATTTATCTTGTATATTTGAAAAGATTATTAACTGTAAAATATTAATAACACTTATTTTTGAATTAATATTAAAAAAAATATTAAAAAATATTTAAAAATATATTATTAACATTTTTTTATTTAATAAAAATGTGCGAATAATATGACATTTGGAATGATTGGATGAACAAGAGAGTGGATAGGGAATAGTGCGTCAGCCAGCTTCACTTAACAAAGGAATATTCATGAGACGAGTTAGGATAGGTTTATTCTGATTCGAATTTAATCCAATATAATTTTATATATTTTTATATTAAATAATGTATATACTTTTTTTTTATATTTCATTTAATATTATTTATTATATATATATTTTTTATCATTTTCTCTCACTCAATCACATTCATCAAAAGCAGTGTAAACAGTAATACACTCCTTTTTAGGAGTGTAAGAGTATCTTTTTTCAATCCAATATTCTAATCAAGTTGATTCTTTTGGCCTTAACTCGACCTAATTATGACTTGATAAATTATCTGGTTAAAATTGAATTAACTTGATAATAAAATGAATTATACAAATATAGACATTTGTATAGTTAAGTCATAAGATTTTAAAAATAAGAAACTAAAAGTATATAATGTTTTACAATATATATTTTGAAATAGTTTATATTAATATAAATATATTATAATGTTATGTAAAAATTATTAATTTAAGTTAAAAAGTTTCATTATTTATCACTATTTGTCAAAAAAATTATAAGTTTAAAATATTCTATAACATTAAGCTGATTTGGAACAACTCAAAACATGACCATAACCCGATCCAAAAATAAGTCAGGTCCAATTCATAGAGCCAAATTCGTTCAAATTAACTTTGGGTCAAGATAAGTCATTAGAACATGTTGAGTTTTGAATACCTCTACTTAACAGTAGGAATCCATTAATGATCAGTTGATATGCCTTCCTTACTGCCAATCATCATACCCAACACACCATCTCACATTCTTTCTACTTATCCTCTCTTCTTTATTCTTAGTCACAATTTTGGTGGAGTTATTGACATTCTTAATTAGTTATTATTAGTTTTTATTAACTAATTAAAATTTAGCTTTTATTTTAAAAAATTTATAAATAACTAATAAAAAATATGAATAAATAATTGGAAGTATCAATAACAACACTTCACAATTTTGGTGAAATTTCATCTACAAACCATTATACTATTTCACAAACTAAAACATGGTAAAAATACCAATAATGTTGAGTGTCATGGTTGGCGAGTCACCCTCTCCAAAAATTATTAAATTCCAAAAAAGATAATTGTTAAAAAATAGTCTCTTAATTGTGACAGAACTTTAGTGGTAATTGTTAAGAAGACTTCTTAATTATGATAGAAATTGAGAGATTACTTTAACTACTTGCTAAATGGTACAATGGTAGCCCTAAGGGGTTGATCTAGTGATTGATGAATATATAATGTATGAGTAGGTACAAAATCACAGATTCGAATCCCAACTATCCTAATTTTTTGGGATCAGGTCATAAGAAATATCCTTCCTAGCGTGAATGTCCTACCTTTACTAAATTAGTCGAGGTGCATGTAAGTTAGCATGAACATCACTTGACTGCAATTAAAAAAAACATGGTACTATGGTAGGGAATAGATCATTAATCATTTCTCAAATATATTTAACCAATAATATATTTATATATAATCAATGAAAAGAAACATGCTCAGCACATGTAAGTAATTCATGGGGCCATGCTTCCTCTCGACCAACACTCAAAAGGTCAAAGATAACACAAGTAATGGAAATGATATTGTTCATTAAGTCAATTGTTAAAATATTTTTAATATGAGTTACTACTAATTGATGTTTTGGATTTTATTAAAATAGGTTAATGGTCAAACTATACGAGAGGAGAAATAAGTCAATGGTGATCCATCTATTTTAGGCTTATTACACCTTATTGGACTGATATGTCGGACGACTATTAGTGTAAGTTAATTCCTTAGTAGCCCGTGATGGGAAGATTGACTAAAGTTGACATCATTATAAGTACAAGTTAGATCCTCTCTCTACTACTAACTGCAAGTGTTTTACCTATTGAGAGTCGTATCTCAACTTGTAAACTAGAGAGGAAGACCTAGCTTTCAAAGCTATCAACCAACCTAATCATAGCCAAGCAAGGTACGCAATCTACTTTAATATATTTGGTGTTCTATAATTATATATGACATCTCAAGTTGATTCTTACATCAATATTGTAACGTCCCAAATACTAGAACTAATAACGTATCCGATTTACATATCAGTAATTAGGATTTGGTACATTACTTACGAATATCACAACCTTACAATTAAATAGTTTATATAGTTATCAAAATATGAGCCTTTCGCAAACATATATATATATATATATGTTATGAAACAAACTATTATACAAGATGTTATATCATTGTACTTAATATACAAAAAGTATCTCATGGCAGCCAACTCACTAGAACTAATAACCAAAAAGATCTAAATTATTCTTCTTAAGCCCAAAACTCCATTTTGTTCCATTGCTTGTTTCCTGTCTGAAATTGTCATGGAAATTCCATACTTGGGGTGAGAATTAAGAAATTTTCAATAGCACAATTAATAATAAAAAAAATGTGTCATAACAATTTAAGCTATTTCGAAGAAAAACCATCTTTTTAAAACTAATCTTTATAACCTAGGAAGGTGGTAAAAGCCAAATCTAGTTCTTTCTCTTTTCAAAATAGAATTCTCATTTCCATTATCAAGAAAATCATTTAAGTCCACAACTCGTGAATCATAAATTACTTCAACAAAACTCATGATAAAAATCTATGGTAACACTCAATATTAAATCATTAAACTCATGCATTAATCATGCTAGCATTACAAAAAGATCATTTGTTTGGTAGTAGTCTACTTTTAGGTTGGTGCACATCAACCTCTTCATGACCATATGTCACTACACAGAACTACTCTAGGTAACTAGGCTCTGTCCTTCCCTGTCTAGCTTAAAGGAGGTACGTTTCCTCCATTTCAAAGCTAAGGTTAGACATCAAACCATCATGATACGGAGAAGATACGTTGTCTCACAATATCAATCATCGAGAATAGTAAGAGAGGTACGTTACTTAAACTATTTAGGGTTTAGGATTATTCTGAGTAGTGAGGGAAACACTCATCCTCAACCACTTAATGACTAGAGAAGCTCAGGTATAGAGTGAGGTTCTTCTTTAACCTCGATTACTTTGGTATAGAGAAAATCACATATTCTCTTACCATTAACCAAGACTTACACTAGTACAAGTACATCCAAAATCCAACTCGGCCTAGTTCCACAAAGTGGATACCCATGAAAAATCAAATAATCACATATGCAATATAATGCATAATCCAATCATACTCATCATGGGTATTCAAATATCATGAAAACATTTCAATAATCGTCAGTCTTATTTGATTCAGTTATGTCCTGACAAATAGCCTTACATTAAATCTATATGCAACAGTTTGCAAATTCATCAATCAATCCAAAAGCATACTCTATGCATAATTATTTTTCCCAATCTTAGTACACTTGAGTAAAATAATGTATAATTATACTCTACATAGCATAATTTATGCTCATCTTCATCTAATGTAATTCAAAATAGCAAAACAATGCATTAAAATTTTGTTTTTAAGGAATAAAATCGTCAGTTTTTACTCTCTACCCGTTTGGTGCCTAAGTGGTGGGCTCTGAGCGCCTAGGCACTAGACGCGCGTTCAGACGCTCAACCGTGAGCGCTCAGGCGCTCATCGCGCATCCAAATTCGTGATTCTGGGTTCTAGGCACTCAGACGCTCAATTTCGGGTGCCTAGGCGCTTAAACCAGAAACCAGAATCTCTAGTTTGGAACCAGATCTCAAGCCTTCAAAAAATCAAATCCAAAATCATCAACAACAACATCTAATTATCTTATTCAAGCACACAAAACAGCTTGTAAAGAAACAAATCCATCAAGGGTTTCATGCCCCTTTTTAAATCTCAAATCTCATCAAGAATCAAGAAAGGAAATCAAGTCCTTACATCATGAATCAACACAAAATCAACATTTCATGGTTTCCATTTCAAATCATAGATCAAATCTCAAGTTTCCAGATTTTGGAACACAAGAATGAATAAGAAAAGTGAAAGAAATTCCCCTTACCTTAACTTGGTATCACTTTCTTCTTACATTTTCTATCCTTTTCCTCTTGATCTTGGCTTGATTATCTTCTTTTCCCTTTGATTTCCTTATTTTCCTTTGTTTCTCCCTTTTTCAGCCAAAGTTTAAGAAAGAAAAGAGAGAGCGGAGTGGGAGATGTGAGAGAAGAAAAAGAAATGTGAGAAAATGATAATGAACGAATGGATAAGAAGGAAAAGTTAATAGCAAAAGTGATATACAATTAGAAACATTTTATCTACCTAATTTGACCTTTAAACATCCTCCTAGCGTCATTGAAATTACCAAACTAATTCATTTGAGCTTCTAATTTTTTTTCTATAGCTTATTTTATCTTCTCAGCTATTTTAGCTATATTAATATTATTTTTATTATTTTTTAAGCTTATTTAAACTATTTCTCACCTTCAATGTTATAAATTTATGTTCAATTCATTCTAAACAATTACTAAAATTATCAAATAACTTATATCATTTTATTGAGCTACTATAATCCTTAATTAGGACTTACATCTGGTAGAATGTTACAAATATCACCTTATCCAAAAACAACATCTCCATAGAAAATGTTCACTGTACTGCTAAAAAGGAAACCTATGCGAGATCAAATGAAGAAGACTCCACGGACAGTTGTTGTAAATAACATTGTTGCAATTCTTCCATAAAATTCAATGACAAGTCATCTTTTATTGTAGCCAAATGTTTGAGACTGAGCAACTATTCTCTAACATACCAAACTAATTGTGTGTAATAAAAGTAGATAATTGCCAAAGAAACATGGGAGTGTGGACATTCCATCAATAAATGGAAAATAAATTCCAAGTCACTACTACACATTATGTAGTTTAAAGTGTGTAACATGGATTTGAATCTCCTAGAATATACAGTTCAAGTGATAATTTCAAATTTTAAAATTTCCTCTTATTTGCTCTTTCTTTCGCCCCACATCTAAGCATAAGTTTGTATATTAGTTCCATAAGTGCAAGAGAACTCTAAGCATATTTTCTTAATCTTGGGGTGAAAGAGACAAAAAAAACTTTGTAGTCACTACTTGCTATATATTCCATCCATGAGAATTAAAATGCCAACAAACACCTTGCTCTAAGTACGCTGGAGTACTATATCAACCATTACCTATATGCAAAAGTATACCTCTATATGTGGGGGGGGGGGGGAAGTACACCATTACTTTGTTCAGAAAATGAGGATCGTTAGAAAACAAAAAAACAAGGACATAGAAAAATTCTGGAGAATGTTTCCGTATATTCTTTGAATTAATCAGTATGTATAAGAAGGTTTCCTATTTATATAAGATGAAGTTATACAAAGAATGAAATACAATCAAATATAATTAAAATAGTATCTCAAATTATATACAAATCAAATCTCTAAGATAACACAAAATCAAGCCTTATTTAATCCTGATATGTGTTTTAGATATTCTAACACTTCTCCTCAAGCAATCAAAGTGAGTTGCTTTAACTTGCTACAATTAAACATACTAAAAGAAAATGAACCATTATCACATAATCAAAGTGTGATAATGGCTCGCAACTGCTTATGAGATGGATGGAGACAGGGAAGGGCCAAACTGCTTTAAGTCGGGCTGGAATGAAGCCAATTTGCGAAAAGAGATGTTGGATTAGGTGGAATTGATTGGAGATGGTAAGCTACAATGGGAATGGAGCCAAAATATATCTAGGATGGAACCAATCTGCATTTTGATGGAACAACAGAGACAGAGCCTATCTTTCAGGCTAGATCAAACGGAACTAATTAGAGGCTAGAGTAATGGAGACAAAGCCAATCTTTCAGGCTGGATAAGACGGAACTAATCAGGAGGTAGCGGAGGAGCGCAGCAGAGGAGGAATTGTATCAATAACTCGAGACTTGAGGTGAACATAAGAAAAAGATTAAGAAAATAACAAAACTAGATCTGGGTTTGAAG
Source organism: Ormosia semicastrata (assembly GCA_029884595.1). NCBI lineage: Eukaryota > Viridiplantae > Streptophyta > Magnoliopsida > Fabales > Fabaceae > Ormosia > Ormosia semicastrata. Next base: position 72,559,472 of record JAQQTO010000059.1, read on the forward strand.
GTAGTGAATAAAAATTCTAATGAATTCCATGAACTCTCGACACACGAAAAGAAAAAACTTTTCTCAAGGAGGATACCATGACTCTGAAACTATGTTGAAGAATTAGGTTTATGATTAGGGAATAAGGAATGGAGATAGAAGACAAAAAAATAAGAATATTATTAAAAGATGTGATATGTTGTGATACAAAACAAATCCAACAGTCCCATTTATACTAATACTAGACTCTTAGACTTAATCAAATAAGGAAATAAAATAGGAAATATAACAAGATCAAGAAATAACTCCTAAGATTGCTTCTTCAATTAGATGACTAATTGATTTTGCAATATATTCTAAAAATCAACTAAGATATTCTAACACTCCCTCTTAGCTTGTTACAATTAAACGCACGAAAAAGAAAATAAACTAAAAATAATATAAAAAGACAACTTCGAAATCTTGGAAAACATAACGGAAGGGGCACCATTGTAAGGGTGCACAACAAAAGGAGTGTCGTTGCAAAGGTACGCAACAAGAGAGACTTCATTGCAAGGGTGCACAATAGGAACGGAAGAAACGGAAGTGGCACAAGAGAAGGACCAAACTACATCTGGGATGGAACTAAACTATATTTGGCCGGAGTTGGAATAGAGCCTGATAATCACATATTTGATACATTAATAAACTCTCAATTTTAGTCATTTACACTCTCTATATACTTAATTGATTGAGCTTGGTTATGTTTTGTAAGTTTGGACTCAAAGTGGACTTAATTGATTTTTTTTAGCATGATTTATGTCTTATATTATTTCTGTATTTTGGCCATATCTTGAGTTCTAGATGTGTACTAATTATGTATTTTACCTTGTTGGAAAGATAAGAGAGATTTCTACAACTTTCATGAAGAGCTCGAGATCAAAGTCGGACATCTAGTGGAACTAATTGGGCTTGGAAGTTAGAATATGAGTTTTGTGATTGGAACTTGAATAGTATGCAGTAATCAGAGCATAATTTGGGCTGAAAGATCTGTATTGGGCTGAAATTTTGATATATGCTAGTTGAGACCCATATCTACAACTTTCATGAAGAACACAACTTGGATCGGACTCCTTGGAGGTCATATTGGGCTTGCAAGTCATAATAGAGGATCTGGAATTGGGCCTGAACACTCTGCTATAATTGGGACATATCTCGGGCTATAGGTGTCCAAATAAGGTGATTCTGGTGGCATTTGAAAGCTAAGATCCAGGCCTACAACTTTCATGAAGACCACTTGGGTCAAAAATGATGAATGCAATGACTTCAGAGCTGAATTATTTCAGAGACAAAGAATCTCCATAATTTTTTACTCACCAAAGTCATTTAGCATTTTTCACTCATTTTCCACTCATCCACTCACTAATGACTCAACCCCCTTGTCATTTTGTATCTCTAATCCTCTATAAAAGGAGGCCTTAGCAGATCATTGAAGGTGTTAGATGTTAGTTAGTAAAATGATGCCAGTTTGTTACTAGGTTTTCTTGTAGTAGTTTTCCTTTGTTCTAAGGCTCAGTCTAATATACACCCTCTTAGAGAGGGTGTATGGTACACCTTGAAAGTTAAACTGTTGATTTAATATTATATCAAATCAAAGGTAGAGATTAATTACACAAAATTTGACAAATCGGTTAATATTAAATTAATTATTTATAAAAGTTATTTCTTCTTATCATTTCTCTCTCCCCCTTTCTCTCACAATTTGCACATCAATGAGATAAAAACTCATCTCATTCTCTTTCTCTCGTCATCGATCACGTCCTTCCTCTGCTCATTTCTCTCCCCTTTCTCACAAGTTATAGATCAGTGAGATTAAAAGGTCATCTCTTTCTCTTGTCGTCGATCGCGCCGTCTGTTATTTTGCTCTCAGCCTTTTGCCTTTTGCCGTTCATCGTCGGTCCATCTAACTTTCTAATTTTGGAGTCTGTGAGAGCCACGATCTATGAGAGAGAGAAAAGAAAATGAAGGAATTGAGAGAGATAAAGAATGAGAGATCATGGAGAAAGAGACAATGCAACAGAGAATAAAGAAAAAAAGAGAAAATATATCTTTCGGATTTCAATCAATTTTTTTTGGTTTTTTTTAATTTATCAAAAGTTAATTTGAATTGAAAAAATATTATTTAAGAAGCACGGCATAACTTTTTATTCCCCTGGCACCCAATTTGTTTTTTTTTAATTTACCAAAAGTTGTAAAGAAGCGTAGCACCTAATTTTTTTTTAAAAATTGACCAACAATTACAATTCATGGGGCACCCAAATATTTTGTGCCATGGCACCAATTGACCAACAATTACTATTCATGGGGCATCCAAATATTTTGTGCCGCAGCACCCAATTTTTCCCCCAAAAGTTACTGTTCATGTGACACTCATTTTTTTATGCTGCAGCACCTAATTTTTTTTTAATTTATCAAAAGTTACTGTTCATGCGACACCTAAATTTTTTTTTGCTGTGGCACTCAATTTGTTTTTTTTATTAAATTTACTAAAAGTTACTGTTTATACGACATTCAAAATTTTTAACCCACTTACAAAAAAAAAATTACCTTTAATAGTAGGTAAAGTCAAAGATGTACCATACACCAAAACTAGACCGAGTGCACCGTAGCCTTCGCTTTGTTCTAAATTAAAGTCACGTTCTTCTTCTTCTTCTTCTTCTTCTCTCTTTCTTTCTTATTGTCTATGAGTAACTAAGTTTCATTTTACTTGGATGAAAGGGTGAAACTCTTGGTAATGAAATAATGTTAGATTCATTTCTTTCTTGTGCTTAAATGATATATTTTCAAATGATCATTATACGTATTGTATTTTATTTTCAATCAATTTAGAAACCCTCCTTGTAAAGTGGAGATCTTGATTCATTGTAGACAAGAGGTTGACACAATGAATGCTTGAGCCCATTTATAAGTGGTGATGTTAATATATGATTAAAAGAATCATAATATAATTACGTATATAATTTTTAATGAACTTTGAACGTTGTATTTTTCGATTGGAACCTCCATTATGTGTGGATTCTAATTGAGTTATAAAAAGAATTAATTTTATCATTATTTTATTTATCAAGAGTGAATCTCTTAACCAAAGTAAGTTTTTTTATTTGTGACTAAGTTTTATCAGTTTTATTATTGTGACAAAATATTTACTTTACGTTAAAGAATTTTTCTTCATCAATTCCCTGTGAATCGGCCTCGGACTCCTGAGAATTTATTACTTGAAACAATCTGTACTTGGGTTTGAAACTTTTAATTCGCATCAAGTTTTTGGCGTTGTTTTAGGAGACTTGATTTGAAGAACAAATTTATGATGTAAATATTTTTTTATATATATATTTATATTATTTTTTACGTGGATCTTGTATATATATATATATATTTTACTCTTTTAATTTTTTTGCTTTGTACTTACTAACGTACTAACTTAGTAGGGAAACTCTCGCTAATCTCTCGTAATTTGTAATCATTAATAAAATAATCTTTCTTCTTCTCCTCTCTCTAGCTGGAGCAAAAAATCGGCTTTGCCGATTATCTAATTTTCATATTTTCAATTTATTTTTTACGCTTTAATTTCTGTATTTTACTTTCTGTATTTTATTTCTAACTTATTAACCTACTAACCTTTTAATTTTCTTGCTTACTAACTTTTTAACTATCTAACTTTTTACTTTATCAGCTATCTAACTTTTTAATTTATCTGCTTCTAATATTTTAATTTATCTGTATATTAACTTTTTAATTTTTTTGCTTATAACTTATTTGGTGGTTGGTTTATGTCACACCTTTGTTAATATTTATTTTCTAAGTGTTAATATATATTTGATGGCTGGTTTATACCACACATTTGTTAATATATATTTGGTGGCTGGTTTATACCACATTTTTGTTAATATTTAATAGACGGTTTATACTACTAGCTTGTACATTTTATTTTATATTTTAAGTTACTTGTTTATGCTTAATTGGTATCGTGATTTAAATTCTGGTCATTTGGTTAAAGTTAATCATAGTACTTTACATATTGATTTGTCTAAATCACAATCACACACATCAAACACAATGGCTGAAAATGAAAGTGTGCATGATGAACATGAAAATCAACTGTTGCGAACCATGCGTGAGTATTTGCAACCATCTCGAAATTCTAGTCTGTCATGTTTTATCCTTCCACTCACTGTTAACAATTTTAGATTCAAATCAGGTATGATTTCTTTACTTCTTAATTTCCACGGTTTAGAATCTGAAAGTCCATAAGTACATCTAAAGGAATTTGAAGAAGTATGTATAGCCTTTAATGATCAAACTTGCACTAAAGAGGTTGTTAAACTTAAATTATTTCTTTTTTCTTTGAAAGATAAAGCAAAAACTTGGCTTAACGCTTTGAAACTAAGATCAATTAGCACATGGCAATAAATGCAAAGTGAGTTTTTAAAAGAAATTTTTTTCAACACATAAAATCAATGCTTTGAAAAGACAAATCTAAATTTTTTTTCAAAACTCAAATGAAGCATATTTTTAAAGTTGGGAACGTTTTAAAGATTTATTAAATTCTTGCCCACATCATGATTTTGAAAAATGGTGCACTATAAGCTTCTTTTATGAAGGGTTAACACCCGAAACTAAACAATTTGTGGAAATAATGTGTAATGGTAAGTTTCTTGATAAAGAACTTGAAGAAGCTTTAGACTATTTAGACCACTTGACTGAAAATTCTCAATTTTGACATGATACTAATCCTTCTGAAAATTCAATTAGATATAACCTTGCAAATGCTAGTAAAGGAAAATATCATCTTAGTCAAGAAGAAAATCTAAATGCTAGGTTTGCTAGTTTGGCTAGAAAGGTTGAAGCCATGGAATCAGGAAAAGTAAAAGAAATCAAATCTGTGCAAAATGAAGAAATTTGTAACATTTGTGATGAATTGAGACACTCAACAAATGAATGTCCAAAAATTTCTATTTTTAAAGAAGTTGTGCATGAACAAGTAAATGCAATGAACAATTTTAAAAAGCCATTCACTTCTTCTTTTTTAGATACATATATTCGGGATGGAGAAATCACCCAAACTTCAGTTGGAGGACCAACAATCAGGCACAATTCATGCAAGCACCACCTCCTCAGGCATAACAGGATTTACAAAATTCTCAAGGATATGCACCTTATGTCCCACCATATAGGAAAAATCTTGAGGAAACATTTCATGCATTCATGGAAAAACAAGAGGCCATTAATAACCAAAACACTCAAGTCATGATTGACATAAAAGACACTATTGCTAAACTTTCTTCTGCACTTGCCATTCACGAGAAAGGAAAATTTCCCTCTCAACCTCAACCAAATCCCAAGAGTTAATATAGCCTAAATGAGGGTAGTTCAGAAAGCCAACAAATAGATTAAGTCAAGTCAGTGATAGCTCTTAGGAGTGGAAATGTTATTGAAAAATAAATTCCTGAACCTTGTGAGAAAAATGATGAGTCAAGTCCCAAAGATGAGGAATGAGTTGATAAGCTACCTAGCCAAAAAGAGACCAAACCCTCGCCTTCACCCCCATATCCTCAAGCATTAAACAGTTCAAGTAAAGTGAACCATAACAGTGACATTTTTGAAATCTTTAAACAAGTGAAGGTCAATATTCCTCTGTTAGATGTTATCAAACAGATTTCTTGTTATGTCAAATTTTTGAAAGACTTGTGCACTATTAAAAGAAAACATAATGTAAAAAAGAATATCTTTTTGACTGAACAGGTAAGCTCCATTATTCAAAATAATAATGAGTTGAAATATAAAGACCCTGGTTGTCCTACAGTTTCATGCATTATTGGAGAACATAAAATTGAACGAGCTTTACTTGATCTTGGTGCTAGTGTTAATTTACTTCTATATTTAGTTTATCAGCAACTCAATCTTGGTGAGTGAAAATCAACTTCTGTAACTCTTCTACTTGCCGATAGATCAATTAAAATTTCAAAAGGAATAGTGGAAGATGTGTTGGTATAAGTTGATAAATTCATATATCTTGTGGATTTTATTGTCTTGGAAATTGAACCTATGGTTGATAGTTCTAAGTCAGTTCCTGTTATTTTAGGTCGCCCATTTTTAGCAACATCTAATGCTTTGATAAATTGGAGAAATGGAGTGGTGAAGTTAACATTTGGAAATATGACACTGGAGTTTAATGTTTTCAACTTGTGCAAGTAACCACAAGAAGTTTATGATAGAAATGAAGAAATTAAAGGGATTGAAGCCATTATAGATGATCATCTTTAAATCAGGAGTTCTTCTGACCCATTAAAAATTTGTTTAATTAATTCATTTGATTCAGTTACACAATTAGATGATGATATTTTTAAAATATGCTCTTTGCTTGACTGTACACAAGTAATGGAATACAAAAGATGGAAGCCAAGATTCGAAGAGCTAAAAACCATGAATGATGATACCCATGAAGAAGTACCCACACTGAAACTAAAACCATTACCTGTTGGGTTGAAGTACACATTTTTGGGAGAAGAACAAAGTTTTTTAGTGGTAATTTCATCATCCCTGACCAAAGAATAAGAAAGTATGTTGATAGAAGTACTTAAAATGCATAAAAGTGCAATTGGATGGACATTAAAGGATATTAAAGGCATTAATCCATTAATTTGTACACATAAAATACATTTAGAGGATAATGTTAAAATATATCAATAACCTCAAAGAAGATTAAATCCACACATGAAAGAGGTAGTTAGAGCTGAAGTTCTTAAATTACTTGATGTTGAAATTATCTATCCTATCTCTGATAGCCAGTGGGTAAGCCCTACACAAGTTGTGCCTAAGAAATCTGGAATAACAGTGGTTGAAAATGAAAAAGGAGAATTAATACCTACCTGAGTCTCATCTAGTTGGCATATGTGTATTGATTTCAGAAAATTGAATGCAGCCACTAAGAAAGATCATTTCCCTTTGCCATTTCTTGATCAAATTCTAGAAAGAGTAGCAGGACATCCCTATTATTATTTTCTTGATGGTTATTCAGGGTATAATCAAATACCAATTGCATTAGAGGATCAAGAAAAGACAACTTTTACTTGTCACTTTGGCATTTTTGCATATAGAAGAATATCTTTTGGTCTTTATAATGCTCCGGTAACTTTTTAAAGATGCTTGTTAAGTATTTTCAATGACATAATTGAGTATTATTTAGAGGTTTTCATGGATGACTTGACAATTTTTGGAAATTCTTTTGAAAATTGTCTTGATAATTTGGAAAAAGTTCTTAAAAGGTGCGAAGAAAAAAGATTTGTATTGAATTGGGAAAAATATCATTACATGGTCACTTAAGGAATAGTATTAGGTCATGTGATATCTTTTAAAGGAATTGAAGTTGATAAGGCTAAAATTGAATTAATTGCTCATTTGCCTTCCCCAAAAATAGTCAGACAAGTTCGTTCCTTTTTAGGACATGCATGATTCTATAGAAGATTCGTAAAGGACTTTAGTGCCATATCTAGACCATTATGTAATCTTCTAACAAAAGATGCACCATTTGATTGGACTCAAGATTGTCAGAAATCTTTTAAAAAATTAATTAGTCTTTTGACTTCTGCTCCTATCATGCAATCTCCTGATTGGTCTTTGTCTTTTGAGTTGATGTGTGATGCTAGTGATTTTGCTGTTGGCGCTGTTTTAGGTCAAAGAAAGGAAGGTAAGCCTCATGTAATTTATTACGCAAGTTGAATTTCGAATAGTGCACAAATGAATAACACCACTACTGAAAAAGAACTACTTGCCGTAATTTTTACATTGCCAAATTTTGAGCTTATTTAGTTAGTTCTTCTACTGTTATTTTTACTGATCATGCTATTGTTAGATATTTAATGTCTAAGCAGGATACCAAACCTAGGTTGATACGGTGGATCTTGTTGCTTCAAGAATTCAACATCATAATAAAAGACAAGAAATGAGCTAAAAATGTTGTTGCAGATCTTTGTCCAGACTTACAACAAGCTCATCTTTTGATAGCATACCT